>OX454271.1:11449864-12134988 GCA_949715065.1 Periphyllus acericola
ATGGATAGAATGGCAGAAGCAAAGGACAGCAAAATGTTAAGCATCACAATACGTTCAGTGCCCTGTGAAAACTTATCACCACTTCCAGTGCACCTCATGACCGACGACGGTAAATCAGGTATGAGTCGTGTACGACTATTTAGCATTAAGTATAATAAATATATATTTTTTTTATACGGTCGAATATGTATATTGGCTTTATATATTATACAATATATCAATCATGCGACCATGACAATCTGCTTTGCAATCAATAAAATAACAGATACTTTGATATAATAGCGAATAATTTCATTCGACCTAGTTGAAAAGTTCATAATTTGTTGACTGAATAGTCTGAAGTATATTGGTCAATTTCTTCGTGACATCTTGAAAGATTCAAAATATGGAGAACGAACCACTTTTTTCGTTGTCGTCCGAATTCAGGACAGATTTGATCGATGATGAGGAATCGGAATCGTTTAGCGATTTACTTTCCAGCGACAGTTCGAGCAACGGATGGCCGGTTTCTGTTAAGCATTTTTTTCAGATATTAAACGAGGAGAGGGCTGCGCACGCTAATAATATGTTTCATAGAACTCATGTGGATACAAGACCACTGAACTATAAAGATTTTAACACAGAGTCATACGACAAGACTGGAGCTACTGGAAACATTGGAGCCTTGGACGTCAGGGAAGGCAAGCGAAAGATTTGCCGTCGTCGGTCATGAGGTGCACGGGAAGTGGTGATAAGATTTTGCAGTGCACTGAGCGTATTGTGTCATCACGTGCTCTTCGGAACGGGACTGGTGATTTCCAAACATCGACTCTACCGTGTAATCCAGTCAGATGCATTGGAAATTCAAATATTCCCGTCAAAAAATCACAAAAACAACTTGGCTTCCATGAATGCAGTAACAACACGAACCCGAACAATATACCGGGTGTTGTGACAAGGTCATCGATGCTAGATGCCTATCTTGCTGGTATCGCGAGAGACACTGCGGATCGTTCGAAAATGCATTTACCGATATTACCTCTAAAGCCGAAAACCACAGTTGCAAAAAAACCACAAGTGTTCATCCCTAGAAAAACTACCACGATACTGCCAAAACCCTCAGCGATGGGCGAGAAAAGTGGTGAGAGGTCGTTGCATTGCAGTCAGCCGTGTCACCCTGATTTTCGAGGCGTGTCTGGTGATGTGCGAAAATCGACTCATTCAAAGAAACCCGTCCAATGCATCGGGAGAGCAAAGATGTTCGCAAAAAGTCCTCAAAAAAAAATAATTTCACATGAAATCGTTAACAGCACGATCACGAAGGGGGACCCGGAATTACTGAAGAGGTCATTGTCGTCAAAAACGTCTGCTGTTGGTACCACTAGAGGCCCTGCGATTTGTGTGGAAATGCGTTCACCGTTAAGGCAAAAAGTAACGGCCGCAGTCAATCCACAAAGTTGTATTCCTCAAAAAGCTACCACAGTACGGCCTAAACCCTCAGTGATGGCTAAAAAAAGTGGTGACAAGTTGTTGCAGTGCAGTGAGCGTAATGTGATGAATGAGCCGCGCCACCGTGCTCTTCAAAACGAGTCCGGTGATGTGCAAAATTTGATTCCACCGAAGAAACCTGTCGGACGCATCGGAAGTTTAAAGATGCACGCACCAAGTCCACAAAATAAAGAACACTCACATGAAATCGGTTTACTGGGAAAGCGTTTGCCGATCATACCGAAATTGGTGAAAACCACCACTGAAAATAAAACAATATGTTGTTCCCTGGCCTCTTCAGACGGCTTATGCGACGTGGGAAAAAGAATCATGGCGGAGGCGAGGCCAGAGTTTCATCTCGATAAGAAACAGCTGATTATAGATGCGTATGGAAAACCAAAAACTCCTAAAGTTGTGCCAATACGCTCTGGATGGAAACTGCAGGAGTCCGCTACCATCAACCGGAAGGCGGAAAATGAAGAAAGGTTGCGAACGAACTGTATTCTGAAGAAAAGACTGTTGAATGTCAAATCCACCATACCTCGAATCAAATAACACCGCTGTTTCGTCCAAAAACGTTTCCTACTCCATGTAATATGTTAATTTAGTTATTGTTTTCCTTAATAAATAAATGCAAGTTATGAAAAAAAAAAAAAATTAGTTTTTCTTATTAAGATAAATTAGTTTTAGGGCGGCTGTGGATTAACGAACGGTAATCGATTCACTGCGAGATCAATATTTCAAAAAATGTTTATATAGCACAGGGAGCGAATGGCACACATCGTCGTACAGCTGTTCGCACTTCTTATAATAATATCGCATTTTGCTTGTTAGCTCACCGCCTCTGTATGTACGGCCCGCGGTTCATATGCAGTAACCCGCGATTATTGCCATATATTAGTAACTCGACGTTTTTCATATATAGGTACAGCCAAAACGAATTTCATGAAATATTTTAAAGAAAAATATAATATGCTGGACGCTCGACATCTATGTAATGGTTGTTTTTTTTTTATTATTATAAAAAGCTTTTTTATAATCAATACAAAATAGTACAATAAGTAAATAAGAAATATTTTAATTAAAAATATATTATGCTGGACGCAAGACATCAATGTTATGGTTTAGAAATGTGTTATACTGTTTTATAATTAATTAATAATTTCTAGTGTTGGCCAACGATATATTTTTAATTATCGATATCGTATTTTTTTTTTCGATATCGTATCGCGATATCGGAAAAATACCGATATCGATATCGATTTAAATAACAACATAACAAAAAGTTACATTTTATATAATTTAGTTTATTGAAAGCATATTAAAAGTATAGAATACATATTATATTAATATTTAATATGTTATAAGTGTAAATTAATTAACTATTATAAATTATTTTGTACTAACTGAAAAGTATCCAATGTATTTAATCAAACAATTTCTTCTTCAAGCAGTTTTTCTATCAATGCTTCAGAACTTGGGTTGCCATATATCACTTCTAGCACCAGACAACGGTACTAATTTAAAGTTTTCACTCATTTTGTTTAATATAAACATAAAATAAATAATGAAATAAAATAATTACGACGTCTCACCGCGAGTTAACAACCGGCACTGAATTTAGATTAAATTGTTTGGTGTGGTGAGCTATTTCTTTGAAACATATTGCCTCATATCATAATTTAGTATCTACTTTATACTTTTATAGATATAATTTTATTATATACTGTTTATTCAATTTAATTAATTAAAATCCTGAGCCCGGATTAATGATACCAATATCGCGATATTTTCGATAATTATTTTTAGATATCGATATCGAAAATATGAAGAAAATACACACGATATCGATATCGTATCGAATTATCGATATCGTTGGCTAACACTAATAATTTCTAAAGCTTTCCACCTTGTTATTAGTTTTCATTTCATGTTTATACTGAAATGGAACAATACATAATCGTAATGATCATTGTTAAAAGTTGTCTCACAAAATTTTATGATACTTCAAAAACATGTTAATTTTTATATGATGGCTAATAATAGGCATACACATAGCGAAGAATAAATCCCGTTCGTCAAAATGTCATATCGTAAAAATTTCCGTTCAGTTAAGTATCCGGAGTAGTGTGGTGCAGTGGTCACACAGTTGGCTACGACGCGCGCAGTCATCAGTTGGTACCCGGCTCAGTGCAAAAATTAATTCTGTAGTCTCTCCTCCTGCCATCGTTCTGATTGCTCTACACTGCTCCCCACCGGATTACACACGTGAAAATTATCTTCTTAGAGAAGGGGATACCAAGTGCTACACTGCACTCTATCCCTCCCAAGCAGGCACGTACACAGGGGGGTGTTTTGGGTGTTCAAACACCCCCCGAAATGCTTGGTTATTTTCTTATTAAATTTTGATGTTAATTGTTTTATTATATTATACTATAATAGACAACTATGATATTACATTGTGTTTGTAAAACACCGGAGAAAGCAAAATGAAAATTTAATACCAACAAATTCTTATTTTAATATTATTGAAAAAAAAATAAAACAGAATTTAGAAATAAAATAATATTATACTGATTGTGTAATGACATGGGTACAAAATAATACTAAAATGTACATAGACTCGGGAAATGCCTAAACTATACTTGAAACAATTACTGTGGAGTGTGGGTAAGGGACAAGGGTATTATAAATATAAACGTCTTTCTTGTTTTTTGTTATCGACGTTATCGTAAATGTTTTTATTTTGTATCTGAACGAGGCCACGATGAGTTGACAATATACTATTTTATGTCTCAACTCTCAAGTTGTTGTATTATTATAAATTATCACATATTATTATTAAACCCTAGTTCTCGACCCACGTTCCCGGAACGAAATTTGATCGTAACGTATCGCGGTCTCGTTCGCGTACGTTTCTACGAAATGTTTTACACTATAACGTCATTTTTTTTCATTCCCAACAAGTCTTCCCGTTGTCAGCCGCGCGTATACAAATTTTATAATGATATCATTCACGCGCTTCCGATGCCAAACGGTGCAGAAATTAAACACCCGACGGGGTAATGGCAGTGTTGTTTAACATGTCATACGTATTCGATTATATCGTGCACGACCAGGACGCGCGTAATCATTTGAAATGCTCACGCCTTTGCCCGACAGCAAAAATTAATAATAATTTTTTTCAAAGTTTTCTTTTTCCGCAACGGTGCGGATATTTAACAGCCTATATACAGTCGACTCTCGATAATTCAAAATTCAAACCTTCGATTCCTTGAAAATCACGTGGTAATTCGAAATTAAATTTTTGGAAAACTTGCCACTAACACTTGACAATTTGAAGTACATATATTCACCAAATGTATTTTATCTGTATTTTTATAATCTTTTTATTAATAATTTACTATAAAATTGTGTAGAAATTTAGATTAATACTGTCGATAACTATAGAATACTATAGAAAATACTATTGTTAAAATTAAACTAAATTCAATGAAGCAGAAAACCATTACAGATTTCTTCAAAAAATAATAATCTTTTATAATAATAATAAAATTAACAGTAAATAACTCTAATACTCGTATGTATGTATCATCTAATTTACATAAATAATTAATATGTATGTATGTACAATATTAATAAAACAAAATTTTTTTCTTAACTCTCTATAATTCGAATTTCTTTTGCCCTCTCGTTATTTCGAACTACTCAACAATTCGAACTCTCGGTAATTCGAAGTTTTTCAACAGTCCCGTCAATTTCGAATTATCGAGAGTCGACTGTATATATTATTATATTAATACCAGATTTACTGATATTATGCCATATCATTACGATGCAGCTAACCGTTAATGGCGCTTGATTTCGTATTTCCTTTCGCAAAAAAATAGTGAAATCTAAAATCGTCCTTGCGCCTCGTGCAGTGATAACGGATACTATGATATCGTTGCACGATAATCATGGTTGCTCCCACGCGTTTAAATACGGAATATCTTACGCCGAGGATGATCCGTGAAAGAGAAGTCGAAACACGCGAAAACTTAAAATGTCGATTATATTATTTTTTACTTGCTAAGTTACGAGAACACGAAGTAAACACTTTTTAATTTGCTCATATATAAATCTATATAACATGTTGATTATAATATTTTCGAAAACCATTAATAGATATCAATAAAAAATGGCTCGACGAAAATGAGTAAAAATAAAATGAGATTATTTATGGGACTTTACGTTAAAAAAAATTCCCACCCTTGTTTCGTAACAATACTGACCCGCGTGACGTCTAATATGATCAACAATAACTATCACTAATCACCGTTCACTGATGATTGGTTTTTTTTTTCACCTTGGTCGACACTATAACTTTACTAAGTTTTTTTGTACAGCTAATAATTGTTCATTAATAAGAATAAGCTAATGAGTCTTTTTATTCGATGATCGCAAAATCACTGCAGACGTTTTCACGTTACTACGCGCTCTACTCGTACTGTTAAAATACGGTTTATTCAAACGACGCGAACGCGTTAATTAAAAACACTCGGTAATGTCACCGGGGTTTGATCGTCATCAATCCAAACGTGTAATATACATGATTATTATTCTCCAACATTTATTTATTTCGCTTTCAACCAAATACGATGCGTGTAGTATAATATTATATTATACGCAGTGAAAAATTTTGGTCTGAAACCCTAGAGTCCCAGGACGAAGCAGCTCTTTAACACGAACCGGATGTTGTCTGTGTAAATATAAATCGAGTTTATTAAACTGCACACCGTGGATACACATATTTTACGTATACACGATTTCGAAAAAGTTTACGTGCGTTTTGGTCTCGCGGATGAACTAATCTAAAATTATCGTAAAGTATAAAATTCGTGGAACTATAAAATATTGAATGTTCCAAAGTTGTAAACTTTAATGTCTGAATACAACAAACCAAATTTTAATATCACAAACTTCTTTCAAATATTTGTTTATTCGATATAAATAGAAGCCTTTTATAAAGTATAAACAAACCGGGTTGTATTATGTACATCTAAGACCTATACCACGTATACTCTGTACATATATTATATACATAATTTTACGTGCTTAATGAATATTTATGAAACGCTTTATATCCCATAAAGAACCTTTGCCAAAAATAAATATACTGTTATGCAGTAATTTGTTAATTTCAAACATAATAGCAGTAAATATTTTTCATGTTAAAAACAAAAAAAATGTACCGTAAAAAAAAAATAAATATTTTAAGTTTGTAATTAAGTACATTAGAATATTCCGATATAATTACAATAGTTATGAGATTTACTTAATAATTCATTTCTTGGAATCAATTGTGTTTAATTATTAAAGTTCAGTTGTTTGTTTATTTTTCACGCGAAGTAAGAACATAATTCAAACGAGCCGAGTCAAGAACAATTTATCATCTATAGCCATTTGTTTATAATAATCATTTAAAATAAGCTATATCTACATATAGTGTGTTTTTTAACCATGCTCTACCCCGGTCTTGACCGTAAAAATTCCAAAGTTTGAATTTTTTTGAAAAGTGTTAGGTTTACCTTAAAACCTATGTTTTCAATAACTTTTTATTTTCATGCCAATTAAAGGGTGTCCTGTGACATTTTTTTTTCAAATGTATAGACCATATTTTTTACTCAAGATACTAATTACTAACCAATATATATTTGTTATTATAACGCATTTGGCCAAATTGATGTCATTAAACACGTAATATTTTAGCTGCATCTCAATGATTTCGTAAAAAATCTCTAGTCTCTGTTGTTGTATTCTGTTTGTGATGTATAATACTACGACTACGAGTGTGTATTATTTATACGCTGTACAATATTACGTTTTTCTACGATCAAGGGTAGATTGATGCATCAGAAAGTCCGGAATTCCCCAATGGGCATTGTGTCGGGTAATTACAGAGGAGGGACAGGGTTGATTCACAACATCGACCATGCCACTATCCACTATAGTTAGTTTGGTTAACTTCCTGAATCGAAAAATACATACAACACACATACGTACGTATACAGGATGAAGATCCCTTTTTTTTTGTATAATATTATTCAAATCATAACACGAGTTCGTAGAATATACTATTACGAGTGTTACGTATTATTTTATCTTTTTTCGATATAAGCCTCCGTGGACCGTTCTCACTTCAGTGTATTACAGTATATAAGCGGATGAACATATTATTTTTAATTACAATTCCGTCGAAATGACCTTTTGCCGCCAAAAAAAGAACCGTAAATTTTGCTTGCAATCGATTAAGCCAGATTTTTTACAGGTACTTGTATATTATTGATATAGCTGGCTATACTAGCATCTATACTCGGCTGCTATAAATATGAATACATATACATGCTATATTATGTGAAACTGATATAAATTCATTAAACAATTTAATTTGTGCATTATGCATTGTTTTACGTACAGAACAATATATTAGTGGTGGTGAATCACGATTTTCTCGTGCTAAATAACATAGAGGAAAACCACGTGTTAATTTACCTAAATATTCAATGATAGATTTATGGAAAGTAAAATAATTTATTGTTTGTCTTTTGAATTATTTAATAGCTGATTTACCATAAAGTCTTGACGGGGATTTTTTTGAGGTCGATATCTAATTGAAATCTTTTATTTTTTACTCCGTACTATTTAATAGTAACTTCATTCATTCTAATCGGTTGATTCGTGCCGCCGACATGACGTGTGAAAATAACAGTAAAATTTGATAAATCATATCGAATGAACTTACAGTTCACGTTGAGAAATATTGTAGTAAAATGCGACTGACGCAGTATGCTCACAATTATTTAGAAAACTTGAAATGGATTGTTGTGGAGAAAACATTTAAAAATCAATTGATATGAACATTTAAAAGACTTTAATTTAGATAACCATAAAAACGTATGAACAGAGGAATATCGATGAACCCGGTGGAATCAATTAAAGAAAATCTCAATCTTAGCTAAATCAACCTATTGTGAGTGCAAGATTATATTTCATATTGCATTGTCTTCGTAATATTATATATATTCGATGATTTTCCACATAAAAACCTGTTGGGGACGACGACAAAACGGTGCACTTGTCCTTATCTGGAAAATTAATATGAAACAAAGGAATTTATGATACTTTTGACGATATTTTATTTTTTGTTGGTATTAAAACCATGAAATTACATTCAATCATTATTTAATATAAATTTCGAGCATTTTATTTACCCCCCCCCCCCAATACTTTCTATGGGCGATCATGATTTTCCGGTTGTAGGTAGTCTTATAACACAATTCGTGTTTGAAAAATAATTCTAATCTATTCGCAGAATAATATTATAGAATCAGAAGTGAAGACAAGAAGATGAAATGGATCTTTCGTGTCAAATTCACACCTCGAAAAATATTAGCCGAAAAGACAGAATACAAACGACATTTTAAAACTGGAACAATTCTCTCGTCCGGCTCAGGTTCGGAAACGGATTCGATCACGTCATGTAATATAACAATATTGGATATCTCGCCAAAATAACGGTAATAACTGCGATTTATTGTATTGTACACGATGATATCAAGTCATTACTTTTGATATGGGCATGTACGTGACACGGTATGCATCTTATAGACAAACCACACACCATATAATGTACCACATATTATACCATATGAGTACGTGGGATTTAAGAAAAAACAAAAATTTGAAAATGACTTGAAGTATCACAACATATAAATAATAATGCACAGCGTCACGGTGGATTATAAATATAAAAACAAACAGGACATATTTTCCAATTCTCGTTGAATGATATTTCCATAAATACGATGAAAAGGCAAAACTACCCTTGGTGGCGCCGCTCATACAGCAGGGTGTGTATGGTCCGGATGTAGTTATTTTGTTTTTCTCTTCCGGCCCGATACATTTTTTAGGTCCAAAATCAGGCATTCATGCGACCATCAAAGTTGCACATAGCAGCTGCACACCGTTATAATACTTGTGTAAGTTTTAAGATGCGGACACGTAGATTTCGCGTTTTTTCACACGTTTTACGAACGGAGCGGAGATGATCAACTCGAAACACACGTCGTGTATCGTATCGTACATTGAAATATGTAAAACACACTATCGAACGGTCGCGGTCGGTATCAAAACTTTGTCTCGGCAGCGAACATGGTATATATAAAGCACGTGCGCGTACCGGCCGCGGTCGTACCGGGTGGGTCGCGTTAAAGCGTTGTTGGCTTGGTGCACGGTCTTCAGCCAGGACCGTGCAGAGTATACATAAACATTATCGTATGGGAAGGAGGGGAAGGGGGGGGGAAATAAAAAAACGAAAATCGCTCGTCTCGGCACCCGTGGCGATAACGATTTGCGGGGAAATAAAACGCATTCGCGCGCGCTGAAAAGCGATGCGCAAGTCCATTATCGGGCTTGCAGGTGCTGCGAACGGTCCGCTCGTAAATACGTTAAATCATGATGAACGGATATTGTATTATTGTTTAAGTATGCGCGGTGCACGTACCACATACCGGGTCCATGCGAAGTAACCGCGGTCAGGTCTTGAACGTATAAATATCTCGCGATTCGAGAACGCCGTGAGATATTCTATTCTCTAGTGTTTGCATATAGGTAGGTGCATCTCGCTCACCCGCTGCTCGTGGATACGTGATGATTTTCTCGAGAGAAACATTTTTAAATCGACTCGCATCGTTCGTTTGCGATTCATTTTTCTTTTACCAAAAAGTTATATTTTTTAGATTTTATGAAGCAACGACATCTACTTTTAAACGCATACATCGAAAAACTATGATATTTAGTGTGTGTGTGTGTGTGCATGCGATTAGGTAGGCACCACATATCGAGTACGCGACCACGGTCAGTTCTTATATATGGATGTATATTGGTTCGAGAATCTTCTCTCTGCACTCTACTTCTATCTCGTCCTTTGATACCTGCGTGGAATATAACAGAGGGTGATAGACTGTCAAGACGAATATTTTTAAGTCGACATCGTTTCTGCAAACAGTTTTTTTCAAAACAGTTGGTTTTTTTTTTAAAAAAAAGCGACGACTTATTCATTTTTAAATGCTTCGATCGAGAAACCATAATTAATGTGATGTGTAAGCGATATTCACATACCTCCCTTTACATCGGTCCCCCTAAACGTTCTCGTTTACCCTTGGAATGTGCTCGCTTCGATTACATATTCACGAACTGGTCCGACGGTGGGTTTTCTATCCGTTGAAGTTTTCGGAAACGATTCCGCGGTTAAACAAGGGTTATGCAAGATTTCGGGCAAAGTACGTGATCAATACCGTTTATAGCTAGTGACTGCAGCTCGAACGAGTATTATTTTGGAAGACGCGAAACGAAGTCGGCCGACCTGCCTGTAAAATACCTGCTTCCGACCTTATTCACCGCAAAATGTTACATAACGCTTGGCAAAACAAATGGTCCTCTTTACCTTCAAATTATGCCGCTTGGCACAGACATATCGTCCCCACCATCCCAAAATCTCCTTGGTTTAAGGATTTAAAGATTTCTAGACATCAAATCGTTTCATTCACTCGCCTTCGAATCGGTCACAATTTACTCCCTCATCATTCCTTCAAACTCTCTCTCAACTCATCTCCTCTATGCACCCGGCACCACCTCGTTGAAACTGTCTGTGACTTCAATCATATTATTTTCCATTGCCCCTCTCTCTCTCTCCTAGTAGACAACTCCTTTTTTCATTCCTATCCACCTTATCCCACTCCCGATTCAAATCTTATCCTTAATACTCGCTCTACTCATATCATCAACTCCATCATTACCTTCATCATTTCCGTTGGCTTCTTAATTTGATTTGATAATCGTAAATATGAAATATTGTAAATTGATTGTATATATAATTGTATTGCTGTAATGTCCCTGATAATGGCAAAATAAAAAAATTTAAAAAAAAAAGTCGGCCGACCAAACATAAGTGTCCGTTCTCGGCACGTGGAAACGCAGAGGGTTCACGGCGCGGGCGGCGACCGTAGTATACGAACGATGATAAATGGGCGCGGACAGGAGTGCGGAGTGTTGCTCGCACGATGCCGCCGGATAACGCGTATACGAGCCGCGAGGGCCCCGCACGAGAGAGCGTCTCTGGCGCGCGCGCGTGAAAATCGAGACCGGTCGCGAAAAACGTGTGTGAGCCCGTTGCGCGCGTGTGTGAACGCGTCGGCATTGTTGCGCGTTGTCGTGCGTACGGTTTTCCACTCGACTGCTTCATGACCGTTTACGGCGTACACCACGTCCCCGAGCGAGGGAATAGCCGCGAGAATGTGCGCACGACGCGTCTCGAGTATTCGGTATTCGCACGCGCCGTGTACGGTGAGCTGGAGAACGATGAAAACGGCTCTCGGGTAGGAAAACGGACCGAAGCACGTTCGGACTGGTAACGTACGTGTGGGCCACCGGTAAGACTGCAACCCGTTCGGACCGATCTTGTGTTCGTAAAACGTAAACCAATCGTTTGCGGCCTACTTTTGTGTGCAGTGCTTTATTGCGCATATTAACCAAGCAAATTAAACTTCGCTAATAAAACGTAGTGACAATATAATGTATACATATAGTGTTGTATGTGCCAACTATGCCAAAATTTAAGTATTATAAAAATTAGTAGGATTGGCCAGTGAAGCAAATGAGCTGAGGTAGCATATTGTAAATTAATATTTAAGACAGCCGGTCGGACGAGACCGGGGCAGAGTGTGTGTGTTTCGGTTGAAGCACGTTTTAATTAAAATTGGCCTTTTGGTGTGAATTATTGTTTTATTTTGAAAACCCATCAACTCTTAATAATTGAACTAATATCTATTAGCTTTGATTTCTAAAGAGAGGATAGAACGATACCCACAAAAGTGCGGTATACGACAATAGTAATTAAATCCTTATAAAACATTTTATATTATAAGCATATGTTTATGCTTGTACAAATATACTACAACCGATAAATTATATGTACATTTCAAATGATTTACTTGAATTTTTTTTTTTATAATGACAATCATACACACTTTGCCACCGCGTAATAGAGTACTGTGTACCATTAGGTTTTATTCAAAGTTCAATTAAATCACCGTGAACAACTAACCAAATTATATAAGCTTCACTTGCACGTTTATATCGATTATATTTTAACCATAATTCGTCCATCACACGTGCGCCATCCCCAAATACAATTTTTCGCCCCAATCAGGCAATTACCTCTGTGGATAGCTACGCCACTGAACAGACAAGTGTGTGTGTGCATTTCGTAGTCGAGAGGACACGAAAATGTCCCGCCGCCTACTTCCAGCCGGATGTGACCGCGCGAGATAAATGTGTCGTATCAGCGGCTCTTGCCCGTTAACGCACAATATAATGCGAATCGACGTGCGATCATGCGTACCACGAAAATATTACGAGATTCGCAATCCTTGTAGCAACACGGTCATTAACCCCACTCCACGAACGCGAATTAACCTGTCCGCGATCAACTCGTTCGTCCTTTGTTTATGAAAACGGAACTAAAACCAATTATAATCTAAAAGCTCGCCTAGCGTCAACATAATGTCGATAATCAATAAGATATATCGTGTCGAAACCGTTCGACTCGTTCCGGTTGTACGTATATAGATAGCCAGGACGAATTTATCATACGCCCGGAACGGACAATTATTAATCGTTTACAAGCGTTGTATTAATAACTTTTTCGAGAGACGTTAACGGTTCTTTAGCCCCCCTCGTACGTCTAATATATAAAGGTGTCTACGTACAAGCCGCCGCATGTGTACGAGTGTATTAAACTATGCACATACGGCTAGTGTTAATTTATGCATTCGTTTCGTCCCGTCCCCGCCGTTGCCCATTGTTCAATATGTATACCAAATATGATTCACATATTATTATCACATAAATATGCGTACAAGCTGTAAACTTACGTACACGCCTATGTACGCGGTGTTTTCGTGCATTATTGTGTGCGGTACATTGGCGGCGCGTATACGAAAAAATAACAACGCCTATCGGTCCCTCGGCCCATTACGTATCGCTCGTCGATTGTTGTACGCACCGCTGACTGAATAATATTGTTCTTAAACGTGTACACGTTTTATCGTCACAATGATAATATCGTAACGTATACGTCACGTGTCGTGATGATTAATTCGTCGTCCGAGCCGGAGATCATAAGAAGAAAAGAATCGGTCCATCCGCTTTTCCTCTCTCTCTCTTCTCACGTAGTTCTGTTTCGAATATCGTACGTTACGGATTCGATTGTTTGTTTGCGCGTAATACGTATAATATATGTACACAGGAAGGACGCTCGGAGTACCGCCGCCGTCGTGATAGGCGGTTTTTATCTTCGTGGCCGGTCGTTCCGTCCGGTGTACGCGGGCAATCGTTCTCTTATCCGTTTTCGAAAAATAACAATGATAATCGTATACAATGCCGCGCCGGCCGTCGTGTAATACCTGTACTAACCCGTACCATATCTAAGTGTAATGATAGTGCGAGCGAAAAACGCGAAATGCGATGATACCGAGCAATATTATTAAACTGTAGCGCGGGATATTGCACTACATGTTCTTGTCCGTACACGCTGGGGTACGTAAACTTCGCGCGGGCAAATCAGAAAATAAACACGTTGCCGGAGATCCGACCGAGAGCCACAGCGGCGGAGGAGAAGGCAGCAGCAATCGTTATGATCAGGGCCCGTGAGTTCATGCATTTGCATATCAATCTTGCTAAGTCGTATTTAATGCTAGGTGACATAGAAATTCATTTCAAGGTACTGTGGTTAAGTATGTGACATTTTATATTACATATTTTTGCTCATTTAGAGGTTTTTTTATTTTAATTTTTATTTTATTTGATCAAAATGCAATGATTTATATTTTTACACAGTATAAAATATATGGGGGTTTTCGCAACATCAAATTATTAAAAATAAAACGTATAGAGCAGATAAAGCGAGTACAAACGTAACGATACGAACGTATAGGTACGTAGCCCGCATTATGATATGAATGGACATTTTTTTGTTATTCCAAAATTTACATATAGTATTTTTATTTTTTAATCTACATATTTTCGATACATATTTTTAGATTTTTAGTGCATATAAATGCATATTTCTGAACTTTTAAAGGCATATTTCAATGCATATTTTCTTTTAGTGCATAAGTGTATACTTACTCGTATTTAGGCATTTTTTAGAGCATGAACTCACGAGCCCTAGTTATGAATGTTGGTTTGTTTTTTTTCTCCGAATACATAATATACTTATACCCGTACTAGATCGACTTTCCGACCACGCTACCTCGGGTTTTCGAATATTTCCGCGCTCGGATCCCGTGCAGCTGCAGCAGCGAATATACGTCTGCGCGCACGCGAAGTATTTCATAATAATACTATATACACACGCGTATTAGCGTATTATCATAAGGGCACGCATGATGTAACGTATTGCCTATGCTCGGCGCGAATCTCTGCAAGCAAACAATATTATTACCGTCATTGTTACACGGGCGAAACGTTTTACGAGAATACCCAGCACGCATAGTCTCGTCTCTTGATGTTCCGCAGACACGATTCAGTGCCAACTTACATTGTACGTACACATTATACGCACATCAGCACCGTATACGAGTGTAGTACTGAGTACGTCCTGAAAAATGTGTAATATAATATAGTATAAAGTGCAGCCCGCCACGTATACGAACTGCTATAAATACGATTTGCCGCGGGCCAGATCCACGACGGAACTCGATACGTTCTTGTACTTATCGGCTAACACTATGCACACGATTGCGTACGCGGATGTACAAGGTCGGTTCGACGAGGGAGCAGGAGTGCTGCAGGACTATAGGCGTACAGGGGTGTATGCGGTGCGGGGTAAGATCTCGGCCGTGGGAGGTGAAATTATTAGCGCCACAGAAAGGGACGGGGGATATACGGAAATAAATAGAGCACAGGAGGTCAGGAGCGTCTAGAGAACCATCGAGTTACCACAGAACAAAAAAGGTGCAAGCGACCGCCAGTGGATGAGTATAGGATATTTAACTTTTTAACTACGGTTCAGAAGTCATCGTGTTAGGGGTGGTTAAATTTAAGCAAAGCGTATACGAAAGGAACGTACTTCGGGCTCATTCATACGTCGAAATAACTGGGATTTCACCGAATAATGGTGCAGAACCATCACGCAAGCGCAGAAGTCCAAAGCGTGCAAAGACAACCGAACTATATAGACCGTATTGCGTTTTCGTGTTGCGCCTTATAAAGCTCGCAGCAGAGCAACACACGCGCTGAACGATGCATACGTATAATGAACATCCTGATTTTTAATTATACTCAGTGCCGTATTTACCAGTAAACACCAAAAGCTAGTGTTTAGGGCGGCAATTTCTCAATGGCGGCAAATAATTTTTAATATTACATTTTTACTAAAATAAATGCAACTAATTACAAAATGTTTTTAGACCAACGGGATTTAATGATTGTACATGAGTTACAGGAATGGATGAATTATACTGCTGTATTGGTCTTTAAATATATTCATTAATTTTATTATTTAACAACTCCGTTCATCTAGCAGACATATTGATGAAATTTCCGACCAATATAATTATTCCGATACAATTCCGAATATGAAGAATATTTGAAGATGAAGTTACCAAAATATAAAATGAGCTAGCGCTAAATTTAAGGAATGGGCGATACAGTGAACATGAAGGGCAGCAGGATGTTTCTCACGTATTATTGATTGTACACCTTTAAAATTACCACTCATAGATGCTGTGCCATTATACCCTTTACTTACCATGTACTTATTATAATATAGCCTGCCCTATTAAATTTCCTAAAATAACTGTTGCCAAATTTGTCCCGTTGTACAATATACTGGAACAAATTTTAAAAAATCCTCTCTTAATACAAATGTATTAAAATTTGGTCGTATACTAAAAAGGAATCGTAATGTGTTTGTGTAACGGTATGTGACCGACGTAAATAGTAAAATAAAATTTTGATAAACATAAAACTTAATTCAACGAAAAATGTTTTCCGTGAACATATTCCACACACTACTACAAACAGGTACAGGTATGAATTATAGTTTATTGTATAATGTTTATAATTATTATGGTATCAGCGGACAGTAAGAGTTACAAAACGATTGTGAGTGAAAGGGGTCGGGTTGACCAGTTTATACTTCTAAAAATGATCGATATAATAGTGAAACAAATTTTTTTAATGAGAGAGGTTAACTTTTGCAAAGAAAAAAAGGTTTCGAAAATTATGAGATGTCTATTAAAATGTAAATGCTAATATCGATATAACGATTATATACAGGATGTCCCGTCGAGGATTTACCCATTGCGATATATTCTTAGATTATAATGATATTCAAATTTTGTCTTTATATAGGACTCACCAGGACAAGGACTAGAAGTATTTTAAATTTTAAACGAATTTAATGTTTTGGAAAAAAAGTTAAGAACATAATTGTTTTTTTTATAATTTTTGAAAAATTTGAAGACAGCCACTTTATAGAATTTATTTTACTAAAAATGTTGCTTTAACTTTTTTACCAAAAAATAAAATTTAAAAAAAACAATAGTCTTAATGCCTATGGGTATTAAATAATATACTATTCTTCTGAAAACTAAGAAAATTATTAAAAATCATGAGGTAAAAGAAAATAAAATGTGGAAATATCAAAATGTTTAGAAAATTAAACTAAAATTAAATTATAAATTAGGTTCTTACACAAATAGTAATTTTAATAACGATCTAATTTTAATAACAATACACAATCAACAACAATCGATTGTCATCAATACTGGTCGACCCTACATATTTCCGGACGGAAATATCTCCGTAAATGTTAAATTTTCTTCCAACTTTTTCGTTCCGGTGTGATCGCATAGTAAAGAGCCATATATTACAAAATACGTAGTATAAAATTCTCGTCTTCCTCACTTAACCGGGGCTCAGGAAAGAAAGTTGTGAATTTTTGATTTCTATAAAATTGCAAAATAGCAATTTATGCGAAACAACGTGTTGTTGTGAAAATATATTTTAGCGTCACAATTGAGCGTCCAACAATTGATTTCATACTCTCGTAATTGCAGCTAATAAGCGAGTTTTAAAAACAAGAAAATCTGTATACGTTTATACGGCCGTGCTGTAATAAATTAATAAAAATTAGATAACGTTTTCGACAACAGGTGCTGCGTAGTAGGCGTACCAGAATTCATTCGTCACCGTTGTAGGCGCACAAATGTGTGAACGAACGCGACGTGATATGTGAATGTGGCCGGGAAGAGTTAAAATTCGTCTAATTTATACTAATTTGTTTAGCTAATCGTATACGCGTTATTCCTGCTGTTCAAAACTTACATTGGCTACGACTATTAATCGATCAATTGTTGGATATTCAATTGCGATACTTCAAAATTCTCATCACAATTACTCATATCGTTTCATAATAATATGGCTATTTCACAATTTTACAGAAATCAAAAGTTCTAGAGCAACTATTTTCCTAAGACGATAAGTAGACGAAAACGCGAATTTGATATTACGTTATTCCTACGGTCCTCTACTACGCGATTACGCTTAAACGAAAAGTCGGAAAAAAAATTTAATATTCACGGTGATATTATCAGCGGATATATGTCGTGGAAAGATGGTTTTGCATCTGTTGTGGTGTTCGCGTTAGTACCAAACTTCTTGCATTTTCTTGGAAAATAGTTTTTGGCGTCAAGCGAAGTTGTATTAAATTTAAATCGTTCACATATACGCGACTCCATTATAAAATCCTAAAACAGTTATAAGAAATATTAGTATTTTTAACAGATAACTTATGTTTTTAATTCATATTCCGAAGCTAAAAAATTGTTGAAGATCGAAGTATTTTTCTACGCATTAAATCGATTAATGAACTCATATCGGATTACCTATAAAGATTTAAAGTTAAGAGGAGCATTGTTTTGTAGAAACCTGTTAATGGGTTTCTAATATAACATCTTAATTTGTTTAAATGTTTATAACTTATAAGTAATACAATATTATAATAGCACCTGACTTTTGCATAGGTATTGACAGTTAATCTGAAAAAAGATTTGGCTTCAGAATATGAATATGAAAAAAAAAGTTACCATTTTAAAAGACAAAAATATGTTTAGGACTATGTAAACACAAAAAAAATCCTCCATGATGTTCACGTAATAGGACGTGAAATAATAGATTGTATCTAATTAATTGTTTTTTTACGTTAGTCCAAATAAAATATAAACATAACTTTATACTCAATCTCTCTTCCTGGGAATGGCCAATTTTTTTATTCTCTTTGTAGCCACATATTTTAATGCTTTTGGATTGACTTTGTAAGGATCCTGTTTCGTTTCTCCCAGATTTTCACGATTCTTGACCAACGGCGTCGACAGTTCTATTATCCTATCTGAAGCTGAGTAATAAAAATAATAATTGTTGACATATTTAGACTGATGATTGCATTTAATTTTAAAATAATTCATCTGTAGAATAATCCTTTTTCATTAAGTTTTTTCCTAATAAAACAAAAACGTAATATTTATCGTAACTTTATTTTAGATTCATCGATTGGTTGATAAATGTTCAAAGTCAATATCGATTTTTATTAGAATAACAATTAATTATAAAATGTATTACGAAATGCATTATACCAAGGAAATTTGATAGAAAATTCATTTAAAGGTACGAATTAAAAATGTTACCAATGTATTATACTGACACCATTTATAATTTGATCCAATTCAAGGCTAATACAAAACCACTTAATAAATTACCTTATGAATAAGCTATACATAATAAATTTATAATAACAAAAAAAGTCAACATCTTTTAAAAATCACACACTTTCTCATATTAACGACTACTGTTTTCTGAGTAACGGCGATAAAAAAATTCAATTTGGTTGGTAAATGTTGTCGTTTTCCTAAAATTTTACTGTCAGTTTATCTCAATTAGTAATTGATAAAACCATGGAAAAATTCAAAAATTAACCGAAACGAGACAAGAGTTGTTATCAGGTAAAAATAATTACAGTTTGGTAGTCGGAAAAATGTTCCCGGTAGAAAACGTACGGAAAGACGTCGAAAATCATACTTACCCTTATAAATCGTGGCTCTCGTATACCTCTTTCTTTCGTCCGAGGACCAATTCAAATCCAACAGTGCTTCATCGTGCATCCGCTTAGGAGTGGCTAGTTTGAGAATTCTCTCGGTAGGTATGTACCTCATAGCTGATGCTCTTGCCTATAGCCGTTGGAAAATAACACAATATTATTCGAGCGCACGAATTTTGACAATATTCTAATGCATATATGTATATTATATATAGGGGTGCGCAGACTTCAGATTCAGGCAACATGCGATTTATCTGACCCGTTGTCAAGGCGTTTCTCGAAATCCTTAACCGTCGGTCCTTAACCGTGTGTGTGCTAAGCAATTTATTTGAAGTGTCAAAATATTTGTTAGTTATTGTTCGTTGTGTGCATCATGTGTAGAACTCTATTGAGACGCAACCGTAAAAAACGTTTTGATATTCATTATGAACACATTACACGCGTATGGAGCCAAGCTATGAATGTGCATATTATATCATCCACTATATATTATTATTACAAGATTGTGTGGGTACGTTTCGTAATAGGGGTTCATAAAATTAATGAAAATCAAAAGTCGAAATATTTAAAGGTAACTATTAAATAGTTTATAATGGTTATAAAATAAAAAGGCAATTTTTAACTTGTTCAATAATACAATTACATTTACTAAACTGCGACGAAAAAAGTGTAAAAAAAAACAGAATTAGATTATCTCTATTAACACGGAAGATATCGCTCTGCGTGAATCCCGTATAGGAGCACACTGTATAACGATACGTAATATACAATATATAAAGTAATTATGGTATAAGGTGATTTATGAATTACTATACGCAGTTCTTCGTCCGTCCATTCGTTCATGTTCGGCGGACGATACGCAGGCTCGGCCAACTTCTTGAGATGCGGTAGTATCACTTTCAGTGGCGTTTTTGCTCTTACCTAAACGTAATACGGAAATGCAACTCGCTGTACACGTGTACGATACGTATACCGAACAGTGGTGTAAACGCAATAATATTATGTTGTACGGGTTACCGGCTCCGTCGGACTGGGCGGTGTTCGTTTGGGCGCGGCGAAAGTCTTGAGCTTTTTCTGATAGGCTTGCCATTTCTCTTTGCTTTTGAAATACGTCTTTTCGATTATCTCGTCCCTTGAAACGGTTTATAACGAACATAACGTAAACGGTCGTAACGCAACTGTATAATACGCGTGGCGCGATAAACCGTTTCTGTGAACTCTCTTTTTTTTTTTTTCAATTCAAATGTTTTCAATGTTTATATTTGATTTGTACAGTCTGTATAGGTTCTATATATACGAGTGTACACCATCACGTCTACAATGATAATAGTATACCGCGGCGAGAGGGTATTGACATCGTATAAAAAAGTTTCAGATGAGAAGCCCGCCCACATATGATACACGCCTCAGGGGCATTTTAATATTATATAATATTATATTGGTGAGGGTTAAGATCCGTATGACGTTAAGACTAAAGAGGGTCGCGGCACCTCGATTTCCCCCAAGACTTTTGGCGTGTTTTTATGAACCCAATAGTAACATTGCGTGCATTACGTGTCCGCGTAGTGCTTGGGCTGGGCCAATTCCATTTGCCTCCGACTTAACACGGCGGTCTTTCTGTACCACGATTCGTGCGGTACCACCTGACAATGGTTCGCTTCGCAGTCGACCGGTTCCTTTTTGGGCTGCGCCAAGAACTCCGTTCTCGGTGTTATTCTCGTCTTCCGTGGTGCCCGTGGAGTATCGAGAGGCCCCTGCAAATCGTATGAAAAACATAAATAAATCATTGCTCGTTCGTATTGTATTCGTATTATGCGTATCTAGTCGACCTCGGTTTTGGGATTCGGCCGAACCGTCATCCGCCGGCACAACGGTCTGCTCAGCATATGGATTCGGATATTTCTCAGCCATTTTTGGTCCTGGATCGTGAACTGGTATTTCTTATTCGGCTTAGTGTTAAAAATTTACAAACAATCATTGTCAGTAAGTAATTACGATTACGCCTCCAAAAGGGTTTCATCGATAAATTATACTTACCATTTTACTTCGAATTTTCGGGAGACAGTTTAAAATCTTAACAATATGATTTTTCTTTAAATAATATCTTTCCACAATCACTGCCAGTTTATTTATTATTCATCCAAACTGTTTCCAAGCAAACGTCGTACGAACCGTTCCCAATGGGTAATTATCGTAACCGTTTCTAGCCAACAACTATTGATAACATAATATATATATAACATTTATATGGCTAGGCAAACAGACAAAATCGTGTCCACAGTATACTCACACTAAATTTAGTGATGTAAACAGAAGTGTTATAATTTACATCGTCCTAATGAGTGGATTTATGAAACATGTTATAAGTTTACTTAAATTGAATGTTAAATATCATAAGACTTATGAAAATACCCATGTATACTTTTACATATAATATGCAATGAATGTGCGATGATAATTTTAATTGTTCTCGAATCCGTTTCAGATAGAAAACTGTTCAAAAATTGCCTGTTAAGGCGTTTAAGTGAATTTATAAATGAAATATCGGTCTTTCGCAGACCTATAGAATTGCTTTTGTATTGACGTTCACTTATTATTAACATGGACGAAGATCGTATTTGACAGTAATAAAACTGCAATCTCTTTAGTCTCTTTAGTCTTCACGTACCATGTATGAGGTTTTGGGCTGTATTCGAAAGCATCAAATCTGCAGACAACGATTTATTTAAAATTTTGAAATCGCCCAAAACCCGTATGACCGTAACCGTATGATATGATTACGTATTTCCATGTGTACGGTACATATTAAAAACGGATTTATTTTATCCCACGGATAAACGAATTCCGAGGATAATCCACAAAATTAAATTTTATAATAAAAAATGCAATATGTAATGTACGTTATCGCATAATCGACTATCGCAGCCCAAATTAACCGATAATGATGTACAATGTACATTCGAGGGTCTATAGCAGTGGTCACCAAATGGCGGCCCGCGGACACACTTCATCAGGCCCGCAGACAAGGAAAAAAAAGTAAAAACCGATCATAAAATACGAATAAACATCGATAGCAAACTTACTTGCCATTTTTCCCACTAATTTTACCCTGACTTTCTATTTATATTAAAATATTGCTGTTAATTTGTATTTTATTTTATTTTTTTTTATTTGAGTTATACTTTTGCTTCATTACATAATATGTTAAAAATATTTGTTTGGCTATTTTGACGGCCCCCGAAAATTTTCAAAATTCCGATTCAGCCCTCCAAAAATATTAATTGGTGACCCCTGGTCTATAGTATTAAAGGAACATAACATAATGTGTATTAATAAAAGTACATACATAACTGAATGCCTCAAATTCGAACAAGATCGACAGATCATCGGATTAGATACGAGGAGAACACCAAGATGATAAAATTCTTGAAATCTACAGGACTCTACAATACAATCTAATATTAAGAAACCAGATTCCATAACCTTATCATTTATACTCAATGCCAAATCATATATGTAAATTCTTGTAAATAATTGTAATTACCAATTGTAACTAATGGCCACAGTTGCCGCCTTGCCGGGTTGTTTATAAAGATCAATAAAAAAAAAAAAAGTACATACACGTGTATTAATATTAAATAAGCGTATTTTACGTCGTTATCGAGTTATCGGCTATGATAAATTCACAACCCAATTAAACCTATAATGATTTATAATGGAAAGATACAATACGTATATATTTTTTTGTATACATATAGGTATGTAGACGATTCCGTGGAAGACAGCGGATAATCCGCTCGCGGATAATCGAGAGTAAACTGTATATAGTAATACACATCAAAACAATATTATTTTGTTATAACTTATGAACGTTACGACGGTCGACGACGCCGGACGTACAAACGGCAAGCCAACGAGGCGGTACAACCATCTTCTTCTTGATAGTAAATAGTAGATAGTAAAAAATACCAATAACAATATAATGGTACAAACATTGTAGTACGGCATAATAATTTAAAAATAGATCGACTTGGTGACTGATGTTATCGTCAAATTGTAGAATAATATAGCAAGTAATATTATATAAATTTGTATGTGTACTGTGTCAAACCGCCTCAAACCCCATAAATAACCGTTTGTAGATAAAATGTTGCGCCTCGGATGCCGTGATCACTATTATAATAAAATAAAAATTGACAATTTTCAATGGAAAAATAATTAAATGTTCATGGTAAATACAATTACGAGTTACGACCCTCTCTCAATAACTTGCATGAACAAAATTTTAGTCACAATTACAAAATGGAATATTTAATACTTTTTTTGTGAACGGGGGGGGGCAATTGCTCCTATTGCCCTCCCCCCCCCTTGTATCCGCCCTTGTACGTATAGTCTCACCGCACGCTAAATAATGTACATACGAAACGTGTACATGGTATATCCGAGAATATTATCGTCCGCCGTTTTCGAATCCCAACGATCATGTTTTATAATGAGACTCGGCGGTTATTAGTAAATGCGTGCGCGCGTACGACGGAATAACAATATATATTGGAAAGCGGGTGTGTACCGTGTTATGTACCTGGGTATACGTGTACACGCATGCGTATACCGTGCTACACCTTTGGGTTCAAACGATAATCCATGAACGGCACGGCGGGGAAGCGAGGGTCCCGTTTATAAGGACATCCGCGAGGAGTTATTACGATACACATAATATTATTATTTATTACACTGCATGTAGATTTCCGCGATCCGCGTGATTTGCCGCGTTCACTGCTCGTTTCCGACGATCCGTTCGTCATGACAATAGTATGTTGCCCAGTGCACATAACGATAGTTACGTGTCGTCGACGGTGTCAGCGAAAGGCCAAACAAAAGTTATTAATTTATCGCACCCCCTGTACGCAGAAACGTAGTAATAATGCGTAGGTAAATATAATACATGATTTCCCGGTCGTCGATAAAAACCATACTAGAATCCGACCTACCCACCCGTCCGGCTTCAAAAGTTCGTAAATGTTGCGGTGTGCTCTGTCTTCTCACACGTAATATAATCGCGCGTGTTTCGCGCTGCAGCAGGATCGTATAACCGATCGAAACGCGGTTATAACATTGATAACGATGATATGCCGCGTTCCCCTTCGGTTGATGACTTCTCCGACGTAAGACACGACGATGTTCACTTGTAGTTTTTTTTTCTTTTTTCGACGACAAAGATTAGTGACTTTTAGAACTGCGCAAATGGTACGTGGTAATGTCGAGCTGCTTTTACGTTATGTACATATTATATAAAAAAAGGAATGAGTTTTCAAGATTATATTTTGCATTGTGGTTTTTAGGTTAAATAAAGTGGTATAATTTTGATGCTTCTAAGAAGTTGATGAACTCGTCGATGTGGGTTGGATCGGGACCTTTTGCTCCGAGGAGGTTATCTGCTTCACTTATTTTTATTCGGCATGTTATCGTTGGTTTCAAATAAATTTAAACGTGTGCTCGAGCACGTTGAGATTATAATTTTTCAAACGCAATTCCACGTAATTGAACAGTTATGTAAAATTTCCTAAAAATTTGATTCGAAGAAAATATTATAATTCGAATAGCGATTGAATAGTTTTTTTTTCCTATAAAAATTATTCAAAGCTCGAAAGGGCAAATACTCGTTATGAAAATCCCCGAGGGTGAGCTGCGCTAAATACTCTGCAACCGCTCCATTCCCTGGCCATTATTATCACTCGAAATACGCTAATAAATAATATTTATTGGCTAGGAAATCGTAAAGTTCTTTATTTACGTGTAACATATAAATCAAAGATTTAAAAAATAAAAATATTTTCGTTTTTGCATCTCGAAATAGATGCAGACCACCAGCACGTACCTTTCTATGCGTACACTTTAAATTATATAAGAACATACAATGGTAACATAATAGTTGCTGGTCAGATCAGCATTTGAATGAAAGTCCTGTTTGTACAATATACGCGTTCTCGCGCGTATAATACATAATAACATACGACCGTATCTGCGTGAACACGTGATCATTATATCAATAAAAGCTCGACGGATAAACTTTATTCAAAAAACGCTTTGCTTCTAATTCCACCTATCGAAAGTTACGTCGAATCGATAGTAATATTATTGCATAATATTTTATTGTCCACACGTCATCAGATTAATTATTATTGTAACCGGTTCGCTCTCCGGACATAACGCCATTGTTGTTCCAACACATTTTAGATGTGTACACTTGGTTGCTAGCGAATTTCCTGCAAACGCTACGCTTACAATAATGTACACATTGAACCTTACACCTAGCAAGAGAAGTTCCTGAAAAATACCAAACCCTATTTCAAATCGTAAAAACAGTAAAATTGATTATATTCCAACAAGAATGTTACCAGACTTTATACTAGGTTATCATTCGGGAATAAGCCGTTCGACGGGCCCTGTCCTTTTAGCAGAAACATCGGTGTGCCTATATCGGAAAGGTGGGCCTACGTGCAATATACGTATACACGTTTACAAATCGTCGTGACGAAAAGATATGCGAAAAAAAATAAACATGTCAATAGTAGCTACGGTGAAAATGTGTGCGCTCGACCCTATCGATTTCTCGTGTCATAACGGCACATACCGCGTACAACAGTTGTATACAACGCATCATAAAATAATATATTGTACCCACGAGTTCGTGTGCATACAGGGTGGTTACAAAGCAAGTTCTGGAACGCTTGCCATGAAACTCGTCGGATTTTTCAGCAAGACAATACATGGTACGCTCATACGTATATGGATTGGTTTTCTCGCACAATATCATAACTTTATACGTTACTATAAACAGCTATGGTCACGCAGACAAGTACGCATCCTGCTATATTTCGTACGTAGGTATATGCAGCAGAATTCTCACGCGCTTTTTCGTCCTGGTTCCGTCTACTATTCGCTTTACAACTCTCCTTTTTCCAGTCCTCGATTTTACCTGGCCGGCAAAGTCGAGTTTTTGCCAGTTCCTGCGTACTTACAACTTAATTTATACGAGTACATGCTAGGCGACTTCTCGTCTTTAAAGTCCCTTACGTACTAAAATTCTCTTTACTTCTACAATCGTATGCCGTCAGCTCTTCTGCATGTCCAACCAGTTTCCAACGCCTTGCTCTAATCACATCCATCCTTGTACGTTTATCTTTCACAGTTCTTACTGTACCTTTTCGTATATTTTCCTCTCTGTCCAACTTAACCTTTCCGTATTCCCAACATCTAACCCGCGTGTATTGGAAACATATTAGTAACTGTACGACAATGATAAAATAATTACGACTATAGTATTATAACTATTATTATAATAACGAAATTTCCGGCCATTATAACTCGTTATTTCCCATCATCCGCATTCATCATTATTATTAATAATATTATTATCATTATTATCATTATTTTAATGCAGCATACGATTATATATTTTTATACACATTGCATATCCTACATACGACGGTGTAGGTACGTGTGTACTGTTCTGTACGGTCTGTCAATAATGACGACGATGGTAATGACGAGATAGGATAATCACATAATATAGCAAAATAAAAATAATTGGTGCCGGCACGAACGTTACGAGGAGGACCGCCGATACAATATGATTGTCCGGTACCCGTGTACTGCTGGGAAAAGTGCACGGCCGGTCGGGTTCATTTCGTCGACGTATGTCAGCGGTTCTCAAACTATTTCACGGAGCCCTTAAGATGCCGGACACAATCCTAGGATATCCTAAACACGGCCAGGATTGTCAATTTTAAGTCACAACTCATCAAAATGGATGTTTCGATGATTGTTTTTTTTTTGCTTTTTACCTTATCATAACGCGTGTTTATCCTCGTAACACGTACATGGGTTCATCAGTATTATCGCAACACTATATCATAGTTTCCAAGTTATTTTCAGACGGTGCGGTCCAAATACTGTTGCATCCTGGGTATAATATTATAAATGTAACAATCGTGAAACTAACAACGGTAATGTCTGAACTTGATTTAATCCGGACGTGGAGTTCTTAGATCGCTCGTCGAGCATTGAGGTTTGAGAACCCCCGACACAGGCATACGCGATTTACACGTGCGCTACACGGAGCGAACAGGATAATATGGTTCAGTCGCACTCCGTCACGGACGTTGTGCACGATAGCATTATATTACATTTTATTTGTACGAATGTGATGTGATCATTAGAATACGGTGCTACTGGTGTTTCGGCCGATGACGAGGCTGCCTACCGCGCCGATTTTCCGCGGTGAGAAAGTGACGCATGCGATCCGGGAACGTGCGTGCGACCACCGTTATTATTATAATGTACGCGACCAAAAGTCGTGACCGTGTCCTGCGGCGTCACCAGGACTTTTTCGTGGTAGTCGTCTCCGGGTCTTCTACAGGTATTCGGACGGAAAACCACGTCGACGTCGTGCTTCGCAGTTTAAACCTCGTGCACGTATAGTATTCTAATTGCCGGCGACTCTAAAGGTGCAGCACGGTGTGCTGCACCTGACATTTCAACTGCTATTTATTATTCGGTGGATTTTCGACGATTTATTGTTGTACAAGTTTCACTCACAAATATACGATACGGTTGAAGATATATGAAGATATTTCATTGTAAACATTCAAAAGAACTGATTGATATTGCTGAAGACGATTTGTACTTGGGAACACAGAAATTGTTAAAACAAAATATGTCTGGTATCCCTGTAATGGGACATCAGTAAATACAATTGATACAAACTAACAGGAGCGGTATTTTTCTAAATTTTATAAAATTCTACAGCTATTTGTGACAATAAACGTTAGTTACGGGTTGCAATTGTGAACATTGCTTTTCATAACTGACAATATTGTTGAAAGTATACTAAGAACTTCAATGATGCGAATAACTTTGGATTCTCGAATGTTGTTGTTTGCAGAACAAGAGAACACAAAGGCAGTGAACACTGGCAAAGTCACCGAGGAGTTCTGTACAGTAAGCGGCACATCACGTCGAATAGTACTGTAATTTAATATTTTTGTGTGATTGTTTTAACAGATTAACGGATGAAAAGTTCAAGTCGGAAAATAGTTTTGAACTTTGTATTGTTCAAACGTAATAAAAATGCGAGAAGGAATTTTACTAGAAAAATATTAACTATGCTGCGTACGAGGTTAAACTCTGGAGCCGCCTGTGGTTTTAAACAAATGACCACCGGCCATACTGCGGGTACCTACGTTTAATTAGTACGTTTAACAGTACCGCATCGTAGTATACACTATCGTCGTGGAACTCGCGACTAAAACAATAATATTTTCGTGACGAGTAATGTCTATAGAGTCTTATACATGTCGAACGCGTGCTGTTTATTTATTGGATGCACGTCCCCCCCCCTTGACGATACTATACTATAGACAACACTTTGCAGCTTAGCGTCACCTCCAAACGCGGATTAATGATTTTTGCTTTCTGCAGGTTTCCGAAACGGTGTACGGAAAGTAGCGTCTACGACAAAACGCAATACCGTTCGCCTGTATCGCACTGTGTATACCCGCGTGCACTCTTCGTTCAAACGGACCGCCTTAAATCTTCATAAACGATAATCCGAACCTGACTTCGACTTAAGCGTTCACCCGATCCCTCGTGGTCTCCACGCGGTCGATCTTAAAGAATTTCAAGTCTCAGGCATCTACCAACCGCAGTTAATAATGGGTTATAGTATATTATCAAAAATATAATATATGCTACCTACATTTGTACGATAAACATAATATGTTTTAATATGTTATAATATGTTTTAACATAATATTATTATAATAGTCCATCGAGTCTATCGGGTCGCAGGTAAAATATTTTGCAAGTGACGTCCCTGAACCTCAGCTGGATATTAGTTATATCTATACTTTTCATCGCAAAGTTCTCCGAAAACTCTCTTATAAGACATTCTATGAGTATAGAACGAATAGATGCACAATAGCGCATTTTTCGTCTGTCAACCGTCAAAAACACGGTAAAATTGTTCTTTGTAAGGACCGCATTCAATTCTCGATAATCATCCCGTATATCTCTCATCATGGGCTCTATATGTCCGCATTTTATCCTTTCAATCGTCAATAAAGCGACATAGGTGCAGGGATCTGTATATTAATATATAAATATATTTATATATAGTGTTATACGCTTTGATTTTTTTTCGATATAGTTCATAGTCGGTGAATGCACGGGTACCGGAAGGCTTCTTTTTCGTGCAAAATAACTCTACTTATAGTAATAATAGCCATTATTTATGTTGTATGTATGTTTCTACAGATTGTTATTTTTCCATTGAAGAAAAAATAGAGGTTCGCTCCCCTGCGTCGAAACAACAAATCGGCAGTCCTGCAGAGCGTGTTTATGTAGTTGGCGTCGGGTCTTTTAAAAACTCTTTACACCAGGTCAGGCATCTGGTGATTATTAGGTACTCTACGTACGTCCTGTTATTGTATAATAATCCCGAGAATAAAGATTTCAATTTTCATGATGAATATTGCATTATTTTGTCCCTTAAAGCAAATTGTCCCAGGATAGATACTTCAGAATAAAATGTGTGCGTCGAGTAATTATTATTAAAATTAAAAACTATATTGAATTAAAAAAATATTTTTTTTTCGCGGTTCATACTCTTTTAAATAATAACAAATTATTATTAAGTATATAAACAATTTATTAAAACTAATTTACTTACAAAAGTTCATAAAACAATAAGTAAAATAAATAAAAAAAATATATATATGTATGTATTGCTTTGAGTATTTTATATATTATAATGTTGTGCTAACGAATACGACCAGTTTGACGGCGGTTTCGGTTTAAAAAATTATACATAAAAAAGTATGAAAAGCGCACTCAATATAGTTATATGTAGGTACTTAAGTACATAATATTACGCCGACCGTGTCAAGATAAAACTTGACGTAGCTTTTTTTTTTAACGGGGAACGCCTAAGACAATAATCCGTTTAAAATAAAATCCTTTGGAATTATTCCGCGCATATTACGACTGGGTCGAAACCAAGGATATCAGCCATAAGTATATTTATAACCGTGGTCGAAACTTAACTCGCACGCGCGTGTCTGTAATACTTAAGAATATTATTCGCACGCGTACCGCAAAGGATTTCTGAAAGCCGTGCAAATCGATTTTTCGCATCGTTTCGTCCTCGATCAACAATCGACCGAGCCGCGTCTTATAGTGCGCGTACTATTCGCGTACCCACAACAACCGGTGTACACTTGAGCTTTTCGCACGGTGACAATACGCGGAGAGGCACGCGCGTTGTCTCCTCGGAAGTACTCGTGTCGAAACGAGCTTCACTCGGTTCCTAGAACGCGCGAACGTTATGCGCACTATACGGTTTACGCGTAAATATTACGTGTCGTAAAACAAATAGCTTTCATCGCACAGCCGTGACTTCGAATCGCCGTTATTGCTTATCATACGTGCCCAACCGCCGATCAGCTGATTTAGTTCTGGGAAACGTTCGCGCATTCTATTTTCGTCTCGCTGCAGCACACGGGTTCGGATTTGCTTTTCTCTGCTGGACGCCGATCGTCGTCACCTATGTACACGCCGTACAATAGAATTTCGACAGGACGAAAACCCTTCAAACCGATTATCATGGTCCTTGCTAATACGGTTTTCGTTTTCTTCTTATAAATAATCTAAACGGACCATCAACGCTCTAGTATACACACACATAATATATATATATACATATACAGCTTGAACCCATTTACGTAATTCGATTTGGTTTTGAAGTTTCATACTTTTTGTCGTTATCCAATCGTACTGGCTGTAACTTAATAGAAGTTGAAAGCTTTGAGTGAAATAAAAAAAAATTCGTTCAACTATTTTACTTCTCGAAGAAATTCATTTAACTAATGATTTTGTTTTCGGCAAACGGCCGCGCGTTTAAAATGTCTGTTGCGAACTCGTGACAAGTTAAAATTTAATCGGGTTAATGGATTTACCTGAACTTAATTTTCCATACTTTGGACGAAAATAATTAAATAGGCAAGACAAATAACTGTGGAAATAATAATTCGTTCTCAACGACTTCGTGTGTACATACAAAACGAATCGCGAGCAAATGTTTAATATATGAGTGATAAATTATTTAAATATTCGCTCGCTGAATTTTTATTTAACCCTTATAATCTTTAGTTTCAAGTGACGGTTTATGTACAGTTTTCGCAATCCGTGCAAATGTCGTTGAGCAGAAGGCAGAACAAATTCAATTTAAATTTCAGAACAACTGGTGTGCGAAAGAGAGTTTTTCGTTTGACACTATTCGTGTACAAAGAAATATTTTATTTTAATTAATTTTTTTCCCGTATTTCTTTTCACGTGCAAACACCGTCCGTTTAACAATAGTAATGGTCCTATAAGGATCGAACGCCTATCCGTATATTCCTTTGGTGAACACGCTTCAAAGCGGCTATTGTTCGAAATACATCCGACTACCGAAATAATAATATGCGTATTTGAAACACGAAACACTTTTTGCCTGACGGTCGACAGTTTAAATGTGGTAAGACGTCTTAAGAACGTCTTGCAGTCTTAATCTCAGCAAATATTACGATTGGTAAAAAAAATTAAACAGATCATAATTGGAAAATATAAATTTCTGTATTATCTATATTTTTTTTAACATTTTGGTTTTTCATAACCTAACCTAACCAATCTAAAGCAGTCCCTTGAACGCCATTGTGAGCAGTGCAGTTTCTGATGAATTCTTTCGAAACAAACGTTATGTCATAATAAGGTATTTATTATTGACGTTTGCACTTTACTTTTCCTTCCACTCTCATTTACAGTGTTTACAGTTCAAATAGTTTTTCGTTCTACGCGAGTTTTCCCAAAACTATTTCGTCTCTCGTACGGAGTGCAACTTGTGCAAACAAATACGTGCACTTGAAAATTGTTCACGCATCGGATTAATTTACTCCTCGAAGTGAACCAATAATGATTATTCATTGTACGTTAAACGTTTAATATCATCACGGGTTTCTATCATACATGCGTTGTACATGCACGTGTTACGTGTGCCGATTTTCATGCGTTTCACTCGCAGTAGTACTAGCGGACCTCCCTGCAGCAGCCGTATAGTAGAAGGGTATATAGTCTATAAACGTGTTATTATTATTCGGACTTTGTGTTGAAGAAAAAAAAAACCGAAATAAAATGAATGTAAAAACGTACGGCGAGTTATTCCGTAAGTATAATATTCGTATTTCATATAATATATACGCGTGTGTGAAATTCGATTTCAAAAGAACCCCATTATAATCCCTCGGCATGATACTCGCCCGGTGCGGTCAGGGATCAGCCGTCGTGTCTGACTTTACACCTATATATAATATATATATATATAATATTTTTGGCGAATATTCGATTTTTGAAAATGTGTTTACTTAACTCTGTCTCTCTCTCTCTCTCTCTCTTTCGCCCGTACTCAAGTGCGCGTGCGTGCGTCCCTTTGACACCGGCCATCGAGTGTTGGATTTTTATACAATACGTATGTATATAAGTAGAATACTATTCGGCGATAAGCCCTACACACGTCCTGTGTGCAGTAGGTACACGGTGGCGTACGATAATAATAATAATAATAGTAATATCGACGAAGGGATGACGACTGTTATTGAAACGTCAAAAAAAGGCGCAGTGATTGACAGCGCCATTATGTACGCGCACGACGATTGTTTCATACGGTCGGCTGACGGATACGCCCGTACCCTTACGACTGGGGACCCGAAAAATCGGCACACACTCTTGATGCCTTTATAATGTACACGCACGCGTGTTAGTGTGTTTACGTGTAGGTGTGTGCGTACCGCTCGGTGACAATGCCGGAGGATGACTTTGTCCGGCGCGTGTTTTTTCTCACAGTTTCACGGCCGACTTGAGCGCCTCGGCCCACAACAACAATAATAATAATAATAAAATATGGTATTAAACGCACAACAATATACGTGTGGTGCGTGCGTGTACGGATAATTTATAATGAGAGTGTATTCTTCGAAAAGCCGAGAGGACGACGTCTTGGAAACCACTCGCCGAACACGCTGCTGCTGCTGTGTATACAGCTCGTTCATTCGTTTTGAATAACGTGTACTATACACACCTATGCACACGTCTCGTATAAGGAAAATATTATAATAACGGACGATCCGCGGGAATACGATATTTCGTGGTACTCGCTGCGCTGGAATAATAATATAAGATAAATATAACGTTCCCAGTTCGCCGTAACATCTAGTTATGATAATATTGTATTATTATCATTGAGCATCGTTTGTACGTGCGCGTTGATAATAATAAGTAATAAATAGGGCTAGGATAGAATAGGATTTTGGATTTTTTTTTAGGACTTACAGGACATAGCTTTTCAAGCACAAAATGTGATTTGGTCGTATTCGAGTCCAAATATATAGTTTTTATTTTGCTTTAGGTTATTTTAATGTCATTTTTTTTAGGTATTTTGGGTCATTAAAATCCTAGCCCTAGTAATAACTATAACAATTTTGTCACACACCCCGTATGACTTGTGACGTATTACTATCGCGTTTCGCTACCGTCGCCACCGTAGTTTTTTCTATAACGCCCTAAAATCGTCTATATTTATTATTCAATTCGGAATCGATTATAGACGCGCAGCTCGTCCAAAAATCGTCGGTTCTTCCGATTCTTCCAAAACCCCTCCCCCATCTGAAGAGTTTTTAAATTAAAACATTAAAGGCGTTGAACGTTTAAGTCTGATGTAAAACCGATCGGCCCGGACCGGTTCCGCATACCTACATATGTATATATATTCTATGTAATTTACTATTATTACTATTATTATTATTATTATTACTATTATTGAGTACGGTGATTATATTATAATGTAGACGTTTATAAAACGATTGCTCGGTTTTCGTAATAATGTTAAAAGAGCGTTTATCGAAAAAGAAACACCAGGCGCACCAGTAATGATTACTATCAACGTTTTCCATAAATAGTAAGTCATTATATAGGTATTTAGTGGCCGTCCCACGCGGCGGTGAAATCAAAATAGTATAAGTTTATCATTCGTCCGGGAGTACATCAACGGCGACGACGCGGTACCCGTGGTTGATACCACGCGCAGTATTTAACGCTGTCAAAGGATGTTTACGAGAAAGAAAAAAAAACACGATTATGAAAAAGAGAATTATAATAACGATGAGGAAGGCGGAAAAAATACGGTAAATCGTTCGATACCATAATATTATCATTATATAACAGCCGAGTGAAGTGTGTATATGTATATACACATACACTGCGCTCGTTGTACACTTTATTCGAATGAAACGGTTTTTAACTCATTTAATCGGTCCCATGAAAATTATACAATAATAACAATGCGACGACCTATCCTCGTCGTCGACGATGTCTGCACCGTCCGCATAATAATCGTATCAATCCGACCCGTCATTATACGCACTTATATTCATGTATTATACGCGTATACGTACAAGTGTAGTATAGTTAAAGCGTCTGTAAAAAATCGCGCATAATAATACGTATCGTTTTACGAGTAATAAGCCTTGGGTAAACCATGGGCCAGCGTATGTATTATTCTAATAGTTGTGAACAAGTGAATCACTGCGGTTTTAAGTATGAGCAAAGTGGTCCATATGAAAGGACTCTCTCGTCCAAATTAAATGTCCACCGGATCGAGTTGTAACCCGTAAAATCTACACGGTCGGTTCTGTAAAATATATTATGCGTCGCACAATAAGAAACTTGAACGTTTTACATTTATGTTGTTCACGAATTATATAGATCAATTAAAAACATTATAAGATATAAAATAGCGTGTAGATCGTATAGAAAAACCTTTTAGAACATTGTACCTAATAAGTTATAACACACGTGTTTAAATATGCAGTCTTAACGAATGCAAGATTTGCCATACCTTTTGCGTATACGTATAACGTATTAGTAATAGGCAAAATTCAAATTTACCAAAGTTTGAAAATCGGGATTGTTGACTCTTAAATCTAAATTTTTTTTCCGGACCAGGAATTTTGATTTTGAAAATTTGAATTAGGTTTCTTTTATGCATTAGTGCACTACTTATCTATTAGTATCAAGTAAAATAAACTTTTTTTTTAATTATATTAAAAAATTCGGATTCTGGTACGAGTTTTGTTGTACGAGGCCGCCCTTATCTATATTGAACACCGGACGAACCACGATCTATTTTCCGTATAATAACAAAAATATTAACGATTAATGATACAAGTGATAACAAAATATGGTTTGAAACATTAAAAGAATGTTCCTATTCTTATTATGTACCCAGTCCACGATGGGCATTGTCGCACCGAGTTAAATGACTGACGAAATTACTAATTTCAACCTAATTTGCATGATTTGAAAATATGTTGCGTAATACGTCCACGATGTCCGACTGCACTCCCGGACCTGTGGAGTCGGACAATTAACATTGTACGGGCACCACGGCGTGTGCATGACGGTGGAATCGACGGCATAATGACGTTACGGGTGTGCTATTATCGTATTATGACGTATAGATAATGCACATGGTACGAACGTAATCGTATAAGCGCGTATAATTTTGATATTCGGAATATTATTCCGCTACACGTTGTAATAACCAATAACAATATCATATCACAGTGTTAAACAAGGGTACTGTAATACATATCAAACCGCACGTATACGTATATATGTACACTGCACTGAGCTTCAGTCTGACAACAAAAGTCCGTCGTCGCACGTGTACATCCGTTGATTGCGTTTTAAATCAAACACAATTAACACAAAAGCATCGAGGGCTGCACACAGATTGAAACCCCGAGTAGAAGAAACTCGATTACCGGCCGCGGTCTTTGAAAATCAAACCCAACAGCGCTTACCTCTGTATATATATTATATATAAATATATATATAGGTGCGTTATTATCGCAGGATCATCGTCTTCGTCTCGGTCCTGGTCCTGGCCCGCCGGGACCGTATTGATCTCGATGAACGCCGACCGACGACAATTTGTTTGCCGAAATAATTACGCGCAGATAGTTTACACGAGTGGCACGACCCCGAACAACGGCGCAAACACTCGTATACTTATGTAACACGTGCGTGCATTGTTATTCGACGAAAAACTTCGCGAGTGCTACACAGTTATTTATTCTCAGCGGTCGATTTTTTCCAATTAAAAACGATAAAGGCAACGGAGGAGAGCGAAAAGAAATCGGCTGCGGACGACGCGTATATATACCCGAGGTATATTACAATATATTATAATATACGTCCCAATCTCGTCACTTGAATTTATGTTCCGAATGTAAATGCGCGACGGCTACGTATTGTGTTCGCCGGTGCTGCGGGTTCGAGAGACTATATAGCTGGTTATACGTGGAAATACAGAGACAGAGAGAGGAAAAGAAGTACGAAATGGAACCGGTGGCCGCGTCCGCTGCAGCGGGCGAAGCCGATGGTGGTGCGGACTTGTTTCCTCTGAACTTGACCAAAAAAGGATTGGTTCCTCAATTATTATTATTACTCGGCCGCTGCTGCGTGATGCCTTATTATCGATGCGTATAATCGAAACGGTCGTACGGAAATACCGGTAACGGGAAGGAACCTTCGTCGAGCATAAAGAAAACGGGGCGGTGGACTGCGGGGTACGTATAATACGTTATTACATACGCGCGTCGTATATATACGTATATTATATATATAAATATAGAAAGAAGGACAAGAATGACTTTTGATATTCAAATGAGTAGTGGTTCGCGATTGGAGGAGGTTCGAGAGTCGTCGCGCGCATTTCAATCGCCGAAGACAATAATAATTTCACTCGGATTTCCCATCGCATGCGCAATATAATAATATATAATATACCGTGCAATATATTATTAATGCACCGCGACGTACGAGTGCAGTTCGTTGCAGTTATATTATTATGCGTTATGTGCACGCGTTCGTTTCGTATTTTTCTTAAACGGCGGAGGTATGCAGCGCATATTATACGTACCTACATGTGTACGGCGGCGGCGAGGCAGCTGCCCCGCATGCCGTATAGAGTGCTGTGTGAAATTAAGGGTTGCCGCGCTTAAACAACGGCTCATTACTGTAAAAGGGTTAACTGCGTGTACAAATAAACTGGTTTACGGATACGCGTGTACGATAATATTGTATAGCAATATAACATAACACGCGTGATGTACCCCCGGACCGTTTACAAGATAACAAACAGTAATAATCTCGAAACACAAGTCAAATAATCCTCGAATCGACCCTTTTGTTATCCGAAAACAATGGTATACGTGTACACCTATTATTATTATCATAATTGTAATGTATTTTCGATGTAAATCAAATTCCATGTTTTCTCGGGAGCACCGAGCCGAGGTATAGAAAAAATTACATTCCAAGACGACTTTGACGACGTTCGTCTGAACGCGGTATATAATATTCGGTATACTCGTACACCTTCGCGCGCGCCAATACGGTTGCGACGTGAGCCAATATTACAATTGCGTACAGTGCCAGAACTTTTCGTCGGGCCGCTGAAGAGGCGTCACTTCAGTTCGGAGTAACTGCGCGGAAATCAACAGTAGAAACGTAGACATAACCGAAGAACTTGCACTCGAACAGTTACCATAAAACCGTAGGCCGTACGTTTTTCCCGGTAACGCGCGCGTGCATGCGGTTCAAGCCGAACCGCGATTTCTTTCTCCGTTTTATTGCGATACATCCTATACGGTACGTTTTTATTATTTTTCCGTTTTATAGCGTCGTAAATCGAACGGAAACCATAAGCATAATGTGCGTACGCTGCAAATAAAATTCGTACGTAATACCGATAATCAGTTGAAAAAGAAAAAAACAATACCAGAAATTATCATGTTCCACTCTGACATGGTACATGCATGTCGAATAAATAAAAATAACGTACACGTCTTGTACGTCGGCACCGCGCACGTATTCTGCGTTCGACGGTGCACGCACGCTGTGCAGGTAGTGCTCGACTTTAAGTGCGCAAACAATGGAAAAAACCGCACTCGTCTTGCATTCCCGATTACGTACAATGCATTTATAGTGCATCTCTGTATACGAATTCGCGTGCGTTTCGCTATTACGTATGCACACCGTTCGTTATATTTGTTAGTTCACCGGTCCCTCTCACCGGTGTAGGATATACCTCGATCGCGATGAGGTGCTGTGCCGGATTCCACACGTATTTTTACCCATTTCTTCAACAGTCTTCAACGAAATCAACGATAGGTATCACAAATTATAATATACCGATGGAATATTACAGGTATACCATCCTCGCGTAGTGGTTCTAACCGCGGCGGTCAAACTAGTCGAAAAAAATGCAACCATCTGTCTCGGGACGATAGTGGTGTAATACGTCATAATACGCTTTATACATATTCATCGTAACAAGCCCCGACCACGCATCACAACGTGTTAATAACCTCATTATTTTTTGTTTTAAGTTTATTCACGCTTTACGCACGTCTATATTATGCTTATACCACTATTGTGGTAACATGCGTACACATGTATAGAATACGCAAACCTACATCGGCTACGTGTACTGACGCTAACACCAATTATTTATGAATCAAAGAATATGTATAGACATCGAGATGATTAACGTTCACTAGCTATAATATACTCGCGCAATGGTCTATAACATATTTGTCCAATAACATTATTTTAATTTGAAAACGTTGAATCGATACGTATATGAACGGAAAATCGTCCGGGAAAAAAATGATCCGACATAAATTTTTTGTGCACACGGTTTACGTATAAAAATTTATCTCATATTTTTATTCGAGTTGATAAATCAACCGCGATCAACACGTCATATTAATTCATAATTCGCGGTTTGAATATTGTAATTATTCTCATTTGAAAGCGGGCAATTTCGATTTCGATAAATCTAAAAGTAAATCCCAGTTAAATTTATTGCCGTTATCATGTATATAATATGTATAACAACGACGTATTCCGCGCGATCATCCTACATAATATATACTCGTGTACACTACGCGAAAGTGTTTTAAATAAAAATAACACCGCAACGCCCGTAGTAAAACTAGTAAGACTTTTATTACTCCCCCCTCGGGACGTACAAATCGTTTGATTGAAAATAACGAATAAGAAATGCATTTTATTCGCGCGCGGATATCGCGAGAGTTTTATATTGTCTGTGTATTGCAAAATCCAATCATCATGACTAGAGATAGGATGTTGATGACCTAAAAAAGTGCCAAGAACGATCGGAAAAAATGCTCCGATGCGCTAAAATCTATAAAAAAAACTGCAATAGAAAAATACTTAAACATTTTCGTAGGTATATTATATAGTAACTTATAAAAATCGTGTTAAAAATGGTTGTATGTCAACAGATACTTTTAGATTGTTATAAAAATGAAAAAATGAATACGGTTTGATGAATTATTGTTTATTTCATTCATTCGCCGGATAAGCGTCTATCGGATATCGGTATAACTGTAAAGCATTTTTACGACACGCGAGCACCTGCACGAGGTTAATCTAATCATGACAAAAGGGTAGAAAAAAGATGAATAATTTACAAAAATTAGAAAAAAAATTACATATAATTTTAGAAATGAATTATGTTAAAAAAAATAACTGAAAATGCCTAAAAATATAACAAATGCAAATTAAATTCATATATTCTGAATATTGAAGGTATAATACGAATGTTTAGCTTAGAAAAAATTATATAGGATTGAAGGAATGAAAATGCACAAGTCATCAACGTCATATCTCTAGTTATGGCACATTTTTATTTTATTTTTTTCTATGGGAAACTCTTATCGAATCGACCAAACAGGATTAAAATACTATCTTATATTTGAAAGTTGCGTTATATTCTAGTATACTTGGTGGTAATCGCGAGGGAAAACGTTAACTCCTACTCTTGATCGAGAACCTTATCGTGTCTCAGTTGTTCGTCGATTTCGTAGGGACCGTACGAACACTTAAGCGCTATATTATGTTATGACATCGTTTCAAAGTTATAGCGAGAGAGAGGTGGATACGTCACCCTCCGCAGCTCAATAGTTAAGTGACGAAATACAATATATCAGTATCTTATGTCAGACGACAATATACGCGAGTGTACGTGCATAAACCGCGTGTAGTCCTCGGCAATCGATTCGTCTTCGAATATGATATTTTTTCGCGACGTTTACTCTTAAGCAACCGCGGATCGGGTTACGCGCGCGCACGCTCCGCGGTACGTTTTAACGCCGTGCGCGTGCAATGCGCGCTCGGAGTCGACAACTGCTACGGAATCGTATACTATGAATCGTCGACCGTTGATATTTGATGCCGCGTGAACATATCGGTACGGGCGTTCAGAAGGGAAAACACCTCTTTTCGTTTTCGTAATTTATCACGTGTGTGTACAAAATGTCAGTGTTGCCACTAAACGTCGGAACGGACACAACGGTATACGTATAGATACACGCGCGACGGAGAACGACGATCAAACGTGCGTGATTATAATAAAGATTAATATGTATAATTTATTCTTTGCGGCGGCGGTGCGTCACGTCGAAAACGATTACGAACGATTTTTTGGAAGGTGTCGCCGCTCGAAACGTGTCGCCATCGTGCGCCGAACGTCACCCACCGCGACCTGCACCGAAGGACGAGAGCATTTTTACACGAACTCTACGCGTCCTTTGACAAGATGCAGCCTTCCCGTCTCGTTTTCTCACACCCGAGACGTTTATTATCATAATATTTGTATTTGTGCATTGTCTCGTTGTGCGCGGACCGCAACAGCAGAAGCAGCATCAGCGAAAGCCTCAAAGTCGGGCCGACGACGTCGCGGGAAACTGGTCGCGCGGAAACTAAAACCAGTTTAGCCTCGTACCCGGGGAATCGATCGTAGCCGACACCTGCAGCATCAGCAGCAGCAGCGGTTGTGCACACACGTCGAGGTGTCGTTACACGTTATATTATATAGGTACGAGATAAGGATCGCGTCACTGCGAGGCCGTCTTGCGTCCGTCACGATAATAATATTGGCCCTCTCTCGCGTACATGTGTACAGGTATTATTCTTCAATCTTTTTAATCTCCGAGCTGAATGAAAACCATCTCCGGCGACATCCGCCCGAAAGGGTTACGCCGCCGCATAAGTCGACCTCTGTCTCTCTCTCCGTAGTTCACGTCTCTTGTCGCACCGCTCCCCCGCGTCGTCTTTACGCTCCGCTGTACACGGACAACAATCGACCGAGGCAATACCCATCAGCCGTCTGGATATCGACGTCGCGATCGAAAAGACCGTTTATAATACGCGAGCGCGCGCAGCACACGCCGCCGCACACCCCATTAACATCGTCTCCGGCCCGTCATTGTGCGCGTTATATAATCCTTTCGCCCACACGGGGTTGATTTTTCCGAACACAGATCGCCGATAAGACGCGTGATACCGTGATCCGCCCGCCACCGACCTTCGTGGGGCAGATGTTTCGCCGAAGTCGAAAACGTTCGTCTTATACACACATGTAATGTTATAATACAATACTATATATGCGTCGTATTATATACGTGTGTGCACGCATACCTTTACACGCCGCAGTGTGCTTGTCGTCTAATTAATTTTACGTGCCCGAATGAACAGAATAAACACAACCGCCCCCCCCCCCTCCATTGTACTTATATTATATACGTCGCGGTACGCCGCGCCACCGGTCCAAGTTGGATTCCATGTGTAACGGCGCATACGTACTACACGTTATTATAATATACAATATGATATTTACAAAGCACTCGGCACAACAATAAAACGCGCGATAACGTAAATTGGTTTGTTGTTCGCCCCGCGTATTATGTTAAAACGGCAACGCGGTACTACATTATCACAATGTAACGTGGACGCGCGCACGCGCAAAAGACCCGAAATGCGCCACTACCCTCAGGTCGCAAAGGTTCGGTGTAAAATCAATTTTTTTCAACCCCCGCGAGACAGCTCATCTTTTTGCAAGACGCGTGAACTATTTATTTTTTTTTCCCCCGTCGTCGGTCGCAGCGGTTGAACCACGCGATGAGGCTTCCTTGCTAAAGTCCACGTTGATCACCCATCCAGGAACTATACTGCAGGGCCATCATAGCGTATCGCCGGACGCACCTTAACCGCAGCTCCGGAAGACGATTTTGCGGGCTGCGGCTGATCACTGCGCCCCTCCGTAAATCGATTATAATACTATATCCTTCGTCTTGTCGACTGTTGAATAATGCACAATGTGCCGTTTTCGAGACGAAATTATGTCAGGAACAAACCACCCCCGCTGCACGTTAGAACGTATTTCCGGCATCGTCGTGGCAACTATGTGCGATTGCTCGCGTACCCAGAGGACGTGTAAACAGGCACCACTCGAGTATACGAACGATAACGACGTACGCTAGCGCGTACACGTATACATTATGTCCTTTACCGACTAAACGCATCGGACGTTTATCGCTGCAGTTAATTGAAACAACCACACGTTGGGACGGACACGTGTTACGAGAGCTCGGGTTCATGGCTATACGGTATGTACTATGTAGTTATGGTAAAGTACATTTTTTTTATTTTTTATAGAATTAGAAGTTTTATTATTTACACACACACGCGCGCGCGCGCACACATTCCCAGGTTATTTATTTTTAATAAATTTTGTTTTTATCGTATACAAACGTAAGTGCATTGCCTTTCATACGATTATGTATTAATATTATTTACTATATAGGTACTTGGAGTATTTTTTTCGTCGGATCGGAAAGTGTACGCACCGCACTGCTGCTGCAGTTGTAATGACATGCGGATAAATACGAACAAAATAAACATTGAAAACGTAAAAGTCAAAATGTTATGTGCCCGCAAACATCGTACGTTATCCGGGTATGTACATATATTATAACGTGTATAATGTAACATTATTATAATATACTGTAAATTAGAATATTACACAATCATGAATGTAAAACACGTTGACGCGTATAATATTTTATTTAAGTTTAAAACTTAATTTTATTAGTTTATTATTTAAATAAAGTCGGATCCGCACAATATTGTATAAATACGTGAATAAATAATCGTCTCCGGAACGGTTTTTGCATATAATAATAATATTATATCTTGTTTTGTACTACACACGTGTACGTAAAATACACGGTAGGAATCTTCACGACGGACGAGATTTAACGAACGTAACGTATTGTATTTTTATAGGATAGGTGCGTGTGTAGAGGAAACTCGTTTTTCGCTCACTCTTTCGCGGGCATAATGACGCATTCCGTAAAAGCATAATATTTTATGCACAAATTCGCAAAATACTAATGCCGAGAGACAGTTGCCGCCACGCTGGACGTCGAATAAAAATGTTAAAATATCGTCGTAACCCGCGACAGAATAGAGTCCGCCAATAGGATCGGCTGATAAGGAACGCGCGCGTGTCCGGTGTTTTTGAAATGATGCGGTCGACCCCGAAGAAGAGTTTTTTCGAGAGTCAAACGAGCCACTTTGTGCGGTCGGTGTATTTTTAAACTTGAAAGCGACGAATAACAATAGCGCTAGTACTATAAGTACGTCACAAATATATATGAACTCATAGAGTTAAAACTTCCTCATTCGAACGTTCGATTTGTTGTAAGACGAAATGTTGAATCAGAATGACGAGTCTTAAAACACACAAACTTACTATTATTGCGTCAGAACATGTGTAACAACAATGTCCGCATTTGCCAGGATAAGTTTGACAAGTTATTCCTTCCGACTGGTACAATGAATGAAATCGAGGAGTAACCGAAAAATGACTTCCTCAAGTCGTAGCTTTTTTATATTGTTAGTCAAGTTTCCGATCCGATCGATGTAGGTCCTATTCGCTCGAAATCACAAACGACTTACGACGCAACACCGAGTTGAAAACTTTCACAACATATACTATAATAATATTGCGGGCGACGGAAACCAATAATGATTCACCAATGGCCACTTACGCGCGTACTATTTTAGAGAGAAGTTGTAAAGCCTTATCATTCGTACTCGGGATCACAGTGCAGCGTTTGGGAAACCAAGTAATAAGAGAGTCGAAAAAACGAACGCGGTTTTTCACGTTGAAACGAACCGATACCGGTCTACGCATGTATAAACGGTACGGTTAGCGCACGTATATTTTATACTGAAAACGGACGTGCACGAACCGTGTAAAATTCGAAACAAAAGACGAAAACATGGCCGAAACGAACGCGGGAAAACGAGCCGCGCGCATAACAAGACGTATAAACAATAGTAATACAAGCATCACGCTGAAAGAACAGATTTTGCGTCCGAAACAACACAATCGACCTGCGCGCATAAGTAACTATACGCGTTGCTCTCTCGTTCGTCGCATCGAGTGGTTCGATTTAAATTCGATTTAAATTTCGCGTGGACCGTTGACCGTTGACCACGTACCAGGTACATAAACGCGCCGGTGGCGTACACCATATGTGCTAAGCCGTATTATTGCTGCAGGTCCGCATGCCGCCCGGAAAAGTAAACAGACGGTTTCAATAATATTATTTCGAAACGATCGAGAGCCGTAACATTCAAAGCGTTTACGATTGCTGCTGCCCGAATCACTTAAGCCTCCTCTCGGCTCGGAACCGCATGCTGTGCAACTGATTGGAATAACACGGCAGCGGCCTAGTACAATCTATACACACATATATTATAAATTATAATATAAATAAACACGCGCACACGCGTAGATTAACCCTACCCAAACCTTTCTAACCCTTAAACACTATTACAATACTACGCGCGTACACATTATATCGTATTGACTGTAGTTAACCGAGCCACGGACGAATATGGCGATATAGTGTGTGAGCATTGTTTTCTTTAATAACTACCTTTCATCGATTTGTTCGGGTATAGGAACATTGTGTTATTATTATTATTATGAGAAATAAGAAATGAGAAATGACAAGGAATAGTGGCAGCAAGAATCCCACCGGAAAACATAACTCGCAAAGTTACTGTGGTCACAGTTCCTATCAAGAGAAATCAAGATGCTGCAGCTCGTGAATTACTACGTAACTACGTACGAAGCAGAAACATACATCCAGGAAAAAAATAGGAAAATAATTAACTGATTGTTTTGGATACAATAATCCTAAGAAATATCTTTGGCCGGGTAAGAGACGAGGAATCCTCTGAATGGGTGAATAATAAAAAAAAAAAAGGAATCGGAGAATCCAAACGGGGAAAGACTACCACTCTTGAACGCACGCCCCAAGTTTGGGATGGAAATACGTGGCACCAAGAGATAAGTTGAATAATTTGCATGATAACTTGAAGAGTGGCTGACCGAGGATTGGCCGTGCGGTGGGATAGTCCTGGTATCCGTAAACAACCAAAAGATACTAATATACAATTCGGGAATCGTAAGTGATTATCGCTTAACGGAATCATCTGTGTATACACGATATTCAATATTGTAGTTGTTCTTCATCCGGACGCCTTTCTCTTCGGCATTTTTCCTGGGGTTTCGGATTTTCTCTTTTTCGCGTATAATTTAATACATGCAATCAATACTCATTCGTACCACGCGATTTCCACAGGTTAATTCTTCGCGGACGTGCGTGAGGCACATGATGTCGCACCTCTCTTATGTCATCACGTACAAATATTACCGCAAGCTGGTTTTTTTTTTTATTTACATCCGAGTCGGGGCTAATTACTGCGGTACTCGATACACGTTAAACCGATGCATTATGCACAGCGCGATCGCCGCATTGCGATTCCGATCACGCGGCAACGTAGAACCGCATTTTGGCACTATCGCAACAAATTATAAACGCGTGCGCCTATATTAGACGCACGATATGCGTGCATTATATTATAATATTTATCTCCGGCACACGGACCAGTGCAGTAGTCGGCGAGATGCAAATAATATTGTCGTTCGTGCATCGTGGTATCACGGGCTCGGATCTGCGCAAAGTCGCCGAGTCCCCGCGTTTAATTCACTTACGGTTACCGCAGTGCACACGTGTTGATGAAAAATTTATAATTAGGGAGATCTCGATCCGCTGCGGTGCTTATACGCATATTATGATAGTAACATCGTAATAGCAATTATTCACGCGTAACGTAAACCATACGGTATAACACTTTTTCGAACGAGAAGACTATGCGCCGCCGCGCTAAACCGTCACGTTTCCGTAGATGCACTTGCGTATTAATTGTCCGTCACGTTAACGCGTCTGCCCGACCGCGTCCCCGTTTAACTCGTTTAAGGTTAGGGGAGAAAAAAAATCTAACGCGTAAAATCGATGCCATGTCCGCAGGACGTCCAGGATGTGTCCTGGCGTAACGGTGCGTACACGACTTACTGCAGTTACTGCCCACTGCGGTCGGTAAACAAAAAGTCGTGACAACTCACTATCGATCGCGTCAAGACGAAAAGCGACCCAAAAATAATGTTTGTGCTCAATTTTTTTCCCCTCTTCCGTAATTCGAGCCGGTCCTGACGGCATCTATTAGTGTATAATACAGTCGATGTGATTGATGTGAAAATTCGCGCTAATTCAAACATACGCTCGCGGTGTGGGTCCATCGGTATCGCCGTACGTTCATCGTAATTCCCGTTCACCCGTGTATCATTATGCGTGGAACCCGAAAGCGGTTATTGCCAGGTTTCTTGCTGCAGATATAACGCCCGCGTTCGGTGTACAAACGTTTGTAAGAAAAAAAAAATAGAACCGATTTGAAACTATTCTAAATAGTACCGCGGTCGTATTGTTACAATAACTCGTGAGCGACTTGATCAGCGTGCAGGTGTGTTCCGAAGTTAAAAAAAAGTACTCGATAATATTATAGTTGTATTACGAAAAAACAAGACCGGACGAACGACAATGACGAATTATTGCAGTAGATCGCACACGCCGGCGTTCCACGCGTTGCCAACTTAATAGCGTAAACGATTATAATAGAACGTTTTGTAAAATAATCCTACGGTCCAACCGATATTGTACAACCGTCGTACGTTATTTCAAAACAATGATAAATCGCCCCGTCCGAGAGTACACACCAAATATTTTGTTACGAGAACAAGCGCTGCTTACATTTTTCTCTGATACTTGAACTTGAATATTTAGTGATTCAAAAATTATCGTATCGATAAAATGTGTGTTCAAATAATAAATCACAATTCAATGATATGTGTACGAAGAAAACAAAAATCTTTTTCATATCCTTTATGCGATCAGCGCAGGAGCCGGCGTTCAACACATTTTGTTTCATGCAGCGATGAGAAAATCAAACAATAGCAAAGATTCGATACGTCATAAAGTAGTAAAATAGAGCAGGAATCATTCTCGAACTCTGAGTGGTCTATACATCGTGCGTACCTATTATTGTCATTGGAAGCCCCGGTCGCTCCGTCATCGGATTTCCGTATTTTTTCTGAAAAAACTGTTTCAAACGTCGTTTACGCTTTTCACATAGCACTCGAGCGATTCACAGTTCGATTTCCTCGTTTAGAGGTTCTATATTATACGTACTATATAGTATATATACTATTACTATAGTCGAAATAAAAATATAAAATATTCGTCGGGTGAAACGTCGAGAATTCAGCCGAAGACCATGATCGTTTACGGTGCGCGCGGGGGTCTTAGAGTTTTGGATTTTTGGTTTCCACGTGCGTGGAGGGTGGGTTGGAGGGCTGTTCGGAGCCGCTTATTCCGGTTAATTCGAATGCAAATCCTACGTGTGCACTGCTCATGCGAGTATATACTAGTGACAAATTGAATTCACCGCGACTGTACATAGTCACGTGCGAGTAAATGCGTTCTATTCGCACGCGCGCAAGGGTAAATCGAATCGACCGCGGGCTCGCAGCGTTCGGCGAGAAATGCGCTTCGGCAAGTCTGCGAACACGTACCGGGTACAATAGCAATAATAGCAATAATAATAATAATATAATCCTCTGGGTTGGCGCCGGTATACGGGTTTCGTTCGGATTCCGACGGATGAAATAAAACGCGTATCGCGAACGGAACTCGTAAAAAGCGGTTCGAAAAAAAACGAGCATAATATACGCAGTGACGGGGGATTCGTTACGATAATATTTATCGGCAAGTAGGAACCCGCGAGTCCCGAATCGCACACACGCGCGTAGAACCATTAAAATATATATTATAAACACACACACGCAAACGTATTGTCGTATCGTACAAGGTTCTTACACACGCACGCGGACACGTGTACCTACACATAAATTGTATATTTAAATATTATTTGGACGACGGCACCGCGGCAATCGCATAAGTCATAGAGTCGTCGTGGCAATGCGCGTATACACACTGCGCGACAAGCTTTTTGTACATTTGAATACGTCTTTCGGTGAACTGCAGTGCGCTCACGCTTTACATAACAATGGACACGCGCATTATAATATTATCATATACGTACAAATAGGTGTGAGCTAGTAGTGTGTGTGTGTGTGTGTGTGTGTGTGTGTGTGTGTGTGTGTGTATTTTTCGGATGAATTCCGTGAGCGGCTCCCGTCGGGGGGTCCTGTTTATCCGACGTGCGTGTAAAACACGTCCATCTCTCTCTCTCTCTCCAACACAATATACATATGTACACATGTGCATTATTATCGTTCGTTGTTCTCTCACACACACACACACACACACTTGTATATATTATTGTAACATGTGAATAATACGTACTGAGCACACAGACGTCGTTTCGGGAGACTTTATACACATTATTATTGTACACGGGAGTCGGCGGATGTCAATCGGACGTACGTTAATGCATTATAATAACGGCAAGAGTACACCCAGTGGGAAACGATTATAAACCCGCGACGTCGTTGTAGTCTCTTCGCTCTCTCTCTCACTCGCTCTCTCTCTCTCTGCTCTCTCAGCCTGCAATCAGCTCGCCGGGAAATTATCCGTTTTGTACGCTTTATTTCGTGACCCGTACGGTTTTTGTCCCGCACACCGTTTAATCCGTTTTTGCGTGTACTACTCGCCAAGGTCTTTACAGGACCACGTAAACGTACGCACCATTTTCTTTGTCGACTCTTTGACTATGTCTACTACGGCCTGAACGTCATACGAGTAATAGCGTGACGGTGACGAGGTCGTGAAGATCTATACAGTTTGGATGTACCGTACAGGGTGTCCCACCAGGACTTACACACAGCGATATAACTGGGCAAAGTCAATTTTGTTGACAACAGTTTGGTAAATGTTAGCGTAGTATTGAAGAAAATAGAAAACTAACTTTTATTTTATACATTTTAAAGATAACCATTTTATAGGGCTTGTTTTTCTGAATATGTTCACGGTTCTACTTTTAATTTCCGTTAGATTTTTGATTTTTAAAATTGTTTTTAGTTTACAAGATGATTGTGTACTATTTACACAAATTTAAATAACAATAACATTATCAATAAACTTTACGGGAAGATTACGATAATAATTTACATTATTTCTTTGTAATCATAAAAATCATAAATCCAATGAGAACTGAAAGTTTACCGTTGAAATTTTTAGAAAAGCAGGCCCTAATAAACGATTTTTTTGAATTTCCCAAAAATTATAAAACAAAAAGTTAATTTTGTAACTTATTTAATAATACAATTATTATATTTATCAAACTATTGTCAACAAAATTGCCTTTACCCAGATATGCTCATAAAAAAAAACGGATTATTATTATCTCCATAGTAACACCGGAGATATCGCTCTGTGTAAATCCCGGTTGGACACAGTATATTATCCCATTGACTAATTGAACACAGATGTCCTTCGTTTTGCCGTGCGCAAAATTCAGTTTTCCGTTACAGAGACATGTTACGTACCTATAGCTCTAACTCATATTATTTACTTTCGCGGTGTCCGATCCCGCACGGTCTGTTAAACGTACGTGGTCTACATACTCCGAGGGCGAAACGTATTTTATCAATTTATCTTGTGTCGCAGACGCATTTCGCAGACGTATCCCAATCAGGGGTGTACAACCCGCGATCGCTTTTCAGGTTTTTTAGCATAATATATGTTAATTAGAACGGCCATTAGCCATCATTTAAACTCAAAAATATCGACAAATGTTCGCATAAACGCATGTTATCACTAGGAATGCGGGTAGCGAGATTTCTAGAGAATAACATGTGGCCCGCCGCATAAAAAGGTTGAAGACCCGTTGCCCTACGTAATAGGTTTAGCGCCATCGACTGCACTCACGGATATGCGTACGTACATGTAATATTATAAGGTCGCGCCGAAGGAAATGAGAAAAACCGTTTTTTTTTTTACCCATAATATCGATATAACCCTTTAAACCCGAAGTTGTTGTTTGCGCTGTATGTAGTAATAACGGGTACGCGGTTCCGTCGAGGGGCCGTTTAAAAGTAAAAACTACGACGACGGCCATGTGTTGCGCCAAAACAATGCGTAATTAGCGGGGCCGTGCGCGGAATGAACATCTTTATTGGTGTCGGCTAACTCCTCCTTCTCGGCCTACTAGCACATGTCGGACCGTCTAAAAAACGCGTACACCTATGCATGTGTGTACAATATACGCGTTTACCGTGTTACAATAATAGCATTGTTGCGATGTACACCGCGTCACGTTTATCGATTAATTTCCGACGACGCGTTATCGCTTCCTATTTTTTTGTTTTTTATTTTTCCCTTTTCTCCGTGTATACATGTACCTATACTACTTATAAACGTCGTAGTATTATTATTATATCGAAATCCCATTAACGGTTTTCGAATTTCACATCATCATCGACACACACACACGCACATCGCGCGTTACACAATAATAATAATAATATTCTAATGCGTATATAGGTGTACTCGAAGCGTACGCATTTTAACACATCCGACCGTTTTCGTTCCGTTTTAATCGTCGTCTGCGCGCGGTCATGAAATTAAATAAAAAATAGAAGAAAAACAAAATTGGAAATCAAACTAGTTCGATTAGATTTTTTCACACCGCCTCACGTCGTAACACTATTATGCGTTGCCCTCGAATACGATAAAGTGACCCGGCCGCGGCCTATATAAAAAGTACCAACCGACGGATCTGAGTAAGCAGAACGGCTAGAAAATGTGTTTCGATCGGCCGACAATAACGATTTCGATGACCGGAGGAGACAGAAATTCGATCGCTTAAAACATTTGTCACACCAGATTAACCCAACATATTATCAAAAATTATACTCGTACAATGATTTCGGGTCGAGTTAAATTGAGTGCGAAATATGTGAACCAGTATTTATTCGTTTCATTAGGCATCCGAATTATACACGATTCATATTTTAACCACTATACATTCGGTTGCGACGAGTTGGTTTTTTTTATTCGAAAGGACTCACATTTTTTTTTTAAACTTAATGGAAATAAACGGATTCGTACAGCGGTGAAACGTTCTGCTGTCAAAGATGGGACTTAATAATATTAAAGCTGATCTATTTTTGTCTCTGAAGGGAATTCGATTTGATCTCGTTATACATGCATTTCGTGTAAGTAGCTAAAAGTAAAAAAAAAGTTGCTTAAAACGGAATTCATTTATTAGTTCCCACGCGTTTCCCCAAATTTTAATTTTACTTGTTCGGGAAGACCAGGAAAATATACAAATATACAATTTGTGTGTACTTTAGATTATTTTATTACGAAGTGTAAATGTTTGAGCATTTTTTGCATAACTAATTGCCTGTATTGTATATGAACATAGATTTTACTATTTGAGTATTAGGTATAATTCTATTTTAGTTGTAATTTTTAGATTTTAGACGTATTTAATTAATCTTATTATAATGGTAATTATTATACGTAAACAAAACGTGATGATAATCAAGTCTATGTCTGAGGGCTTAATCCGTCACTTTGGGATTAAAATCCTCACCGAAATAATCTGCTAGCATTCAATTATATAAGGTGAATAATAAATATTATACAGTTAACTATTCACAAACAGACTGTTTAACATAAATAGCCGAATAAATTGCTTTTCGCCGTATACCTATGTTATAGCTATATAGCGGTACTATACCTACTTTAGCGCGTCACAGTAATTAAGCCGACGACAAAATCGTTTTCGGGGACCTATACAAAATTATGTATACAATATGACGTGTATACATTATAATCATTAAACATTATCATGTACACAGTAATACGCATGCGCGCCCCTGTTGATAATAATTATACGTACCCACGCTATGAAAGCGCGTATTATACGTATAATATTATATATTTATATGGTCACCGAAATTTAACAAATACATATATGCGCACATATATATTTATAATGCCTAGTCATTATTAAAAATCATATTCCGACTAATTATTCATTAGCATTTTTTAATTACTCGGATTTTACACTCGGTTCCTTCGCTTTATAATTATGAAACTTTTATAAAAAAAAATTAAATACACCACGTACATACATAGGCAGAGATGGTATGTATACATGCGCTTTAATTGAATTGTCTGTCCCGTGTGCGTTTTAAAGCAACACATAAAGTATGCATGGACGCATCAAGTAAATTATTCAGTGCCGCCGTAGTTATACCTAATGCATTGTAATTCCGTTTTGGGTTGGCAGTTTAAAAAGAAAATCGCTACTTCGTACGATTTATTAGTATATGCTCTCCTGCCGTTATCGTCCGATGTTCTTTTTATTATTATTATTGCACATACCTCGGATGTGTGTGTGTGTGTGTGTGATATATAGTTCGTGTACAGTCGTGTCTAGACGTCTCGATTCCTTTCCCTCCCGCCCGCTTCCGTCTCGATGTAGATATTAATATGCTTTCTTTTAATTATACTAATGAGGGCGATGTATTGGAGGAGTAGGAGCAAGAGGAGGACACAGTCGCATGAAACTGTATACGAGCCCGACGTACGTACACAGGACAGCTAACTCGCGATAACGGTAATGAAATTTTAGATGCACTCGAACGACGCGGAGTTTTAAAATAATACGAACTTTCGTTGATCATCGACGACCAGCATTAATTTTTCACTATCGATCTTCGCGATGTCGAACTATCACTACTATATATTATACAGAGCATACTCATATAATTATGTCAAGTCCTGCAGCGTTGGCTTGTAGTCGTTCGAAATGGTACGCGTATTAAACTCGTATACGGATCCCTGGCAAATCGAAAGCTGAGACACGCACATGACTGCTTTTATCCTCGCGATAGTTAACTTGCCGTCGCCAGGCCCTGGCACACATCAAATATTGGCGAGCAAACCGATCGGAATCGCGCGTAACGTTATGATGCGCATATGCGTGGGTCGATAGCGCGAGCAGCGTGTATATATTTATACAGGTACGTCAAAATACAAATGGCGAAAGTCTATAATTAAGACCGTTCGGTATACAATATTCCCTCAGTGTCGCGTCACCGGAGCACTCGGTCCGCAAGAGATTACACGGCGTATAATACGTATAATTTTGTCAAGGGCGGTGGGGAGGCGCGGGGTCCAGACGAATCTCGGGGGACTCGCGATAGTCTGCAGTGGCGCGGGTTAGGGGTGTGTTTCTCCTCTCTAGGCCGACGCACACTCGCACACACGCGGCATACCTGCACGCGTGTATAGTCATGTATAGTCGTCTACGGAGGGATCGTCGTCGTCGGTGCGCGTACGCGTGTACGGATCGGGTCTGGCCCCGGGGAATAACCATGGCAGTTTGCCGAGGGGGAGATTCGTGCCCTTCAAACGGCGGCGCTGGGGTTGGGCCGCGGCATGTATTATACAGTGCGTACACAACTCGTGTCGTCGTATAGTGTTACAATGTCCGTCGGCGTGTGTGTGTGTGTGTGCAGGACGAATCGGACTTTAAAAATTAATTCGTGGTATAGACGTGCGGGGGAGACCTTGGAAAACGACAGCGGGAGATCCTCGGCCAATTTGCATATGATTCCTTTGATGTGATATATGACTATAACGACGGATGACGACGCGCGTCAGGACCCGAACGCGCGATGGGGCGACGGATTAGTCGTTTTATATTATATATGCTTTTTTTTTCCGCCCCTATATCACTAGTCTTATCGGCACGTGGTATCATATCGATCCACGGACGGACCTTTTGAAAACTGTTTTTCCTCCTATGTGTGCCCGAAACGGCCGTACGCAAACTTTGCAGGACCTTCGAGGGCCGTTTACCAGTGAGCCAGCAACGTATCTGATCGCGTATGACGAACGTTCGTCGGACGGCCTGCTGCGAGCTATCAATCATCCCCCATCGCGAGTGCGCAATCGATGACGGGGTGTGTACCACTCGTAGACGAGAAACGACCGGGCGCTGCTCGGGATGCACCGAAATAGGATTTTAATTTGTTTTCAAGAGCGCATCGATGCAACAATGTCGAGTTTAAGACGACGAGATCGAATGCTATTACGACGGCGTGTGTACGCGCGAAAGACGAAGATGGCTGCAATGCCTTAACACGGTTAAGTGAATTCGATTGAAAAAAAAATGGTTAACAATTCGGTTTCGACGGCGTAATATATATATGATAAAGAAGAGTGCAACATTTGATTCTGTACGCCGCCAACGCCGTGTGTTTGTAGGCTCTGAGCACGCTGGAACAAAAAAAAAATAAAAGACAGACCGTACGAGATTAAAAAAAAGACCACAATAAATGTAAAAATAAATCGGCGAAAATAATCGATAAATCTAAGTTTTTACGCCCTCTTGGAATTCGCATTACACGAAGAAAAAGCTTTAAGAGAAGGTTGAAAAAAAAATTCCATCGCATAAAACGCTATTTCGCGCGGCACGGTCGGACGAACACAAGGCGCAACTATTTCTGGTTCTTGCCGCCTTCGAAAAAAAAATAATAATATATGTACGACGAAAATTCATCATGCATTTTGTACACGTCATTATGGAGTGCGCTCAAACCGACTGTATAGTATATTATTATACTCGTTCATTGTTTTTAAAACGACATTCGTTTACGATTATTATATTTTCGTTGGTCCCATATTTTTTTTTTTTTTCATTTTTTTTTTTCATTTTGTGTCGTTGGCACATTATAAATACGAAAGTCCGAACGAAACGAGTCGCGTCAGCTGGACCGACCGCTGCGGGGTGAAAAAAATTAAATTTATATAATATTATTTACGTGCGTTTAAAATGGTTTTTTTCTTCAAATTTCGACCCGTTTACGAGTACCTACCTACATATACAATATACATGTATATTGTATAGTTATAACGAAAGGGAAAAAATGAGACGGACCGCATAACATTAAACGTTATATTATTATCGAGCCACTCGAATAATATTTACGTATATGACGTCTAATGAGACCGTTTTTGAATGTGCACAGATGCGCGCACGAGTGTAATAATACTATTAGTTGACGTTTTCCGTATAAACTGTTATAAATAATTATGTGATCCTGTGTAAACGCTTTACGTTTAAGAGGAAAACGACTAAATCGATTTGGCACGACGCGACGCACATATACGTGTAGTAAATAATATGAATAAAAGTATAAAATATGTACATCGCAGTGTGAAGAAATAAGCACCGAATTTGAAATGCGCACACGAGCTGCGACGCGTCTTATAACGTGAGCACGTACTGCATGTTCGATTGATATATTATGTATTTTTATCGCACGAGTGACATCCCTGCGCGTTATATATATATATAATTATTCGTTTATTCGGGCGGGAAATAATTGTCATATTATACTATTTGGTAATTAAATTCGTACGATTTTAGAAGTGCAATACGTGTAGTATATACATAATTGAACAGGACACAACATTAGGAACAACGATATTACGTTCGCGCGTTATCACGAGCGTCGGTAAGACGCGAGACGATATCGCGATGTCATCATACATTTTAATGATATACGGCCCGCAGCTGTTTCGACCCGGAAAAATGTCTAACCGTACGACGGGACGTAAGGTTTGTGTACGCAACCGAATTCCACGATCCCTATCAATTTCGTTAATACCCTTCTTGTTCGTTCCCCTATAGTTAACTGTCTTACGCGAGCGGCGCGCACTCACACGCGTTTCACGTCGGCAAACTAAACGGAACAAATCCCTCGTATATATACGTATACGGCGCACATTAGAGCACGGTGTTTAATAATTCAATTCACCGCGCACTTATATACGTATACGTATCCGAGGAGAACTGGTGCGGTGACGTAGTAACGCCTGTATATTATTGCGCGTACAATATTCCATCACGGAATGCTGACGATTTATTTATGGTCCTATCGATGTGTATACGAGTACGCGCACGAAATTATGGAAAGGCCACATTTTCAAGAGAATATGAAGGCGCCTCAGTGCAACGACCGGGCAAGTCCACTTTTTTTCGAAAATCACTTTTTGATAGTTTTGAATAAAGTATTTTTTTGTGGTCAGTTCTGTGTAAGAACAAGGCATGTCCGATTGTTCTCTATGGAAATAACAAGCATTTGAACTTGCCCGGTATTATATTTTCTGGGCAAGAACCAGGCAAGTCCGGACTGTCGTAGAATTAGGGACGGTAGCGGACCAAGTAAAACTTCTTAAAAATCCTTATGATTTATATGATTTGTTACAAAATAAAATGATCAAGTTAAATATAAAGGTAACGTTGTATCACTTTCACTGTGAACAATAAAAAATTTTATTTTTTATTCAAATAATTTAAATATAGTTAAGTTGGATATTAATTTTTTTTATTATATTTTAAAAAATATATAGTATATACTTAAAAAGCAGATTACATTAATACTTATAAAATCAATTTACTAATAATTTGCAGCAAAACTTCAAAAACAAGAATGAACATGAAAAATATTTTATATGTTATGCGAAAAAACCAGGCAAGTCCATATGTAACTAACTTAAATGCAATTTTTGGTGATGTAAGGTTTAAAATTTATATAAAATTAAAATTAAATCAACGAATCTATTTCTATGTTCCTAATGATGGTTTTTATTCAATTGGAGGGACAAATTACATTTTTAAAAATATGGTTTTGTTAAATGTGTCTCCTAAAAAAATTAAAAAAAAGACTTCCCTGGTTCTTGCACTGAGGCCTTCTACTCTATTCTCAACTCTTATCTCAACGTTATTCGAAAATGACAATAGAAAAGGTCAAGTTTTTTAATTCTCTACCAAAAAAACCCGGAACACAAAGATTTCTGATTATTTTAATAATATACACATATTTTTATACATGAGAAAATGGGTCACCTTACGTCAGCCAAAAGATAAAACAAAGAAGGATTTGATTATCTATATGCATTGCATTGTCTTCGCGGGACACCCCGTATATTGTATCGGTTACAGTACGAGATCAGCGCAGTAGCGTGCGTGCACTTTTCGCGTTGATACGAGACGGTGTAGTACCTTATCGCGAGCTAAGAGTTAAATAAATTGAATTATTTTTGCAACAGACACGCACCCTGCCGTCCGGTCGAGACTTGCGATCGGCTAACTTTCAACAGTTTAATAACGCGACATTAACAGGTACTTTTGTTTTTTTATATTTTTTCTTTTCTCAAAAGTTCCCTCGCTGCCGGATTCAAGTACCACGTGCAGTGTACGTAAACACAGCAGTTGTAGTACGTTGTACCGCACTCGTCCAGTGCACTGTACTCGTCGTCGTGTTATTATACAGAACGTTGAGCGCGCGTTTCGGTAATAACTTTCTGAAAGGTTTTTTTTTTTTTTTCTAGGACGCGCTCATAAAAACAGTGTTTAACCGTGGTTTTTTGATGATTTATACACTTAACGTTACAATTAGGTGCATTAACGGTGGACGACGACCGCCGCTACTCCGTTCCTATATATATGTAATACGTATTACAGACCATGCGCGCGCGACACATATTGTATAATGCACTTGAAAGTCTGTAGAAAAGTTAAAAAAGAAAATGTGTTGCCCGACGACGACGAATGCGTATTATTATTATTATTATTATTATTATTATCGTTAAAATGTATCTTTTCGTTTGAAGACCGTCTCGTTTGTGAATGAAATCAAACGAAATTCCACACCTATATACATGTATACATATTATTATTAGACAAAGTGAAAAAAAAAATCCTACTTAGGAGCGTGGCAGCGGAGTTGTATACGAAATTCGTTTCGGGTTACGCGGAGGAGAACGTTCGCTCCGGGTTTTTTTTTCACCCCGTCCCCCGTCCTTTTGTGCGTCAGATTTTACGTATTTCATTATTTTTTTCTCTCTCGCTTTTTCACCATCACGTCGTCTCGTCGTCGTCGTCGGTGCGCTCACATAGCCTTCGCGCGCGGCCTAGTCTCCCCAGACTGGACACCTATACATGTTATACGTGCGCGTTTATATACACGTTTATAATACTCATCCGTGACAGTATTTTGCCGGTTAATCGATTATACGTTACCGCGCGGTCGTCGTCTGCGCAGCGTCGGAACATTACCCGGACTCGCGAAAGGGTCATGTATATACGTATACACGTGTCGAGGAGTTCCCGGAAACGCGCTGAAATTCCGCTGGTCGAGCACACACGCGCCGCGCGCCTACCCCGGTCACACGCGTGTGTACACAACAATAGGTATAATTCACGGTTTTCACAGCACGGTCAAAACGTTCTTCGGCTACGCACTTTTCATGCTGTACGCGAGACGATGAAATTATACGTATTATAATGTACGCCTCTTCGTATAAATCGTCGGTACGCGCGAACAAAAACATATTTTGACCTCTCACACGCGGTGCAGACGACTGTTGAACGCATTTCGATTTCTCTACTCTTATCGTGGTGATCCGCGTGCGACCGTTCGACGTTTAAACGATCGTAGAAATCTCTCGTTCCCCGCACTATGAATAATTCGCAAACCAGTCTCGCGCCGATGGAATTTCGAACGGAACGATTTTCCGGCCACAGCTATGGCTGGGTGCCTAGGCACGTGTTGACGGAGACCGCCACCAATATCGATGGGAAACGCGTGCGCGAACCGCGAACCCGGTACTCGGTATACCGCGCGTACGTTTGCGCTGCATACACGTGTTACGATACATACCATTGTGCATAGGGTGTATATAGGTCGTTTGCACGCACCGGCGGTAGGTGTATAACCTCTCGAGTTGCGGCGCCGCCGTCGTTAGGCACACATTGTGCTGCCGCGTGTGATAATATTATCACGTGTGCACAGGGAAAACGGTTTGAAATCGTCATGACAGAGCGCACAATACGCGTGTAATGATGGTCGGCGGCGGGTCGTGCGCATGGTACGCGCGGACGTGACAATAATGGAAGCGCGCGAAGAGCAGCTCGTTCGCGCCGGTCGAAACGGGAGGAGAGGACGAGAGGAGAAGAAAACATACGCGTCTGTTCAGCTCGATCTTAACCGATTACGATTGGAAACAATATACTAACTATGTCTTTGCATAAGACGAAAAACGCCACGTGTGGTACACGTACGCGACGTATCGTTTTCAGTTTTTTCTACGCTTTCTGATTTTTTTTGATTTTTCCTCTCGGACGATTGTCTCGACCGATTGCGTATTCCGAGCGCGACTCGCAGAGTCGACGGGCGAACGAATGTGGAACAATAGTTCAAGATTATGTTATTTTTAAACGCATTTCTCGTGCAGTATAATGGCGCGCGGCGCTTGTTCTAGTGTCGCTCCGGAACGCACGCAGCCGTCGCGGACTTTTTGACCGAAAACGATCGACGGGATATTTCCGGGGCTTGTTACCGAGTGTTATCGCGCAAGTTTACGAGCTAACGAATCGGTTGAACGGTACACACATTACGATAGAAGCTAATGAAGCAAATGATCCGAGGTTTTGTATTTATGTCTAAGGTGAACGGAACCGCGAAGAGTGTCAGTGTCTTTGGTCAAAGTACGTGCGCATAACGTGCAGTATGGCAGCTCGAGAGACGCACTAATTTCTTCATGTTCGTTCGTCCAAATAAATTAACTTGAGCCGGTTAATTCATTCCAATATCTGGTATTCGACAAGGCGAATGGTATACCTAAACAGCACATTATACAGTCCAACCGTATGGGTCCAACCTAACCGGACGAGCGGGAAACCTGTCTAAAACGGAATATCCATCTGCGAGTAGTCCTTTATGCGATTCCGCAGTACTCGTACGGACAGTTTTTATACCCACTCTGTATATTATAATGTTTTGTGCACCCGTTTAAGTTGTACGTTATTGGTCGGACTGCTAGAGCCGAGGCGGTGGGTGACTACGGTTCGTTAATCGCGTTAAGGTCGACGAATTCTGAACGTATTTCATGATTTCATTAAAATGTATATAGGTAGAGAGATACCTACGTAGCGTGTGTATGCGATTTCGTGATAAAAAGAATAGTACTAAGTGCACAGAGTACACAATTTTATTAAATCAATTGAAATGGTTTTAGAACATGTATTGTACGTATTGTGTTCGTGACGCAATACATGGTACGCGTTAAAATACATAAATTACTAATGACTATTTCATAATTTTTCGACTAATACACTCTATACGCGTATTCCAAGTACATTCACCGCTTTCGAGTTAATCCGAAACGCGTGGATCAACACCACGGTTGTATATATTATATCGCCGAGCAGATAACCCTGATACTGCCCCTGAGAACATGTGTGTTTTCTAATGTCTCAACCTGTACACCAAGATTGGCCAGCATAAATATGTTCGCGAGCCAGGGGGATAAATACACTGATATCGAGTGCCAAAATGTTTATAAATACATTTTATATAATTTGTGTAATCCATTTTTAGTAAATGTCATTGCAGACAGATGTCCAATATCACACCGTTTTGTAACAAATCAGACTGGTCTTGAAACCGAACACTTACAGTTATATGATATCGACGGAAAGTCTTAAGCAGTCCTAAAACAATTATCACTCAATATTGAAATAAGTTAGAAACATGTTTCTATTTTAAAATACATTAAAAACTGTGCAGAAAAATTAGTACCAATTTTCGGAACGACATATTCGTGCGAATCGCTCTATTCAACAGTGTCAATTTTTAAGTCAAAATATCGTTCAAATCTAACCGATGATCATCAAACAGAATCGCTCAAAACCACTCTTACATCAATGCGACCAAATTTTAAGAAGCTCACCAAAAAAAAAAAAATACGACGCAAACAGATTTAGCTTAACGTTTATATATATATATATATATATATATATATATATATATATATATATGTACCTACCGTGGTTCAAACGCAGTATTGAAGTCTATCGGATTGAACGTCATCTTTATTTGAACCAATACTTAATTTTTATATATTATTTATTTACTTATACACTGAGAAAAAAATCTAAACACTGTAAAATTCTCGGAACGCGATCTTAAAAAAAATAAAATAAAATTGTGGTACTGTTACGTGTAATACGCGAGGTATTCGCCGAACACCATCGTGTTATTTGGGTGAATAGCTTTTTTGTTGTAAGAATCTGTTCCATCTTTTTGATCGTTTTATTAAAATAAATAATTATAGTAAGTCATCTGTGAATAAAAGATAGCACATGTAATGTAATTAATATTCCTGTTAAATATGCGAAAAATTCTTTCGGGCGATCATTTCTTGATTATCTATTCAGTAGAAAAAAAATCATCATTGGTTATAAAGTAATGTCAACATAACATTTAAGTATAAGTATCAGCTTGTTTTAATTATTTTTAATATATTATTTCATTGTAGTTTTATTTATTCTTGTTATTGATTTGAATGTATCTTTAGTTTCTTTTATTCGTGTGTTGTAAAATAATCAAACATGTATTATTCTCTGTCTCTATCACAAGCTCACTTAAAAGCTCATAAATTTTAATAAATAATGTTTTATGTAAATTTTATTGATGAATAATAAAAAATAAATAAAAATAATATAATAGGTGTGCTGTACACTATTTACACCAGGCGTGAGCACGCAAATATAGAAATTACGAGTTAACGACGTCCAGTCGAGTGAGATGGACAATATACTTCGAATTTAATAGTATTTTAATTCTACGTGTAAATTCATTATTTTTATAGTGTTCGGCATATTTTGATGGAAAACGCGATAAGTACTTCAATAATATAATATCGAGGGTTGTCTGGAATCAATTAAGTATTTTTATTTTTTTTTCGTCATACCTGTTTTTGCTACACACATAATATCGATGTTGTCGATAGTCGAATTCTTTGTTTTTAATCATTTGTTTGGGTGCCGTGTTGAAATGATGAATAATTTATCAATACAAGAATATATAATCGCAGATAACATCACCAGGGGAAATGACTACAAAATCTTTTGTGCAGTTTTTGATTATCTAAATACCTTATTGCAGCGGCATACGGAACGGTATTGGTCTTAAAGAGATTTGACTCCGGGTCGGTGTAAGAAGACGTTACTCGACAATGATAAATGTGTGCGCATACGGTTTGTATTATTCGGTAAAATCGCAATAAAAGTTTTAAAAAATAAAACACAAATTGTGAATACTACGTGCATAATGTTGCTGCGGAATTTAAGGTCGTCGGACGCGCTGCAATGATACCACACCGCTGTATATATTCTACAAGTATAGTATATATATATAGTAAGCCTCCTCGCGTTGTGTGCACGTGAATTTTAAATCGTTTTTGAATGGATTGTATTATTTCCGCACGGCGAACTGAATCGCTTCGAATACGTCGAAGTACGATGTTTTATTTAGAAATTTCGAGGAAAAAAAAAAATGATAAAAAAGTAAATAGAAATCTAAATTGGATTGATTGGTGATAAACAGCGGTTCCGTTCAAATAAAAACGCATTTATATTCGCTTACTTAGATATCGTTATTAATTTGCAGTGGTTATATTTAAGCGCGCATACGACCTATAAAAACGTGCTGAGCATACGAATTGACCTATTATAACGTGTACGCGCATACTATACGTGTATACGTCGAAACGATATAATAGCAGTTTAATTCGGAATGCTGTTGGTTTTTCGTACCGTAAATACATATTATATACATATACAAAATATAAGCGTATTAAGATTTATCACTCAATAAAAATGATTATATACAAACAGTGATAAAACGCGAATACAACAATATTATAATAAATTGCCTGCATTTTGAATAATACGGTCTTATAACGGTTTCGAGATTGAAAAATGTGAGTAAATATTATCTTCCTAATCCGATGCGCAGTGTTCAGATTTACCGTAAACAGTTATAGGATTTACTTCGCGGCCTAGAGAAAAAAAAAAAAAAACATAAACGAGTTAGATCGGCGAGTTTACGTCGCGCGAATCGAATTTAAACAGAAACCTATAGCAGTACGTGCAAACCATCGTTCGCGCACATGTAGCAGATGACCAGTTTTAAAAATACGCTTTCGACGTCGAATTATGGAAAACCCAAGTGGCCGTCGATGACCGAAGAGCATTGTAATAATATCGCGATGATACGACGCAGTACGAGTGAGCGAATCTGGTGACCGCAAAGCTCAACAATAGTTCAATCAATCGAATCGACCAAAGTTTGCGATGACGGCCGGGGTGGTTTATACCGCGTTCCGGAGTCGAAACTTTGCAGTACAAGACGAACTCGTCGTCTCGCGGCATTAACCGCTGACAATTATTATTCATGTAGGTATCTAATATATAGCAACAAGCGCGGTACGATATGACGTGTATTTTATTTGTTTTAAAGTCGCCACGAGTTTATGGCGTTTTCAAAAATATAATAATTACAACCGGTTGGACGTTTTTTCATTCTTATTTTTTTTTATTTACGTCTACGTTTGAAAACCTTAAATCTGCAGATTACATATGCATCATATACCTGGTATCTGCGGTCGACTGCGCGGACCGTAGAATACATGCGGTACAACATTCGTTTGTGTACCATGAGCGTGCGTGTGTACATCATACGTGCACAATGCGCATACGTAGAGAGAGACTTTCGTGCGTTGTCCAAGAAATATACTGTAAAAGTTATTTTTTCACATTTGTTTTTTTGTCGACGCACACGCCGATCGACGGACATTCAGAACTACGCGCGTCGTCATTAGGAAAATATGTACACGCATATTTGTATATACAGTGGGAAATGTAATTTTTTCGACTTATCGAGGTTTTTGACTTAGGTACTAAGGTTTTCGAGTTACCAAGGTTTTAGAAAAAAAATCGACTTGAAGAGTATTTAAAATGTATGTATTAAAGTTTTTAATTATTATATATAGGTACGTACAATGAAAAAATTGTGATTAAATAGCTTGTTTAATTTAAAAAAAACTATCACGAAAAAAATATTATAATAAATGTGTACAGTGTTGCAAATTTATAATAGATAACTTGTTATCTTACTTTGACTTAAAGTTTGAGAACACATGCTATTATCAACAGTATTTTCTATAGTATTTAGAGCAGAGTACACTTTATCGTGCACATTACTTAGTTGTTCGGTGAATGTTCTTAGCAATATGTTCTCACAAGCCGATTAGACAAATGTTTATAAAAATTGTCCGTCATTATTCGTGTATATTCGGAGCAAAGAATGTTCGAGTTATCTATAGTTTTTCTTTCGAGTAATCGAGGTTTTCGCAAGGGAACGGAATTTTTTTCGACTTGTCGAGGTTCCACTGTATTTCCATATTACATTGTACGTAACGCTGCGATACTATTTCCTCCTCGGATCTTTTGTCCGGCCGAATAACACACCGCCGCGCCCGCTGCGATTGCACTGTAACCGCGCGTAAACTGCAGCAATCGCGATAACGTCATATATTGTTACCGTGCGTTTTGTGCACGTGGAAAACTAATAACACAGTCCACGCTGACCTAGAGGTACATATAATAGCATACACATCGTGTGCTACGTTCCGAGACGTTCGTCCCCTGCAAGTCGTCCGCATACACCTATGTACATGCATTGTAAACGTATTATGCACTTGCCGACGTTGTTATGCGGATTACCACGTACCGGCTTGCAGTACACAACATGCTATTGCGTTCATTTGTATTCAATTGTCAACAAACGAAATAATATGCACACGGGTAGGTCGGAACGTCTGGTTTATTTCAGTACCTATGTATTATTATAGATCAATAATTGGAAAAAAGGATGTATGAATACATAAATATAAACTAAAAATGAATCAGGACAATTTGTTTTCGATTTTAACCTTTATTTCCTTTTGGACGTTTTACATGCGTTATTATAATATACTCGGGTTTACTTTATATCTTAACTTTTTTTCAGCCCCGAAGTATATGACTTTTGGACCCGATTCCGCTGAGAACTGGGCGCGTCCTTAATTTTTTGTTAAGATAACAAACCAGGTTGCAGTACCCGTTGAAACAAGTGAAACTTTGTCGTATACCTTTTCCCGTAGTATAACAATACATATAATTACTATCCGAGACAGACGTCATCTGAATCCGGTCGCATTATAACAGTCGTACTTTATCGATAATAATAACTACTTTTACAATATAAACACAAATAAAAATAATTGTTATTAGCTGACTTACGCGTACTTATATCTCATCGTCACCGCCGTCGACCGTAAAACAAGTATACGCCATACAATCAATATGACAATGGGAAAATATTGAAGTGAAACACGCGGTACCAAAAAGGCGTACGTTTTCGTGGTAGTGGGAAGGGGGCGTTCGTAAAACTTTATCACGGATGTTCCTGCACAGGAATTTCACGGTACGAGGCGCCAAAACAAACCGGTCACCAATGGTAGGTATTCCAATTCCACACTTGCATGTCGTTAAATCTTTATTACACCGAGATACGATATTATAATATAATGTACGGTAATAATTAAAATACGCTCGAAACATCAGGAGAGGAACAATGACGTCGTCGTTGGTGGGGATACATATTAATCGGTGTCGTATTTTAACACGCATAAATAGACACGTTTCGATGAGGATTAGTGGACAATTTGTAAAGGTCCTTTTTGAAAACGATGGTATCGACCCAAAGGTACTTGTAATATTTATATTATAAATGTATATTGTGTATTTTTCCATCTCATAACGGGATATCAACTTTTAAATTTGAAGTATGCAATTAAGTAGGTATAGCTAAATGGTAAACGGACACTATTAGTACGGTAGCAATAATCTGGTGACAATATTGATCGCGGATACTTAAATTAGTACGGAAACAGTTAGTAGTAATATGATGAGAATTTATTATTATATTTTATTAATTTGATGACACCGATTGACACTAAGTATTTTAAAGTTTTATCAACTATTTTTACCGACTGATCAGTCTGAATTTGGTGAAATTCGGGAGTACCTGTACTAGCTATACTCACGTGAATATTTTAAAAACCAACAAGGTTAAAACAGAAACGGTTATGAATAAACGAAGATTTCCCATATCAATATACAAACATTCGATAGAAGTGTTCAAAATTGACTGATAAACTTTGTAAAGTAACAGCAAATATTAATGAACTGGTATATTGTATAATCGCGACGCTATGGTTGTAGATTATCAGATTACCTAATTATATATATTATATGATATTATGAATAAATTCTATAATGTTCGCCGTATGAAATGTTCTTATTACCTACAGCAGAATAAATGTCCGCGGTTTACATTTACTTGGGTTGACCGTATACAAAGTGTCCTACAACCAGGTGTAGTTTATTATCAACACTCGGTGGCCGGCCCGGAACGGTCCTTCTAATATCTTGTTGACATCCGTTTCACAGACGCGTATCCAAGAATAACCGCATTGTAATAATAAAAGGAAATAAAATTGAAAACTGATCATTGTTATGATATGAGTTATAGTATAGACTTCATCACAATATAGCCACAATAGTAGTACAATATAGCCACAATAGTCATATGATAATATTATAATGATATATTATGTTTTATAGTCTTTTAGGGCGGCAATTTTTCACAGGCCTACAAGCGGTCAACGTTTTATTTAAATACGCCCCCGTACGTACATGATATGACGTTTTTAGCGGACGCTGCCACCGTGCAAGCATGTATGAATGCAAATATATACTACCTGTATGTATATTGTACATGCGCTGGGCCAGACGCGCTGACACCGAAGCAGTGGTCATCGCCGTCGTCGCAATTAAGGAGAAATTATTTTGTCGTCTACGAATAATGCGCTCATACATACGTACGAGTATATGTGTGTTATGTGTACGTGTATTAAAATATGTTTACGTTTCCGGACGTATTAAGTTATAAAAGTGTCGTGAAAAATATTCATATTTACCCGGGGCGCGAGCGAATTCAAAGACACGTCGTAAACATCCCGAACCGGACCACGACGCGTATATTACGTAGGTACGCTATATATATTATGTATAAACGTGTGCTGGAAGGAAAAAATAGAAATTTACGTTCAACGAGTTTAATAGTAGTTACAATAATAATAATAATAATAATCCGCGTCTCCGTCCGGGCAATTAGAGATGGCATTGTGCAGCGCGCATACGTAAGGGACGGGCGCGGCTCTGGAAGAGGCGGTGGAACCGCAGGGGCGGGTGGGGGGGTGTCAAAAACTGTTTTCTCGTTTTATTCAAATACACGTACACAAACACGCACACACTCTGACACACTCGGGGCCGCGTCGGTATAATACCGCTGCTGCACAGCACCACATTGTTTATTTACTATTTTGAATAAAAAACGAATTTATTACGCCAAGTGGCTGAATATTATTAATAAACTATTCAGATGACAAACGCGCCGCCGCCTACATCCGAGACGTACAGAGCGTTTATAATATACATAAATACACACACACACACACACACACACACACACACTAGTACATATAAATAATAATATATATATGTACGCGCGTACCTACTATGCACGTATGCGGTGCAGTGAGTTCGGTCGCGCGATCGCGGACTACCAGTTTCGTGCGAGATATTTTCACGACGGCCAACTCGTTTTCGTTGAATGGATTTTTTGTTGTTCGACGCACGGGGAGAAAATAAGAAAAAAGATAAAAAAAAATAAACCCGGCCGCGTGGCAATATTTCCATATCGGGATGCTGATTGATTGGCCGACCGCGATAAAACGTTATGGGAGCCGACTGGTTTCCGATCTATAATGTACAACACGTCAATACGATATTATAATAATAATTTTCGTATAATGTACTATATTCCTGTACGCTGTGCGTGCGTGCGCGTGTGTTGTACGTGCCAACTAGGTTGCCAAAATGTAATTATTATAAAAATGGTCAAATAGACAAAGTTTATTAGTAAGATAGGCCGGTGAAGCAAATGAGCTGAGGTAGCATATTGTAAATTAATATTTAAGACAGCCGGTAGGACGAGACCGGGGCAGATGAAGCGAGTATGAGACCAGGGCGCCACGCTTTATTTTGTGTTAAATTAAAATCACTGTAGTGTACCGCACTTTCGTGGGTATCGCTCTATCCTCTGTTTAGTAACAAAACTAATAGATATTAGTTCAATTATTAAGAGTTGATGGGTTTTAAAAATAAAACAATAATTCACACCAAAAAGCCTATTTTATATTATTATGCTACCTCAACTAATTTTCTTCACTGGCCCTCTTACTTATAAACTTTGTCTATTTGACCATTTTTATAATAATTACATTTTGGCCTAGTTGGCACGTACGACACGTGCATGTGTGTACAGTGACTTGAACGCGAGTAAACGTTGTAGCTGCGGTGTACCGTCGGCGGCGGCGGTGTGTTGTTCATTTACCGCTGCAGCGAGCGGGAACGATGAAAGAATAATAAAAAAATATTGCGTCGCGAGGAATCCGGGGTTAACGCGGGTGGGCAACGCCGACGGGTGTCGTTCGATAGCAATTATACCGGAGCGTGCGTAATATTATGCGTACAACAATATCACCATCACGACACGTACTCCTACCGATTTTCGCCGAGGTCTATACGAAACGCGAGCGCGCGCACCGATCGACGTACTCATATGCGCACCAGGGTTGTAAACATTAATATGGAATTATTATTACAGAAAGTAATATAGCGCCGGGTGTACGTACGAGAATATTTGTTTCCATTGCACCGGCGGCGTAGCTCTCGACCAGGAGGCGCTACAGGGAACTTGATGTACATTTTTTATTTTTTTTGTTTTTCGCATTTTAAATCGATTACCTGCGGCGCCACGCGGAAGATCACGGAGATGAAAAAAATTATATATCTTGCGCGATTTATCCTCTTTACCGCAGCGCGGATACACTTGAACATAATATGTATATAGATATATATTTCGTTATATTTTGTAATAAATGATAATAACTTGTTTATTATATTTTTTCAGCGCAAATTTAAATACGCGTACGATGGGCGTACTTGTCATGTGTATCAGATACATATTACGCCGTGTGCCGATTCACGTGTAACCCATTCGCGTACTATGCACTGTGTAACGCGGCGTACACACTGTTTATCATATCAATAAAATATGTCTTATATAAATTATGTACACGGTATTCGTGTGAACTGATGAATTTAAAATGTATATTCGAGTATTTTAATTATTCCGGCTCTGCGTACACGTACGTGGTTTTTATTAATTACGAAAAATAACCATTGCCTACGTTACAATATTCTATCGTGCACTTCACGTTCCATGCACAAGACTTATATAATATGCGTCGTGAGTGTACAGTATGAGTTCAGACTTAGTGTGGTCCGCGGATAACTGAAGGTTTTTCTAGTGTATACCCATGTACAATAAATATAATGTATATTATTAAAAGACCAAGGCACTTTGTTCCACCGCTTATTTATTTGTTGAATTTAAGAAATAACAAAAAAAATGATCATGAACTAGCAAAAACATATGTATTTTATTCTTAGCAGTACATTCTAGTTTCAAATCACGTTCTCTGAATCGACGCAGCAACAAGATTTTAGTGATATTCATGTTTTTGATCTTCCGCGAGACAGTGTTCAGTGCACATTCACAGTTTTTGCTGTAGGTGAAACGTCTACTTGTGCTAATAGAGGCAACTTCGTCTTCATCTCCAATATCCTCCTCTTTTACTGCAGTTCAGTTAATCAGGTAAAATTTTACGATTACGAGAAGTTACCAATTACCGGGTAACCGCGTTCGTCAGACAGTCAGGGGTCCGGGCTATCGAGGCGAGCTACTGTAAACGATATGCAAATCAATCAAACGAGATGATAGCGGTAAACAATATTGTTCGCCAACGGACCAAACGAGGAAATACAGAATATTATATATAGGTTATCGCTACATCTTACCGCTAAGCCCCGATCGAATGCTCATAGTAATAATACAATAATTCGCCACTGCGAATCGTTAACGTATTCGTAGATGTTATTATTCGTTAGGTTGCTTTAATTGTTACCTATACATTGCACGTTTACGAATCTACTACATTTTTACGGGCGAATTTAATATTTCCGAATAAACGACGACGGTGTGTTCACAGTTTTATAATTATTGTATTGCTCGCGAGAGTCGTACCGCGGACGGAGCGGACATATTAGATCGTTCGAGATGTATTTTAATATATTAGTATATAGTCGTGCACGGGATGTGTGCAACATTTTTATCTCGACAATTCAACCGTTTTCGTGGTGGATCGACGAAAAAAATAAAAAAACGAACGCGAAAGAATAATATAGCGACGCGATTAATCTCGGTTCCGTGTACACCGGCTATTATAACATTTATAACGTTGTTGTTATTATTATTATGTTCGCCTCTCGTATTGTCGTATTCGAATTCGGTGCACGACCCGTATTCACGAATTATATATTACATACATCTCTAAATCTCTCGCTGCACGGTTATAAAAATGTTTAAAAAACGCAGATGGTCGCCCGGTCAGCAAGCACGCACACATCCACACATTCACGCGCACACGTACATATATCATACGGTCGATAGATATCTCACGTGGCTTAGGTATTTCGAACTATGGGAAGAACGGGCAGCAATAAAAAAAAATAACACAAGAAACATTATTATTTTAACACTATAAACGACGAATGATAATAATTTAAATTTCTATCGGAACGGCCGAATTCATTAATCTTTTTCACATTTCTCTCTCCGTCCCGTGCTCGCTCGCCGCACGGGACACACACGGGTTTTTGCGCGCGCGCGACCGCGTTATCTCGCCGTGTACAATATAATATAATGTAATGCGCCGGAGAAAACCACGTCGTAAATTAGAAGAAAATACTCGGCCAATTGACACCGCCCGCGGACAAATTTCGTTATAATCTTCTCCGACGGGATATAAGACCCGCGCCAGTGGCCCGCAAACACCGAAAACCACGTCCGGCAATCATTATAATAACGCACGACGTTCCGCTTTATTATTCACCATTATTATTTGGCATAACTACTATCATTCGTACCTGGTTGCCTACCTACTATATAATACGGTTTATATTATAGAGTATTTTAAGTTTAAGATAGTATTTTTTTGTATAATAAATAGTTAAAGAATACAATGTTTTTATTTTGATCCGGCCCGTGAACTTTTTTTAATTCGTAAATGTGGCCCGGAGAGTTCAAAAAGGTTGCCGACCACTGGCTTATAACGTTTCGATTTGACTGCGGACGGTCGCAAACCGCGGTCGAACGCACTATCCGCGCACGGAGGAATATATTGATCTTATAGACGTTTCCGTACGAATCACCGGAAACGGTCGGTGAACGTTGATTAACTTTAGTTTGATGTTCACAGCGCATGCTGCTTGTTAAACACACATCGCGCGCTATAAAATGTATATTCGTGCGCATCGTTTAAAAAGCGATTACTACGATGATTTTACGAATTGAACGAGTATTTTATTTTTCATATTTTTCCCTGCATCATTAGCGCGAGATGTAGCGATTGTACGAAAACCAAGCGCGTACTTCGTCTCGGAGAAACAACGAATACACGAAAATAGATTAAAAACACATATAAAAGCGCGTTCGTAAACAAAGTCAAACGTTCGGCTGCGTAAACAATCTAAACAAACCTCGAAGGTTCGGGAAGAGATAAAAAAATAATCATCTTAGTGGCGATTGAAGTCGGCTCCAATTGAATGTTACACTTCTTCGTATTTTATACTTATTTAAATTAAAACTAAAAAAATATGTTTTTATACATCTTTCTCTTCAGATGATTCGATAAGATTTACACGCGATTCACTGCAGACCTAAAAAATACGAAATGAATTATACGTATACTACAAACATAATTTTACCCAGGAATAATAATTAAGGGTCCTCGAAATATTACGATATCGATCAAATATACAAAACAACAACAAAAAAAAAAATTAATGAAAGAAAATAATCGTAATTAAAAATCATTTTTCGTTCGATGTTCGAATCGTGCCCAACAAAACGATCAAAAGTATTTATTTTGTTGACCGATGGTGGTTCTGCAGCAGCAGACGAGGCGGAAACGATAATTTATTTCAGTGGACAATTAATGAAAGCCAGTCATATCTGCTGCGCGCGGTCAAACGCGGAACAACACTCGAATATATTAATATAATTGTTACCGTTAAACGTATTGTCTATTATTAATAATATTGTTCCGCAAATACTTCATGTACGAGTAATTATTTACTCACGATTATAATATTTTCCTTTCTCTGTATACAGTCCGCAGCATAGACAAACACGTTCTACCAGTCTCGTGTTTGTATAATGGCCGAAAAGTATGTGTCCGTGTGTTGCGCGTACGTACGTATATACGTATATCCGAAACGGTTAAATATTCATGAGTCATGTATAGCGTAATATGTTAACGTAAATGATAGGAATTTTAATTAAACGTTTTAGTTGTACGCGTACGAAGTCGCGCGGAAAAAAAAATTGAAAATTTCGTCTCCTCGTGTACATTTATCATTTTATATTATAATTAAATGTATATACATAAGGCATGGTGCATAATACGCGTATAAAGCTCGCATTTTAAATGTGTATTTAAATTGTGTTTTATGTGCGCGCGGGAGAGATTTATTTTTATACAAGCTTGCGATTAATTATATTATTTAATACGTACGTATACGGTATTATGTGATATTTTTCCGCGACGAAAATACTTATTACACCGTACCATCAGCTGCAGTCAACTATCAACTGTATATATAAGGTATACGATTTACGTGTATGTGTGTGTGTGTGTGTGTGTGTGTGTGCGTGTGCGCGTACACGAGTAATATAATATGCATTGAAGTAATTGCGCATGTGAGTACGTGTGGTGTATGTTTGCGATAAAAAATGATTTAAACAAACATTAGGTATACATCATATGTTACGTGTGCGTGTGTCATTATAAATAAGATGGAGAAAAATTAGGTATTGGACGACCGGCGATCGTTCGTTCGCGTTAATGCATCCGACACAATTATTTATTGTCGTGCACGATATTACCGTACACAAATTATTATTACCGTATACCTATTACACACACGTTTACACGGATTGTTTGTTAACACACGTACTTGTATGTTATAAAATATTCCGGAACGAGAGAAGAACACATATTTTTTTTCTTCCCCAGTATTTCAAACGATTCGACGGACGACGTTACGCGCGTTGGACTCGTGCGTGGTATATTATTTTTTTTTTATTTTGTTGTTTATTGAGATAGAACATTAAGTAATTTAACTCGACTACGTTAGAACCTCCTAGGTCAGGTGATACTACGCGGACGGGTGAGATATAGGGATGAATATTCTAAACTTGAAACCAATGCACCTCATCGGTCTCGAAGTAACGGTTCTGAGTGAAAGAAGGTCCGGTTAACCGGTGTGTACATAATATAAAATCGTGTAATCAAAATTCGTTAAAATACACCCGATTCCAATTCCAACTGTCGTTTTATAACCCTGAAAACATTTAATTTTTTTTACATACTTTATCCAGCATCAACAACAAGGTTATTAGCTTACATTTTAATACTATACACTATATTCATAGAATGGTAAAATTTGTTCACGACTTTCCAATGAGCATTTTTATTATTGGAAAATCTTACGAAAAATCTTGTTTCTATAAAATACAAACAAGTCATTTCTTGGATAAGGATAAGTAAAAGGATTCTGGTTCTAGTATACCATAATAGAACGGAGTAGAAACATTTTCGGTCGCTTGTTGAAGCACAATCCGTTTATACGACCAACATATAACAAGGGATGGATAAACGGGCACAATGGAAGGGCGGGAAGACCATAAGAAAGGCTTTAAAAAAAATGTGAGAATGTAACCGGTACGTTGATGTGAAAAGATGAGCTATACATTTAGAGAACAATGGAGAACCAGATTTGCTACGGAAATATTGTCGTAAGGCATGGCCATTAGTTGAAGAAAAATATGTGAATGAGTATGTATTTATGAGTTATTTTTATATTATTATATTTACACGCGTGTACTATATTTGTTATGTGCAAGACCGGTCCCAACTCTACAGGCTTGTACGTGAAGTTAGCACTACATTTTTATTTTAATATCGAGCTTATAATTTCGACCGAGATTACAAAGCTGTTATATTGTTGCATTCGATTTTTGAAATTTCCATTCGCCATAGTGTTGGTCCGTCATATTATGGTACATAGTACCTATTTGGCACCTTATCCACTTGAACGTGTTGTTACTCTTTTTCGACAGATTCCAACCAAATGTGAAGTGCCCAACGTATAATACGACTAGTAAGAGTAGAGTTTGTTGAAACGTTCTTGGAATGTTTTGCAAGCTTGACGTATCTTCTGCAGGTATTATTCCGCGCCTGGTGATTTCCGATTGACCACGATGCGGAATACTCACGCGCGTCCTTTAGGTAACGTAAAGTTAATGTATTGCCGTAACGTACACGCGCACCGTGGCCCTGCAGGACGAGCATGACGCGCGCGTTCGGTATCTTATATTGTATTACCACCGGATACTTCAGACCCGGCGGACAAAAAAATCACAATACATATACAACTCGAGCCCGTTCGATAACGAGATAAACGGTATTTTTCGTTTTCGTTTTTTTTTTTTTTCAAGAAAACTTGCTTTAAAACGACAAATGATAATATATAATACTCCACGTGATACCGGATCGGAAAACGAACGCGGAGAAGGAGTACATAGCGTCTCGTGCGCGTCCAGGAAGGACGAAAGGACGAGAGACGTAGAAAAAACAATGCGTCTGCGAGTACATTTCTACGAACGCATTTACAATATTATTCGGGCGACGCCATTTATTCGACGCGCCGACCGTAGGGAATTTACATGTCCGTCGTCGTGGATTTTTACATACCATTATGTATACGTATGTATATACTCGTATGCAGTCGTATATATTATATTATTTTCGTCCACACACACACGCGTCATCGGACTAGACGGTTCCGACGAAACGTATGCGAAGGCGTAATAGGTGCGTATACACAATATACATACATAATGTATTCAGCGTATAACATTATGTACATTGTATACGAATCTGTCGCGAAAAAACGTACAAATGTTAGTGAGTATGTACTTGTGTGTGTATGTGTGTGTGTGTCTGAGTATGTATTTGTGTGTAAGTATTGTTGTTTTTTCAATCGTATGTACACGTAAATATTCGTCTGCGCGTATACCCAGCGCAAACGAGAAACGTGCATCGTCTGCCAACTTGGCAGAACAAAGTCAATGATAATGATTGGATGTATATTATGCGATTCGTACAACTGCAGATTTGATGGTCGTTCGTTGGACAGGTCGTAACGCGACGTTCGCTCACCGTGTTCAAACACTTGTAGCTTATTTCACACGGTGTTTCAAAAGTTACTGTTCACCTCAAACGTACGTTTGCCACCATCCTCGACGACCGACCGATGACCTGAAGAGTTTCGCGTGCGCCCACAAGCGAAACGACCGATCGGTACACATTTAATGATCACAGATAAGACATGCAAGTTTTACCTAATTTGTGGTGTACAGTATATACATTAGCCATTTTGAATTTGATCGAGAAGAATGTTCAATGGCCACGAAGTCGAAACAAAATGTACACACGATCGGAGATCAGAGCTTAGCAAAAAACGTATAAAGTCTATAAAAATCACGGGTATGGCGGTCGACTGCAAAAGGTTCGAATAAATATCGTAAGGCGTCCGCAGGAACTTTCACCATAGGGTAGAAAAAATATAGTTTTTAGGCAGGGTTCCTTGTCTGATTACAACCCAGTAAATTATAAATATTCTTTCCATATTGTTTATAATTTATAAAACTGAGCTTATAGTTATTAATTCTTAGACATTGTTAAATTGACGATGAAAAGAAAAATACTAGACGTAAATTTTATTATGATTTAAACTTTTAACTCTGACTCGAACGTATGTTTAAAACTTGTAAAACAATAACTTTCAATTTACATGCAACAATGATTTAACTCTATTATAAGTATGATACGTATAAAACGTGCGCAATGGAAATGTTTGTAAATAAATCGAAAATTCAAAGCAATAGAACCTGAACATAGTCATAGTCGTTCGCAAGGTATGCAACTGCGCGATCAACAAAGCTTTTTACCCGCTACGCACGCATGGGATAGGGAAACGGTGAACACGATCGCTTGAAATACTAACAGCTTAAATATTTTCATATTTTGCGGTCGTTAAGGTTTCTGAAAGTCACGGTATCTCGTTCCGATCGCAGTCGAATCGCCCACGAAAAGCACCGCATACCACCCGCAGCACGCGCTGTAATAATATTGTTATTGCTATCGTGTGTTATAAGGAGGTGTGCGCTAACGAGGCGGCCGAAGTCTAACAAGTGCGCGAACATTTACATTCATGCGCACGCACGCGTATTCCTAGGCGTATTCACAATATTCTGCTGCCGCCCGGCATTACACTCGGCACTGGCCCACTCGCGGCTATCAATCATGTTCGAATCGTCCGTTTGTTTATACGTCCTGGTCGTCGTCGTCGCCGTAAACATAATAATGTATTGTACAGTGTTCGTCCAAACGCCGCGGATAACCGCTCGCAGTGATAATATTATAATACGCCGTAGTGCGACCACCACACGTGGTATATACCAAACGATAATATGTACGCGACGGTGGTGTGCACGACGTTGACGGCTACGGGTAGGGACGCGGGGTGGAAAAAAAAAAAAAAAGGTTAATTGAGCTGACCTCCGCGTCGCACGGAGCGGCAGTCCTGTCAGCGCGCCGGCTTGTCCGATGAATAAATGATCATTATCCGTATGCGGACAAACCGACGCATACGGTCACCGCGCGCCGGACGCTGACGGAATCCGACCGACAAACCGTTTTTCGCGGCGCGCGTTCTCGCAGTGTTCTCTTGGGCTACCGACCGAGTGCGCGATTTTCGAAAAATCCTTTCTCGGCAGACGTCCTGCAGTGTAGTCATACCGTCTGTACGCCGAATTTCAGCCCGATCCGTCCCGCGTGGTTTAAGCTTCCCCGTCGCGCGTCGCTGAGATTTCAAAAACTTGAAAACAGATCAACAACGTGTTGGACCCATTGGGGTCGCGAAGTATTCAATATCGAAATTAGTTTTAGTAAAAATGTACCGCTTCTCTCCCTTACAACGATTTGGTTGTCGTAGTACATTTTGCGCAAACCAACGTGTATTTATCCATTTATATAAAAATGAATCGATATTTCGTTTGTGATGACATCACTTAAAAACGGCTCGTCCGATTTGGCTGATTTTTTTTTCTGGGATCGTAATCGTCAAGACTCATATCATAGAACATTTTTGGAAAATCCACGGAGATGAGAAATTCCAAGCGTTTTTAGGTACGCATGTTATGCTGAATATAGGTAACCTTGGTAACAGGGATGAAAAAACAAAACACAAGGCATAGATCTTAAGGCAACAACAACCTATAAAATAATAATATTAAATAGAATGTGACGTTTCCACAACAACGATAAATTCATTGATATCTCGCACGGAAGTCAGTTGCAAACATTCTATTTTTTTGGAAAAATATTCTATACTTCTATTGTGGAAGATCATACTTTATTTCGATTTATTTTCTGGAAAATGCCACCAGTGAGGCGTCAAAATATCGGTCAGCGTACGTACGATGAAAGCGAAAATGATGATTGTCGAGGCAATGTAACTGACAAAAATCGATTGTGGAATCAGTCAAACATTATGAGTATAAACGTTCCATTTTTGAATCAGCAAAAGGGAGCCACGTGCGACACATTGATGATAGCAGTCAACGAAGGCTACGGAGGAATCTCCTCACTCGACGCTCCTGGCAGAACTGGCAAAACATATTCCAATATCATTGGTTGAAGCTCGTAAATGTTCGTAATTGGACATTCAAATTAAAAAATGAAGGAATTGGCGCTGGACATGCTTGTATAAATGCATTCAATTTTTGGTTACTTATGAAATATTTTATCTTGTTTATAATATGTTAATTTTAATAATTACTGATTGTGGTCAAGTTCCTACAACATATTAACATGGATATGTTTTTGCTGCTGGTACAACCGATAATTTATAACCGACCGACTTCGCGTTACCACAGAGCAACTGATATAGTAAATAATAAATTATTAAAATAACTAAAAGGAATATCACATCATGATCTATGATCAACGACATCTCAATAACGACAAAACGTATGTACTTCAAATTTTAAATAGTGGTTCTTCTTATACCTACTCTAGATGCATGTAATAAGAAAGGAATTGTAAAATATTCTGTGTTTAGGCTGATTGATTTTGCGTTTATGCGAATTTCATCACCAGCTCGTACATTGTTCAACGCTGTGAATTTTTAACCAAAAATAACAACCTAAACCAAACATGACTAAGATTTAAATAATGTGACGGGAATAGTAATCCGTTAAAATCAATATCCCGGCAAAGACTGATCCGTGCAAAGCCGGGTAATTCAGCATGTATATTTATAAAATTCAAATACTGCTTAATGACTGATCAGCGTACAGCCAAAACTACCATATCGATTCGTTTGAAATGTCGAGGATATGTATTTATTAAACTGTGGATTGGTGCAGTAAAAAGATTTTCGAAATCACATTTTTAAGGGTAAAAACCGTTTTGGGCTGTGGGCTGGATGAATACATTTTTCCGCATTATGGTTACCTAGGAAATGTTATATGTTGATTTTAATAATTAACAGTTTATGTCTAATTAAATGTATATAGTGTTATTAATAAATACAAATATTTATCATCGGAATATAGGGATTTTCCAACCTTAAGATTAAATCGAAATAGTTATAGTCTTCGTCTAGTATAAAGTTAATTTAATCTAAAATATTAAAATATATCTCGCGGGCGAGGCGAGACAATAAATCCGACTATAAATCAGTTCGATTATCATGAGTTATGACTTATAACATTTATAACGGCACTATGATTTTAGCCCAAACTGTGTAGTAGGAACACACTATACGCTGTATGTGAACACACATACCTACGACCTACCCGTTGCGGAGGGTCAGCGACAGCTATAGAAGATGTCGGCGTGGCGTACATGTAGTCCTGTTAAGAAAATAAGACTATAACGAATTATGAATAATATAATAATAACGATCTCCGCAGGTGCGCGCGTGTGTGTGTACATCAAAAACGATATTCGATTAACACGCAGCGGAATGTACCTATATAAATATAAATAACACACGTGTATGCCGTTTTTCGCGATCGATCGGTTATCATTAATACACATCCGATTGAACCACCCGAATGATTGATATATATTATATAGACGCGCTGCGTGCTAACTATTCGGGATTGATTACACTTTCAGATCTTTCTCTCCGCACGCAAGAATTAAAAACACCTAAGTATACGAGTGTACCGCGGAGCATATACGTATTATGCGTATATTGTAACGCGATATGTTTTCAATTTCGATTCGGCAAATCCGACAGCGACGAAGACAAACTATGCGCACACGCGTAATATTATTATAATGTACAACACGAATTCAAAATCAATCTCCGCGACCAATCACCACCGCCGTCGCGCAGGTCATCGTCGTCAAGGATAAGAACGAGCCGGCAACGGATGATTGTGCCGGTATCGTTTTACGGAGAGTCTTAGGTACGGCGACCGCAAAAATGTCGGTCACGCGATGACAGCGTTGCGGTGTTCGTCGATCGCGATAATACGATATGTAATATGTAATAGTTTTGCATCGGTTTGGTTGCGCGTCAAGAAATTTCGTTTTCACCCATCCCCAACGTACAATCCTGGAAGCGATTATAACGAAGCGGTGGAAAATGGTTGGACGTGCCGGAAGACACCCTGAAAAGTTACATGATATAAATCTATACAGAGGGAAGGATCGCAGGAAGTCCTCGAAACTCTCGTATGGGAAAATCAAAAATGATTCCAGAGTCAAAACCTTTAAGGAACTCGTAGAAAAGGCGAGAAATCGACTGGAATTGGAGAACTGGTTGGAAAAAACATATTTATTTCGATAATAATACCTACATAGTGTGTTTTCATGTTCCTAATAATCGTATTTAACCCACCCCGTCAGATAAATTATTTGTATTTCCAAGTTAAATACATAAAACAGTTATATCCGTCGGTAAATAATATCGTCTCAAGACGGTAATGTGCGGTCAAAGTTTTTCACGTCCGTCTGCACACCCAGATCGGTTTTTTATTTTATTTAGCCGTTAACACGCCTCCGACGGATTTTCGGAAGTCACGTGTATACAGCGAAAACGTCAATCGCGCTGGTTTTCTCTTCCCCCCACGTTATTGTCGCGCATTCCGAAAAGATTTATTTTTTCCTTACCCTCAGCCCCCTACTTGTTGTGCGTACATCATTTCTGCGATACTATTATTAAAATATCGTCGTTGTCACCCCGTGCGCGGCAGGTTCGTCTCGGATCCAAGATTTGGCTGGCGCGATGGATTTTCCGTCGGCGACGAAGTTGACGGATTACGGTTCGCGGTCGGAAACGCGCATAATATAATATATATGAAAAAAGAAAAAAACAAATAAAAACCTTTGGCGTATATTTTCGCACATACGAGTTGGCTTCTCGCGTCATATAATAACATCGTATAGGTATACAGGATCGTCGCTATTCGGTACGATTGAAAACTGTGTCGCGTTATATTTTCCGTCTACAATAAAATACGTATATAACATATATTATATAACAACGCGCGCGTGTAACGAACAAACACGGAACAGTGTATTATTTTAGATTTGTTTTTCTCCTGCGAATAACTATTTCGTATCAGAAACTGTATGTGTGCGTGCGTGTGCGCGCGTGTGTGTACACGGCACACATACGCCTACTATACACATTCATATATCCTACATGACTCGGCAGTGAACATTTCGAAAACAAAAAAAATAAAATACGCACATCTTATTGTATTCGCCGGATTTTTCGTCGAAGATCCCGGGAAATTTCCATAAAAACTATACGCGTGCGTAAGCCATATTTTCATTTCGCCTGCGAGACGTACATTATAATATTATCCGACGGAATGTACCGCGAAAACGAACCTTTTTAGCGCTCCGTGTTTCGGCGATTACGTATGCGCGTAATGACTTTTTCGCTGACGCGCGCTAACACTGGAGGATTATAATATACCCGCGCATTTATACGACGTCCTTTAATATGCACGGGACAATCGGCCGAAACCAATTTGGTCGACAGATTTTCGGCTGATTCTCATATACTCATGGGCAGAAACAAGAAATGGACGAAAAAGTAAAAAGCCAAAAAACTATGCGGGACGTAAGAATCTAAAAAATGGTATCATATTAAAAATAAAATAATCGCATTGTATTCACTACAAAAACATTTTTATCCTTATCATTGGTCTGCCGATAAACCTCTCGGTTTATTTCGGCCCACAAATATACCGCGGCTAATATGTTAGTCGGTCCCCGAAGGATTCGGAGAAAAAATTGTAGACTCATTCGATTTGACCCATTGTCCGTCATCCTTTGGCCTTTAAGCCGAAGATTTGGTATATTTGAACGGCCGAAGAATAACGGGACGAGGAAAATTAACCGAACAAACGACCGGAAAACATGTAACTAAAACCATCGAAAAACACCTTTTTACAATTTATCATAACTCTACAATTTTAATTCCTATCAGAGAACTACCCGTTGCGCTATACGACAAACGAGTACATACTATTATAGTGATTGTTTTGGGTATATGATAGACCATCAAAAACATAAAACTCAAATTGTATCGAGTATTGTGCAAGACATTAAGGTTTACAGCTGCGCCAACAGATCGGTTTGTTGGATAATTGATAACTCTAGAAACATTACGCGTTTCACCTACTGAGACTGTCAACATTTAATGAACTGTTTTTTCTTCGACAAGTTTTTTTCTTTAGCTTTCCCCATTGGTTTCTCATATCTTCCGGCCTATTTTGCGCCCGGTATACACACGGCCAATGTGCTACCGATAATCACCCGTGTACATACTACGTGTAATATAATTGAAAAGTTTCATTTTTATAAAAAAAAATGTAAAAAAACAAACTATTGTCAATGTAGTTTTCTATATAATTTATTATTTTTCTGGAATTACGTTATTTGGTTATATAAATAAATTAAAGATATTAAAAAGGTTTTTATTTTTAAAACTTTGGGAATTTCGCGAAAATGTTTTCTCAAATAATAGAAGACCACCGTAACGTACAGTAAATACGTATATACAATATAATGTCAGTGATGTTTCGATGAAGAGCCACAGTTTTTTCCAAACACATATCGGCTCAAGGGAATTATATCCCAAGATTTTCTTTATCTTTCCATCACACAGGAAACAAAGGGATTTAGAAGTTTTCTCTTTCCAATATTCTGATCGATCTATTCATGTGATAAGGATTTTAAAAACGAATTTGAATTTGTCGTAAAGTCTTCTTCATATCGCCATCCTCACATTTTTCAAATTTTGTTCGTAACACACCAAAAATATTTAATATTTTCGCTTTTTAGATTTCAAATATTTTAGAAAATTTTAGAAAACAAAATCAAAAAATTGGAAAGTTGATCTGAAGTAGGCTCTACGAATAACTCATATCATTTTTCAACATATCGATAGGTACGTCAAAAAATATAAAATGTCTAAGTCCCTATGTTGTACGTGTGACTGAAAGAGAAAGAAAATCATGGTTTGCAAATTTATAATACTAATAATGTTAATAACAGCGTATACTGCAGTAAGCGCGCATCATTGGTATACTACTGCTTTATAATAACGACAATAATAATTACCGCCGTAATATATCGGCTATGACGGAGTTTGGGAAATTGATTTTAATTTTTAATCTATTTGAATGTTATTTAAGATAACGCGGGCGCATACGTAACACAACGTATAACACATATTATAGTTATACGCGTGCAAAATCTTCCTGGATGGTGCGTACATAGTCTCGCCGGCCAATAATCGTTTCAGTAACATTATTATTATTATTATTATTATCTTCATCATCATCGCCGTCGTACCGCACGGTTAGCCGTATTTCCGATCCCACGGGTGCAATATTTAAACGCACGTACGACTGTTATCATTACTGTTCTGTGCACTTAGTACACGATACGTAAAACGGTGACGTAAGTACGCGCGTAGGAACGTAGGTATAGGTAGGTACTCGCAGCTCCAAAACACTTCTTGATCGGTCGTTGTGGCAAGTCACTCTCGCGTTTCCAGAGGCGGGACAAACCATTTCCTCGAGACTTTAAATGGGCAAAAACCGTTTGAATGTTTGAATTTTCACGAAAACAATGAAAATCTGCAACTTTTTTGCAATTAAATATCAATAAAACTTAAACATTAAGTACAAGGTTATACTCAAAAGATTTTCTTAGATGCAGTCTACGAAAATGATTATTTTTCATCATTTTCCTTGATCGATGGTCAAAAATAATGAAACAGGTGGGGGATAACCAGATCAGCGTGATTCCGGAAGCACAAGCCCCGTGCTCAGTCCTCATAATCCATATTGATATACCGAACTAGTACCGGATAGTAAATAATAATCAATAATCACCGGTGCGAGAGCCGAAGATGAACTCGATGTGACCCGTGGTAGGCATATACCGACAACCGTGCAACACTAAATAATTTTGGCAGGAGTCTGCAGCAGTTACAAGTGGAAAAATCAACCGATTTGATCAACAATATTTTATCATAAGTTAGAACACTAAAAGTTCAACACATCTACATTACTTCTACTACCATGTAAACTATCTTTAGAACTTGAAACTGATGCCCCGACCTTTTTCACTCAGAATCGTTTTTTTTCGAAGGCTATGGTACATTTGTTTCTAGTTTAAAAGACAAATACAACAACTAACCAATCACTGTAACTCGTCCGACCGTGGAGTCTCACCTGACCTAGGAGTTTCATCCCCCTTTTTTTTTTGTTTGTTTTCGTATCGAAACTTTAAAAAAAAAATTTTTGTTGAATTATTAAAATATTATTTATGTGATCCTATCGAATACAATTGGAATATAAATGTACGCGTTTCTCGTGGGAGAGGCGGTTTTCCCGTTGTTTGTTCCAAAGATGGCGGGTGTTGAACAGACGTTCAAAACACGTTTTTTTTATTGCTTCGACAATTAAAACCGTCTTCGTTTCGTTAAAATAAAAATATAAGAAAAAAAAACTCACACTTTACCAATTTCAAGTCTCCCCTCCGGAAATCGCTAGACCGTCGACCTTGAACGCTGTAAAACGTTCGTCTGTATATTATATTTTTTACATATTTCAATACGCTCTGTGCCGCGGTACAACCGTATGTATTATAATAATATATTGTTTATCGTTCGCGTTGTACAAACACATAGCGCACTACGGTACAGTAACAATAATATCCGTCTGCTTTTCGACGCGAAACATCACGTTTTCCATTCGGAAATCCTCTGCATTTTTTCTGAACATATCTGAACCAGTAGCTTCTATTTATATATTTATATACTCGCACATACATAATATAATAACATAATATTATAGTACACTCGCGTGATTTTTCCCGAACTGTTCGGTCAGCATGCAAAACGTATATTGATCCACCGTACTGCGTCGTTTATCGTCTAGAAGATTTGAATATACTTGCATGATTAAATATACACGGGTATTGGATATCGAATTTGAATATACGTAACGAAATGTTCGAGAAAAAAATTCGACGTTGGATTATGTATAAGTTATTCCTACCCACAAACGAAAACAATTGCACAAATCGGTAACGCACGATTGTTAAACAAATCATCGAAACATTCTAGCAAAAGATTCACCATTACCTCTTCCCACTTTCTCTTACACAACTTCTAAAAAATCGCAAAAAAAAAATAGTGCCACGACGACTTCCTTTCCACATAGTCCACATGTCTGAATGAGGACCAAATCTTCTTCAACTCAAGTTTCCAATGTTAATACCCTTTATTACGTTTACGATTATTGTAGTCATCAATTCGTACGGATTGTATAACTCAAATAAAATTATAATAAAAAAACCTATAGTATCATGGGATCAATATTAGCGAAAAAATATAAGATTATTGCCGGAAAAAAAATCGTGCGTCGAGTGTCACCCGGTACGTTTACTTGGAATATTACTCGATATAGTTATATATGTATATATATATACTGTACATTTTTAATCGTAAATTTAAACTGTCACCGAGAGCTCTTTTTGCCTCTTACCGGTCGACTTAAAAATCACTTTTCTCCAACAACGCGCACGCATAAATCGACCGAAACAGTAGTACCAGCGCGTCGAAAGTAAATCGTCCTATGGATCGCACGGTATGCACACGATCTCGCGTATTATTTCCCCAATAGCTCGTCCGAGCACACGTCGTATATTATCTTCTTTACGCCTCGGCGATATATATATATATATATATATATATATAACGTAGATAGGTATACAATGCGCTTTCGGTATTTTATCATTTCGATACGTTTCGAAAACGTTATGAACCCGCCGCCACCGCCACTGAGTCCTCCCCTGGGCCGCGTCGACGACGTCGCCTCCTGCACGGCTCGCATAGAACGGGACTTCGGTACACGACCAACATTCTGGTCCATTTACCGCTCGAACAGCTGCCGCGGCTTTCATTAATCTATTTTATCTGCGCGCGCGTTCGACGTGCACACACGGTCAATTAACCGCGTGTTGGCATTCTCCCGGAACGCCGGACTGTACGGGGGCAGAGTGCGCACGACCCATTCGATCGAAAATAAAGTAAAATCATATCTCGTTACGTGTGTTCAGCCGTCCGGTAATCGGTAAGAGCACGGATTCGCGTATTCTCGCACATCCCGCGTCCTTAGAAAATGTAATATTTCGCACGAGTCGCATATTTTCGAATTTTGTTGTACGTACTTTTGAATCGAAACCCGTGCAATGTAATAAGTCACAAATCCGTCCGGCCACATGGGCTAACACAAGGTGTACGCCGCGATGGGTTAACCACCTCTTTCTATACGTGCGCCGAGCATTACATTGTGTTGCGTTACGATGTTAAATTCGCCACGTCTGTTCTTCCATTCGGAAACGATATCCTTACGACTCGCGGACATTGTGTCGATTTCCGCCGTTCTCACAGAGCACTGCCGGGCGACCGCCGACAACGTATCGCCGCCACCGTGATGATAATAATAATAATAAGATAAAATATAATGTGCCGCACGCATAGTATTATTATAAACACACCGAATCGAATCGCGGAGACCTCCCACGCGCGGGTAAAGGACGCGTATATATTATTATTACTATCAAACGCGGTGCCGCCGCGGCTACCGTAGTCGTGGTCGTCGCAGGTTGCACACGTCGAGAGCGAGAGGGTGAGACCGCTGAGAGAGAGAGAGAGACGAGTCCACAGCATTTACATTTAAAATTGTCCGTTCCTTTGGGAAATTTCGTTTGGTGTTCTCGTTTGCACGAGGCTTAATCATTTGCCGCCACGTGTCCGCACCCAAGTATACGCAAAGAGGCGAACGAGTTCGTGTTCCGTACATTATTATAATATGTGTAATAAGGTCGCGCGCGGTGTCCCGTCTCGTTCTTTACGATGCCCGGTGGCTATGTGGATGTGGGGTAAGGAGGGGTCGAATAAATGACGCGATTAATATTGTAATATCACAACAATAGTACGTGCTCGTGTAAACGCATTATCGTAACGATAGTCTTGTACTGACATCGTACATTATCATGAAATGATACGGCCGAGTGTGTAAAATGACAAGTGGAGCCGACGGGCGAATAATCCTGAGGAAGAAGTCTTTTGGTAGCGACAGTGGCGCGACAACGTACGGACGACAGTCTTCGAGCAGAGGTCGTGTCTTGAACGCATCCGTGCAGCGGCGCTTGACGACTCGAAAAGCAAGAAAATACCATCGCTGAAGTCCACGGAAGTGAAATACGAAGCTCCGAGGATGCAATTGAATAAAACAACCTGATTCCCAAAAGGCTTAGGACAAGTTACTTTTAATAGTTAATAAACAATACAAATAATAATTGGTTGAGTCAATAAATATTATACAAGTTAAGGACTTGTGGTACATAACACAGAGGCTGGTTTTCCCCTAGGGTCTCGTGAAATAAGAATACAACAGAAAGAGACCGTTACAATATTATTATAAATAATTGGATTCGTACTTATGCGAGTATACGAGTAAGCTGCGGACGTGGTTTATATACCCATGACTCGGTTACAGGTACATCCGCGTGCGTATAACTACAAAAAGATACATTTTTTCCGCGTCGATGGCCCGCACGGAACAATAACACCTGTAAATATGCGCGATCGTTCTCAGTCGTGTTTCAAAGTGTGTAGTACACCCAGGTCCGGTGTGCCTTGAGACCAATGGTGATTGTCGTGCGTGATACAATAACGTCGAACCTGCGCGAGTCTGCGCAACTGCAGCACGACGCGATGGCTTGTACAGGACACGTACGTGGTAAAATTGTGAAAAATCGCCCGGCTCAAAAACTTGGCCTCTCGAAGCGCTTCACGAAAGACACACAATGACTTGTCCCCGAACCGGCTTCACCGCGTGAGCGCTATAAAGCTCGCAGTCCACGATATTACGCGCTTGTCCGTGAACGGGATCGACACGTAATTTATATACGTTCGGAAAGTACGCTGAATTGAGTGAAATGTTTTGCCGCGCGTACTTCGGTATGTTGAATTTTTTTTTTTTACATTTCTGTACACTTGTATTACATTATAATAGTACTCTATAGTAAACGAGTACCGAACGCGCGTGCGAGGCCGAGAGGAGGACCAGGAAGAGGAGGAGGAGGATACGTTAGGTTCGCCGATAGTCTCTCGATCACGCGGGTCGTAAATCAACGCGGGCTCGATGTGCGCGCGGCTCGCCAGCGGGACGAGGAGATCGCCGGCCGCGCGTTGATAGGGGGCAAGTCGGTCCGCGGGAACTCACGTCGGACGGAATTAATTGTCGGGTAATTTATGTGCGCGCGCGTGTACGGAATTGAAACCGCCTCGGGACGCGAACCGGTCAACAGCCCTCCTTATTATAATATTTCGTCGACGTCACTCTGGGCGAAAACTATTATTTCCCAAACGATTACACGGCACGGAGAGGGGAGGGGAAAACACACACATACACACACGCGCGCGCACGTGAAATAACGTATAAACGAAACCGACCATCGGCCCCGCGGGCACCGCACGCTCGTACTTAACTAGCTCGTACGTCTTTCCGCGAAAACGTGCAGCGCGCTTGATATCGGTGGCGCGGTGTAATTCGTTCGCCCTATGCAAATACGCCGGCGCGCAACGGTAATTATAATAATGCCGTATAAGAACATGTGTGCCCGTCGCCACAGGACACGGCTATGTTACGCTCCTACTCGCCGTTTTCCCGGTAACGAGGACGCGCGCCGGCCATGATCGACGGATTTTCGTCTTATTATCGCGCTCTCCGCAGCTCCGTGGGGTGGGGGATGACGCACCGATTCCTCCCGCGGGACGGACGTTTGCTGTAACGTGCATGTCTTGCAGAGAGAAAGAAATGTAGAGCTCGTGCGTGCGGGCGAGCCCTGCGGTCGGTCGGGACGGAGGGAGGAGAGCGAGAGGAGACCGGAACGGTCGAGTATTATTATTATAACGTGTTTGCCCCACCGCCGCCGCCACGACTCCTGCAGGACGCGCTCATGCTATATCGTATAGGACGCATTACGATGCGCGTACCGGTGTGTTTCCTGTAATTACCATACATTTGAAATGATAATTGAATAACAGGTATTTATCAAATGTACAGTAGCGATTATTCATTCGCCGCGACTCGTTTAACATATTATGCATATACGCTCGTGATTATCTATATATTTATCATATTTATATTATAATAATACGTATTGCGTATATTTTCTACCCGTGTTACGTACGCACGTGCATATTATAGTGTATACTTGCTCTACGCACACACACACGACTCACCGGTATCGAATAGCACTAGTAGGGCGGATTTAAAACTGTATACAGTATTCGATGAAAAATTCACAAAATGTAAAATGCATTTCGGACATGGTTATTTTCTTCCTCTTTTTTCCAGACTCTGCAGTCCGTTTAATGACACCCATTCTTCTTGACCACTATCTATCCTCGCTGTTTTCTATTTTTGTGTTCCACGGCATAATTTCAAGAAGAAACTTATGAGTTATGACTATTCGTCTTGCTCCGGGGCGATCTCTAGTCTTTTTCCATTTAGTCTCATCGTTGATGATTATAATAGTGTGAGTTTTAAATTCAGAGTGAACCGAGAATTTCGATTACACGATATTACAATATAAACTGTTCTACCTAACCTCTTTCACTCGGAATCGTTTTTTTCGAGAGCAATAGTACATTGGTTACAAGTTTAGAAGATCAATATTTGTATCTCACCTGGCCTCTAGGAATTGCATCTGTTTTCATAACTGACCGCCGCAATCGTTATGTATTTTCGACTTCTATGTAATCTCGTGCGGTGAGGGATAAAGAGATTGGTAGACGAAAATATATATATATATATAGAGAGAGAGAGAGAGGGAGAGATTGAGAGATTTAAACGAACCGTGGCGAAATAAGTAATCATTACTCACGCAGTGATTTCAAAGCTCTGAGGAACGCGTTATATATACACGCTGCGGCTGCGGCCGTAATTGAACAAAGGAAAACGCATTCATCTCGTCCGCTGCAAAGGTCTTCTCTCCTGCACTCGTTAAACAGCCTTCGCCGAGGATACTGTTCACCGTATACATATATATATATATATATATATAGACGCGTGCGTGTACACGAGCCATTATTCGCGATTTGTTTAACGAAATTAAAAGCGACCGCCGCCGTAAACCCATCCTGCAGCAGTCCCCCCCCCCCCGTCCAGTTTTGCGAAAACAAATAAACTCCTCGCGCAGTGTATCGAGTGACGCGGAGTCATCAATCTGCGTTTAACTCTTTTCGGTTCTTCCTGCGTGCGCGCAACGCCGGATAGTTTTATTATATAATGTATACATTATAGCGGTTTAAACAATGCACCACGCTAACGTTGTGTATCGCCCAGTCTCGCCGCCGTCGCACACAATAATTACTTACTTTATCTGACCCTTTCCGTAGCCGTCGCAGTTCCGCAGGCGTATTAACTACGCATCATATCGTTATTACCATTATTATACGTATACGTACAGATTCGCGTTTCCGCGCGCGCGCGCACAGTCCGAAAATCGCTTTTTTTCACATCGTTATCCTGCTGCCGCGGACCCGTGTCAAAACGAGCTGTCTCGCATTGTTCTGAACACAGATATTTTTCAACCAAAACTCTGAAAACGCCGGCATATTTATATTAATAGGTTTCGGTCGCCTCACTCGGTTAGGCCGTTCCAAAGGGTAGCGGAATACATGCGAAAAACACTTGACGACTTTTCTCGTTCGTCCGCAATCCGCAGAATATCGTCCGTATGTGTATATCAGCTAGCCCACGCAACACGGAATGATCTAAATCGGGGACGAGGCACAGTCGGATGACAAAAAGCTCTTGCCAATAGGTCCGTTCCCTAGTCTTAACGTAACAAGTGTGCAGATTCGTAGACGACATTAACGTCCGAAAGTCGACGGACGGAGGGGACAAGCCCGTTTTGACCCTGGCGTTTCCTGCGAGATGCAAGTATTTTATTTACACACGGCGAAGTTTTTTCGTCGATGCCCACCTAATGGCATTATAATAATACGTTACAATCATTTGTAACAGTCCGCGCATGCGTCGTGTGTGTGTTTTGCTCCAGAAATACCGGTTTTGTCTTCTTGTACACGCAACTACGTACGTGTTACACATTATATATTATTATTATTATTATTATTATACACGCGGACTCTTTGGTCGTAATATTATTTCTGTTTACACGGCGGCCAACGTTCCCGGGCGACCAACGCGGTCGCGGACGTGTTATTTGTTTTGCTTCGTATGAGAGAGTGATACTGCACAATATATTATCATAACTACGTGGTAGAAGCGGTAGAAGTGGTTGTAGGTTGTAGTAGTAGTGCATATATTGTCATGTGTGTGCGTGTACGGTGCACGGCTATACGTTGCAGCGTGTGGTATTCGCGGCCGGGAGAAAAATCCGGACGGGGTCACATACATTATAATATTACGCTGCGCGCCGGCGACAAGGGCAAAACAAATAAATCTATAATGTTATGATAATTTTCAGCTTAGTCATTTTCGTACGGGTTTCTTTTATCTCCTCTCCCCCCTCCGCCGCGGCCGGTACACCTAGACGTAGGTACATGTGTACATATATATTATTATATACATGTTACGCAACGTGTACGCACGATAATATTGTAATGCACCGATGTGTGCGCCGTACGGACGCGAAGGGTCCCATCGTTCCCGACGAAAACGTTTTGTACGTTTTTTTTCCACTCTTTATTTTTTTTCCAAATGACTGTTTCCTCCGCCAACGGTCATTCAACGTGTGTGAACTGTACGTACGACACGCGGTCTCGTGAGAATCGGTGGCGTTGCGCGCCGTCACGAGTTCGCGTTGAATTTTTTTTCGTTTATTCGATTTTTTTCCCCCGCCTCGCTCTGCTTAAACCGATTTTTCGCATGCGGTCGTGTGGTTTTGCACAGAGGCGGTCCGCAGTTCGTGTAAATGGCGGACACGAGGCGCGAAGACGCGCTCCCCCGAGTCGCATAGTGCGATTGATCCCAAAACCGTGTAAAATCGCGACATCTGCATAGCAGAACAACGCGATTTCGCACATTCGTAATATCGGTATCATTATGTTTCCGAAGTTTACGAGACGCGTACGATTAGGACCGAAGGGAGGCTATTCACGATCCAACTTATCACAAGTGTTCATATAAATCCGTTCAAAAAAGCTCTTACGTCATCAGTACACTTCTCCAACGTCGTGATTGGTCAAAACCGCAGTAGGAAGATGGAAATGGTTATTTTGTTTTCATAATCGTACTATACGTATCATAGATAATACATTATGTATTATCTATGATACGTATACACTATATACTTGGTGAACACAAAAAAGGTGAAACGAAGGATATATGGTTTGAATATTTTTATAAATTTTCATCTTACTATTCTCTACCTCTCCTCCCATCGCCAATGCATAATCCACTTTAACAGCAACGGGTACCTACATACGTGTAGTGTATTTCGCCTTTCTGTTTTGCAGGGTATGGGTGTGTGTACACGTATATACGGCGTGTACAATGACACGGCCAAGTGAGATGGAAAAGAAAAGACCAAGATAGAGAGTCAGACAGAGTGAGATGGAGAGAGAAAGCTTTTGGGTTCCACACGGGCGACGGTGCAGGATATACTCAGTCTGTGATCGAAACGAAATTCGCCGCTAACGACCTATAACGCGGTCTCGGGTTTCCACACAGCAGCTCGTTACGCTGCTGACGCGTATTTACAAAGAACGCCTTTGCGGTGACTCGCATACATATAAGACAAATGCACCTTTTGGCAGCGTCTGTGGTGACGGGCAACATCGCATTATAATACCTATATACTTGTGTATATATATATATATGTAAAATTGTGCGCATATACAAGTGCTACACCATGCGACAGCGCTCCTCTTGGATGAGATTTTCTTGACGTCACGACGGCGCCGAATTTCAAAGGTCTAAGTCGATTACAAAGGTCAAAGAGCCGGTCCACCGACTCGACTACCTACCCCTCTCGCGTAACCTTTGCGCGCACCACTACAGTTTCCTTAGGGTTTTCTTACACACAATAGTATACGTGTAACTTATACGTATACATATACCAAAGGCACGACGAAGAATGCATCCTTATCGTCCCTTTATTCGTCTGCACTTGTACCGCGCGTAGTTATCCGACGTGTAAGTCGTCCGGACGCAAAACAGAAATATAACACAAGCTGCACGCATGATAACGCAGACACTGTATAATATATGATATTGCCCAACGGACTTTTGTCGAGTCTCTTGGCGAAAACCCATCGCGCACAGGGTGTCCCACGAACACATGCGAATTGTTAATACAACCTAACCTAACCTAACAGTGTACACACCTTCGTGAGACACCCCGTTCATTGTACGCATTATACATTCGATGAACGAATTGCCGTCGTCGCTCGCGCATCGCCCGTCGAAAAATCTCGATGTTTCGCGCACGATCACGTTAACAGCGAAAAATGCTAAACTCGTACGGTACTGAGAGTGGGCGCCGTCGCGCGTCGAATCCATACGGCTAGACTACAGTCGTATCACGTACGCTTGTAAAATGTATATCTCCGTTTCATTTGCAAAACGGCTTACCGGATAAATATATACGTACGCGTGTTGCTCATTACTTATTTCGTCCCTTTTCCCTGGAAAACATCTTTTCGCTCAGGCGCATGCGATTGTACTCCGGATTTATCTATTTCGGACACGCGACGCCGAGCGGCTGCCGTCCAAACGGATTATTGTACTTGTAAGTTTCGGTTATTCTTTTTCCGCCACCGATTTTCACGAGATTATTTCCAGCCTTAAGCGCGCGTGCGTTATAGCCGCTGTACTTCGCGTGTACGTACATATGTGCGCGAGCTACACTACACGTAGTGCACAATGTACAGTTATGTACGCACACGGACTACGCACCGTTCACAATAATAATAATAATCATAATCTCGATTCGATTACGCCGTTTTACACGATTGTATTATTGTTCCACGGCAATGCCCCAACTCCTTAAGATCGAATTAACATATTTATGAATTCGTTATTATGTGGCACCGAGGAAAATGTGTTGTTTTCTCCTGCTGCGGCGCTCGGAGGATCCTTTGTTTGCTCGAGGGGGGGAAAAAAATAAACTGTACACACACGTGTGGGCGCATAATGACGTTAAGCCTCGTACGTGTACAGGCGCATACGCATATCGTATATCGAACACCGCAGTGTTATTCGTCCGGGCGGCGCCATAGTCTGCTGCACACAATATTTTAAATAATAATGTTACTATTATAATTATTATTCGAACGTTCTCTACGAACGCGCCGCGTCACAACCCCTTGCACGAAGAAATAAACGGTTTTCGTCGAGCCGCGCGATTCCGATCGTCCAACGTCCGTCGACGTGACGACTTCTTTGATAAAACGTTTCGATTCGACGCCGAGAACGTAGGTATACGCTATTACGATGCGCACGCGATGCGACATAATATTCCGGCGGAAAAAATAAATAAAATGTTTGCGTCGATTCGTGCGGCCGTGTTCGCCGGGAAAAGTTTACAATTATTATTACGCGACGTAGCGTAATACATTATACATTGTATATACGTAGGCTGCGGCCCTTTCCATTTGCAACAGTCCTAAAGTTTCGCTTTGCCGGACAGAAATATAAATAAAATAATCAGATGAGAGGAGAAAAAAGTTATTTTTAGACGAGAGAAATATTTACAAGACTTCATCCCGGTAATTCAATCACATTACATGGAAAGAAAACTTACAACTTTTCCCCGTTGTTCGCAAAGGTTATATGGCTATGCCGCGTCGAATATAATATTTTTCTAACAAGAATAACGTCAATTACTCGCCACATTTTGTGCACGAGCGTGTACGTGCCTTCGAGATGTGCTCAAAGCCTTATATTAATATGCGTTAATATATCCACTACATAACCATAGGCTCAAATAGTGGGGGGAGAGGAGGACTTTGAGGGGCTAGCTGCCCGGCACTCCCCTCTCTATCTTTATATTTTACATTCATTGAATTTAATATTTTACCAAAAATAGACGTCTCAGTTGGTAAAATTTTAGAACAAAACATTGCTATATACATGTATCTATACATTATAAAACAATTATTTATCTGTATGTTACAATAATAATTATGTAAGACTTTGCTCTAATAAATATGAAATTGTTTAACATCGGTATTCAAAGCATACTTTAATTCATAAAACTTTATCTACATAATCATTCCTGTCGTCCCGCTCAATTCCAGGGTGCTCATCGTGTACCGTCGTCGTGATTCGCCGCGGATCTTCATCTAATACTTTGATAATATCGCTGACTGCGTATGTACGAGACTATTGTGTCGTATCGAGTGTTTCCGTTTGTCTGTTTTTGAGGTCGGGGTGCGTTCGCGTTTCGATTGAATTCGTTAATTTTTTGTCAGCAAACCTTTAACGGGGAATTGTGCATATGATTATCACATAAGTAGATAGAAGGTAAGCATTGCTTTCGGCTGCAGTCCTAAGACATAGAGAGTGGGTGAGCGAGAAAGTAGGGTAGTCAAAGTGAGAGAGGAAAAATCGACGGCCAACGATCGACGAGGGGCGCACGCGTGACTTTATGGCATAACGAATGTGAAGCCGCTCCAGCTGTCAGAAATTATATTATTCTATAATAATGTGAGACTTCTAGCGCTGGCTGGCACACACACAGATGTGCGCACGACAGGTATTATAATATTATTATGAACGAACAACATACATTTTGCTCGATAGTGTCGATTCTATATAAATCCGTCCGCTCGTATATGTTTTTCAGCACCACGCAGTGTACAAATACGTATGCAAACGCTTCAACCAATTCATCGTATAAATTATAAAACAGTATTCTCAAGAGTTCTAATGATTATGATTATTACGATTATGTATTGTTCCGAAACGGTCAACTGGAACTTAGTATATTATGAGTGTTGACCTGTAATTGTCCATGACCGAAATCGGTATACTTGCCCTCAAGAATTGGTATGCAGAGCGAAACAACGAGACAAATATGTTAAATAACAATAATGACAAGGAATTATTATTAGACTCTGAGTGAAACGAGGAATGTATTGGTTTTATCACGATGTGTTTGTTATGTTTGTGTCTTTCAACAACACATGATATTTTCTTCATACACAACTTCATGAGCAATTTCTACCAAAATGATTGCTACGATATATTATACAAGCCTGGTGGATTTTCAATAGAAATTTTTTCTACTTTGCACTTTGAATTTCTCAACAGAACAGCTTTCCGATGAATTGAGAAAAAAGTGCAACAAACTTCAGCCGAGATCGAGAATCGAATCCTAGTCTTGTATACTTGGTCGTGCACTATCAACTAGCTTATATTTCATGGATACAAAACTTTTCATAATACTTTCATTGAGGCCAATAAAAAAAATGTTTACCAAAAAGTCGCGAACAACTTTTATAAGTGTTGTAAAATGAAATTTTGATGAAATTGAGTATTTCTACGAATTTTGATGACACGATAATTTAATTATAAACTGATCCACTCGACCTTTTTCACTCAGAATCGTATTTTCAAGATCAATGAGACATCGGTTTCAAGTCTAAAAGACCCCCCATCTCTGTGTCTCCCCCAACCTGGGAGTTCCATCCGTTCGTTGTTATTTCCACTGATCTTAGAGAGAAAAATGTTTTTTGGTTATTGTGGTGCATAAGATATATGTTGAAGGCGATTGCAGACCGGTGCGTTTTGTTCCAGGCGATTTCAAAGGAGAGTTGGTGTATAAAAATCGAATTTCGCAAAATATGGTGCATACCGGGAATAATTATTATTGTTCGACTAATCTGTTATCGTGATGTGCGCGCACGGGTACCTTCAAAACGCTTTAAAAAATAACTTTTACGAGGCGTGTTGTAACCGTTTTTTTTTTCATTTTTTTTAGATACATATTATGAAGGAGCGCACCACCGAGCGGTGTTATTTGTTTTTGGTCTAATCGACCCCAACCGCAAAATAATAATCGTTATTCAATACAGCAACAATGTTGTATCGATAACTTTTAATCTCGTTTTTACACGCGCCCACCTCAGCTTCGTCCACGTCGGAACGCAATGAAAACGGAACATTCTTCGTCTCAGCGGTGTGCGCGCATACCGATACAAGCACTATTAAACGTATATATATATATGTATAATAGATGTGTATGTGTGTGTGTACATAAATGTGCCTTTACAAATAAACTATATAAAGCGGATCGCAATAATTTAATATTATATTTACCTCGATCGCCGGGTATTTGTTTTGTGCGCGGCGGTCATAACAATAATTCATTTAAAACAAAGGGTGGTTTCATTATTTTCAATCGTTTATCAAATTGCAGTACCCGCCCGATCGCGTATACCTTCAGTATTAAAGCGGTGTATTATATAATATTATTATATTACATTGTTGTGCGCATTGTGCACTGTACAGGTAAGTTTTAAATTTTCTTTCTTTCATTACGATCTCGCGTTTCGTGTTCTCCGAGCCAGGGGTGACGCGCGGTGGGGTACACGGTACACGTGTATATACCCATATTATACTATTATCCTTCCGTCGTCCTCTCGCCCTGTTCACTCTCTCTCGCTCTCTTTCATCGTGGACCCGTCACAGTATATACGGTCTCTATTACCTCTACCTCTCTCGGTCTCTACGCGCGTACAAACGTACACGTGGTCGACGTTCGGTAATCCTTCGTGCCTCGATAAACGTTCAATTAGTCTGCACTTCCTTTGTTTAATTTCACCTGAAACCGTGTGACTGCACTCTCGATATGCTTTCATCTCGGTAATATAATAACATAATATACTTAAACGTCGTTCGATCACGATGATTTTTACGATTTACGCTCTCCCGCGACGACACGACGAGCAGACGTCCAACAATAACAATCTCCGACGTTGCAGTGCGTGCATTCATTATCATCATGCATCGCGCGGTTCTCCACTGTTCGAGTCTACAGACGGCCGCGGCGAGGTTACGATAATATTTTCCTCGCCATTCGTGATGCAGGCAACGAGCGACCGACCGAAAACCGCGACGATAGAACTACGCGTGCCTATCCGCAGCGAGCCGGGCTTGACTATTATGAATACGTGTTATCATAGCGCATTCGTCGACTAAAGTTGTAAAGATGGAAAAACGTGATTTCATATTTTAGAACGACGGCACATAAATTCTTGATTTAATTCGCTGCAGTGCAACTGGAAGATTTGGCTAGCCGACCGACTCTTTTTCAAGCCGACAAAAGTATTGTAATTCTCAAAAGGCCAAACATAGGGAATTTATAGCGTAAAACACTGTGAAAATAATCAGTTTCTAACAATCGCAAGTTACAAAAAGGTTAAACATAATACCCACGTCACAGTCATTACTCATTATATATCGTTATAAATAAATAACTGTAATAAGCGATCTAGAGACGCAATAATATAAAAAAATCAAATTCTTGAAAAACGCGCGAATATGTAGATACTCGACGTCGTTCACGGTGTTCAAAATAAATGTGTTATTTTTCGCCGAAAAATGTTCGTTCGGTAACATCGTGGTTAACGAATTAACATACGAATTGAGTTGTCCGTTCGTCGTTAGGTCGTTTTAAATGTCGCCGGTGTGCCGTATCGAATTAGACAAATGATAACCGATTTACTATCGTGCCGCAACATGAAATTGCGTTTTTTTCCGATGATCGTCGTCTCTCGGAGATATTAGGCAATGCGCTTTATCGACTCGGCATCCCGAGACCTAGCCGGACTCGAGCGAAACGCATTCGCTCGCAACTTACAATACGTCCTCTCGGAGCCCGCAGCCGACCGCGTATTATGTACAATATCGTATGATACGCAATACGAAAAAAAAATTGTACAACGGAACCGTGTGTTACACAAACGTATTATCTTATGGGCGCGTACATACGCAGTCGTTTATCGCGCGGAACAATAAAACAATCTCGAAAACAAACGCGCACCGCAGGACCGATATTATTTTATTGGACGTAAAAAACATAGTGACCGCAATACCTGCGGCTATCGTAAACGCAATATCTACAGCGCGCACGTTTCCCGTTTTCACCCGTCTCGCGGTCGCGCTACCTCGCGTGCGCTTCCGCCTCGTGAGCTCGTGTACGTGTGTCCGTGCGGGTTTGCGGTCGTTATTGCTGTCAAAACGTCTTTTATATGGTTTGCTCATACGTGTGTGCACATATCGTGTTATCTCTACCGCGGCGCGTTTGTCCGGAGGTAAGGGCGAAAAAAAAAAAAGAAAGAAAATTCAAATACGATTTCCGCTAATATTGTTGGGGAGTAGTGCACGTAGGTTAGGCGAGCCATCGACGTACGTGCACCTACAGTCGATCGGCATTCGAAACGTACCTGTTTGGCCGTGCACGCATTATAGTACTGCATTATGTATTTTAATATGCACATGCACGTTGCACTTTCGTACGATATCGGAACGGACACGTGCGGGTGACGGACTGACGGTACTCGGGACCGTCGCGACGGAATAAAATAGCTATACACAGCCGTCGCAACTCCTAGGCGTAGGTTAATAATGATATTACCGTACGGATAAATTGTTCTAAGCAAATTAATAACGATCACCTCGCGCTGCGTATAAAGCTCCGATACATCATGCAGTTCGGCCGCATATTATAAGACTGACGCATTGAGATCGGCACAAAGTGAGTACTATAACCGAGTGAAACTTATGGGCAAAGTGGGGAAGATAACGAAAAAAACCTTTTAAATTAATTAGCGTCCATTGGTTCCTCCGGAAGGTGACTTAAGTGCAAGTGGTGTCGTGACCTACTAGCTGAAGTGACAACAACGAAAAGACACGCCGATCTTTGGCACCAATGGACGGCTCCTTCGCCAAGACTTCTTCAACAGCCATATCATCAGCAATATCCCTTACGTTTATTATAAAATATATTATTTACAGAACGTGTACTTAAAATTTAAATGGCAAAAAAAAAGGTTGAATTATCGACTTTATTTCGCTATTTTAGTTTTACAAATTTTACTGATTTTAAATGTATTGTCTATTATTTGTAATTTTTGTTTTGTTTTTTATTACTGCCAATATACTGCTCGCACTTTTATTGCATCGACAAAAATGTGTCTACGTTTTCCAAAATTGAAAGGGCCCTGGAGCAGAGTTCGTGTCTTATAACCAACATTATTGAAATGTATTCGGATACGTATCCGGGCTGCTCCGGGCGATTCTTAGTCTCATAACTTCTGTATGCGACTGAGCTTTATGTCCATGAGTCTTAGAAGCGGCGTACATTGTATAAAACAGACGTAGAGATCAAATATGGATGTGCTGTGATAGACTGAGAACACGTGTTCGTCATCGCAAACAACGTGTTTGATAAAGGGCTTGTAGGCTTCGTGTTAGTTTGTATACGACGCGTAAGGAATCGTGAGTCGATCGCGTTACAGGACAATAATTGTAATGGTTTTTACGCGTTTCATTTCAGTGCTCCGTTTGTACACAAGTCGAAATAATAATATCGGATAAGAGAGGAGGGAGACGCGGATGGATGGATGGACGGATATACTGTGTAATAATGTATTATAGAGAAATATCTCTATTCTATGATATATATAGTAGCGAGAGAAGGCGATTTAAGTTCGATAGATGTACAGTAAAATATATATAGAATGTATAACAATACTCGCGTTTGTCCGGAAACCGGCGACGGTGCGCGTTTAAGCCATCGGACCGTGAAATTGCCAGGGATATTGCACCCATTGACGATTTTCCGCACGCTCAACCGGGCCCGCGTCGCCTATCGTTTAATTACTATCGCCACTTGCCCGCCACTGCGGTACGAGCTGCTGCACAACAGAAGGGGTTCTCCGTCGTCGCGCGCTCGCCTCATAGTGCACATCATACGTAGGCCGGAGGCATGCGGGAGAACCGAATCTCGCGAACGACTTGCACCCTCTGCACCCCTGCAGACGAATCTCGTTCGCGTTCAGGCAGGTAATTTTTTCCCCCTTTCCCGCTCGCCGAAGCTTACGCGTGACACGTGTGTCGCCCGTGTACGTATATAGATGCGTCTGCCATCGGTTAATTAAACGCAACCGTTTCCTATTCACGTCACGCCGTTCATTACGCATAAACGTGGTGTTATTATATATGATGTTATTACCGCGTGTTCCTCCGGATATGTCCGCGATACCATAACCACGGTAGAGGTGTGTCGCGCATCTATATGTGCACACCAATTGAATATACCTAGACCACCGTGTATACATTACACGAGTTTACAAACTGTCCACTGTGAAACCCTAGGGAATATGACATGTTATTCTCGTTGCAGGGCGCCTCGGGCTTTAAATATTGGGAACCGCTGGTCGCGTATCGTACGGAGTGGTGCTATAACAAACTGATGGGACGGATATCCGTGATCGTTGTTTTGTTAGACCAATGTTGCGGCAACACGATTTTCACACCAGCGATCAGTCATTGTGACGAATAATTATTGAAAAAATCACATGAGCAACTCATCGTCGTATGGTGGAATATTTTTTTAATTTCCCACAAATGTCAAGAGAGTCCGCCGAATGTCCGCGGAAATGTCTATCTGCAATACGGATGGTATACATAAACTGCATTTGTCACAGAACCTTGTGAAAACAATAAACATTTAATTCAAGCAATTTTACTCCCTCTTTCAAATTCATCCAATCTTTATGGTTTTTATAATCTCCTCGGTTTCGTAACGACGTGTAAATATTCACAAGCGTGTAAACGCAAACTTTCCTGAAACAATATAAAAATTGAATCGCGACTTTTGCATTATTAGAAGTGTGTTCTTCTTTCTTAATTAAAAGATACCTTCAATATTATACAAGTACTACAAAATCGACGTTTGAAACATTTGAATTTTACATTTTGCTGGATCCACAACGAGTGTGTTTTTGTTTGGTTACTCCTTCTTAAAAAACCTTTTAGACCGTGTCCCGTTCGCGTTAAGAAACAATTTTAGTGTATGTTTTGTTTTCTAGACTTTGACGCGGCACTGGAAATGACCCGGGTAAGAACAGGTAATGTTACGACGGGGGGACACGGACTATCGAATAGCAGAAGAAAATAAACGGTATTGGTGAGAGATTCCCGGACAATGTAGCATAATACTGAAGTCAATAAAATATAACAGTATGTTTATTACGTTTGTAATATGTACTTATAGGAAATGACCATTCAGTTTTCGCACCGTATACGAACATGGGCCAGCGACACCGGCAGAGGATTATCTCGCCGTAGGTGCTAAATACATTAGGTGTAAATATAATTCGTAAATGGTCACGTATGATTGTGTGGTTCAAGAACACATAGTAGAGTCGAGCCGCCGAAGAAGAAATATTCTAACCTAACACAAAAAGTCATAAGCCTCTAGAGACCGGATTTTCATGCAGTTAATAACATAAAATTCCAAAAAGATGCAGTTAAGTGCCTAAATCGTGCAATAATGTATTTTTTACCTAAAATCGCTCCAAAATTACCAAAATTCTGTAAACATTCAAAGTACATTGATTTAACCATTTTTCCTTATGTACGAGTATAGTTGAAAACTGAAATAAACAAATGTTTACGTACATACCTGTATGTAGGTAATATAATTTTATATACCTATCTGACTACCTATATACATATATAATATGTATATATATTATCTAGTTTAATTTTAAAAATGCAGAATATGCAATTTCATGTAACGAAAATCAAAATCGTGCAATTTAGAATAAAAAGTGCAAAACGTGAAATTTCGTGCAAAATAAAACTACGTTTAAATTAATCTACTTCTCATGATTCGGATTTATAATTTGTTTTTATATGTTTCAAAGCAAATGAAAAAAAGTTGCAATTGCACGAGAATCCGGTCTCTAACTCATAACATTTGAATTATTTCAAAGAAAAATTGACGCGTTTGCACCGCAAAGCCCTCCCCTCTGCGAGGGTCTCTGCGTAATACGCACGATAGGTGCGCAGTGTTATACATCGATTCCAGTTAGTGATGTGACATACATTTTTCGGATTTTAGGTTTCAGTCTAAAAAACCCCGGATTTGGTTTCAAAATCCAAACTTTAGGTCTTACGTTGCGGATTTCTGACTGCTAACACAAATATTAATTTTTTTGGTATTAAACCATTAAAACCACCATTTTAATAAGACTAACTGATACTGATAATATACTAAATATGTTAGTAGTTAACATATTCTAGTTTCAATCAATATAGAAAACAGTCCTAATTTTAAAATTGTTTATTAATTTTATATTAATATGATAAAATATAATGTATTAAGATATTCTATATGACATTTAAAAACGTATTTGTCTGAATTTGAATAAAATTCAAAACAAATTTGAAGATATTATGTATAAGACTTGATAATATTCTTTAAAAGTAGTATAATCATGCATAAAATAGTCCTAGTTCAACGTTTCAAAATCCGAAATCAGATGGATCTAGAAATAAATTTGGATCTAAGAATCCAGAACCCTGATTTTGGAATCTTAAATCAAGATTTTAGAATGCGAATTTTCAAACGTTGACATATCTGAATTTATATCCATCACTAATTCCAATATATTGTAATATTTAAATTCATCGTATGTCATAAAGGTATTTGTTGGTATAGTTGACCTTTAAAACCAACACTTATTGACTGTGAAACTACAATGGCGATATGTTGTAGATCTTAGTTATGGTAGTTTCGGCAAAATCGTTTACTCTCGTACCGTGTCGATCTATAATTATACAGAAACGATTAAAATGAATTATTCCGGGTACCATTAAAATGATTAATGTAACTTTTTTGGAATAAAACGTGGGCGTCGATATAATAAAACTACGAAAACAAATTTTATTTTAGTATTTTATAATCGAACGATTCGATTTAAACATGTACATAATATATATAAAAATAGTTGACGGGAAACAATAATATTAGAAAATAAAAATAAACTTTGGATCTCTTGGATCTCACGCGATTATTATTATTATTATTAACTGTGTTCATAGAACACAGACACACTTTATCATAAATCATTTACAATTTCCTCGTAATATTGGTAATTACTATAACATTTTTATACTCGAGCACGTAAAACGCACAAAAAAAGGTCGCCGTTCGAGTGACAAGACTAGTAAAAATACACGAAACGCTCTCCCGGGTGAAAGTATGTTTTCCTCTTGTGCGATTTCTCGAAACTAATTTACCTTACCGTGAAGCGTATACAGATGCAGTGTCGTTAACGCGCCTAGATTACTTAATTAGTAATAGCAATAACCAATAACAATAAAGAATTCGCTTCACCTTTGTGTTTTCACCCGGTATTTTCTAAACGTAAACGTCTTTATTGTTAATACCATTACTATCATTATTTCGCTATTGTAATAATATAATCGTTATTGTGTACTCTCCTCGCGAGTTAATCGCCGCGAGAGTAAACGATAGCTATAGGCACTCGGAAAACTCCGCGGAAAAATGCTAGCCAGTACACCGATCATAACGATACTGTGTACATACATACCGAAAAACTAATGATTCAGTACGATAATAACGATAATAAGATGTGAATTATGGTCAGGATCCCACGCTGACATATTATTACCTATGTATATTGTGTACCAGGGATGGGCAACTCAATGCTACCAGAGGGCCAATTTTTTGAAAGTGAAAATCTAGCAGGCCAGAGAACTTGGAGAGCGAAAAAAAAAAAAGTCAAACAAATTTTTACAATCGACGTTTATTTTTTTTATTTAATTACTAACACACGTGGTATTTAATAATTTACACTTATTTTTTATATTTAATTATTAATGCACGTGGTATCTTACAGTTGACATTTATTATTGAAATTCAATTATTATTCTATATTAGATAAGAGTTCATATCGATGTAATAGTTAAACAATAAAATCCTAACATTTTATATTTTTAAAAAGCGATTTGAAACCGTAGCACGGGCCGGGTGAAAAATGTTCGCTGGCCGTCTAACCCTGTTGGGATACGCCGCATGCGCCGTGAACAATAATAATTAAATAACCGTTCGGAAATTAGAATATTTCGATGGCGCGCTTTTGCTGTTTATAATATTTTGTGTACGCGCACGTCAACACACTCGCAGCGTTCTAATCGAGATCACTTGTGCGTCGTGCTTGTAACAGCGTACACACGCCGTTGCCGTTATTATTGCGATATCGACTGTCGATCTACGTAATTACATCGAACCCGAACAACAGTGTTTTTTTGGGAGCGAACTCGCACAATATTTTGTGATAACTGCCGCAGTGTACGTTTTAAAGCAGCGGTTCTAAAACTGTGCTCCGCGGAGCCCTAGGGCTCCGCAAGGTTAGTCTAGGGCAGTGGTCTTCAACCGGTGGGTCGCGTAAGCTTCAAAATTGGGTCATGATAATTCTTCTTCTTCAAAAAAATAAAGTTCATAAAATTATATAAAATATAATAATAATTTTTCAATTATTTAACGTAGAGTATTAACAAATGAAGTTACAGATTAAAAATTATTGTAATATATTTTATATGTATCAACAATATTATATAATTTATATTCTATAATACGAGTATAATATTAAATCGATATCAAATCGCACTGTACATGTTTCGTACACTGGTACGATTTTACACGTAGTATGACATTGGACATAATGATTTACGATTTTTGCTCTTTTTTTTCGATTTCCACAAAGCTTACGTGGCCGTGGGTCGCGAAAAATGTAGGCCTAAATAGTGGGTCTCGAGTCCAAAAAGGTTGAAGACCACTGGTCTAGGGGGTCCGTGGCTCCCTAGGTCCTGGGCATATCTGTATTGATTCATTTCAAATTATTATTATATTTCTTGGCTACATTTTTATATATTAGATTCAATATTATTTGTGCCGTACCAATGTATTATTTTAAACATTTAAAACCTTTAACTATTTATAAATCCACATAATATTTTGTGTCATAGTCAAAATGAGATTGGATTAAAGTCTGGTTTTTCGTTCTTTTTACATGTACGATAATTTTGTTCACTCATCTACAATCTTCGAAGTTTTAATAATATAATAATTTCTTCAGTCATAATGCATTCTTGTTTCAAATAAGACATTTCTGAATTTTGGGGCTCCGTAATTTTTTTTAGGAACATATGGGCTTCGCGAACAAAAAAGCTTGAGAACCGGTAAAGCGCGGTAAACAAATCCGACACGTTCTATTCGGGTGCACATTATAGTAAATTAAAATGTCGGACGACGTGCGGACCGTGGAAATCGGCGATTTGTCTATTATATTGTAATCGCCGCTCATATTTCGTATATGATTCGATCAACCGATATTCGTCGTTTCTCCATCGGGTCCATCATCTCGTACACATTCATATCATGTTATTATTACCGTTGCAGTCGATTTTCATTCGTTTAATCGAGACCAGATAATCGTTTCCGTTTAGTTTACAATGCGGTTCACGCGCAGAGAGCATATGTACCACAATCACAACCATGTCGGCGGTGCACGTGCACGGTAAAGTATACGTTTTACGTCCGATGTACAATAGTTAAACTTCGTATTGTTTTATGGAAAAAAGTAATTACAATATATCCCGTGCTGCCTTACCTCTACACGTTATACGAGTATGCCGCGCGTGGTACGCATCACAGCTCGGTATTTCACGGTTTTCTTTTCGAAACCGATGAATCACGATATTCATTTTTTTTTTTTCCAAAGCGAACTGCGGGTAATCATATTCAGTGTAAAGCACAACATTATCCACGCGCACGGTAAATTTAAACACAGATATACTTCTTTTACGTACGTCATATGTGTGTGTATATAACATAAACGTACGTCTGTCTGTGTGTGTGTGTGTGTGTGTTCGTGTGTAGGTGTTTGTGTGTTATAACTGAATTTTACAAACGATATTAATGCGCTGATAATTTATGATGACGTTTAATAAACAATAAATAAATACAATTGACGCGTGGTGCACGTGGAAAACAAAATAATAATTTGATTTTCTCGCGACTTATTCACCCTAATAAGAATTTAACGCAGTACACCTCTATATATATATATATATATATATATGGATATATGTGTGCGTGCGTGTGTGTATATAACGACTCGGAACTATTATTTAATACATAATATACCACCTTGAAAGTTATTTATGATACCTACACTCGAAAGTAGCCAATAAATCAGCGCACCAAAGACCATATAATATAATAACACTAACACACAATCGTAAAATAATAACAACACGCGTTGTACACGATAGGTCCGTTTCCCTGGCCCCACCACTTTGTAAATATGCAATTTTTTATTCGTTCACACCGAAATGTTGAAATTTCAGTTTTAATGGGACCGGGGAAACGCTATCATACCCTTATACCAACATATGTCGCATTAACTAAACTTACCTAATTACTATAATACTCAAGTTGTATTAATGCGCTTAGATCCTTCGGATTACCTGCAACCGTGACGTTTTTATACCGCATACAACAGTTCAGTATCCGACATCGTTCACTATATAGACGGTTGTATACGGATAATGATTGTTGATTTGCACTTATTTTTCACGAGGGCGTACCAAGCATGCAAAAAAAAAGTTTAGCAACGCTGTGTAGGATTCCTTAAAAAATATATCGAATTTCCCTCGTAAAATGAATAGTGTGAGCATCAAAATGTTCAAGCATCATAAAAATTGATTAAAAATAATAGTCCATTAAACCACGTTGTCTTCTTTGCTACTCATAAAAAACATAATAATATGCAAAACAGTGGTTTAGAGAAACGTTAGAAATCGTTCTCGAGAATAGTAGTATGGCATTAAATACGACGCCTGCATCAATATTGCAATCCACTGAACGTACTTCATGGCACAAGTTAATAAAAAGTTCTTACAGAAAACGGTTTCCTATATACTTTATTTCCAGGTACCACGACGACGTAGGTATATCAAACGGAACAATCGATTCGGTGTAAAAAAAAAAAATCGATTTTTCACATCACTAGGATAGTTTTACGACGTATCTATGCGTTACTCAGCAGCAGCGGTACCGTACTGTACTCGCGTATTTGTACTTAACGGTGTCTTTTTAGACTTAACGTCGTAATAAGTCGTCATAATGGGCCAAGAGTCAAAAACCGTGGTGTACAACATTAAATTCGAACGACCCCGTCAATGTGTACACTATATCGTGTGTTCATTTTTCTATGCCGTCACGTTTCATTCTCATGCATGTTATATACAACGTAGGTACTGCGAAAGTGCGATATTTTTGTGATATTCTCTTATACAATTTATATATTCACCGCCGCTCAGCAGTATTTTTCGTTTATTTTTTTTTTATTTAAAAAACATTTACAAACTGCTATTCAAAACAATTAGTACATTTCATAACGATCAGCAATTACGAGAGATTTTTCAATGCGACCAACCGCAATATATATTATTATATAAATATATAAGTAGAGTTTGGATATTCCAAGTATTTCCTTTTTTTTTTATAGGTCCATAACTCAACATTTGATTTATATAACGTAGAATAAAATAATCAAATTTTTTTTTTTTTTTATTAACATTTCTGATAGTGTTCTAGATTTACCTGTTTGAAATATTTGAAAAGTAAATTTTTATTTTTTTATTGCATAATGTGTAACATCTTTGAAGCTCACTCGGTTTAACCTTGTACATTGTTTGATGGGTTAGATAAAAGTAAGTTTTCCTATTAGCTTCAAATATACAAACATAAAATTTTTAAAAATTTGTTGTTATTTTTATGCATAATTCAGAGTTTTGAAGTTGTTGTAACGTGTTATATTACACTAATATCAATTGATAAGTGTATTATAAAATTAAACAAACAAAAGTACATACTTTTAAGTTTATTTATGAATTCTTAAAAAATAATTAGGTATAATTACGTTCTTTTTTCAGAATTGTAGGTACTTTTTTAAGTGCTTTTGAGAGCTTCATAGAGCTTTACAAAATCTTAATATAAATATAATTAATTATGTGTATAAGTATTCGCACACGTTCTGCACTATATTATTAATTTTTATCGACGATATATTTGTATGTTGTACCGTGTTTGGTGAATGTTCTTAAACGGAAGTACAAATATTTACGGAATTCAGTAATTCTTATTCATCTATTTATCACGATGAATACGGCCGCACATTATATTAATTGGTACGGCGACGGGCTCATAATATTATGCTCCCCGTATAATCCAACAAGTTTAATAATAATATTATTATAATATAATATCGTAAACACCGCGTGTTGATAAAAACGTTATACGAGATCACGCGTCTGTGGATAATTATATAATTTAGTGACGCGGAGGGAAATATTTTGAATTCAGGAGTTGTTTAGGTTTCCGGACCATAATTATTGTACGAACGGGATGTTATTAATGACTCGAGGCGTTTAACTAGAATACGTTCGGAAATTTGAATAATTTATTACGGCGTCGTCGTCGTCGTCGTCGCGCGGCGTTTACGAAAACTTATGGATTCGGCGAAAGGTGCCGGTGCGAATGTGCATCCGTGGAACGCGATATGACACGAGTAAAAGAAAGATGAGTACACTCGCGATGGGTCTAGCGGGCAGGACGCGTGTCTCGGAAATCCCAACGCGTTATATCGCCAAACCTCGACGCCCGCGCATGCGAACGGACACGTAGGTATTCCAATGTATCTCTGTATTCTCGTGACGTTTTCCGAGTTAAAGTCGCGGCACGATAACATAGTTTCGCCCCGATTACGCGCCAAAATCTTCGTTCAAAAACAACGGCATCGATCGAATCATTTTTTTGAAAAGCAATATTTTTTATGCGCGTATGGCATGACAACAATAACTCCCCTAGTACCGTACACGTCTGTAATTTGCTTTTTTACCGCCACGCCGGTAACGGAACGGCTTTCCGTGGTAAAAATACGACTTTTTCGACAAACTGCAGATCGAACACCTGTCTGAAAGGGACACACGTCCGATGGGGTCTCGTGGCTGTCCGTCGTGCACAGGCTTCACATGCGTACCACGGGGTTTCGTCGCACATCTGCACGATCCTGTACTTGGCGTACAGTGTCCGCACCGAATCCAAATAATGTTCAGCCGGTACATTGTTCAGGATGTCGCGGGGGTAAACAGCGGTTAAAATCGACTTTGAATCGAACCGTTGCGGCCGTGCCGTCGCGGACGAGCTCGGAACGTGTATAAGTTATAATGACTGTATACGATATAAATGCATATTAAAATATGTGTGTGTACCGCGCGGTGCGTACGCATTATGATAATATACGCATGCCTACGTAGGATCCACCGAAACCTACCCGAATTCTTCGTTACGAACTTAATGGCCGAGATCGTAATTAATTGTTTCCGGTCATAGAATTTCCGAACGAAAGGATTATAAAATTGAATCGGAATTATTCGTTTTAAATAAATTATACGTGCGCGCGACGACGCGCGGCACACGAACCTATATAATGGGCGTATGTTTTAATCGTGTAGGAAAATTTAATGCTAATGCGTGCGTGTAATATACTATTTATTTGGAACGAGCTGTGTTTATACAACAATAATAATAATTATAGGTGGTAATTATTACTTTCTTTGTGAAAATCTCGGACGCACGCACTCGTACACGAAAGTATAAAATTTTCTCTTGGAATAAAAAATGCATCGCGCTTGTTCTGCGAAACGTTGTCGGTCGTCACCAAATGCAAAAATGTTATTAAAACGCCATTTTATTTCGTTGAATCATTCAAAATCATCGTTTTCTAAAATAATTTTGAATAACTATAGTGTATATTACAACGCTGGGAATTAACGAGGTTAATTATTCCATGATACGCAATTACTAATAATTTAATTCAATTTTTAGGCGAGTTATTGTTTCCATAATTTCAGTTTCAAGGGTTGATAAAGTAGGTAAACTAAGATTCAAAAAGGATTCAAATGACGTACATAAACATAATTGTATATAATTATCCTAATATTATTCAGCTAAATAAACAACATAACTGAGGTGACTCAGCTTACCCAAGCTTATTGATTAAGTTACTTTATTTTTCGATTTAACCTGTGACTTTTTACAATCTTATATATTATGAAAAAACGAGGTAAATTTCAACTTTATCTCTAGATTGACTTAACGAAATACTAATAAAGGATTTAGCTTTTCTACCAACTCGGTATGGCATATGAGTATAAGGGAGTATAATTTGTCCAAGCTTAATAATATTTTACCAGGAAGGGAGAGAAGATAAAAACGCCGTCAGCTTGTTCGGACATTGGATAACAAAGTAACTTTGTATTCTCTATCTCTCCGTCTCTATCATCATCCTGCAGCGATTTGAATGGTATTCGACTGCGTCGCCCGCCGCCACGTCGATATCCCATGTCTATACGTCAGATCGCGTCATCGTCGGCTTCACGCGCACCTAAGCCATACGCTTTAGCGTGCGTGGATATTTTTTAATTTCATTCCACGCACCGGCAGAGTAATAAAAATTAAAAACTCGTTTAACGTAAACGGAAATAATTAAGTTCCCGATCGACAGAGATAATATTATTATTACATACTGCTCGCGCGGACCCCGGCTGCCGCACGCAGTGATTCCGACGAATCGTATATGCACAGTCATGTGATATAATACTACAATAGACGAGTGAAATAGGTATAAGTAAATTTTAGATTTTTTTTCTTTGATATTAAATTTATCTATTTATATAATAATACTCATAAAATAATACATAGGCACATTAGTATCGGCTCCTTTAAGCCGTGTATAGTGTTGGAGTAGACAGTTATCTTGTAATATTTTCCTTATGCAATACCAGGAAATAAATAAATAAATAAAAATAAAAATAAAAATTGATACTACTTATACAAATAAAATAGAACATAATAATGTTACATATAATAACTCAGAAGATAGTCAGCTATATAATTACACATTTTTTTTTTCTATTTAATAATTCGGAGAGGGTATTTTTATTTGCAGTAATGGCCGTTAGGTTAAAAAATTGTTAAGAAATCGTTTCTTACAGATTTTTATATTTTTCGAAACATGTTTTGCGTTTTCGTTCTCGTCCCGCGGTCGAGAGGCCTACGAACCTCTATGTTTAACCACTATTGTGGTACCTTCATATTATGTAGGTACGCTCAGCGCTCGAATCGCGGTTGGCGGGGGGATAAGCGTATACCAACGTGATACGTTGCAACATTTTTTTTTTATTATATAGAGTAAAACAAATGTCGGGTATACATCCTGTTTTTCACCAATAATACCGTTCCCTATTACATTTTGTTTTCCGATTCGATTCTATATAACTTACACTGCTTATGGTTGATTATGGCATCTGTATAAAATATGGTTTTGATAACTGAATTGAACACGCATCGTCGCGGTAAACGATTAATAACGCTCGTCGTCGCCTGCAATCGGTTGAGCTTTCCGACTTGATTTAACGATATTGTAATGCACAGACATGTACACATACGGTGACGACGACTAACTCCTGCGCTCGAATAGAAACGGTTATTGTCAATGTACACAGCACGGATTGTCACGTTTACGTTGTCCTGTGTATTCTCGTAGCCCACCCCCTTCGCGTCCGGCGCGTTCAAATTATACACTCTAAACAGTCTAAACTCTAAACGGTCCGAACCGATTATGATTAGACGAGCACACGAGAACGAACCCCTTTGTTCTTTACCCCGCGTAAATCCGACGGACCGGAGGGACCGTATTTACTATACATTATATTAGAACACATATTATGGTTCGGGTGAAACGTGCTCGTGGTTAATTTATTGTCTACTCGCTTTAAATCGAAAATCGCACGTACAAACGCATATTACATAAATACAGACGCCGGTTGATTAATTACGAGTACACGTAGGTACACCCACAGCGAATAATGATAAAAATAAGAAGTACCTCGAGAAAAAAATATTGTCTACATACTATTGAGTATTAACTATGGTACTATTTTATACAGGGTGTACCGCCGAGGATTTACCCTTAGCGATATCTTCTGAAATAATGAAGAAGATGAAATTTTGTTTTTTCATAATACTCACAGCAACGAAGACTACAGATATTTCATAGTTTAATTGAATTTTATATTTTGGTAAAATAGTTTAAAAAATAATTTTTATTATTTTCAAAAAAGTTGAATATTTTATAGAGTTAATCTTTCTGACGTTTCACCATTTTTATTTTCATTAATTTCATGATTTTTAATATTTTTTTTAGTTTTTAGAAATATTGCGTACTAAACATAACGAGACGAGCCAATTACAAATCATTAATTTATTTATAATACACAACTTTTCTGAAAACTAAAAAAAAATCATGAGGTTATTGAAAATAAAATGTTCAGATGTCCAAATTCTCAGAAAAATAATAACCCCATAAAATGGATATCTTCAAATTTTTCGAACACAATAAAACAATAAATTATTTTTACAACTAGAAGAAGGGGCTGAGACATATGAAAGAAAAAAACACAGTTTGAATATCTTCATTATCTAAGCTCTAAGGAGATATCGCGACGGGTAAATCCTCGGCTAAAAACTCTGTACCTATATATGGTAAAAAATAAATGAAAATAAAATGTTGCGCATGTGCATCTACAGACATATTCGAAATAATCTTTCCTATTTGCGTGTTAACAAATTTAATATTCTTTCCACAACATCTCAGAGAAACACCCCACGCATGGTGTACATTCACGAACGAACGCGTTGTCATCAAGACGTTTAACTTGGAAAAAATGATCAAGAAGCGTACATGCGTATCAATTATAATTAATGGCGAGTGAAGTTGAGAAAAATCTCGCTTTCGTTTCTTACGAATTCAACAAAATAATATATTAACACGTGGTCGCGGGCGTAAAAACGACGTAAAACAAAACGCTATCGCCAATAATAATATTTATCCGATCTAATTATTTCGCCTTCGACGACGACTACTGCAAAGCTAATTCGGTCACGTGTTATTCTGTAAATGAGACGTCACGTCATAATAATAATCATCGTACGACGGCCGCGCGGTCTTCTGCTACACGCGTATTGTAACAATAATCGTACGCAGTCTTTGCACGGGCCGAATGGCGGCGGGGAGGGTGCGGGGAGGTGGGATAATACCACAGCACATTAAATTTGATGAACACCGCGCAGTCGGCCACGCGTAATAGTGTTCTGAAGGGGATATATTTTTATAGGTGTGTTACAAAGTTCATTATAACCATAAACAACGTATGGTGCGCGCGTGTGATATCGCGTAACGAACGAATAGAACACGAGTAGAAACCGTTTCGGCGGCGGCGCGGCGGCGCGAAACGCGCTTACGGAACACCGAGCAGTCATATTATTATTATTATTATGTTAATACGGTTTTATTTTTATTAATAACGCCCCGGAGAGCAACATCATTACGGTGTTAAAAATAGGTTTACAACGTACACGGGAAAAATATGCGATTAGTGTTTAAAACGTACAAAAAATATTAAACTATTAAATAGGTACGATGTAGATATAATGTATAGATTGGGAGACGTGAAAATTAGTGGAAAAAAATGGTACGAAACGTTTTATTAATTTGTAGTTGAAATTGTTCAGTGTAATAAACACTGGACCTATCAAGTATAATCCTTTTTTTTTTTCATTATGCTTCTTTTTGTCTTCTGATTGTAATAATTTAAAACGTAGCCAATAGTATATCTTATTAATAATACCCATTACTAATTGTTATCTACTTTCCAAATGTAAAAAAAAGAATGTATTTAATCATCAATAAGTTAAGATACGTCATTAAAACTTTATTTAATAAAAAAGGAAAAAAAAATAAAAAATCAAGTGTAATCGACGAATGAGTGTAATAACAAAGGATTATTATATTTGTATTCAGCTTATAATAGGTTTCTCTCAATGCCACTTCTTCGTCCGTTTAGCACTTCACAAGTGCTAAGAAATTTAACGCGATCCGCCTATCGTTGTCCAACGGTATAGGACCATTGGACCCGATCGTTTGGACTCAATGCCATTTGAACGTCAAAAAATATAAACATACTAGTAAATCAGTAATTTAAAAATTGAATGGTTCAATAGAAAACTCAACGTTGAAATGGGAGTTTGTGGTGATTTATTTCATACCTTCTACGTGTACAAGGAGGGCGTCATTTATGTTATAATCATTTAGAAGCTGGAAATAGTCCACCTAAAAAATTTTAAAAATACGCTTATATGTAGAAAAAAAGAATTTTAAAAATTACTCTACAATTTTAAGCGACTAGAAATATTATACATTTTTTTTTAAAGCAATAGCTCAAACCATTTCAATTGTTTATGTTCTATATAATTAAAATGATTTATGATAATATTACTACGATACCCATTGTGTTGATTAATTTTTATTAAAATATTAAATTATTATATATTTGATTTATGTTTATATTTATATTTTTTCGACGTCCGAATGGCATCGCGTCCAAACGGTCGCGTCCATTCGTGCCGTTTCGGTTGTCCACGCCCATGGTCGTACTTCATGTGGCTTACACTTTAGGAATCACCGATTTATTATCCCGTCACGATAGCGGGTGAATATAATAATTTGATAACGCAAGCTACACCGCGTCATGTGCCCTTCGGGAGACGTTACGAGTAACAATATATAACCGCGGAATATGCGTGGAAAATGATTTACGCCGCGGCGGTCGGCGGGTAAAATATTAACGGCACTTGTCGTCGAGGTGTCATCTTCCGACGTCGGAAGTCGAAAGCGTGCTGCTTCGGGGGTTGACCGTGGAGTTGACGGTGAAAGGGGTGCATGTTTCTCGCTCCGGTATCCTTTGTTATATGGTTATTGATGTGTCCGTTTTCGTAGAAATGTACGCGGTTCTTAACGCCGTTCTCGATACCTTAAAAGAATAACAGTATACCTACCCCTACTGATAATTTGTACCACGTTAATTGGTCGCAATATCACCGGCACACAGTGGTCGGAAACGAAATCTCTAGCTTGCCTAAATTAATATCTCCGGAGAAAATCAATATTTTTGAATGCGGTTTTTTTTACAACAATCTGTATACATTTTTTTATGGAATTTCATTTTTGATAAATTTTGAAAAATTAGTCGTTTTTCATTTTTTCTGAGAAGGGGATTATCCGGCTACTAGGACCTTCTCGGTCATGAGATGTCTCAAAACCAATTCTCTAACCATCTCTCTATTCATTGCCTCATCATTTTATTACATTGTTTTTTTATATTTATTAAAATTATATATATATTTTCAAATTCAGGACAATTTATCCGTTTGCGCATTGTACACGCTTATCTGGGAACTCAGCTCTGTTAGAAATATCTATATTTATCATAAGTATAATTTTATCCTTAATAAATGTATAGTCGATAGTAATTTTATGTCATAAGTGGTATATGACGATATATTAAATTTTCATTTAGGCAAGCTAGATTACGTTTCCGACCACTGTGCGACTTGGGTCTTCCGCCGCGTTATGATGTTGTACGTTGTTTTCGAAATCGAGTACTTTTTACCGCAACCATTGCAGTCGGTGCGCAGGTTGCGAACTGCAAGTCGAGTGCACTGTGTAGGCGCACCGATACGCGGCATGACGATGGTAATAATATTACGGCAATCATTTTGTAGTTTAATAGAGACGTCTCCGCGGCGGCCGAGTCGCATAATATATTATACTTGGCGCGATTACGTCACGTACGGACCGTGCGCATTGTGTATATTGTATAGTGCGCGGGCGCGTATACCTAAAACATATATCATAGTACGCGTATAAAGCGCCGTAATGTACCTATTTATATATATGTACGCGCGTACACCCGTCTGGATGACTTCAGAGACGGCGGCGGGCGAAAGGACGACACAAGAATACGACGAAGTATACGTACGACGTTAAATAATTATTATCACATTATATATTATTATTCGAACAAAAGCCGAGGCCGATGTGAATGCTATTGCTCCGGGGCTAAGGACTCTGTTGCGCTGAAAATCTTCTAGCGAACCAGTGGCAAACTTAAGAGGGGAGGGGGGCTAAGTTAGGTTTTATTGATTCAATAGCAAATATAGGTAAGTAATTGAATGTGTGACCGAATCATATAGATTTAATCCATATCATAATATTGCTATTATCGTATTAAATTTTAAAATTTTAAAAATTGTACGGTCATCTTCGTAATTCGTACTGTAACCTGTAGTTTACGTTTGTAGTTTCGCGATCATTCGTTCTGTTTAATAATATTTTTAAAGCGTCAAAGGGTAATAAACTAGGCTTTTCAAAAGTTAAAAAAAAGTGACGAAAATAATCCATCTCCACGTGAAAGCGCAGAAAATGTAAACGTGTTACCCTCAATGACAGAGCTAGGTGCTTTTTCTTATTCGTCTGAAGTCGATTTCAACAATCATTATAATATTTAATTCGCTATTGAAAAAATTCCAAAAAAACTGCCCAAAATTATCACTGCATTTTGGACAATTCCCCCCCCCCCACAAAAAAAAAAATTAAGCCCTGGATCCGACACTGTGGCGAACTGTAGTACAGAGCGCAGAAAATTGTACAAAATATACGCATGCACGACCATGACGAGAATACATCGGAGTGTCGGATTGTGGCGCGCGGACTTATCGGATCGCACGTTTCCGCTTTATAATATATATATGGTAAAATGGCGTTATTTCAACTTGCTTACGAGGCGCTGCAAAAATAGTAACATCACATACCCGGACAATTTAGAATTATATACCTAGTATACTGATTACTGATTTTATATGAATATAAGGCCACGAAAAATATCTTTGGAGCGCACCGATCATATTAAACGGATATCATTTGTAGACGTATTATTTCTAGAGTTTATTTTATGCGCGTGTTATGATACACAATTGAACTCTGAAACCTTGAATCCCGTTGTGGAGGGAAGGGGGCAAAGGGAAAAGGAAAATGGTTCGAAATTGTGCAATTCCGCTGCATAACGTACGACGGGTATATAATAGCGTGTTTCCGACTGCACGCGGTACCCGGAGTGGGTGAGTAGGTCGAGTTTCCCAACGACGGCGGTAGTATGTACAACGCAAACACGGACGATGACTTTTCATAATAGGTACATTATATTCTATATGAATAACTAGCTGAATTATTACCCTCCTTCGCACCGAACAGTCTTTGCCCGGGCATAGTTTTAACGGATCATTACCTTACCTTATATGTATATTAAAAGATTAATTATTCATATAATGCTATACGAATAACTCGGTTTCGCTGTTTTTAGTGTTGTAACTTTTTTTTTATCGATATTTATTTTATTTATATTTTTTCAATTGAAAATAAACATTTCTATTTGTTTAAACTGCTGTACCTGCAAACTGTACTCAACTTTAAAATTGTATAATCAATGACTTATAAAAATATTTATTTTATATTAATGATAAAATAAATATTGAATCAATTACGTATCCCTATTTTGAACTGTTGATGTTATTTGTCGTTCATAAAAAATAACATTTACCACTCTAAGCACATTCCAACTCTTTGAAAGTTCTTAGAGGTTAAATTTTTAAGAATCCTTGTAATAGCTCTTTACATAGACCGAGACTACTGACCAATTATAATTATAAATGATAATTATCATAGGTTCAGTGGTGCCAGGGAGATATGTTACTATTTTAGATTAGAGCGATTTCTATTTCAAAGTAAAAAAAATTGATTGAAAAAGCGCACAACCGTCGTATGACCTAATGATATTTAATTTAATTTAACTTTACTACATTAATTTACATATTTACCTTAAACCTCAATCGGCTATTATTAAAATCAACAAATTAAACAAATAAAATATTTCCTTGGTAACCAACATTTGAAAAAATTAACACATCCTGCCTAAAGCCCAAAGCTGTTTGGTTCCTTAAAAATGCGTTTTTCGAAAAATCCTTTCTAGGCGGACGCCTATACGACGTAATAGCTGTCTTTAGGCCAAATGTCAGTCCGATCCGTCCAGTGGTCTGAGGAGTGCGATGATAAATCAATCAGACAAGATATTATTATTTTATGTATATAAATAATATAGAAAGATGATAGACTGCAGCCAAAGAAGACTATGCCGTGCGCTAGCTATATACGTGCCTACTCTAAATGTATATCACGTGTCGCAAAGAAACAACCTGCTGCAGTCGAGGAAAGTTGAAGCTCGAGCTGTGGGTCCGGAGGGCGTGTTCACGGTGAGCACACCACTCGACTAGGACGTAGTATTTGGTCGTGTACTGCACACGGGCGTAGGAATTTATAATATCAACTTACAATACGTTTGAGCACACCGTACGACTCTTTAGGCGATAGCTTAGAAACTACACTGCATATTGTGTACGCGATAAAGGCATAATATGTAGAGCGTCCCGTGTCCGTCCTGCGATGTCCTTTCGAGATGACCCTTCCCCTCTCCTCACCGCGATCGTTATTTTTTCTTTTGTTCTTATTCAATCCGCGACTATGTATATCCATACGCGTACGTGTGCGCACTCTCGTGGAAACTTATACCTTTTACACCCCTTCGGCGAGTAGGTACCTTTGTACTTCAGTATGTACTTAACGTCAGGTGAACTCCACTTCAGCCTTTTATCTCGCCCGTTGGCCTGCAGTATAGCCCTAATAGCAGTGCACTGCAGCGAGTCGGTCGATGTACGTGCGTGTACGCGAAAACTGCGACTTTTGATACGCGCGTGACGCGGTGGTCTGTGATTACGTCGTGTTATACGAGCAGACGGCGTGTATATTATTTTTATTTTATTCGTTTTTTTCATTTCCATACGCGCGGTCTTCGACGTTACGCAAATAACATAATGTAATGTACTCTTCACCGTGTACGCGCATGAATACGTTTCGAATTACGAATATCACTTATCCGGTCGTCGTCTCGCAGTATACGTGTCCGAGGAGACGATAAAACGTCTTAATAGCGCATTATTATAATACCGTCCTCCGTCTCCGGTCGACCGACGCGGAATGCATACGATGTAGGTGTAAGCCTCACAGGCATATATACACGTAGAAAGGATACGGGCCCACGCCACCGCGAAAAAGCAACAAGTAATTATGCGAACATGCGAACAAACAATCGAACTTTTTTCCCTGCATTCAATCGTAGTAGTACTATGATATAGTTCAACCGGTTACAAAATCGATCGCGAGTGCCAGTTTTATGCGGTACACTTGTGGAGGCATATATGCGTGTGTGTTACCCCGATTAGGGGCGGGCCAAGGATTTGGTTTTAAGGAGAGGTCATGACTTGAATGCGCGTACAAGATGCGTACATTTTTGTAATGAGCACGCCTTGGCTGGTTTCCGACATCCTTCCAACTCACCGTCCGTAATTAACACTTGCTGCAGTATTATTTAAAAGCGTCCGATTTAAAAAAAAATAAAAAAAAAATATTTTGAATAATTAAAATTTTGAAATATAAAGTTTAAATGGTTAATTGACACATTTCGAACTGAATCAATAAAGCAACGGAATCAAATATGGGGTAGAAAACAAGCGATTGTACCCACCCACAGACCCACCTTCTAGGTATATGTTTCGCAGCCCTTCCTGCTCCCGATGCAATGCGAGTGCGTTTACTGTAAATCCTTCACGAGGTCTCGCGTTTCCAAATAATCTCATTGCATTCTACTATGCGTATACCATTACATCGCACACGTGGATCGTACCGCATGGTATAGCGAGACGCGTAACTAATCGTAATGTAATACGTTACCGCAGGAGTTACGGTTTTCGGAAATAGTTTCAGGTGCCACCGGTGCCGGGAAAGCTTAAGCCGCATAGTGAGCAAAACTGCACCGTATCTCGTCGCCCGCAAATGATAAAGTTATTATCCTGTCGTCGATTCGTCCGTCGACTTCTACCCGCACTGTGTCGCGGGCTTTTCGTCGACACATCCTTTAAACAACGATGGGAACGTCGGGTAATTTATAATTTATTATTCCCCCCCCCCCCCGCGCCGTTTCTTTTGTCGTGGAGGGAAAAAAAGTTAACCATTCCGACCCTACGTAAATCGGCGGAACGGTTATCGAAAACGCGTTTTTTCCGTTGCTTCGGAACTAATGGATGCGTTCCGACACGTAGTTTTGACTTATTGATTTCCAAACACCGTTTACTGAAGAATTCCACAGCACCGGACGCGTAATTGAATAGTGTACATGTACGCGTGAGTCACTCGGCGGCGAGACGTTATGCGCATAAAAAATATTTCTTCTTTCCGCGAGTACACAATATACATGTATCTATTTTTCTCGTAGGACGCAAGACGTATTCGTAAATTTGATATCATCAACAATTCCGTGCGAGTTAAAATTGCATTTTTTATCATTTTTCCTCGGCGTTGTATATTATGTAAGAAGAAACTAAGCAGTATAATGACGTTGAACGCTGCGATTGCACACGAGCAGAGTTGCCTGAAATTGCCAATAAACGATTTCCAGCTAGGCGGAACTGCATTTCAATATAATATAATACACCGGATACGGTCTGGTGCACAATAGACATTACGCCTAAATTTCCGTCCCGCGATTGCACTGCTATAATTTACACACGCGTGATGTAACCACGCAACGTGTGTGTGTGTGTGTCAGTATTTCAGTGCATCGTGGAATCTCGACGATGACTCGAAACCCGGACGAGTCAATGGAGGGAAAAAAACCATTGAAGTCGTTCACTCGCTTCGTCTAGAAATTCACTTGGCACCCGGAATTAATTTTCCGATTAATTCTTCCGAGCGGTCCGTAAAAAATGAGCGACTACAGTTTTCACGCGCCCGTTAAGTGTTGCACTAAATAGTTATTAATTATTATCGTGAAGTATACTTCTATAGATTCCGAAGACGATTTGGTCAGTCCACGGAGAGAAGATTACTTTTCCTCTTCGACTAAACGCGAAACGTCTCTACGACGAACGCTTTCAAAACGTCAGACGCGAATATAATATACACGTGCAATCTCGAGGCGGGAAAACGGACGAGTAGGGGTGGTCGAGAAAGCCGAGTAGGGGTGGTCGAGAACGCCGAGTCCTCGCACTCCGCAACGATTTTCAGCCGACAAGTGCGGTGATAACACATAGTATTACCTAGGACGCGTCGTCGTCTCGGTACCGAATATTATAATACTATGACGTAGTCGCACTCGCCAAAACAATATCGCCGTGCGGGCGCGTAATATATGCGCGTAGGAAATTTCGCGTGCACTTGGGCGGCGAACGAATGCCGACGCCGGGGGGACGTGTATTTAATATCGCGCGAACGGCGGCGACCGGGTAAATGAAATATTTATACGCGTTCAACCGCGGACGGCAATAAAATTATGTGGCGCATAATTTATTACGCGACAAAGCCCGTCCGTGTGAGCACTAATACCCGTGCGCGCGTGTGTTTGTTGTAAATTGTAATAACGAAACGATAACCGGCGGCGGCTTACAGCAATTCAAGCTAAAACCTCGCGCGATCATTAGGGTGGTGACCTGACCTGCAGGCTATCTTGCCGCGGTTTTAGCCGAAAAAGAAATCGCGTGTGGTTGATTTTGCCGTCTCTCTCTCTCTCCATTTCCATCCCGTATGTTGACGTTATAAACACTCGGTCGATCGCTCCTCGTGACCGATCCTGGGGCGGCGGCGGCTTCGTTTAAACGCGTTTAATATATGTGTACGTGTGGTATACGTATGTGCGTATTATGTACATACACATTATATACACGCCGAACGCGCGCGTATATATATATCCATACATTTTGTAAATAACCCTCTTCCGTTTTGTTTGCGGATTAATTCGGGTCGGTTTATCAGGATTTATTCCGTTCGCCGTATACGTACCGCCGCTTCAGCAGCAGCAGCAGCCGAGACCACCAGCGGCGGCTGCGTGTTAATCCTCCGAATCACATTCGAGACCTCACTTGGTTCCCGCAGCCACTCCGCACCCCCCGGTCGCAGACCACCCTCTTCTCACCCCCGCAGACGCCGTCGGAGCCGCCATAAGGGTTGCCTAAAAGTTTGCACAACTGAAGACGCCGCCGCAGCCCGCTCTTCGCCATATGCGTATTGTTGTTATATCTGTTTCGGACACGCGAACACGCGCCCTCGTATTGTCGAACGATAAAACCCAACTGCATCTCGTTTCACACGCACATGCGATTTGTCGACATATCGTATAGTTATTATCTTCTTACTTACTATTATACGGACTGTAAACCCACAAAACGTTTATAACGACATACTCCAGGGTATGGTAATCATCCTAATTTGAATGTCCCGGAAAAACACCGGCATAATATCCATGCACTAATGATTCGTATCGGTTATTGTGACGTCTGCAAATGACTGTGGGGAGGTTACCGCGGTTATTTTCACATGCGTCTTACTAAAATTTTGTCAGAAACACACGCTGGGTGTCACAATCACTGGGTTCATTTACGCCAATGTCTCCTTCATAGATTTTGGCAATTTAAGAAAAATTACTGCTTTCTTTAGCTTAGCGAACCGGGATTTAGAGCGAGGATGAAAAAAGAAAAATCTTCCGAATTTGATTTACGTAATATTTAAACTAATATTCATAATGCGAGAACTTTTTACACTAGGCTTTGCTGCGTTCAAGTCACGATTCGCTGACAGAAATATTACACATAATACTATGTTCGTGAAATATAGTATCAAGTTTTAATTTTTTTTAAAATTCGGTTATACCTCATGACCGTCGGTTATGTGACCAATTTTGACTGATCTCTTGAATGTCATAAAAAAAATGTTTTAATGATTATGTATATAATGTATAAAATATTTTATATGGACAAGAACATTTTTGCCAAACTTTCTATGAATTCAATAATAATATTTATTTTTTTTCTATTTCATACCGCTGAATTTTGTGTGGAAATTGAATTCGGACATCAACGCGAGTTTTCAATAGTGTAATTTTTTCCATCAAAGTCACTCGACACTTTTATCAAATCTGAAGTATTTTTTCCTCTCGTACCGATTAAGTATTTATGAAACTACATAGTGGTATTATATATATTGTAGTTATAAATCGTAAGCCAACGTACCGATATTTAAACAGAAACAGAATAACGCAAAACTGCAGTTGTATCGTATCGGTTACAGGTTTTGAAACGCGTGTAGCATAGTATTCCAATAATATTGAGTTTATATACTGTTATGTAATGGGGTAAAAATGTTAATGAGAGCGTTTAATTTTTTGTGACTGCTTTTATGTTCACTTTTATTTCATAGAACCCGAATAAATTTGAAAATTCAAAATCTTTGTTTATTTATTTATTTATTTTAGATCGCATATTTCATCGTTATAGCGGACGAATGGTTTTGAACAGTTTTAAAGAAATTGCGGTTGTTCCGATATCAGAACGAGTGTTATCCGCATATTGAGCACCTCGTGTTACACGCGCGTGTTCCCTCTATACATACGAGTACAATATATAATACGTCGATACAAACTTCCGTTTTAGGTATAATGTCGTTTCCACGTTTGTAATGTAAATAACATAATATCACTATTATACGCGTGTATGACTATTATTTGCAGTGGATGGTGCGAAACTTTTCCGTCCGCCGAGTTTTCGACTTTGTGTTATACGTACCGCAGCAGTAACGATACAACAACAAAATGCATCGAAGAACCAAACAGTCTTTCTTTTCAGACTTTCAACGTGACAAATATAATATGCTTATACATATTATACTTATAAAACTTATCCCACTTTCAAGACCACCCGTATTTATAAAAATTAATTTCTCTTGAAATTTATTTGGAAATGTTGCAATATTGAATCGACAATCGACACAATGCGCGGACACATTTATTTTTTTATTTTTTTCCAATCCCATCCGATGTACGAGTACTTTATTTTAACGTACTGCAATGAATATATTATTATGCATATAAATGTTCGCGCGATCGTGTCACATTATATAAACAGTGTCCTAATAGTATTAAAAAAATATAAAAATATATATGCAAAACAGTAGACGCGTCGCCGAAGCGTTTGATTTATCGCCATAAAAATAATAATTTTCACGTTCGAAAAAAAAATAAAAAAAATAACAATAATAACGCACGGATTTCATTTCTGCTGTACCATTTTGTGCGATAAAATATATAAATTAAATACGTTTTCTGAAACCTCGTATTATGAAGTGTATGATTTCACGCTTGCAAGCTTTATTTATTTTATTTATTTATAAAAATTTTATCAGAATATTAACATTTAACCGAAATGAAGTAGCTGAAATGTATAAACACAGAAAAATAAAAAATAAAAACTGTTAAACAAGTTATACAAACAATTTTTATGAATAATTTTCTCCGGTTGTTTCGCATATAATAATAATAATCAGATTGGGTAGAAACATAATATGTATAAACAAATGTTTATGTTGTTTGAAAATGATTTATCTGAAAATATGATATCCTGCGTGTAGTTTTAAATAAGGTTTTTAGTCGAAAATTAATTACTAGATTTATAAAAACACATTAAATGTACGTACGAGCATGGGCTCATTGGTTTTTTATTGATAAAAACTCTCAGAACGTGTCACAATAAATTCACTGAAAATGCTAATAAATTTTCATAACAACTTTTTTCAAGTGTGTGTGTGTAAGCAAATTATATGATGAAAAATATATTTATAATGTTTACGAGTTTTGAAAAAAAAATTCAAACATTATTTGTACGCTGGAAGAATATTGAATCAAGTCTAATAAATTAAAACCAAAAAACTAGTACTAAACAAGTTCACATTCGGATGCATATTATAAAAAAATTAAACTGAAATAAGTATGAGAAATATGGCGTATCGAGAACTAGGGCGGGATACCATCCAATTATTTTATGATTTAAAACAATTCTGTTATTTTCCGTTCGACCGGTATTTTGAATTTTTTTTTCTTTTGCTGTCCGCACGGCTATTGTTGATATTGAACAGAAAAAATGTTGATTATATTTTTTACGTTATATAATCGCTATTCATATTAATTTTGAAGTTCATTGTATGCGTATCCCTCTGTTTTAGCGCACGTGTTTTTTTTTTCATTTTTTTTCACCCAGTACATCTTGTTTAACATAATCGATTTATTTAAAAAAAAAAACATCATTATCATTTACCGTCGCCCATCGTATACCTTAAGTTCGATCTAAGATCTAACGACACGTGATTCAGAAAATTATGTGCTTTTTGCACGAGCTCTCTATACTATATTTATCCACCCATAAACCAGCTTTCTAGTTCTCGCGGGTATAGCGGTGGACGTTTCCCTTTTGCTCGCACCCCGGAGCCTTTTGATCGGTATAACGTGGCGTCGTCGGATCGAAAAGAGGCGTGTGTACAATCAAAGGCGACGACGAACACGGATCGCGCTTCGACCGTACGTTAAACACCGTGGCTGCGATAATTAAACGCCTACGCGTAAGGATGTGCGAGCGCATACCGACAGGAGAGGCTGCAGGTGCAGGATCGACGGGAAGGACGCTCGGCGTGCGCGCGCGACAGCATTTCAAAAGCTCGCTATATAGTGATAACGCGATAGTAATAATATTTAACGCGGTGGCGATGGCCGATTGTTTAGTGTACACGCGTGTACGGATGCGAACGGGACGTGTACCCGCGCATATTAATCATTGACCGACGGAATATCAGTAAAAGGCGGAGTCGGACGGGCGATTTGTTGGCCGACGTCCAGTACGCCCACGGTCGCAAAGGCTATCGCGGTGTGGCGCGTCGGTGTACGAAAAATTCGGACTTAGCATAAATCGTCGGACGCGCCCACGAATACAATCATGATATCGTCCTATTGTGCGATTAGATTAGCTGAATGGTACAATAATAATCGAACGATCGCGCGGTTGGAGTGACACGACTATTCAATCATACGCCGGCTACCGAGTTCCGTAAAAGCCAGCTAATCCCGATCTAAACGATAAAACGCATTCGTGTACAGTATATACTGTGCACGCAAGGCCGTAGCCAAGGGGGGGGGGTTCAGGGTTCAAACAACCCCCAAATTTATTTTTTTAAAGTCTTATTATGATTTGTTAAGTTGCACAAACTTCATTTAAATAACAATTTTTATTATTGAAATTATTATATCAATTTTATATCAAACAGATTTTTTAGAGATTTTTTTCGTCATAATACATCTTTATAATTTAAACCCCCCCCTCAAAAAAAAATGTTATGCTGACCACGGTCTTGTTTGCAACTTGGTTGTGCACGTGTCCTCTTTGACCGCTGCCTTTTCACTCTCCGTAACGTCCTTGGTTCACCCGTCTTCTTGGTCATCGCGTGCACAACTGATTTGGTCTTCTCCTCGACTCTCGAACCTCTCCTTTCCTTCTCCATTATTCCCATCACCGTCTGGCTTCTTTGTCTAAATTTTAACTTACCCCTGCCCTACTCTGTGATAAACATATGGCAAGTATACAACTCAATCGTTGTGATGTAATGTTTGTTTTTCGTATAGGCACTCACAAGAAAAAAAAACGTAAACCTTATATCACGTACTGCGAACAACGTTTATTATTACAAAAACGTATAACTGCAGTACATGTAACACAGTAGAGGCGGCTTATAAGACTTAGCCGCTTATCTGACATGAAATCGCCCGGAACCGTCCGGACGTATCTGCAAATACATTAAATAAAATTCTGTTACAATGCTCACCGCTTCGGTTATTAGACTGAAATTTCGTTGGATAAATCGTAGAATGTAAACTTTTTTGTTGGTTGTTACTTAAAACTGGTTTCTGGTGGTGCCATAAAATATGTATAATGTATATACAACAAATTGTATGACATTTCAGATTTATCGCAGTGACGATAAAGTCTTAGTTGCAGCCGACGGTATACAATCTATGCAAGTTAATGTACTATGCACGTACGGCATATACGTGTTTAATGCATAATATGAATGCGTGTGTATTAAATGTATTTATACTAATATGTAATAATATCTAATATTAGGTAATGGTCATAAAGTAGAAAAATCAATGTTGTTCATCAATTAAAATGATTATTTGTTTTCTTCCCACTTCGCGCGTGAGATTCGTTCGGTTATAAGACTCGGTATATGCACTGTGCTAGTCCCAATTCGAGTCTTAAGAGCGACGTCTACTGCATTATGTGTGTTCAAACGCGACACGTCTCGTACGACTGAAAACTTGTACTCGCATAAATTATCAATTGAACGGTTCGAATTCCACGCAATGCCCTAGTAACACAACATTTGCATACGTCGGATTCCGACATTTAAAATATATTCAATGCGTATGAATGGACGCGTTGCGTTTGGCGCGGCGGCGCGACGTCGACGACGCACAAACAATATTATACACCAAAATAGTAAACACTCGTGTGGACGGTCGCGCGCGGGTTTATCGGAAACATCGAGATCCCGTAAACACGTATGTTGCATAATTGTATAATATTATAACGAACGGAGGTAAAAAAAAAAATTTTTAAAAAAATAAGAAAATATATATATATATATTATATATATATATCGGATGGAAACGAAAATCTCTCCGCCGCCGAGGTGCCGGTCGAGTCCGTATAGATCGTCGTTCGATTGTGCCGTGTTTTATTTATTTTTTTCAGCCGTAGTACCCGTACGTTATGCACGGTACGTCGGACGATAAATAATTTATAATTAGCTGTGGTACGTCGCGCGCGTCGATGATTATGATTATTTCAGTCGTATATAAATATTTGACTATTGATGCACGCGCGCGCGCGCGCGCGCAACACGATATTATTTATTAAATCAATAAGTCATCGTGCACTCTGCAAGTACGTTATAATATTGTTTTTTTCTTCTTTATTTTTCTCCACGCGAGCGCGCGCGTGGGTTCGGGTGTTATTATTTTTCTTACGATTTGCATATCGCCGCCGCATCACATATACGCACGCCGTCATCGTGTGAGACGTTCCCGTACGGAAATACAAGCGCGAGCGCGCGCACATAAAACGTATAAGAAAGCACTGCCGCGGTCGAGATTTACGACGTAATAAAAATATGTACCTCTAAGAATAATAATATTAGACTTGTGCATATTTACGTATACGCGAATATACATGTCATGTATTATTATAGTTAATCATTCGCGCGCGATGGCGGCGCAGGATCACATCCTGCAAGACCGCGTGCAAGCGGACGGCCGCGGGTGGAATGAGAAAAAATATGTATAAAGGACGAGGCAATATGTAGTACGTATTTCGAACTGCTGCGACCGGCGTAAGCTCTGCAACACGTACAGGACCGCGACAAGAAAGCTTCGCCCCCACCCCATACTTTAACCCGGCGCGACAACGACGATGCGAGGGCTGAAACGTGTTTTCCTTCCGCGGCCGTCATGCCGGTGTGTGCCGCAACCCTTAAATACCGTAACGGTACATGAGTTCGCCGACCTCGTGACGAAAAAAACGTACGAAAAAAATCTCGTGCACATTTTTTCCCCTCGTTGTACTTACGCCGCGTATAAGCATGTAGCTGCAGTTATCGTATCAAATAAAAAATAATAATTTCTCCATGGCGGCGTTGCAGTTTCTGTGTCCGTCTGCAGTGCATTATGCGCGCGTGTTCCTACGCAGCAGTGCAACGCATAACGTTTTATTGTCCGTATATACGTATTAACCGCGTTTATTATACGTCTACACACGATGTATTCGGCCTTAGTTTATGTATCGTACCATTATAGTCGTCGTGTAAGCACATCATTATTTTAAATTAGGTGTAATGTCTGCGCGCAAATGTTCTTAAATTTCTTAAAGTCAACGATGCCGAAATTATTACCCCACGTCGTACGCATATAATAATAATAATAATAACGATACTATGTAGTTGTTCAGAGACGTATACAATACGTTCGGGAGACAAGACTTCGTTATAACTATATTATTTAATAGCGGCTGCGGCCGGTCTTGAGATGTAAACAAAAAAAAATGAAAAATTATGTAACTTATTATTTTTTACGAGCTGCAGGGCACAAGCGAGAGGGAGGGAAAAAACGGATTTCTTCCGTGACCACGTGAGTCTCGAACCGTACATGCCCCCCCCCCCCGGCCCCGGAGCGGAGATTGATTTAAAAACTTTTCAAATATTATATTAAATATTTGCGCGCATGTGATCGGGAACAAACAAATCGAAAACTTTCGACGGTCGTGAAACGCGGCGTACCTCTTGTCCGTTCGGAACACGTGACTTTTCCCGAATGAATTGTTCGCGCACCATCGCGTAACTCGGTTAAGAACTATAACCGTGGGTTGGGGGGAGGGGGGGGTGGTGAATTCAGAGGCGTATACGTGCATTATTATAATATTATACTGTCTTTCGTTTTCGTTTTTTATTTTCATATTTACCGCGAGCTCGCACGCTGCACCGAGAGGTAGAGACTCCGGTCGCGCAGCACTCGACTGTTTCGAATCGCCCACGCGGCGTTCAGAAAACTCATTCGTGACGTTACAGCAATAAATAATAATGAAACGTGTACGTACGTTATACCTATGCGTACGCGACGTCGAGTGCTGTATTATTATTATAATATTATTCTTATCATCGTCGTACGACCACGGGCGGCACATTGTTCACCCCGACGCGACGACGTAACGGGGTACGCGGTAATATTACGCGGTACGGGTTAAAAATAATAGCGCGTCAACGTGGGTATGTATGTCGAACAATAATTAACAATAAAGAAACGAGTGGAGGAAGGAAAAGGGTGAAAAAAAAAACGAACCTTGTCGACGGCGGCGGTGACGAAGACGCGACGACGCGACGTCTGTTTTCGACCAGACTTAATAAACCGTGGTAACGCAGTTATATACGAGTACACCTATATTGTATTACGCGTAGTTGACGACGGCGACCGGGACGATGTAGGCATTATTATCTACGTCTACGCGATGTCGGCCGATAACGAGGGGGCACAAACTATAAATGTATCACATTAAACGTGATGGACATTATTATAATATAGTTTTTTTTTTTTTTTTAACGACCGCATTAAATACGTGTAATTTTTCATAGCGCATGGTATATTATACGCGCATAATGTTATCGACACATCTTAATAGCGTTCGACTAACCGCTCCGATTTGAGCCGTCTTTGGAATTCCGCCAACGTTAACGTGCGGTTTATTTTAATAATTCGACTGTAGCAACACCGGCGTAATAATAATGTTTTATTACCAGCGCACACCGAGGGCCCCGCGTATAATAATAATAATAATATTATAATGTATTATGTTATCTCTTCAATACCAACTCGTCGTATATTACGTTATTTCGAGATTAAAATTATAATTATACGTCGGTGGTTCGTAATTAATGAGTAGGCGCGCATCCCACTCGGTGCTACAACGGTAGTATATTATTCAAAAATAAAAATAATTACAAAAAGTGTGTAAATAAAAATTTCGTTCATTGTACACGCACAGTTCTAATTACGCTATATATATATATATATTTTTATTTGTAAACTAGACGTTATTTCACGACGGAAAACGCCGAATAATTTTTACACCGTCCGACGGGAGGGTTGGGTTTTGAGCGAAAAAACTACTGCAAACGTACACGGTAACATGGTCAAGTATACAGTACTCGCTAGCAGCAGAGTACTAGACGATTCATTATTACGATTCGTTCTCGTGCAAATGAGTTAAACGCGGGAGGGGGTGTCGTGGCCTAGCGACAGCATGACGTAACTGCGTCTAGTGACCGCATAGTCGTCGGTTCGAACCCGGTCACCGGCGGTTTCGCTTTCTGGTCGGGACGACCGCCCAGGGAGAAGAAACCGCCAAGGTCACTCCAACCAACGTGTGCAGCATACCTCGTAATAGAAAACCCCAAAAACCAAAAAACTACCGTACAAACGTAAAAATTCATCCAACGGGCCGAGTGGACGTGGATTGAAAAATAAAGAAATTAGTTAATAATTTTTTTTTTTTTTAGCGTATTTCTCTCGGAATGCACCGCAATGTGTTATAACGTCCGTTCACGCCAAAACAGTCCACTTGATACACATTCTTGAAAGACACAGGGATATTTGTCTAATAAAGATTTCTCCTTCGATCCAAGCCTTACACTATTCCAAACGTTATCGTTAATCGTTTTCTTATTCCGTTGCTACTAATCACCGGATCATCTTGTGACTATTTCAGATACAATGTTTATTCTTATCATGATATTATTTCATATTATTACCCATCTTTGTACTCGAGCCTGTTAGTCCGATGATTTAAATAAATAATTATCTTAACAATACAGCCGCATACCCTCAGCAGCATCGTCGGACTTTTTTATTACGACGTGCACACGCGGGACTTAACATAATACCCGTGCACTCTACATAATTCAACGTTTCACGTTTTCGAGATGAGTTTCAATCCATAAAAACAAACGATGCGCGCGCGATTAAACCGATAGTATTGTACACCGTTATTAGGCACACAATAATATCACGTCATAATACCGTGTAGCGATACAGGCGGGCGGTGATCCTTCAATAATTCAACGACGTGCGTGTGTTCGCATCTATAGACTCGACAAAACACTCCGCCTCCGTGTACGCATAGGTAGTGCCTGTATCGTATGGTATAATAGACGTCCATTTATCGCGAGCTTAAACTGTATAATCACACTTTGTTCAGAACGTCATTAACGACTCGAAATTCTATTTGAACGCTACACACCGGTGCAGTACAATTGTGTACACTGTTGAAAACGGTTCGAAAATCGTTTCGGGAAATCCTTCGACCGCGGGAATTCTCGGTTGAGAAACCCTGGGACCGACAGTCGAGTGTGCTGTTGAAAACAGTTTCCTCGGTGATAGGTACGAACAGTATATATACGTATAGAAACCGATAACTGCTCTTCGACCTGATTATTAGTCTCTAATCGTCCGGAGAACGAGTTTATTTTTTATTTTTTTTTATCAACTCACGTCTAGGCATTATAATGCGCGTTCGGTCCGAATCTATACTATCGTTTATACAAACTAGATCTACGTAATAAATTTCCTTGACGTGTTTGTTCTACCGACACGGGGCGACGACGAGCGTGTGTGTATATATTATACAGTAGTAGTAGTAGTAAATATATGTAACACATTCTCATTATAATATTATGTGCACAGCGCGCACCGGCCGACAGAAGCAGATTTATTTTCGTTTTGTTTTTGTTTGTTTTTTTTTTTTTAAATATAAATAAAACAAGCGATTCGATGAAAAACGTACAAATTAACAGTTAAAACATATATACCTACTTAATTTCCAATTATTATTCGGAAGCCCGTGCGTGTGTATGCGCGCGTGAGTGTGAGAGAGTTGGGCATTACTATTCTTGTTCGATTCGTAGGAACAGATACGTGGTGCGATAGTGACGGCCCTTCGATTCCATCCACACCGGTTAGCACAACCGCAGCTCACTAAACACGTATATACGCATTATAATGGTTAGTCACATTCACACACAAACACGCGTATACATAATATATACGTGATTCCGAACACACACACAATACAATACATAATACATACGCGTCGAGTTTGAATTATAATACGGCAATAAATTTGGAAACGGGTCGAGCTTGCGTCAGACAGACGGAATGAAATCAAACGGTTTTATGTGTACATCATACATGCTAATATATTCATATTCTATACGGTTTTTAAATACCAAATGCCTATGTACGCGCGAGCACACACGCACCCGCAAAGCCTACCTGTCTGATGTGTACGACCACGGACGGTCGACATAACGATATTATTGATTCTCTACCGACAATGCGCGTGCATTTCATTGCTACGGCACACTGCACACCTGGACGCTGGCAATGAAGTGTCCACTGCGCAAGTCGCGATAGGATTTGCATGTAATTGATATATAGGTACCTAAATTGTAATGGATTCAGTTACTCCGGTCAGGTTAATTTCGAGAACTTCGAATATGTAGTTTTCTTGGACAGACGACGACGAGGACGATAGAGATACTATTCGTCAAGTAATATACTAATATCGTAATTCGTGCTATGTAGTCATAATATTACATTGAACACTTACAGCGAACACAAACTCGGTTTCCGACCCACGTGGTTTTAAAGTTTTTTTTTTAAGTTTATTCAAATATTATAAATTTTTTTTTTTTTATTATTACTATATGCAATCACGCAACACTCCGGAGTCGCTACTTTATTTATTTCCCCACGACGCATACCTACATAATAGTGCACAATGACCGGTAAACGTTCGCATAATATTATGTTACATTGACGGTCGAAAACTGATGAACCATTGTCTGAATCTACGGAAAGGAACGGAAGGCTGATCACCGGACCATATAATCTTTCTACGGCGATTGACGAGAGTAAAATTAATATTTTGTTAGCTTTATCAAACTCAGATTACGACTGTTTCCTCGCAGTGAATATTGTATGATTTTTTAAAACACTATAATAGTAATTAGAAAATGTTTACATAATTATGTTTTTGGGCTGTGTACAACATTTTAAATCGTAACAGTTTTCTTGCAACCAATTTTTTTGGTCACCAGGCAACGTGCATAAACCTTATTTCTTGACAATGATATAATTTATAGCCGGCTACGTTAATCAGAAAATTTTCCGACACCGAGAGCGTTACCACTTACCATTGTTTTATCTCTAGGTTTCGAATTCACTCGTGTGTTTCTACTAGATTACAGTTATATATTATTATTATATGTCAACTGAATCCAGTAGAGTAGATAACTAACCGATAACTTTCTTAAAATATGAATAATTTAGTTATTTGTAACTGGTACTTAAAAAAATGGACAAAATTAATCCATTACATAATTGCATAACAAAAGAACGTAGCACGCTAATTGATATTTTTCCTCTGTAATGAAAACGATATCTCATTCATTGTTTTTTCCCCAAACAATATTTTGTTTATGATTCGAAGATTTTATATTGGTTTTTATCTCTAGACCTCATTTTTTGACTATAGATAGTTCTATCCTTCCGGACTCTAAATAGAATATAATATGTTGCTTTCCGACCCCTTTACGGCTGTTCTATATGCATACACTTTTATACTTGGGTGGACCGCAGTATATTTGGAGCTCAATAATCGTTTTAAGACTTTCGCACAAGGTGTAGAGGAAGTATCGAACGGATCTATGCATGAAGTCAAGTATATATACAATACGCATCACGCTGATGTAAATTGTATATATCGGTAAATGTCGAGACCAAAATCACTTGTTCTCGTCGCTAAGGTCCGCTATTTCCCGGTCAGGTTAGCACGTCCATGGGGCCACGAGACGACGATCGAGACTTTACACCCTCTAGAGGTGAGAAACCATGGTAGTTATAATGAGAGAGGACAAACACCTCCGTTCATAGAGTAACAAAGCATTCGCCTGCTCCAACAGTGTGGCGGCGTGGAGACCCTGTGTAATATGTTAGATACGCGTCTTACGCGCGATAACAATAAATTATAACATGATTTAGGTAGATATAATATTATGCAGGTCTTGAAATCGATTTTTTTTCGGTGCAACCGAACGAAATAACGAAAACGACCAGATAATTATATTCGAAAGGATATAAAAAACGAATTTTTTAAGGGATGAAAAAACCCCTCCTTTCTACACTCGCGCACGACGTTGTATATTCGCCTCGGGTATATACAGGGTGTCCCACCGGGATTTCCACAAAGCGATATCTCACGCGTTTATAGAGATAATCAAATACTGTTTTTTTTATGAGCAACTCTGGGCAAAGGCAATATTGTTGATAATAGTTCGGTAAATATAAGTGTATTATTAAAAAAGTTAAACAATTTATTTTTTATTTTATAACTTTTATTAATTTCGAAGATAGCCATTTTCAGGGCTTATTTTTCTGAACATTTTGATGGTTCAACTTTCAGTTTTCAAGCTTCAAGCTCCTCGATTTTCTAGCTTTCAAGAAAATAGTGTACTCTACACACAATTTTAAACAATAATAACATTATTAGCAAACCTTATCGGAAAAGAAAATTTCACGAAATGTAAATAGTAAAAAGTAAACTTTTCAACTTCTATAATAAAATACACTTATATTTACCGAACTATATTGCCGACAAAATCGCCTTTGCCCTGGGGATGGTCATGAGAAAATCCGAATTCGATCATTTCAATATTATTAACACGGGAGATATCGCCCTGTGTGACTCCCGGCGGGACACCCTGTACGGCGTTCGAGGGGTGTGTGTGTGCGCGCGCAAGTGTCTCGTTAGCGCTCGCGTCCGACGACGAACTGTGTATCAGAAATAACGCGGACGCGCTAAGTTCCAATTAGTCGAAAACGAGATTCGGCCGCGTGGCCCGCCGAAACCGGAACGCGCCGTGCCGCTCCCACCCTGTCGTGGCTCCCGGAGCGAAACGATCTCGTCGGCTTGTTACCGCGCGCGCCGGGTCTCATTAAACGGCCAGAGGTTTGTTTGTTTTTTCCCTGCTCCTTTTATATATTATTATTATTATTATTACTAGGTACATGCGCCGTGGATATTCTTATATTTATTTTTATTATTATTCTGCCCCTCCCCCCACCATCCCTCCTATCAGCGCCCATCAGAGTATATATCTACTCTCCTTGTGTGTGTACGCGGTCTTTATTTTTATTTTATTTTTTCTTCCTCTTCTTATTCTTCGTACAATTTAATTATAGTAATCAGAGCAATAGGCACCGGTCACGTGGTGCCGGATCTCGTGTCCGGTGACGTCACGTAATAAGACCTCAGGGGCCCCCGGACCACCCAATGATACTGAATTCGCCTCCTCCTTCTCCTACTCCTCCTCCTCCTCGTTCGCTCGACACGGCATAAAAATGATTTTTTACCATTTTTTATTTCTCATTCTCTCCATCCTTCGGTCTCCGGCTGGGCCCCACCCACCCCCGTGTAATAAGTGTGGGCCGTCACGACCGGTAAATACCGCATTGTCTCTTCGTCTCCTGGGAAGGCGCCACGGACGCATTCCGGCGACCGCGGAAGTGTAATTGTGCTGCTGGAAGAATATTGTTATGTACACGACTCGTACCTGTACATACGCGCTGCTGACAGGTGGATACGTCTTTTTTGTGTATGTGTGCGTGTGTGTCTATACGTATACACGTCGCGTATTATCCGTCTAATTTTAATGCCACGTTCAGACCTGGCTGTGTACATTTATCGTACGCACGAAGCATTGATCTCCTTGAATATTCGTCCTGCGTTCGGACGGAATCGTCATTATTCGTGTATACCGCTGAACAATATGATTATAAAACGTAAGGTCCGCATGACGTGGAGAAGAGTAGAAACGTTTTTGTTCGGGACGGTGAACTTGGAATGATCGGAGCGAAAAGTACGTGTGGGACGAGACGGAAATTTGCATTTTTATCTTATCGTTAGATCGATTTGTCTGCGGATCGTTGAGAACGTAATAATACCTAGTCGTCGATTGAAAACGATACGCGTGGATGAAAATATGAACTATTTTAAGTATTACAATGTCGGCGAATAAACACTATATTTAATTATATAGTTTTGTGTTTGCGACCGTATGATTTTATTTTTATTTCCCAAAGAGTATTGTTTCGTAGTACTATGATATTTTGTTGAGTCCTGCTGTCTACATATGATCAGGCCGTGTTGTTCGGAACCCGTAAAACAGTGATAATCACTACTATCCTCGAGTGCATAATATTCATGACAGGCGCACGTGCATGCATCCAGTGAGATGTGTACTACCCGCTTTGAACTTTTTGTTCGGCACTGCAAGAACGGATGTGTCATTATCGAATTATTTGTATAAACTTGAAAGCAACGATGAATCATCGCATTCTGACCGAAGCAGCGTTCATATTTAATACATTTTAATTAAAATTCATATTGTAATTCAAGAGTTTTAAATGATTGAGTTTTCATATCTCAATAAACACAATATTGTGTTAATACTCCTTTACCCGTAAAAATGTCTATTGGTTTGGTTCTATTCGTATTGATAAATATCCGGTATAATGATATGCTGCGTGAAACTCATGGTTTTAGAAGTCTTAATACCAGAAAAAGTGTTGGCATGAAAATATGTTTAATTGTAAAATGAAATGTTATACGCATCGACTCCTATTGCTTTTTCTCAAATTCGAATGAATAGTTCCCATTTTGTTGCAAATACTATCCTAGTCGAAAATCACAACGAAACGTATTTTTTTTTTTTTATAAAGATTCTTCAATAAATATACAATATATTGATTTCACACTATTCTTTTGGTTTTAATTTATATTTATTCACAATCTTTCCTTCTACTACTTCGTATAATAAACTTTTTAACGTCCTGATACATTTCCAGAAAATTATGAAATGCTCACCATCGACTGAGTCTGGGTTCTGTTTTCAACACAGCAATTTTGCAGTTTTTCTCAACCTGTAAACAATAATTACATGAATATTTTTATTAATATTTGAAGCCGATATAACTGTTTGATAATAAATCTTGACTATATTGGAATCAATAGGTAGATTTTAGAAATATTGGAAATTAGTAGTGATATTACTCGTATATAGAAACAATATTTCAATACTAGTTGAGTTAATCAATTGTTTGATTTCGATCACTATTTATTTACTTATAAATTGGTAAAAGTTCTTAACGCCTTTTTCACAATAAAATAATCAATCGAATATAATTATTATACACCCTTATACAGTTGTACACAACATTTTCTTTGGAATATTACAATATGACTTTTCGATAACACCATTATTTTGACGTATTTATATATATAAATTATAAATGGTGTATGTACGTCATATTCTTTTTTAATACAACCAAACTCTGTGTATTTATGTTTCAGACATTTGTTGACCTTATACTAAGTGCCAAGTAATGAGCACTACACAGAAAATTTATATTGAACAAACTTATAGGTACAAAGATATCTTTTCATAAAAATACGAGATGAAAATACACTTTGTTTGTTTTCTTTACTAAGAAAAAAAATACACTTTGGTTTTTTTTAATAATTTCGATAGTAAAAAACGCGTTTCCATCCTGTACACTCGACGACGATAATAAAAACTTAAAATTATATAAGACTTTTCAAAATACTTATAAAATCATAATTTCAACCGTACAACAGCTGTGTGGGAACACTGGGAAGATCCATAAACTCAATTTTTCGCTTTCATCGTCATTATGAATTCTCACGATATACAGCGTTTAAAAAATGTACACGCGATGTTTAATTTAAGATTAAGCTGTTTGGAAAACGTTTTTTAAAACTAAAATTATCTCAATTTAAAAATCGGTAAAACCGTTATTATCTGAAAAGATCGAATCGATGATTGATCGCAGAAAAACGACATAAAGTTGCCTGTTCGTATGTTCTAATTATAAGTGCATATATATACGAACCAACAATATAATATTATGTAGAACGTTAACGAGTTAAAAATTATAACAAAGCTAAAAACTTGAGATGATTTTAATCAAGTTACAAAAAGAGTTAATTATATTTGATATTTACTTTTGACCAAGTACGTTTCTATATTTGTGTGTACCGAAAATGTAAATTTTGAGTTAATTTTATAGAAATGTTTGTGAATTAATTAAGTTAAATATCGACCGAACGCAGACTATCATCAGTTGATATTTTTATTCGCACGAGAAATGAGTTCATTTTGTGCTCTCAAAACTTTGCTTTAATTCGACGAGTTGAATAATGAATTGGCTTGCTCAACGCCGCGAACAGCAATTATTTCTGAACGTTGAGTGTCACTAACGATTTATGGACGTGATTTGTGACCGGTTATACTGCGGTCGATAGTATCGAATGTCGCGTAAGCCTCGATTGACTTGTAGTTGAGTCTGAAAAATCAACGATTGAGTCATATATTTTATTATTTGCAATACAAACACACACACACATAAATATATACTAAAATCGCCTATTTCGCCTTTCGCCGCATTAGAATTTATTTTTTTTTTCACCGAGGAAAAGGTTTCGACGGCCAGATCATTAGCCTGCATTTCCATTTACATTTTTATTTATTTTTAAATGTTGGTATGATGATTTTGAGAAGCCATATGGATCATATTTGTGATCGGTTCCCCAAGTGCTTTTCCCGCGCGATTCAGAACGCAGAACATTTCGAGGCGAAAACACTCTGTCGTAAAATTACATCTGCAGACCCGTTCTATTTAACCGCTATGCCATTCGCGATAAGTTCGTACACGCACACACAGCAATATAGAGTCGAGGTGGCGTCTCTCGCGTGAAATATCACCACCAAGCACTGCCAAAGGAAAAGAAAAAAATATCGCGAGATCACATACTATTATTACTCCTCCGGCACCGCGGCGATTTACTAGATTAAATTAACCATCTGCTCGCACGTTCGGAAATGTATAAACACTATTTCTCGTCGCCGTTCTCCGAACCAAACGCGTATATATGTGTATAAGAAATAGCGGGAGTAATATGTTTTTATTTTTTCGCTTTTATACGTATATATACACGTTTTCCGACGGCGGCGGAGAAAAAAAAACCCGATCTTGGCGCGTCGCGCGTAATACGCGTAGAGGAAATTAATTGCCGGCTAATTTATGCGTCTCGCCCGCGCCGTGCGTGCGCGGTGTGTCGGACGAGGGAGGAAAAAAAGGACGGGGCGAAGGAAAGAGGGGGGGGAAAGAGAGGAAAACGAGAATATCCTCCGGGAAGATGCGCTCGCGTACCCGAAAATAACGTTAATCCCGGTAAACGGCGTGCACGTCGCGCACACGTGTAAACCGTTTCTTCGTGACACGACCACTTGCGGGGGCGGAGAGGGTTTTTTTCGGAATTAACCGAACGATTTGTCTTCCGATCGCGCAGTCATCGTGTCTCCGCCGCACGGACGAACACGTGTATTATTATTATCATCATCATTATTATTATAATTACCGCTCGGCGGACAAATCACTTGTACGCGTTATAGTCCTGCGTCGCGGCGGTAGACGTTGACGCGTGACGTTCGTACTAGACTCGGGATTATACGTGGAAGCGTCATTTTTTGAAACCGGGGCTCAGAATGTATAGATACACATACGCCACATTGTTATATATGTTCCGTACGGTCGGGGTGGGGGGGGGGGTGGAGGTTCCCCCGTTCCATTACCATTATGAGGAGCTTACGGACGCGCGCGTATTTGTCACGACCGGCACGTGTTTTTCGGAGCGACCCTAAAATGCGCGTGTGAACAATGACGAGGATATCACACACGTACGAGTATATTTTTGACGGGTGTGAAAACGGCTAAAAGCGTAGACCGGAAGACGGGTTTTTCGAATACTGTTAGTACCGTAATAACACGCGCGTGAACGAGTGCGGTGGTTTTTCACCGATTGTTTCCCCTCGAATTTTTTGTCCACTTCGCAGCTATTTGTGTACAAACCCTCGAAACATTATAATATTACGTACGCACCGACTCCGACGGCGCACGTCGTCGTCGGTCCGAAAAATGAGATTTAGCCAAGTGCTTGTCATTGCATTGTACGCGGTAAACCCGAGTGTGTGCGACGTACACGTCATTATGATAATATATGATATATTGTGCGTAGGTACCTGTGCATCGTGTACGCGCGTCTACGGAAACGTTTATAAATATACATAGCCCCCCAGCTGTAGAGCTTTTATTATTATTAAATTAAAGCCACAACAACTAAGACTATTGGCAATCACAAATTAATATTTACAACATATTTACAATCATGTACGTACAAATTTTAAATGAGATGGTGCACATTTGTTTCTTAAAGTCTTTAACTAAAGATTTTGGAGATGTTTGATGGCTCAGTGCTTCGTCGAGATTGACTCGGCTGTATCTCACTACGCGATACCGACAATATTAAAACAATATATTATTCGTGTACCGTCTCTACTCGGAGTAGGTACAATGTTATGACACTCGTGACTGGATCGCGGCTTGAAAACGGATCTTTTATAGGTCGATACGCGCAGTACGTTCACAATCGGATCGTTTTTTTTTTTTTAATTTTTAATTAAATAATCATTCTTGCGTTAAATGTCTGAAAAATATCACGATAGGCGCGCACCACGCGTAGGTATACCATTACACAACTTCTTTACGAGACCGCTATAAACGCGCGTTAATTGAATAGCGTTCATGATGTATTTTCGAATTGTCAGTTTCTTATTGACAAAAAAAAAAAAAAACCGTGTTTCATCGTCGTCCGTCCATTGAGAACGGATTAAGAAAACCGTAAACCATTATTATTATTATTATAAACCTACCGTTACACGGCTCTTCTCGAGTTCTCCGTCGTGTGATCAAATTCGGTATTTAATTTTTTTATTTTTCCTACGTACCGACAAACGAACGAGATCCGCCGTCGAATATATATATATATATATATATATGCGCATAAATATATTATATTGTATGAGCACACCGCACTGACTTGTGTGCGCGGCCGACAGTAAAATAGACATATTACTTTCATTTCACTCGACGTCAAATCGCGTGTCTACGTCACTGGGAGGGGAGGGGGGGGAGTTGAATAAAAAATAATAAGAATAACACACCGCATATACATGATAAATATTATAATAAAAACATATACACATACACGGCGTACGCGGTTCACGAACGTGTGTGTAAAATATATATATACCGTATACACTATATATGTATATTGTATACTCTCCGGTGCGTTATTAAACCATCCGACCGAATCGTTCTATACTCTCTTACGCGTAATATTTTATTCAGAACCGAGCGGTTCCGTCTCGTCCTGCCATACGTTACTCGTATAATATGTACAGGTGAGATAATGTACGTGCACCCGCCCTCCTCGCGCGCTTGCTATCCCTTATAGGTTTTCGCGGAATCCGGTCGTTTTGCTGTGCGTTCCGCTAATACGCAACCATTAATGTATAATATACTGCCGCACCGCGGACCGCATACTGGCGAACTGCGCATGGCTGATAAATATTTTTACGGTAAAAATAGTCGTTGTACCTTGAATATTCGTAGTCATCCTTATCCCGTTAGTATGAACGAGTGAAATTAGAGTATGTTACGATAACGTACTAATCGCAGGGCGCGATCATCATTATTGAACAATATCAGTGGTAAACTTCAATTTCAATATCGCCTTCCTCTGAAACGGTCGATTTTTTGACTAGAAAATAAAATATCAACGCGAAAGTTGTTCAGAAAAAAGTAATCCATATGAATCTGTAGGAAAAAATTGGGTTTGTCTTATGAAAAAAAAAAAAAGTGAGTTGTATTGCACTGCAAACGACAGCAAACGTTGCATGCACCTGCCGAAAGGGAAAATGATTTTAAATTTTTCCAAAACATGTATCTGCCGAAGACCAAATTTCATTTCCAGGCCATGCAGCTGAAATATTTAGTCACTAGAGATCCTATGTAGTGGAACCTCCTAGCGTGACCACTTCGCTCATAGCTCAAACTATACTAAAGCTCGGTGTATACGAACCTATTTAATCAGTCTAATATATAATAGTACATTTTTTAAATAAAAAAATATCTTCAAGCCACTAGTTTTCTATGTTTTTCACTTCTAAACGTCTTCATGTGTTCACTGAAGGTATTGTCTTATTTGTTAAACGTATCGTCTTAATTGTTTTTAATCCTTAATTTTTATTATAACTCCAATTTCGCCGGTAAGAGGTTATCCTCTTATACATGTTATATTTTGTAATCATACATTTTGTATCATCTGATGTCCAATAAACTAATATTATTATTATTGTTATGTGTATATGCGGCAATATACCCCTCCGTGCGGTACGTCGTAACGACGCGTGTACGCAAATGCACCGCAGTCCCGCGTCCCATTGTGATACGTTTCTCCGGTCTTACGCGTACGTACGTGGTGCGACAAACTTGAAATTATACTTCACTCGTCTCCGGAAACGATGAGCCGTGGGGAAATTTAACGGACTTACACAGGCTGACGTGATTCGCGTAATCACGTCTCGGGGCCGCGTTCCCCCCGGAGACCTTCACTTCTGCCGTGCGGTAAGAGCTAGAGACGAAAAACGTAAATCCGCGACAAGACCCGTCAACGTTTCGAGGGATGTCGAGAATCCGACGTGCAGTGGCGCGACGATAAGATGTGCTTTTTTTTTTACCTAGTCCACGTCGAAAAACCGATCAGTGTCCGAGCGTGTGATACGACCTGCAGTCGGATGATGGATCGGCCGCGTGTGCACAGGGCGTTCGGCAACCTTGGGCCGCGTACAATTCGCGTGCAACAAGTATCCGCACTTATCGATCACTCCGTACAAAACGTGTGTGCGCCTATAAATATTTATGTAATGTATCGTACGATAATACGCGCGAGTTCGTGACTAATATTATTACCGTCTAAATGTACATGACGCGGTTCGGACATTTTGGTCACGAGGAAAAAAAATAAACGAAAAATAAACTCGTTCGGAATGTAGCTCGGTGTTCGTCGAGCCGAAAGCTGATTCGCAATTATTGTACACCTGTGTAGTGGACGATATCAGCGTTGTGCGGCTGAGGAGAGATAACGCACCGCGTCAAATTGCATACGCCCGAGAAGCGAGTTATTAGAGAAACTATATTATTTTAAGGTTTTAGCTGCAAAGGTTTAAAAAATGTCTCACTTATAGATGATATAAATATTACCTACAAAAACACTTTTTCTAGACATCAATCTTCGCTATGCGAACTTACACGTGAGCAAGCTACGTAGAATTATTACCCATTTGAAAAATAATTTTCTCTCAATTCTGAGAGTCTGCCCTTGAGACTGGTTTGTTTTAAAGCGGACTTTGAGGGGAAACTGTAATCATTTAAATTTGAACGGAAGATCATTAGGAATTTAGGAAATTCGTGGTACCAACATAGATAAATTCCTTCGCGCACACCTAGTTTAAATGATGACTTCCACTGTACAGCGATATAAGGCTTTGACTCTCAGCCTGATCCCGTTGCACAGTTTAAGTGGTTTCAAATTTTCCAGTAACATAACTGGAGTGTCCACACACAGGAGAAATCTATGCTATGGATCACCCAGTGGTTTCCACGAATTCAGAAATTTGATAGGATAATTAGTAGCGTCATCTATGTTGACCACCGTGTACATCGAAGTGTATATCATTTTTTACATGTACGACATACCTTATATCTTAATCGATTATTATTAAAATCAGCATATTAAACAATAATAAAATTGTTCCTAGGTAACCAAAGAATGGAAAAATACTCTATTAATTTACATAATATACCTTATACCTCAATTGGTATTTTTAAAATCAACATACTAAACAAAATAAAACGTTTCCTAAGTTACCAAAGGCTAAAAAATGTATACGTTAAGCCCAGAACCCAAAACTATTTGGATCCTTAAAAATGTGATTTTTGAAAAAAAAATTCTTACCGGACATCTACATAATAATAGCTATCTGTGAGCCACATGTCAGCTCGATCCGTTCAATGGTCTGAGTTGTGCGATAATGAATCCGTCAGTCAGGATGATTTTTTTTATATAGATTTATCAATCTACTTTGTACAATATAAGAACCAAGTACATCTCAAGAGACGCTCTTTGATCTTTCAAGGAGATATACTGCAGTAAAAACTGGAGTCCAAGATCAAATGCAGTAAAACCTGTCTTAGATATAAATTGTACTTGATCCCTTCATATACCGTGTAATATCGTATAGGATAAAGCAGATAATATTGTGTTAAAGAGTACGCCAACCTCACACCTAATAGGACACGAAGAACAATCCCACTGAAGAACCCTTAAAAATAAAATACATGTCCTTTTTTGCAGACCGCTATTGGCCACTGCGAGAAGCATCCTAAACTATCCTTTAACAATGCGAAAGAATCATTTGGCCGTTTACGAAACCAACCGACAACTGTTCTACAAATTAATTTAAAATATATAAACGTAAATGTAGACAAATTGTTTGGATGTCGAAGATTATCTAAAACGGGACTTTTCTTTGGTTCCATCCAGTCGGTATATTCATCTATCCGACATTCTTACACATGCTATATAGTCCGAAGGCATGCTGTGATTTGCGACTGGATCAATTGAAATTTCCGTCAAAAACGGATTTCCATATCATCGTCGATTCGCGAGTCTTACCGAACGCACGAGGAACATATTGAACGGGTGGGGCGGTGTACACGCGGTTCCGCGTATCAGCTGTACGCTCGCGAGGCTACGTCGAAAACTATATTACACCATACGCAACAGCTAGCCGCCCATTATAACGGTGCGTGTGTTTCGAATTTTTAAACTATAAATTATTTCTTCCCGTACAGCTGCGGCGGGCTGATAAAGTGCGGTGTTTAATCGTACGTCCGTATCGTCGCGTTGCGGCGAATTCGTGACTGTTTATTTTTTCGGCAAACGAATTCCCGATCCCGGCTGCAGATACCGGCGCTGCGTTGACACCGCGATTAGGTCCGGACGACGCTCGGAGTGCACGGAGCAAACGAGATTTCAACGACCCGAGCGCAGTGCCCAAGTGTCCGAGCCGCTACGTAAAGCAACACGTTTGTCGCAACGAATAATACAATAGGTGCGCGTTACAACACGTCGTACGGTTCGATACAAGTACATTTTATTCGCGTTTTACGTTTTAAAAGTTTTTTTTTTTTTTTCGTATACCGACTGGCTCGAATCCAAACGATTTCGCGTTTTGGCGCACGGGCTTAAGTAATTATATTATTGTAGCGCGCGTTTTCGGCAACTGCAATTAATATTTATCGCAGCACGGACCTTGCAGCAGCAGCTAGCGCTTATGCCGGGTCCTCGGTTCGTTTTCGAGATTTGAAGATTTCTGACCGTGCGAGTTAAGATGTACAAATTTATGAGACATAGTTTTCACCTTTTGACGTCCTGACGATTTGCACGGCGATTATCTGTTATACTGTCACCGTGCACCCATACGCGTACGTGAATATTTAATTGGCCCGTAAAATGCTTTTAATAAGCTGCGCGGGAATCTCGTCGATAAAATTTTACGCACTTGAATTTTTTTTTCCCCCTCCCGTCTCGCTGTCCAGTTCCCGTACTGCGGGAGGCGGCCGGTCCTCACACGAGCAAAATTGTGTTTTAAATATTATTTAATTAATCAGCGAACGGAACGAACAAAGACGCGTCTAAACGGTCGACGGTCGCTGCGCGTACACGGAATTATTCTTTTCAACGTAGTGGAAACAATTTTGCAATTAACATATTATTATAATAAAACGAGGGCCATGATTGTTTTAACATTGTGAGAATTAATTTCAGTAAATCGTCTAATTCCACGCCGGCGCAATCAGTTATAAACTCATCAACGAATATTCAAAAGTGGATACGCACAGTTAGCCATCTAAAATAGCGCTGCGTGTGTGTGAGTGTGTGTAAGTGTACACTGTACACTTACTGCGGCCGCGTATAATTATAATGAAAAGAAAAAAATAATAAAAATAAATACGCCAAATAAGATTGTGTGACGAGTTAATAACTGCGTTAAATAAAAAAAAATTAACAAAAAAAAAAAAAAACCCGAAACCGCGGCGCGAGGATCTCATTGAAATTCAAATCTCTGTTGGTTTTACCTTGCCCTTCCTGTTTGTTTTTTTTTCCTTTTAGCGCACAAGTTATATATGTATTCCGGTTTAGTTTGAGCGTTTTAAGAGCTATCAAAAATAATGCTACTTCGTATATTATTCAAATTATAATAATCATACGGCTATTAGAAACGAATTTGCGCTACTGTAACAACACGCCCGTCTAAGCGTACACCCATAAATATGTGTTTAGCTGTACTCGAACATTATATAATATCGATGGGGTTTTAAATTGAAGTAATTATGTCAATAACTAATATTCGTTACACGCGTTTCGACAAATACATAAGGAAATATAAGACTTTATCCCGCCGTATAATAGTTATAAGTATATGGTCGTGTTACGTTCATGTGTTACGGTGAACTCGTGCACCTATACATGTCGAGAACGTGTTCATAGCGATTTTTAAGCTTTATATAAAAATTAACGAAAAACAAAAATAAAATAAAAAGAGTAAGTACAATGATTTGTTTTGAAATGCGTTTTTACGGTTCTGTGCGTTAAATTGTTTTCGCCGAGATTTATTTTTAATTAAAAAAAGAAAGTTGTCGGATTAGACTGAAATACTGAAGTAGTTCAGACCGACTTTAAAGACGTTAACTCTTAAAGTACGGACTCAATCGGAAAGATTAAGTAGTTTCTGATATATTTTTAGAACACTGACAATAAACTTTCAGAGTTCGTACGAAAGGAGAAAAAATAATTCTTTTCGTAACGAAAATTAACGCTTAAATTGCTCCATACGAGTTGTCCAAAAAAAAAAATAAAAAAAATAACACACACTCATCAGTGCCATAGCAACGTTTACCGGAATTCGATTTGACGACCGGACATAGAAAAGGATTTAAGGATAATGACTATATTAAGCGGCGATTTTCTGCAGCAGATTATAAGTATATACGCACGTGCGTATGCGTATACCGCCCTTGTCGTCTGAGAAATAATAGTACGTATGTGCATTATGCAGTGACGATTACAACTGCACAATGCACATTTTCGGTGCGGCAAGTTGGCAAACGTTTTGCACTGCGGCGCTTAAAGGCAAAGTATAAAAAAACGTACGTGGCAATGCGTATTGCTTCGTCTAAACTGGATTGTTCGTTTGTTTTACACGGTTTTTCTCTGCGCGTGTAGGTACACGAAACAATAATATTATTGCACGAAAATAATAATAACAGTATAAATAATAAATAGAAAAAAAAACTATGCCGGCAAGTCGCATAAGCGTATCGCGCGGTGCGTAATCGTAAATACAATATGAATATAAAAATAATAATAATAATATAAATAACGTATGGTGTATTATTATAATACGGAGTGACGCGGAATGCAAATTCCGGAGCGACGTGCATGCGACTGTCATCGTATACGCGCGATGAGTCACGTTTTCTCATTATTACGAGTTGCTCGTTTTTTTTTTTCTTTTCCTGTCGTCGTTGTCCCCCGAAGAAGAAGACGCGAAGGCGATACGTGCGGTGGTACAGTGTCGTGTCAGCGCGATAATCGCCTTGATTCGGAAACGGCGGTGTGCGAAACGGGAAACCGACGACCAAGACGTTACATTATTCGTGAACGACCTGCAGACGTGGGTACCATTCTTCACGTGCCGCACGCGTGAACCACGGTGTAGACTTGCGGGCGGAAGGACGGCGATGGTTCACGCGTGCGGCACCGGTGGCGACTTTGATGCGCAAGCGGAGGGGCTGAGGGCTAAGTCATCTAGACATGACGTCGTCTAGAAAATATCTGTACCTATACAGCGCGGAAAAAAATTTGATTTATTTTAAAACATCATTGGACGCTATTATCAACAGCTTGTTAATAATATGTTTACGGATATAAACAAGGCGTACTCTGTTAGGTATTGAAGTATGCGACGTGCATTACAATATACTTTGACGCATTGCATTCGTAATGCAAGTATCTGTTATAGTTTTTTAACGGTTAGTTTAGTTTAGTAACGATCTCGACGTGTTCGGGACGTTTCAACTATTTAAGTTCCTGTAGCCATCCATGAACATCCCCACTGAGACGACAAAAAATCTGCGTAAGTACAGGCAAGAGCTACCGACAATTCCGTTATGCATCGTAGTGCTCGTCGGACGGAATAATACTGGAAATATTACAATTTTCTTTACCTTCGGCTTTTCACGACGCCTATTTTAAAATTTTCATGCCCACACGGTTTGTCGGTTTTCGACCATATGTGTTGTAACATTTTCCCAACCACAAACGATCGCGGTTTTAACGCAGAAACATCATGCGTAAAGTTATACTATGCTGTTCCCCATCATTTTGTGTACCTATACACACCGTGTGACCCGTGCCGAACAGAGCAGTCCGTCGGCCGATTTTGTTAGTAACCATACCTGGTTAACACGTAACCACCGTGCAAACCCGATGGTTACTGATGACCGGGCTGAAGAGCGATACTTAAAGGGCGGTAACCCGATTAGGTTAATAAATCAATAATTAAGGAGGCAAATTATTTTTGCCAACTTTGTACGTTACGGATACAAATGTTAAGTAAACACGGAAAACGAGGTGATACTGGGTTAGATACTGGGTACCTTTACACTTGAAATGGACACACTATTAGGTGTATATTATCTGAGTTCAACGGTCGAGATACTCAACCCCCCCCCCGCCCACACCAGCAGCAGGGAAATGGCGGCAGCACGTAAATACGTCATATTACCGAGTGGTAACGAAGACGACGGGCTCGATACCATCGCCAAGCAGTCTCTAATAACTTATACTACCCCCGTTTGACCCGGCTGCCGCGACAGCGTTCAACGTGTGCGCGCGTGCAGGTCGCGTTACACGGCCGTGGATTATTATTTACAAACGATGACTTCGAGTTTTCGTTTCCCCCCCCCCCCCTCGGTTGTTTCTTCTCCCGCTTCCGTCGCTTTTTTTCGATTTCGCTCGCACGATAATCATAATAACGCGTACGCGACGTTGTGATAGTATTACGCACTCGCGACGATAATATTATAATAATAATAACACAATAAGCTACCCGTATAGTATAATAAGCGTACGAGTAAAAGCGGCCGACCCGTGTACCGTGCACGTACGGGATATTCTAATACGTTTGAACGGACGAAACCGACTGCATTGGTCAACCGACCGCGCGTGTTTGTGCACCGCATTTATACCTACGGCTAACGAGCGATTATTATTGTTATTACTATTATTATTGTCGTCTGTTCCGATGCGAGAATATTATAATAATACGTAATATCTACACAGGGCCGATCTGCCGCCGCCGCCGGTGCGCGCGATATAATAAACAATAATAAACGGTCGCCGCCGCAGTAGTTGTTACGAGCGAACAAATCGGCCGCGCGCTCTGCTCCTCGACGCGACGGCCGCCCCGACAAAGCGAGCACAGCGATCTCCTGCGCTGCAGAACACCGGCGGAAAGGATATTCGAAACGACTTTAACGACGCGTACATGATACACGGTACTCCCGTAGTAGACCGATTTAACGTCACCGCGTCATCTTAGTAACCACGGTGAAAATGTACATCAATGATTTGATGTTTTTCTGTCAAGTGGAAACAACTTGGTCGAGTCACCGTTATACTTTCCATCGATCACACGCACATACAGACTTATAACCCCATTTTTATCTCGTGTAAAGTCGATTCATTGAGACGAGTCAGATGGACGTTGTAGGTCAACGTGATGCGTGCACGTCTCGAAAATGCATCACAGAAATGAAAAAATTCAACCCCTCTATGCTCGGCCACATCTTCCCTATGTTGTACCGAACAGAATAGAACTACCCGAAAATGTTGAGCTGGACACGCTACTGTGATTCACGTATTTGCACTGCACGGGTGATTCGGACGCGGTGTCCTGTACTCCCGGCTGAAAACGTACGCGTGCAATGGGTCGTTTGAAAGTCCTACGGAAATCCGTCGACAACCGTTTATGAAATGTGGAAACGAACTCGGCGGCAGCAATAGCGACTGATGCATGATATTTGATCGGTGGTCCTCAGTGGCAAACGGGTACGTTTTGAATATTTACATGACCACAGACCCTGGAACACTGTCGGCATGACTTTTAGGTCCGGTGAAAAATTGCTTGGATGCCGAATGGGTATAGCCGATGCCTAAATTGGTATTTTTTTTAAGTTCGACACTCGATTCACACGCTTTATGAAAGAGCACGAGTGGTGGCAATGAGCAAATTGATCAAGTTGCAATATACTATATAATCTTAGAGCTCGGAAATCGTTATGTTGAATGGGTTTCGGAGGCGCTTGTTTGGTTTACCGTACAACAGTAGTGCACGAGTCAAGCGCTATGAGTTATGACACATGCGCAAGGGCGCAATATAAAGTCTTTGCGTCCACAACAGCTAACCACTATATGATACTTCACCCACAGACTTCTCGTATCTATGCAGTGTACATTGTGTAAGACATCGGTATACAGTTATATCGCGAAATCTGTATCAAATTAAAAAAATCCCGGAATCACAGGACCTCAAGACCCTAAGAATTTTTTTTTTTTGTAAATTCAAAATAAAATGTATTGGTATAAGCACGTTTTGAGGGAAACTCACAATGAACAGTCGTTTAGATTTGGTAAGTCATTCGTATCAATGACGCGACGATCATGCAACGTCCTCGGCAACACAGTCGTGTTTAAAGTTTTTTGCGAGGACCCTCGACGACGGGGTGAAAATACGCGGATCGAGGCGATGCGACAGAACCGAGTGGTATTACAAGACGCGTCCTTGAATCGCGTGCTCGGTGCCACCTCCGAACCGCTGTACATACTTCATGAACCCACATACATACCGTGTATAATATTATGTAGTCCAACGTGTGTGTACCAATGCTTGCGTGCGTGTATAAATGTATGTTACATTAGAATATAATGTTATAACACACTCGCCACACACTTGCGTGTGGATAACCCGAAATCATCTCGTGATTCCTGTCTAGACGAGCACGTATAAACACACATGCGCGCACGGTTGTTATTACTTTCGAAAACTATTCGACCGTTGATGTATGGTAATTTAACGAAATACACTTTGATAATGTTTGTTATTTACCACCACCACCACCGCCGTCGACGTCTTCGCTGCAATAGTGGTCGTGTGTTATAGGTCCGGTGAGTGCCGTACCAAGTGTATACGGAATTACATATCGTATACCCGGTCGTAGACGAGAACCTGTTGATCTGCAGATATTAGTAATAATTATCGTCGCGATTTCTCGCACAAACCGACGCCGCTGCGGTCGTTACAATATAATATTATGGTCTACGTAATGTAATAATAATATATGCAACAGGTTTGTACGCGCATTGGACGTATTAGATTAGCCTGGTGCTGACAGCGCGTGCAACGGTTAATTCGAATCACCCTGTGTACACACGTATGTGCTGTGCTGCGAGTTCGGTTTAAGGGCAAGGCGACGTGCCCATACAGGATGATAGCTGAACACGGGCGGTCGTGGAAGACGGGATCTCGAGGACGGCGTTTACAGTTTCAAACAACGCGTGTGCACAATATTATATAGGGTACTAAGGTTCCGACGACAAATAATATCTGATATACTATTATATTATTATATTGTAATCACCGCATTTCCCACCGAGAAAATCATAAGTATGCATTTGCGTCTTTCGATATTCTTATTTTGAATTTGCAGCCGACCGAATATTGATGCGAGTGTACCATTGTGCATAGCTGGTTTTTATCGAACATAATATACCTACGATACAGTATCGTTCCGTCGCGGTTTGTACGCTGCGCTCGCGATCGTACACAGAATATAATATATTATTATGCGCGCAACGTATACCGCGCGTATCGAAAGACTATTTGACACGATTGACACGTTTTAAACGAACGCGTTTTATGCAAATTCAATCGGAATCGCATTAGTCCGCGCCAATGTTGCTAAGATATAATCTCCGAACTAGTGCACGTATATCATGTGAACACCGAACTTGACGTATATATTATATTCGTATATGTGTACGACAGACGCGTTACACTTTTATGCGTTTCCGCGTTACATAATATACTCTTATTAGCGGCCATTCGTGGCCGTTTACCGAACCGCATTGTCCGTATATTATTAGGTATTAGCTGCGTATACTTACAGCTATGTTCGTAAAATGATGCGGAATACACGCATGATGCACATATGTGCACTCGCACTATATATTACGATATATATGCATCTCAAACTGCAGTCTACATACGTCTTGCATACGTATTAAAATAATGTACACATTTTAAATAAAAATACCGTCTCTTTTGTTTTGGCCGTTTGCCATCGGGAACTATCGGACGTTCAAATCCCTGCACGTTATTTAGAGTCGGATTTATCTGCTGCGCGCTAGCAGTAAGTCCACGTGAATATCTTTATACAGGCATACCGTCTGTATACATGTATATATATATATATATATCTGTACACGTACGCACGGCGCTTTTGATCAGCGCGAGCGGCAACGTGTGAAACGAGCGGGTTCCTCGTATAAAAATATATAAAGACGTTGACTGATACGGGAAAAACGAATTATTATACTTCGTACCGTATAATAATATCATGTGTTCGGTGCGTATATACGTACGTATGCATATAATAACGTAAACCGTTACGTGTCGGCGGCGGCGGCTGGTAGACGGCCAAAAAAGAGAAAAAAAATGCACCGGCTTTTAGGGTACGCTGCAGTTAGGTGTATACACACATATATATATAGAGATATTATGTTTATGTATATATTATATATACTTTGGATTTAAACGACTCTCCTGGGGACGCTTTTTCGCTGCTCTCCTACCTCTCTCCTCCCCCGGCGGGCTTACAATAAAACATCGTTTCTCCCGCGACTGCGTATATACACATATATGTGTGTAACAGGCACGCGCACGTACCTCCACCGTCCGTATGTTATGTTACATTATTATACGCGCAGATCGCAATGAAAACGTATTGTTGTAACGTTCGAGGGACGACTTGACCGCGCGCAGTCGACGTCCGGCGAGCTTAATATCATATCACAATATACAACAAACACACACACACACACACACGTACCGAACGAAAATCAAGACGACGAAGCCGACGGCACATATATTATTCAAAGTCCATCCCGACGGTGCGCTTTAGGGGAGGCGGAGGAATGCGTCGCACGTGATACCGCGGCTATGTCCGGGGATTGCATTTTTGCATTTTAAATTCGTCAGATAAACGTGTTGTTCAATATGTAGAGTACGCGGTACGAGTGCGATATACGATGTGTGCTGTACTCAAAGTCAATATATATATATATATCAGCGAGGGAGTTCGGGTCCAGTCGTCCGTGTCTTGTCGCGGCGAGCAAAGGATTAAACGACGACTGCGAAACCGGGGTCGGACAATATATGTGTGTGTTACGATTATTAGATTTTGTTTTTTCCTCTCCCCCACCCGCCTGACGACGACGGTGAAGATTCTCGAGTTATATATATATATATATATATATCGGAAACCGACAGTGTTGTGTACGGATATAAATGCGAGGGGGAGGAAAAAAAACAAACCCGTGCCGGCGAGCGGAATACGCGCGTGCAGTGTGTGCAATAATGATAACAAATGGGCACGTCCCTAGCATCTGCAGTGTGCGTTCTTTTATTAAAAAGCTACGGCGGCGACCGCTCCGGTCCGAACCGTGCGCAATACATCACGTACACGCGGTGGCACGCACGCACGCGCGTCGCGACGCAGGACGAGGCCGAAGGTTTTTATTGTCAATTAAACCGCGTGTGCACGTACGTTGTTATTATATCCACCGTCCGTGGGCTCTGTCCACCGTACACGCACGGATGTCGCGGGTGCGCGGTCGCGTGGGCTCGTGGCGAGGGTGGGCAAGTGCGTGCAGCGCCGCGCACCCTCGGCGCACTCGCAGCGTCTTACGCGGGTACGGTGTTCACGGCGAGAAAACAATTGGCTCGCCCTCCCCCATCCCACCCCCTCGAGCGCGTCCAAAAATCACCGCGTGCGTACGGACCGCGAATCTCGACGCCCGATCCCAATTCCCCCCTTTGTTGTCCACGTACGGCAGCGGTGGTTCTTCAACTTTATTGCGATGCTTTACAACGTCTATGGAGTCCCAAAGACCAGGAATGCCAATCACTTTAAACCACAAATCATAAAAATTTATCTACCGATGATGCGCTACTGCTAATTTATTCGATTATAAAGCAGCTGCATATATATTAATAGTGTTTGGCGGCGGTGCAAATCATTTTAAACAGTGTATATTCTATATGAATTAAAAACGATTCAATAGATACAATATCTGAATTCTAGTTAAATCAGGTGTGTCCTACGGAGCCCCTGGTTTTTCTCGTAGATCCCGAGGGTTTCGTGTAGCACAGTTTGAGAACTAATTATGAAAGAAATACCCTCCACAATAGAATTATCAATACCATTAAACGAATTAAAAATCGATTTATTCATATCACCAAACTTTGACTCGCTTGAAATGTGTTGTAATTTGAAATTTCTTACTTGTTTATTCATAGCGATAAGTTTACTGCATAATTTATTTATTGTAATTCATTGTTTTTATGTTATTACTTCCGGAAGATTGTTACAGTTATCTAATTGGTGTGATTGGGCCGGACCCGTTTAAAAGTTAAAGAAATAAATGAATAATGACTGTATATTATGTTACATTCGTTAAACGCAGAAAGTTCTTTTGAAATTACGTTTTATATATTTGTCGGGTCTTCCTAATACACCCTATATGTGTATCGCAAATCCATCTAAGCACGCTAATCGAGGGAACATCGCGGAGATCGCCCTCGGAAAGTCCCGGTAATTAAATCGTTTTATCGTCCAATGAGGAGTCTCCGCGGAAACGGCTTTTTAATTTTTTAGTCGGGAGACCATGGACAACAATGATGATAATAATAATAATAACAATTACGTTTTCTCGGTTTATAGACCTATAAAAATGAAACGAAAATGGCGCCGTGATCTCCATCTAAACGCTCTGTTCTCTACAACGTCCAACTACGCTCGGGAAAGCGTTCGTGGCTTATTTAACCGGCGCTCGCGTGCACGGCTGTCGAAGAAGGTATACCTCGTGTGCACGCGTAAGACTTTGTGTGTGTGTGTATGCGTCTAAGTCTATTCGTGTGTGTGTGTGTGTACGTTTGTCGTGAATATAATAATAATAACACGGGTTTATGCGTCAACCTATAATTTCAGCTATTATTCTCGTTTGCACGCCACGCGATAGATTATTATATTATGATGTATATACCTATTAACGAACATAATTACTACCCTAGCGTGTTGAAATTTCGTATTCCCCTAATTATTATAATAAGGAACTATAAAGATTGCACATTTTAATCAATTTCAACTGCATACTATAGAGCCGGCGAGAAAACGAACTTAGGTAAACACAATAAATGTGTGTTTACGCTTCGTACGCGCGTCGTTGCGGTGCGTACTGTATGTTATATATTATGGTATATGCATACGCGGAATACGAAAGTACAAAACGCTTGTAAGAGGACGAAAAAAGTTCCGGTGCAAATTCGACCGTAAAAATTAACGACTCGTTATTGAAGTCGTTTGCTAACTCGCATTTTCCCGCGGACGCCGCGACTCTCACGCATACGATGTGCTCGTAAAAACCATAAGCCATTACGCTGTGCACATCGTACACGACTTCGCGTATAATGAGTACGAGTAATTCAATATAGATCATCATTATTTCCTGGACGAATGCCGATTCATAGGAGCACGCGAGGGCAAAAACTAATATCGCAACAAATCGAAATATCAATCTTTGCAGGATCGCGACACGGAGCTAGAGAGTATAATAATTAGGGCTAAGATTTTGTAGCATTTGCATTTTCTTTCTTAGTACTCCAGGACATAGCTAATCAAAAACAAAATTCGATTCATACATCACAGAGTTAAAATTTACAATTTTGATTTTGCTTTTTTTGCATTTTCTTATGATATTCGTAAATAAATGCTTTTTTGATACTTTAGTGTCAGTTTATTAGCTTTTTATTTAGTTTTTGTTAATTATACGCATATTCGATATTTTAAGAACATTTACGTACTTATTTATCTAAATTATTCTTTATCAATTTATTTTCATTACTATATATATTTCGTGGCTTCACCTTATCGGAAAATATTTCTGAAAATAAATTCTTTTTTTATTCTTTTTTTTAAATGTTGTCAAAGTGATTACCGAGTGGGGAGTTGTGGTTACGTTGACTTTCTGGACTTCAGACGCAATGAGAACGATATTTATTGACTTGTTAACTATGTCTAAAATTACAATAATATTATTTAGCATTCACTAATTATAGGAATTTCAATGGGAGTTTATATTCGCGTGCTAACGTACGGAGTATTGTTATTTATCGCGGAGCTATGTCACATCAGTTGTCGTTAATACGTTATGCCGACATGTATTTAATCGTTTGTTGCATCTAACTGGTTAAAATGCTTTTTTTGGAGCATTATTGGCAATTTTTTAATGTCTTTATTGTAGGTTTTTAGTGCATAATTTCCTAGCCCTAATAATAATATTATTGCGCAGCAAATAACCGCGGTGCACCTATACTCGTATCGTACACCGTTAACGAAACGATTACCGTATACTGTATGTAGGTACAGTATAATATGTCGCGGAGAAGTAGTTGTTTTTTATTTACCTTATGAACTAAGCTTTCGTGCGCCGCGAAAGAGACGTCTGGGAGCGGTTGTTTTTCCGTCGCGATCGTAACATATATTCCGTGAGTCTTCTGGTCTTAAACAATATAATATATTACGCATAACATACCGGCACTACTACGTGTCTTTTGAAACCGGTGCCCATTCTGCGCATTCGTAGATCGTGAAAAGTCACTTTTACTCGATTATTATATTATTATAGTATTACACGTGCATGCAGGAGGACGTAGCTTGTATATATATTATACTGTGCGACCGTTGTTAATCCCCAAACGATTATCGTCCGCGTGCACTGCTATTATAATATACATTATTTAGGTGTTGTGTAACAACACGACTCTCGAATAGAAAACTATTACCGCCGCAGTTGTCGGCGTGCACATTATTTCAAATAGGTTTTTTTTTTTTTTTCCTCCCCGCATAATGTGTGCGAAACGCGTCTGTCCGCGGCAATAATACACATCGTGTACGCGCAGTAACACCTGTGCGTTATAAACGTACGCGCGTGTATTCCTGGACGCACGCATAATTATCATTACAACATATTACGTTTTTATAGTGGCGCGCCACTCGACATCACCGGTACCTGGCGGCGGCGGGAGGAAAATCGTATTGATAACAATGAACTAATAACAAAGATCTGACTTGTCATTCGGACACGATTCTTCTTTTCTAAAGGATTCTTTTTGTGTGTCATCGTTTTATTGTGTCGGCCATTTCACTCGGAAACTCGCCTTTCACCGAACAATCAAATAGCGATTTTACCGGGATCTTAAAAGTCGGTATAGGTACGTGTACAAAAGAGAAACGGGAGGGAGAAAAATTCAATCGGATTTCTGAGCTTTATATCGGAACGGCGTCACATAGTTTATGGGGCTTAAAAACATTTGTACGACCTGTAATGCTACTGTGCAGTGTATGTAAACAGAATTTCTTCGAGACGGTTCAACGTTAATTTACACGCGCCATTGTTATTTGTTGTATTGAAAACTAAAAAGAAATGAACACGGGAATGCTGCGGCGGGATACGGCAGATTCCGACTGTCGCCGTGGTCTCACTCTTCGCCCGTCTTTCAATAGTCCAAGCGACGGCGCAGAGCATTTGTTGAAATAAATAAATTAAAAACGTAGGGAACGTTATAATATTAAAACGATAACATAATACGCGATTCTGAGCGTACATCTGCGGTGTCTATACTGACTGTACTGCTGCACTCACTGCGACAGATAACATTTTACAAACTTTAAATTTCTAGCTTTATGATACAAAATGTTACATACGGTTTTGAAAGTAAATGTTTTTTAAAAAATGAAATAAGACCAATCGGACGGATTACAATTTAGCCGAGACCAGTTCGTTACCGCCGTAGTACTGCAATAGCCATCCGTAAACCATTGCAAAGTGTTGTACTCCCCGGACGTGTGCATGGAGAACTTACAGAAAGAGAGTCCTCCTACACACGCTTAAAATGCGTCCCTATTAACTTCGAAAAGTTCTCTGGAAAGCTCTTTGGTTTGAACATAGTTGATCACATTACGAACTACTAATCAGTTACAAATGTATAACTGTTGGCTGCTTATACATACTGAAAAACAAGTCATTTTTTTTAATGATGATTATTAATCGAACGATACGTTTGGTTGTAACTCCACGAGACAGGGTCTGATAAACAATTATAACCAACTTTATATCGAGTATTATTACTATTATACATTGTAGCTAATTAGTATGATATTTTTTGCGGAAAGGTGGTACGCGAAACCCTAAAAATAGTGATAGATCATAGCGCGTCTTTTTCTTTTTTTTTTACCACTTTAAGCATAGACCGTCGAGAGTTATGCGCACCGTTTCGACGATCCACCGCGGTATCGGCGCCGATATAATATTTCATACAGGATTTGTGAGCGCGCGCATTCCTCCGGCCGGCAGAACACGAGGTCAGCATTTACATAATATACGTGTCCTCGTGTACGCACAAACGCATCGCATAGTTTTCTACGTGCACATTGTATACATAAGGACATAAGGTATTGTACACGGACGTCGCGCCGGAGCGGAGCGCGGGGTCGCACTGTGACGGTCATCCTTTTAAGTCGAAGCGTCGTCGTATCGCCACAAGTCGCGGCCGCTGCGGTTTCCCCGAACGTACGTGTTATAATATTATCATAAAGTTGTGATAACACGCACCATCATGTGCGTTGAAACGTTTTAAATGCTTAATAGTAATTACAAATAAATAATTTTACAAACCACGCAAATGCGTCTAAGCCTCTAAGACCGTTCGGTATTATGCCGTTGTCCGCGCACAACAGTAATCGTATGCATTTCACTTGGTAAAAACAGGTTTTCAACAATAGAAACAATGACTATCAAAACTTTTCTATAGGAATGAATTGATGTTTGTAAAAAAAATATTCGAAAGTACCAAGTATTTATTTTAAAGACAAGATACTTTGAGACTATTTAAAACACTGCGCCCAAGTACTTTTTTCAAAAATGTTTAAAACATGTATTTGAGTACTATTACTCAGAACATTTTACTCGAGTACCTTACAAGCCTGCGTACAAAACCACATTATTACGTTATTAAAATTTACAAAAAAATTATGCTGCAGTCTTACCGGGCGAGTGAGTGGTAGAGGTTTCTACCAAAACGTAATATTGTTGTTGGAGCGCGCGAACTAGCCTATAAACGATGTACCGATATAAAATTGTCGAGGGTGGCGACGGTACAGCACCTTCTTTAACTCGAATGCGAAACGAAAAAAGGAAAACAATCCGAGTCGAACGATTTAATCAAATTTTATGTTACACGACGTGGGAAGACGTGGAAAAGGTACAAAGCCAGAATAGTGGATTGGAAGGAATTATCATTACAAAGGGAAAATCGGAGACAAATACAATATTAAACGCGGTGTGGTCTTGAAGGCCGAAATCACAAAAGACGAAGAAGAATACGGTTAAATACAGAATCGATTAATTCATTCGGTTCGTACGCGTGTACGCAAAACCTGCCGTGTATAGTGTGTACCTTTTTGCCGTCCAAAATCGCTTAGTCATGAAGGTTCTTCCGCGTTGACCGCCGCCCCCGCCGCACTTCAAAACGGAACCCATTAAAAGCCATTAGAGACATACAAACCTTTTAGCCGGTGTTTTTATACAAGCCGTTTTCGACCGAGATGTCCAATATAGAGGTGCATTACGGACGACACTAATTATTACTGCGATATCGCATTCTTTCGTCGGTTTTCGACGCGTACCTGCATATGAAGTCCGTGCGTGGCTGTCGACAGTAGGACAAATTCAAAATTGCTTTTACGGAACATTGAGTTCTCGACCTTAAAAAATAATATTTACCGTCCGACCATGGGCGCTAGAATCATTTACACTTTTCGTTTGTTGCGTACTACATTGCGATTAGTATAGTATGCGACCATTGCGATATACGCGTCATTCACTTCAACGTGAGATACGTGTATAATGTCCTTTCGTCCTTCGTTACAACAATTGTTCAAAATTCGTCCGTATGGGCGTTAAACAAATTAATGTAACAGGTCCATCGTGTCAATAATGACAAATATTACGCGTAAAATGATAATATTATCTTGTATTCTTGTATAGGTACATTTTGTGGGCATCGTGTTGAAACGATCGTTGGCCCAGATCTTCTTATATTTAATTAATAACTATATTACAACAGTCTTGAGAACCATTTAGCAGAAGGTACCCAGAAGACAACACGAAGAGGCGATTCTCATTATCCTCCAAAAAACGATTTTGTCTCATTTTCACTTTATATTATTGTTCGCACGACGAACATCCCAAGGATTTAGGACAGGTTAAATTCAACATTAAATAAACAATTTAAGTAATAATTGGTTGTATCTTTGAACATTTGACTATGCCTTTTATGATCCCATAAGGTACAGAACGCCGAGGCCGGTTCTCCCCTAGGTCCTCGTAAAAATAGAATAATAGCAGAAGAAGAACGTCTCGATAGTATGAAAATATGTTATATAAATGTGAAATTTTAAGCGTAGAAATGTAAGTAAAATTGTAAGTATGATCTATTTTTTGTAAGTAAGAAGCCACGACGTATTCACTCACCGATAGATGTGTTGCCTATTATAATATATTTCATCGGTGAAAATTACCGGACCGAGTTTATATGATCAACCAATTTCCGTAATTCCTGGGCCGAGCTTACATTTGCCCGATTAATCATATATTCTGTTTCGTGCAAACTCACGAAAAACCGAAAACATGCACCTGGGTACAGGTCTATAGTGTAGGCACTGCAGAACAATGATATTACAATAACTCTTGTCGCGTGCGTATGCGCGCACACGGGCGTCGAGTGGAAAACAAAAAAATACCGTTTTGAATATTCACATCTCGTTATAGTGTTTTACTGCTACACGATGACGGCACGTTGCATACACGCGTTGTACGTTTGCGTTTCCGATTTGAACATTGCACTGTACGCGTATGTACAACCGTCCGCAGCTATCGTGGTTCCTAACGAATATCACGCTGTAAACGGTGGTCGGGGAGGGAACTGGGGGGGGGAAACACGAAAAACCAAATCGGGTGTTCGCTTTGTGCGAACTTCCTGTGCCGACGGGAAACGATAACACGTCCGATACGTCATATGCACGCACATTACATCGCGTATATATAATACGTGAATACGCATTACAAGGTTTATAATTGTGCACTCGCACTGCACTTGACCGCTTAAACGACCGAAAATCCTAGTTTTAATTGAAAACAATTAAATTTGATGTAAATATTTCACGTTGTATCATGTTGAATACGGCGTGTACACGCGGTGCAAGCGCGCGTTTACGGGCCGACGGGAAAGAATGTTGCGCGCACGTACATTATTTCTTGCTTTTATTATTAATATAATTATTATCATTTTTATATTGAAGCCACGACTACAAAGATAACGGGATTTTAGAATCAAACAAATAGGTATTCTCAATCCCAAAGGCTGGTTAACAGCATTTTTCCATTCCTCGTGTTTCTAAATTTATGTATTTCTTATTATTAATTCTGTACGTGTATTTACATCACGTTATATTCTACAACTAATCAGCAGTATAACAGTCATCGAGCGTGGACGTTCGGTTACGGTGATACACTTTCGGAGATGATACCTCGAGGGTGTGTGGAAGGATGGTCATTTGGCTTGCAGGCAAAGGACGGTTTTTCCTTTTCATTTCTATTTTTTACGCGCGCATTTCTTACCCACCACTCCGGACTTCCGGGAAACCCCGATAAATCACACCGAAGAACCGCTTTAATTGAAAAGACGCTGCTGGATGCATACATATATATATATATATACGTATAAAGGATACGCGAACGTGTGTTTATTTATTATTCGGTCCTCCCCTCTCCCGCATATATACTGGCATTACACCTCGTCGTGTGCTGCTTATTTTTTCTCCTCTTCTTCTTCTTCTTCCCCGCAATCTCGTCTCCCAGTCCCGTGTTTCGCACACACCTGGTCGGAAACCGTTTAACTTTGTTCGGAACTTTTTCGCGATACACTGCGCGCCGCCGATCCCGTACGGCGCGGTGGTATAATCGCCAACATGGTAAATCACCGTTGTCAAAAAAAAGTTCTCTTCGCCTTTGGGACTTTATTCTTTCAAATAATTCAATACGTGTACACGTCTATTTGACACGTTCATGCAGAAATATTCAATTGGAAATAGGCGCGTCTCGCAGCACGATTTCTCTCTTGTTTTCCGCTGTTGGCGTGTACACACATATTACAATATACATATATAATACGCCCTCATCATACGTGTGTACGAGACTTTGACGAAAACGGTTCGCATCAAACAAGGCGCATGCACGTGATTATCAATCGGAGTGAAATCTCATTTATTCGTTTATTAGAAATTGTCACACGCTGCTATTTACAGTCAAATTGTGTAGAGTTAAAACGCGCCGCGGAACTCGTTTCGTCGCTAATTCGACTGCAATCAACTTATTGCGGTATAGATTACACCGGAACCGCGCGAATACATTTTTATCCTTCGACGCTCCTGAAAATTGTTTTTGCGTACTACCGCGCGCGTTTCACGGAACGTTCATTGTTCCCGTTTCTCGAAACTGGGAGATATTAATACGAATTTAACATGTTTTTTCAACACACTAACGTACGCGGGTACACCCATATAACATATTAGCATTTATTTCTTGTCTACAGTAGCAGATTCGTTCATGTTTCCGACTAAAATGATCGCTTCGCGCATGCATGACCAATAAGCGGCAATAACTAGGTCGTAGTTCAAACAATCGAGACTGTCCGACTGTTGAACTGTGCCTATACACGCCTGCAGTGATTAATCTCCGTATCGGAAGATGGGCTATAAGGATCGCTGTCGCTTTTCATATGGTCTATAACAGTGGTCACCAAATGGTGGCCCGCGGGCCACGTCCGGCCTGCGAACACACTTTATCCGGCCCGCAGACAAGGAAAAAAAAGTAAAAACCGATAGTAAAATACGAATAAACTTCAATGGTAAACTTACTTGCCATTTTTCCCGAAAATTTTACCCTGACTTTCTATTTATATTATAATATTGCTTTTAATATGTATTTTATTTTATATTTTTCAATTTATTATTTTTTATTTGAGTTATACTTTTGCTTCATTACATAATATGTTAAAAATATTTGTTTGGCTATTTTGATGGCCCCTGAAAATTTTCAAAATTCCTGATTCGGCCCTCCAAAATTATTAATTGGTGACCCCTGGTCTATAACATACCATAAATTGTTTCCTTGCAAGACCTTCTGACACAATATTTGTGTTCATACTTCTGAATAATGTCTCGAAAGATAATTATTGATGCCAGAAGTCGAGAAAAAATACCGTGAACAGTATGAATGCCGAGAAAACTGTATCGCGGTGCCGGAGCTGCACGAGTGTTTGTTACAACCTCGTCGCGTTTTTAGATCCGCTCCTGTATAGCGTTTAGTACGTACGATTGCATTCGAACAACTCGAAGATTTCAACTGAATAATCGTTCGCAATTACAAGTGTACAAGAACATAAGACTAGTATGTTTGTCCGTAAGGCCGTTCGGTATTTCTCAATGAGGTTAGGTCTTAGCGCGCGTTACAACAATTAAAAAAGTACATAATCTTCCCACGTGTCGGCCCATAGTGAGACTCATCGGACTAATCATTCGTCATTACCGCATGTACTGCGGTGCGGATTGTTTTTTTTTTTTATATTCTTTCGAAGCGCTCATGAAAATAATATAATACGTGTAATGCACGTTCCGCGCCGCCGCCGCCCGTCGAGATGACGAAAACCGAAGCGCGTCGCGCACTCGGGGCTACACATCGTGTTAATATAATAGGCCGCGCATTTGTTGATCGATTTCTCCGTTTGTTTTCGAAAATCGTTAAAAACGCTCTCGCTGCCTTAAAGCACCACGGCGTAAATACGTTAATTAGGTTAAACACCGCGGCGGTACCTACCGTGCTTTCCGTACTCCCGAAGCATAGTTACGTGTACCTGGGCGAGTTCTGTGATTAGTTCGAACGGAGTTACCGGCGCGGGGCCCGCTCGCAAGTTGCGCGGATGCTTTTGAATATATTTGTACTTAACGAGACATACGTCCGAGCGCGCGCGGTTCGGATACGGTATGTAACCGTCTGCGGCGGCTTCGCTGCTAATCACCTGGAGGTGGGTGTCGACCCCGTTTGCGGCGGATATGCGTCGCCGTCGTCGTCGTCGGGACGGGAACATGACAAATTACAAATAAATGTGTACGACCGCGGACGAGGGGGAAAAAAACACACGCACACAATACAAACATTGCGAATGAAAACGTAAAGAAACCATTAATCTGCTCGGGGCATCTCGACATCTGTATTTTGAGGACGTTTCGACAAAAAGTATAAAATAATACTCGGTTACATTAATAACAATAATAGTAATAACAGTCGTACAAAAGAAGGATGGAGGATAAAAAATAAATAAATATATATTAAATGAAATGAGAATAAAAAAAAAAACACACCCCGAATCCATTGTGTCGCGCGCTCGACGACGTTTGAGTGTACTTCTCGTACAGTCGTATACTGTTGCAGTTGCACAATTCGAAAATCGTTACTAGACGGAAAACTGGTCCCGGCCGTTTATGATGGTAATACGACGGACAGAGAGAGAGAGGAAAAAAGGTATAATAATACATCGCGTTATCGGCACATCTCGCGACGGAGGATCGTACGATGTGTTTATTTTATAACCGTTGCTCGATCGAGAGCACTTTAAATGACATTTATTGTGGTGCAGCTGCCGTCTCACGACGACAAAACGCAAATACGCGGTATAGAGCTGAAGATTTAAAAAAAAAGTCCTTCAGGTACACACGCACACGTACGGGGTCGGCTACGTTATCATTGTGTTCTAACCGGGTAGTCATCAGGCCGTGCGCGTCCGGGGCTGTAGAACGGCTTCTTCGTGGTGTATGGAAAGGGGTCGAGTAATCGCATTTCGCAGTGAGCGACTACGGCACGACCGTACACGTATTGTGCCCACCTGTTGGTGCGCGAAATCTACGCCCGCGGACGGTACCCCGTCTAATAACGCGCGCATATATACGTAGGTACAATATAATATAAAACCACTTCATACGATACATTTTCTCCCAACTCGAAATTTCTATACACAAATAGTATTAATAATAATAATAATACAATATTCGTTTAAACGGCGTCCCATTGTGAGTTCGGTTATATATGGCGTATACACCGGGGTCGTGGTGTGCGTGTGTTTACAGAAATAATAAATGTGACAGATTTCAAGGTGCACCGCGTACCTACGAGTATATACCTCGGTGGTCATAACTACGACGCTCCGCGGCTATTCGTTATAATATTCCGGATTCCAGAGATTATGTACCTATATACGTGCAACACGTTGGCGCGTACTTTTTTTATATTATATCGCTGCACTGTTCCCGAAAACCCTGTGCATACACCGCGTAGCGTAACGTCGTAGTTGAATAAATAACAATTTCGTTTAATTTCGGAAAAAAGTCCGCCCGCCGCTTTGATGTTTTAATTAATTTTAATTCGACGAATTACGACGATATTATTCGTGAGTACGGCCCACTCGCGCGTACCACGTATATATTATATAGACGACGACGATATTATACGAATACTCGCAACCGTTTGGCCTCACTCCCGCTGACGCTTCGACCCCCGGCCGCAGCGGCGTGCCTATATACTGTATGTCTGTATCTCGGAATAATGTGCTCGGTCGAGTACGATTAATATATTATTATTATTAATGTTTGATAGCTATTACGTGTACTGTTTTGTTATAATTTATCTCAAATCAAACGGAACACGTTCTACTGTATATAATATTCATATACACGCATATTGGTATACCGCGGTATACGTACGATACCAAACGTCTGTGCACCGCACATTGATCGCTCATGAATGCGCGTTTAATATAGGTTCGCGTTACCACACTTCGGGTGCAGCCAGTGACCGCAAACGTTTTTATCGATCACCACCTATTGGCTGTTGAGTCACCACTTTTTTGGACTTGCAGCAAGATTATTTGAAAGATGAAAATATATAACATTATTTTAAGGTCTACTCCGGTGCGTTTTCGTATTCGACTTTCGATTCTGTAACGATAATCTTATGCTGACATATTATCATAAGATTATACAGCTAATACGTTGAGTGTGGTCGACGAGCGAATTATGCTGACGAAGGAGTCTTTTGGTAGCGACAGTGGCGTACGGACGAGAGTCGAGCACCAGGAGTCGTGAAGCAAGTAAACACCATTGACAGTCACCGGGAATGAAAGTCTGAGAAGAAAGGTGTTCAACAGAACCACCTCGTTCGCAAGACGGACATCTCAAAAGCTTAGGACGGGTTGCAATCATAACAGTTAATAAAAAATACATATAATAATTGGTTGTGTTACAGTTAAGTAACGCCGAAGCAGGTTCTTCCCGAAGGTCTCGTGGACTAAGAATAACGGAAGTAGAACGTTATAATTATATCACTTGCTCTTCGCATCGTTCGATAAGCGCATACAATATTGTTGAATACGCTTTTCGTCACACGGTGGTGGGCGTGCAGAATCCTTTCTTCAGGGTAAAATCAGTTTTCTTACACCACCCGCGCTCATCACCTACTGCGAAAAAGATTCCTTTTATATAATGCGAATTGTAAATACAGAACAATCGGTCTAATGATGGTGAACACGACAGCAACGGACGTTTTACTGTAATTGGTTTAGCAGTACGAATACGTTTTACAAAATAGTTACATAATATATGTACTAAAAAATACCATCCACTTACCTACCCGGTTTCCAAGTTTGGCCTAATCGTGACGTGTCTACACGCAACTGGTTACACCAGCAGTAAAGTTAAACTAAAACTATATGTCCTATTATATTATGCTTTACTTCTCAGTATTTCTGCTGCGTATTACGTTATCAAGAGGTTAAGTCATTATAGAAAACGTTTCAAATGGATGAAAAATTGTTTTAAACGCGAACATTTTTTACTGTAAAAGAATTTCAGATGAACGATGACTTAATGTTTGGATCCTTCATGCGAGTGTCCAAAACAAATTTATTTTCGTTTTCAAAAAAAAAAGATCTATCTCATTATTTCGTAATATCAGTTTTTTTCTTTTTTTTTTCACCGTGTTATCTATCCGACAAGAACACGCATATTATTTCCGGAATTATCAACGTATTAGCTGTTGGCTGTTGCAGCATGGTTGCCTTACAATATCGTTCATGTTTTTCGAGCCACACGACGTCCGCGAACAATAATGATAATGATGGTAACCAGATATAGTCATATTGAATTCTAAAAAAAACTATTGTTTGCTTCCTGATTTTCCCATAACGTGTACGAAATCTTCACCATAGAAGTATGAAGTATATAAGCAAGCGCGCGCAATATTTCAACATACCAAAAATGTTGGACAAAACATTTCTTGAAACTGTGTAGAGCCCATACATAACAATAATCAGTTTTCGTATCTTGTAATAGTTATCGGTTAAGGATCTGCATAATATATATATGTTATGCGGGTACTGTTTTCGTATAGGAATTCTACGGTTTCTATTGATCGGTGTATTACATCGTTTTTCAACACCGTGCAGCAGTGTATACGGGTAAGTAATAAAAAAAAAAAAACGTATTTTTCGATTATTAGTATAATACGCATAATATTATACCCATTAACCCGCCGCCGTGTACGACTATAAATCACTGTACAACATATTGGTAATAATTAAAATAAATATATAAAAAAAAAGGATACCACCACTGCACGTAACCAATTGTGTAATATATAAATAATAAATTATACACACGTCCGTCTGTCGGGTCTGCGTAAACAATACGATAAATATCCGTTTCTTCGACGGAATATCATGCGCGACGGTGTATCGAGAATTAATTGTTTTCCTAAGCTTTTGTGATTAAATAATGAGTTTAGTTTTAACAGCTCACCCGTGTGCTCGCAGACGATACGAGCGTATAGATATTTTACGGCGCGTACGCGTACAATGCGATACCAGTTATATAGTATTATATAGTACAGGTGTACCCATGGGTTAACCAACGCGCGGAATTCAAACTTTGTGCCATCACTGCACCGTAGCTAGTGTTTCCTAGAAATAACCTTACGTGCGGGTTACGTGCACGCATAAATGGAATCCGAGTGTACGTAAACTAAAGCGTATTACGAAGATTTATCGGACAGCGCTTATTATAACACATTTTATAGTGTTGCTCGGACGAAGGTCTGCTGAAAAAAGCGTCGATTTCGGATATTACGTGTTATTAGCACGGGCACCTATATGTACGGGGTGTGCCGCGGTAAACGAATGGATTTGGATCGGCTGTCACTCGTCGACGGCTAGGGGTAGAGGGATGGACCCGAGACCGTTGTACCGATGGGCCAATGCTCTTTCCGTAGAGGCATCATATAGTTGTCGTGACGAGTATAACGATGTTGTAGAATGTAACATCCCTTATTTTAGTGGACATTTTGTAGTTGCCCACACTAAACGCCTTATACCAAGTGTATCCGTAGAGACGGCCATCGTATGGATGATGTCTCGTTCCACGAATAAATTGCAGCGTTTGTCTCACGGGATCTTGTGCGTACATACAATAACAGTTTGATAAATTTTTTGAGTTTTTCAAATCCATTCGTTTTCTTATGCCGTACCCTGTACGTATCTAACCGCACCCGGTATAGGTGCACCTCGTGCACATACCTACAGCCATGCGAGTGATATTATATGGTATACGTCTAATGGTAAAAACAACACTTGCTCGTGCATTTACACACCGGAGTTCGGTGCGAGGTCCCTACACACTACGGCACGTATTACTGTTTACTATTATTTTTTTTATTATTATTATTGTAGCGTAGCAGGACGACTTGGACGGTCGTAATTCGAGAATCGTCCTACTCGAGAGTGCCGAATACACACATGCGCGGTAACTCGCGTACCATAATATCCGGAGTAATTTTTTAGTCTCGTAAGCGTAACCGTTTGACGAACCAGTTGAACACGGTCCGTCGTCATGCAGTTCGTGTGGACTATGGCATTCGGGCCGACTACGTACAATATCGGTTCGAACAGATAACGAGGGCGAGTCTGATAACGCAGTGGCGTACCTGTGGGGGGGGGGGGCGAAGGGGGCATTCGCCCCCCCCCGTGGGTCGTATAATTATATGCATAATTTTGATTTGTTTTCACGAAGTCAATAATATGATAATTGATAACATGATAACATGATCAATCCCTAGATTTTAAAATATTTTTGTTATCTATAGTCGAATCAGGTGTTATCAATTTGTTTTGGCGGTTCGACCATAGAGTAATTACTCTATCATGGGTTCACAAAAGCATGTGATAATAATATATTATAATCTAATATGTGGTCTGTGGTTCGACTGTTGTCTCTTATCATTGATTCTAGCTACAAAATAATTATTAAATTGTACGATTTGTATGTGTACTGTGTGTGTCTGTGTACATAATAGTGTAAAATATTTGTTTTGACGTGTTTTGTAAATTTGAATTATTTGTCATGAACAAGCAACGCACACTCAGTAGTTAACTGAGTAAGCAGAATCATCCATCTACTGCAACAAGTATAAATGCAATAGTTAAAGATGATAATTCTATTACCTATATTCCGTCTCCAAAAAAGAGGAAAGTTGATCTGTCAGATCAAAAGGTATTTAATATTTTGGGTCCTACTGAAAATTAAAGTTATGAAGATCAACCTTTAGAAGTATTTGAATTCAGTGATGATATAGGGAATTTTTTAAAACCTACACATCCTTCTGATCACATAAAGTCTAGAATTCTTGAGAAATTGAATATTCCAGAAGATAATTTTGTTTATCCTTTCTCAGTACATACTAAGAAGTCCAAAGAAGAAAAACAGTTTCTTAAGCGTTCACATTTTGAAAAATATAAGTGGCTTGTTTATTCAACATCAAAGAATGGTTTGTTTTGTAAATTTTGTGTGTTTTTTAGCAATAAAGGTGGTAAAGATAATAACGTAGAACTTAAAAAGTTAGTATGAACTGAAAGTAAATGAACCATTAAATAAGTATGCTAAATTATTAGGGAAGGATGGTGATTTAGAGAAACATAGTTTAAATTTATATAATTTAAATGCTTTGACATCTGCTACTGATTTTTTAAACTGTTATAAAAATCCACAAAAACTTTTTGACTCAAACGGAAACGAAGACGCTCCTATAATAGTGAAGATTATATTTTACAATCGACTGTTAATACGATGCGTAAGATAATATCGGACATATTTTGTTGAATCCGATCACGATTCAAGTTTTCTGCTCTCGGTCTGTCTCTTGTTTGCCTCTTCTAAAGTGTCTAAACGCTTACGTCACGTGTAATATATAATATGTCTACAGTTATCGCACATAATGAACGCTTTGTATCGCGTGGCCCGTGTTCTTAAACGAACACAAGGCAATAACATGCGGTTTACGAACGTCCTAGCGGTTTGTTTTTGCGTACGAATGTATTTTCGACTGTATCAGTCGTGCATCCGGATCTTGCGACGATATATCGCGTCTGTCTACACTTGAGATACCAAAAGACCAAGGAGTCGACCCGAATAATTTGCACGCCCAAATACTTTATTTCAACTGAAGAACAAACGCAACATTATAGTGCGTCTCTCGAGCTCATTTGTTTCACTGAGGCCGTTTTTAGCGCTGGAATCTGGACGCGTGATAACGTTAATCGTATCGCAAGTACGGTACTAAATGTGATATTTTAATGTGAATCAATCCGATTAACTGACAATTTTGATTACTCAAATGCTGAATTGCTCCTCCCTTCCTAAAAGTTCGATTGATCGTTACTCGACTGTGTTATAGAATATTGTTTAAGTATACAGTCTTGTTTGGAGTACAAATACACAAGGCGATACTGACGTGATGACTGATGAGTTACAAATAGGAAAACCGTAGAAAATATTTTATACGAATAAAATATAACCATAACGCATAGTGTGTTCGTGTGTACCCATAAGCGTATGTGTGTTGTCATTAAAAGTGCGCGAACCGAGAGACAGACAAATCCGCGACGGAAATTGAAGTATTTCTACTTTTATTTTTTGTACATCGACACAATTTCGACTAAATATTTTTAAATTGCAGTACAGTAACAAGCATTTAATTGTTCCCGCCGGGTCGTGTGATCGGCGAATATCATGAAATGTGATTAGCGAAGAAAATTAGATCCGTATCCATACTAACTATAATAACGACCTGATTATGTTTGCACCACGTCAGATATTGCGCTTTAAAATCGTATAATACAAGTGTCTGTGCGTTCGTATAATTTAATCATGGGAATTTTCAGCTTATAGCTCACGGAAATCGATTTGACGCCGAAACACAACTGTTATTCAAATTACCGTCACTGGAAGGCGAACAGATTTCACAAGAACGCCTATAAATAACATCGTATGTATTTTTAATAACATTATTTCACCTTTACAAGATTGATATCTGCCGTAGCTCGGCGAATGGTCTCAATGGCGTTGTACGTACATATTACGGTAATAATATACGAGGTTGGATTACCTTTAAATTTTCCAACTTTCTAAATTGGATAAAAACTTTTCGTCTAGTAAATTTCAATTTATTACAAACTTTGAACGTTCCGTCGTATTATAATAAATGTTCGTCAATAGTAATGCATTTCTCTTTTGTGTAATTTAATTTAAAACTGCAGTACAATGTACTACGGTGCAATGTGCTCATCATCCATCTACATATCCTGTTGATCGATAATAGAACGATGAAAATAACATAACAACGATTTTGACTCGCGATGGTTTGTCGGTTCTCCGTCGGCCGTAGGTTTCACGCCGTTGTTCGACTGAGAAAAAAATAGTCATTAAAATAATACTATCGAACAACCGTACGGAATTATTTTACATAATATTATGTAAATAGTATTTTGAACAATAACGGTAGGCACAATATAGTTAATACTATTATCTACACATCGATTGCGCTCGACAACGTTTAAATTGAACAAATTAGCCGCTTTTATAAAACATTATACGGTATCCTGCGTAATATGTTTATTTTTTCCCCCGAAGAAAGCTCATCTGCTTACGTGCACACATTACATACGTATACATACGGTAGACCACGCGATGAGTACAAAGTATGATCGGAACTGAAAAATCCAATCATATTTTGCAGATTGCAGAGGAGGACCTCATAGGCCGTGCCGTCGCGTAATCTGGTGTACCTGAAGCAGCACCTATGTACCTTTAAGCAGAATGCGCGCGAAAGAGATTTAATAACATTTTCACGGATCGGCAGGATAATCTGCAGGGGTGTTGGAGATTATGAAACGTGTCGTAAATGTATATATTGTATATATTGAACGCGATAAGACCGTATATAATTTAACGTTATGTATTCTGTTATTCGTGTATACGTCCGTATGAAATTCCTGCATTTGAATAATACCGTGTGTAATGTATATTATTATTATTTTTATAAGGAAATCGTACGATTCGATACGCACCGCCCGACCAATTCATTATCGTTTTTAACACGAAACCGTGTTTCTCCTTTTCACTCGCTACACTCACTCTCTCTCTCTCTCTCTCTCTCTCTCTCTCTCTCACGCCGTCCAATGAGTTATTTTCAAGGGATTTCTGTCACCCTACCTCGCACGACGAACTAAGCGTCTCACGCACATGCACGTGATAATAATGTATACGAATGATATTTATAACGAAAACGACCATACGGCGGCGGTGGCGGTGAGGAAACACGATTGACACACACTCGCTTACAATAACGGGTTTACACAAAACGTGTCCCTGTTGCCTGTTCGACGGTTGCCTCGTCCGCAACATGTGTGTGTGTATAATATTATTATAATACACACGTGGTAATATATTATCCGATCGTTATTGCCTTACGCGCCGTCGTACGACAGAAACGTTTAAATTGATTAAAAAAAATAAAAATAAAAATAAAGAGAGTGAGAGAGAGAGAGACGAAATAGAAACGGGAAGAAAAAAAACACCAAACAGGATTTATGGCCAAATCTTTTTCTAATCTATTGAAATAAGTTACGCTCTTGTTTTGTTGTTGTGTTTTATTTTTTTTTTTTTGTCTTTCTCTCGCTCGCTACGCGTTACTTTACACTCGTCCGTTCAAATATATAATATCATTTAAAACACAAATATATATAAATGTATAAACGTATAATAACGTTCGCCGGTCATATAATTGAAACGCAATTGTGCGCGCTCGGCCCACGCTCAGCGGGGACACCCAAAGGGTATACACACACACACACACACACACACACACACACACACACACACACACGTACACACGCACACGCGTACACACGATTCGATGTACTCGCTGCACAACACGACCATCGTCGTATATTATAATAATATATAAAATAATAATAATATTAATACGATTGTACGTATACGTGTATATAAGTGTGTAGTCGGCGCGCGTTCGGTCGTAAACATCGAGAAAAATATGTATACGTATATTATTTTAATGCAACGATAATTTTATTTTTCATATTATTATACTACTTTCGATATTAATAATTTGGTACGCGCTCTAAGCCGGTCCGGTGGCAATGAATAATGGCCGTCCGTCTCCCGGACAGACGCCTTGATCGCCGTCGTCGTCGCCTCCGATTATAATAATATATATTATTTATCTTTATCTTATTACCGATATGAAACGTCATATTAGTGAGCAGCAAAAATCAAATCGACGGGAATTGTCAAAAGTAAAGTTGACCCGGTAGACGCGACTACATGAGTGATATATATATGACATATTATGGTGCACCTACTGTGTACGCGCGCAATCATATACCTCGCAGTGCACTTTCGCTTTAGACGGTATTCGAGGAACTAAAACAAAAGAACTTCCTATGCGGAACAAAGTAAAATACTCTAACGAGAGAATATTGAAAGAAAAAACATCTAAGAATTCCTACATCTCCCAATAACGGCAGACTTTAATTACGTTTATGGATGCCGCTATACAGAATTCGTACGCACCAAAACCGACAACGTTCCAAGATGCTTAGATTTTTTTTCCGCCGCACTCTTAGCACACTTTCAAAACGCGCATTTTTATCCAAAGTCCATAGCGCTTTACGTTTAATTTCACTTGCGCTATACTCTACCGAAAACCGTACGCGAAACGTGTGTGTACGTTAACACTTGCGCCGAAGAACTGAACAACAGCACATTAAACCTCATTTCCACGTGAATCCGCGTCTAAACGAAACTGATAACATGTCCTATTTTATATCACAAAATTACCATAGTAAATATATCATCCATTAAACCAGATAAAATAGCGTCTTGTTCGATTAGATAGAGGAATCCCGAGAGTCTTGACCAGCGGTTTTCACATTGATTGACTCGGGAAATGTCATCTAAAGCCCGACGGAAAACGTCAGTGTCTTATACGGATCAAGCGTCGTTGTTGAGTCTTACTGCAGTTTGTAACGCTGCACCTAAAATGAACGGTTGTATCTGTGCACGCAATAGTTTTGACGGTGGTTTATTTCTCAATAACAATATATAGGTACAATATGATGATTTTAAACTATTTTCCTATGTACATTTATTTTATTTGCTTGTCTTCATCTCGCTCAAATTTCCAAATCGTAATGTAGCAACTGCTTATTGGTACTATAACTCATGATCACACATAAAATATTAAAACTATATTTATAGAAGTTAGCTTTATAACTAGGGAACCTAATACAGTTAATACCATCTATCTCTGATTGCCTGCAACTGTTAAGTGATAACACGAATATTTTCCCATCCAAAAAAAAAAAAGTTTGTATAGCCACAGGACACCATCAATCGGAAATACGTTTGGAACGTCTCTACATTTTGAACGGTCGGAGTGGGGCAAATGGTTTCTTTGTATCTTTTTATTCTACATGGAACGTCGGAACAAAGGTCCGTGCGCGATTTATCTGCCGAGTGGCTGTTGCGGGTTTTCGTCATATTTAAATATCACGACGACGACGTCGGCCGACCGGACACGCGCAACAGCAGAACGGATGTATGTACATCACACATACACGTCCGTCTAGAAACGTCAAACGGAGCCAATGGCGGATTACGTGAGGACTCCATGCGCGAGGCGTCTAATGTTACACTTCCTCGCCCGCAACCGTACGATCGCTGTTAAATTGTATGATAATGATAATTATGATAATTGTGAGTATCATTGTTGTACGCCACTTGCTGTTTTCGACCATTTTTGTTTGAGCGTGCGAGTGTTTTTTTATTCCCCTCGTCTCACTGCTCCCGTTCTTTCCACTCGACTTCTCACGCACGCCTGAAGTAGGTATACGATATTTGGACATTTTACGCGAACGCATAACGAACGAACGCCATTTTACATATTATTTACGCATGTGCCCGCGGGCCGATAGCAAATATTTTACTAGCCACGTGATGGTTCGGTACGACGGTAGTATGTTTACACCGATGAATCGAACACAATACGTCATAATATTGTATGGACATTATAATGTAGTATACGTCTGTTCGGGTGTGTAACGAAGTTTGTTCAGGTACACACGGTGCCTGCGTGTGCTCAGGTATATTATCGTACGCATATTGCATTTGTAAAGCACACTCTGTACGAGTTTTGACGTTTCGCAGTAGGCAAATGCGTGAAAAACTTGTTCGCGGGTGACTTCACGCGTGTACACACGAAAATAGGTGCACATAAGTTTTTGCGGTACAGACCATACGCGACCGTGACCAGATTCATATGTGTTATATTATTATTATCACCATGATATTGTCATACGTACACAACTTTCGCGAAAACTTACGTACGTTTCTAAACGCGAGAGTTATTTACATATACTGTTCTACGGTGGAAATAATATACTAATAACATATTGCCAAAAATACGACTAATCCAGAGACGAACACCACATACCACAAGAACTAGGAGCATCACAACAACAAATTTCTACGGTATTTTATTTTTTAAGCTAAATGTGACTGTGTAAATATTACGATTTAAAAAAAGCTCACCACTCGCTTCAAAATTTAAATATCGTAAAAAATTGTGTCATCACACAGAGAATTTTCTTCTCTTTAAGTTTAATAATAGGTCGGTTTACTCTAATATTAAAGCTAACAACACAAAATCGGTTCAGCCGAACACAGATTTGCCATGTTGTACGTTTGTAAGACGTTCTCTTAATATTGTACGTTGTACGCTTTAAATGAGAACATAAAACTTTACATTAAAACGGTATAGATCATGGATGGCCAACCTTTTGAACACTACGTGCCAAAAATTAACTTTTTTTTTCAAGCGTGTCATGAAAAATATTATGTAATATATACATTATATACAATATTGTAAAAAAAAATGATCGTAATTTTATTGTATAATTAATGTATTAATATCAAAAAGGTTAGTTTAGTTACACAATATTATAATATGCTGAATTTCAGCTAATTCGTTTCTCAGTATAACTAATTTTTTTTTCCATACGGTATTCGGCTGAAAATCTACTAGCTGCATTTAAAAATCATCTAAATTCAACCATTCAAACACTTTTAAGTTAATGACAATGTGTCTAGATAAATGATAATTTTCATGGTTTCTTCAAATTATTTAAACTGATATTATATATAATATATATAGTAAAAATATTTGAATTTTTCACGTGCCCTCAAAATCTTTTGGCGTGCTATGGATTTGCCATCGTTACTATGGATGCTCGATTAACTTCCAACTAACTTTTATAAATTTTCTTCGGTGATCTACTCGGTAAGTATACATCCGTCATGGAGAGCCCCGGTATAATGACTTACGTATATGGTGGCGCGTATATGGGTGCGCATCATTATATATTAATATGCGTGTTGTGCATCCAAGCTGCAGTGCTCTCTTCGCCCTTTGACCCTATTAGTAGTGAAAACAATATACTTTGTGACCGAACAAGTTATTATTTAAAATATTTTATTTACGCAAACGTATTAGATCTGTAATTTGCACGTGCACCGCATCATGACGTGTTTAACTTACTTTCATATAAGAACGATACGAGTACTTAACTGCAACGGACTTTTGGTCCTCGTAATAATATATAACACTATGATGATAATAATAATAATAGTTATACATTAATATGTGTACCACGACTTCGACGGCGGCGTCGGCGGTCGTGGGCGTTTTGGTATGTGATATTTTTTTTTTACCGCTCCGACCCGCGTCGTCATATTGTACGCGTGTACCTGTACATAATGCAGAGGTCCTCTTCGGCGGCGTCCTTAACTATACTCTCGCACGCACGCACGCACCTAATACACGTGTACATAGTGTGTACACATGCGTGTGTGTATATGGTCTCTTCACATGACCCTCCCCTGACAATCCCACGCGGCCGCCTGTAATAGAGTATTATTATTATAACTATTACTATTATCACAATGGGCAATCAATCTCTTTTTCCGTGTGCCCCCGTCCGGGTCGTCATCTGCGCTCTTTCCGCCGGTCGAAAAAATAAAAAATAAAATAAAACTCCGCCGGGGCCAAGTTCATTAACACCGCGGGCGCGCGCGCTCGCGACCCACTAAACGCGAAGCGAGCGCGGCGCACGTACACACACGATATAATACTATCGTGTCTATAAACTGCGGCTGTCCCCGGCTCGTTTGAATATTGTAATAATATTTCATACGCGCGTTATTCCGTCGAACGAATATATTATTATCATAATGGTGCGCAAGCGACCGTATTGTCAAAACCGCAAGCGTGTGACATCGTCCGACCTATAACGAACCGTCGGCCGACAGAGAGAGGAACACACACACACACACACAGAGAGAGAGAGGAATACAAATAATACACAAACGATTACAACGATATATGTGTACGCACGGTACACACTTGGTCGGTGGCGGCCCGATGATAAATCGTACGTATAGTAATGGGAAAAATACCTTTTGCCCGCGCCGCCGATTAGCGTTCGACTTGTTACGATATTATTCCATGTACATATCGTTAAACGTACGCATATGTACACAGCGCGTACGGTGTGTCCGACCGTGTACTCGGTTCGTGCTGTATACATACGAGTTCGCACGCGCCATGCGTATATACACTTTATCGTTTTCGGTTCTTCGGCGCTACCGGCCGAAAACGAGAATTTTCCCAATTGTTATGCGCAACCCTTGATGGCTCGAAGTGTCGAACGTCTCTGTACAAGTCGAACTTTCGATAGCTCCGAGATAAACGTCTTCTTGACGGCTGCGCTCCGATGCACACGGTTATGTGACTCACGGTTTCCCGAAATTCGAATTTCACCGACTAGAATATTGATCTCGATAACCCGAGGTCGTTTGTATCGGCTTATGGTTCAAAAGTCGAAATAGTATGCACTGGATACCATACACCTCTACAGGTATTACGCGAATATTCGAGGACAAGCAGATAGTATTCGGACGAGGTTTTTTGCTCACTCAATGAGATTGAAAACTTCGCAGAGAAGTCCGACCGTCCAAAATAAAAATAGTGAAATCTTAAATATGTTTTTTTAATCACACGTGTGGAGTATGATAATTTCAAAATTGTAATGTGTACATAACATACATATTTCTAAGGATATTTATGTATGCTTATATATTATCAAACACGAGTCTGTCACTATCATGATGTTATGTGCGTTTTCTTTTTGTGTGTCTCTGAATACGATTTCCACGATTTTTACCTTAGGTACGTTTTTAAAAGAAAATTTCGTTTAGATGGTACTTTAAAGAAGTCATTTTTTAAATTCTCAACTGTTTATCAGTGAATTGAAAAAATAGTGCAAAAAAGAGTAAACTATTTCAACCGAGATCGAGAATTAATACCAACATACCATATTACGTACATAACTTTATTAATATTCCTGATTTTAAATAGGTACTTATAAAACGATACTTATAAAGCTTATAAACCTATCTTATTAAGATATTTGGTTCTACTATTATATCAACTATCTTTAAAAATTAAAACTGATACACCCTATCTATCTCACACTTGTAATCGTTTTTTTGGGGGGCTATGGTACATGGATTTCAAGTTCAAATGACAAATACAGCAATGAACACATCCCAATATCTCACCCGACCTAGGAGTATTGCCCTTTTCTATTTTGATTACATAAATATTTCTTGTTATAGATATAGGGGGTCATGCTAAATTTTGTCCAGAACGTCACGCCGGGTGTCACACCATCGTCGTGTGAATAGTATACAAACGAGTAAAATGCAGTTTCCTTACCAACGGTTTGGTTGTCGTAGTAAATTTCAATATGGTTTCACTATACATTTACTACGACAACCATACGTTATAATAAAACGGTGCATTTTACTCGTTTACATAATTTTCACTCTACGAGTGTGACATCCGGTGCCAAAAATCCCTGGGAATTCTCCGCTGCGCGGAAAAACATTGAATCACGTATACCTTTTTTGGGGAATAGTAGTTCCGACTACGCCTTTATCTCCTCCGACTACTTCAACTATGCCCTCGGTGGAGTACAGGCTGTCATAATAAAAATACAATATAATAAATCGAATGAATATGTACAGTCATTATTTTTTATTCGCATCAACAATTTACCATATAATAATTGACATTAGTTGTACTCTTCACAACGATCCTTGATGCGAAAAATCCGAAACTCATGAAACACCATAGCGTTTAGGTCGTCGTCAAAGTTGCCGGATCGTTTTTGAACTATAGACTAAACGTCTCGCGCATAAACTTTATGATTTCCCGTCAAGGGTAGATGTTCAAATCAAACGAATTTCACGATCGTTCCGTTGTCTTGGAGACGTGATCGGTTTTTTGCAACAATCGGTCAACATTTTTTTTTCTCGTATATCCTGCTCGAAAATATGTATGTTAAAAAATAAAATAAACAAAATCCGAATTATTCAGACACATGAATCGTCCACGAAACGATAATCTCACCGTGTTTTGGCCTAATATAGTAACCGTTATACAATATTGTACTGCGTAAGACGATCTATCGTGTACGCATTTAATCCATTCAATATGGAATATATTTGATTAAAAACTAATCGAATCGATCGATTACCACGCGTATTTGGTATGGTGTAGGTTGCGCGTCATATGGTTTGCACTTGAGTGCTTTAACTACCCTGCTGGTGCGCGGGCTTTGATATTTTTCCGAAAACGAATTTTTCTGTAAACCGAAAATGTAATTTACTGGGTTCGTACAACTTACAGAGTTGGCACAGCAATGTCCGATGACGACGACCGCGACGAGCCAAATCGAAGAGGGCTGAAAATAATATAATACATATAATTTGGTACGTGCGGAATAACTTCTGGTCCCGAAAACCCTCGTTTCGGAATTTATTATCGAAACGCTATGCCGCCCGACATCTGCCTCAAGACTTATTTTTTTTCGAATTCATCCCAGAACCAACGTCTATTTATTCTCTTTTAACATAATATAATATATATATATATTCTCGGGGCCAAACGTCACGTCGAGTTATTATTATTTGAGGAATGAAGTTGATGGAATTCCGTCATTTTCCCTTCTATATATTTATGTATATGTATTTTGATTCGCACAAAGCTCTTGGAATGTCTCCAAAACTTAACAAGGATTTTAATTTATATAGCGTACAAAGCCAAACTAAACCGTCCGGATTGTCTGCCGAGTTTCAAGGATTTCCGCGCATATTTTCATTACGTGTATTATGTTTTGATATTTATATATTAAGTGCCACTTCACATAATCTATATACGACTGTGTATACGCGATTACACTACGCGCGCAGCACGTATTACCAACACGGTATACACACTGAAATGTTAATACGGCGATATTAAGTTGATTTAAAACTTATCAATCTTACATTATCGTACACACAACGTGAAACTGTAAGAATTTGCGTAATTTAATGCTATACGTGCACGTCAACGTATAACATGTAATATAATCCAAAGATAATAAAATCGTTCGTACGTTTTCGAAAATGAAAAATAATAACACCATAATACATTATCAAAACTCTAGAGCGTTAATCGGATCAAATTATAATATGAACCAACAATAACATTAAGTATCTATACACGCAGAGCGTCCCACCGGAATTCACACAGATCGATATCTCCCGTGTTAATAGAAATAATCGAATTCTGTTTTTTTTTAGGAGCATCCCTGGGCAAAGGCAATTTTGTCGACAATAGTTTAGAGAATAATAAGTGTATTATATTCAAAAAGTTTAGATATTAACTTTTTATTTTATAACTTTTATACATTTTGAAGATAGCCATTTAATAAAGCTTAGTTTTCTAAAAATGTTTTCTGTTCAAATTTCAATTTTCACTAACTTCTTGATTTTAATAGTTTTTCTAGTTTACAAGAATAATTATAACATTATCAACGAACCATATCGGAAAATGACGAGGTAAAAATAATTTTAAATTATTTCTTTGTAAACTTAAAAAATTACTAAAAATCGTGGAATCAATGAAAACTGAGAGTTGAACTGTCGAGATTTCCCCCAAAAAAAGCCCTATAAAATGGCTATATTTTAATTTCACAGAATCATAAAATAAAAAATTATTTTTCTAACTTTTTTATAATAAACTTATATATTTACCGAACAATTGTCAATAAAATTGTCTTTGCCCAGAAATGCTCATAAAAAAAACCTAATTTGATTATCTCTATTAACACAAAATATATGACTTTGTGTGAATCCCGTGGGACACCCTGTTTATATATACTCGTATATCAATATAGTATAAAATAGTCTATTATAGTATTTTCACTTGCACTTTTCAAACGATTCACAAAAGAAAAACACAAACAATCTTGAAAGACTTTCTCGTTATATCCGACACATTCGCGTGAAAGTAAAGGAGTACAATTTTTTTGATATTAGGTCAGTAATTATATAATATTATAAGGGCTACACAACAGCGGCGGTGCCTACGTACGCGTACGCGACACAATACGTCTCGCAGCTCCAACGCTGCAATAAATTTAATCACCTGGTGCGTATAGTATAGTTCAAGAGGCGCACATTTAACGCCAAAATGAATCCCAAGTCCCCGAGTGCCATATAATTTTAAGAAACCGGAGTTTCATAATATAGCCCCGTGAGTACCGCGTAGAATTTCAATTGAAACTTTACCTTGTATTCCGACGACGGCTAGCGGTAAAGGTACGCGTGTACTCAGGGCTCGGGGGGTTGTTTCAGAGAGAGAGAGAGAGAGAGAGAGAGAGAGAGAGAGAGAGAGAGAAAGCGAACGATCGGGATGGCGGTGTGGTTGAAGGAGAAAGAGGACGAGTGAATTTGAAAGAACGCGCAGATGTCGGCGGTACGCGTAGATATTATACACAATGGGCTAGGGACGAAGGAGAGGAGAGGAAATATTTGCGGGCCCCAATTAGACGGGATAAAGGCGAAAAAGAAGAAGACCGCAATCGTGCGGGGTTCTCATATAATATATATATATATATAATTTTATTTATTTTTGCTTCAAAAGAATTTCTGGTTAGGTTCAAACTTCCAGGATGATGAGTCATATAATAATTTACAGCGGTCCACTTTTCCGTCGAGGTTTATTTTACATCGTCGGTTGTGCGCGCGCGTTCGTCTGTACATATAGGTATACGAGGTACAATATGTATTCATGAGAACAATATCTGCGGGGTGTGTGTTGTGTGCCGGGCGACGCTCGTATATAATATATTATTATTATTTTTATTATTAATACGATGCGGGCCGGGTCACGGCGATAAATCGGTGCGCAATTTTTTTTTTTCCCATTCGCAAAGAGGGCGGACGAATTCCGAATCGTATATAATTACACGATTACTCGATATAATCGATCGGCACTCCGAAATCGCGTCCGTCGGCGGGACGCGATATATATTAGACCGTGATGCATGTCGGACGCACGGACGTTCCGAGTTCGGTCCGCGTTGATTTATGTACACGGGCCCCAATTTTTTTTTATTTCGAAAACGAGCGAAAAAAGTAAAAAATCTTTACGCGTGAGAGAGAGAGAATGAGAGAGGCCGCGTGCTCGGTGGCTCATATTCTTCGCCCGATATTGTACAATTTTAAATCACTGTTGACTTATCGAATATCGACGAATGTCGACATTAAAATTTTTAACATTTTTTTCCCGGCACCATTCGATTTGTCTGTACAAAATTTGTTTTATCAACGAAAACAATGTTCTTGCAATCCCCCCCCCCCCGTCAAACCAAAATATACCACTTATGTGCTACCGTCTTGCAGCAGTATTATATTTCGGTATTACGTGTACCGCGCTACCGTCATCGCGACTGTAATCGATACGCTTGTTACGATGTAGTGATCATTGTTCATTAGGGCTGGGATTTCGATGCACTTCTCGTTGTTTTCGTAAGTTTTCCCAATCGTATTGTCACGAATCCGTTTCGCTTTTATATGAAAGTTTATTGAGTTTCTATTTCTAGAGCATTTAAGGGTTTTTTGGGGCATTCAATTCCCTACAGCTCCACAGAGATGGCCGGATTTAGGATTTTCAAACTTTCCAAACTTAGCGCTGCAGTTACAAGAACAGAACACTCGTTGCCGTTATAGTATGCATGAGGTCCGTCGCCAGAATTGAGGCAATAGACGATATGTATAGCGCTATATAGGATTGCGTCGACTTACAGACACACGTTTTCGATCGACAGCCGGTGTGCCGATTCGCTTTTCCATCGTGCCCCGCACTGCATCAATACATAATTTATTACGCAGTTCACTGAATATACAAATACGGTAACTGCGTACATTTTTTAAGCAGTGAATAAAAATATAGTTTTTGAAACGTAATATTGCGATGAACGGGTGGATGATGTTACCTATTGGCATTTCTTGAACTACCACTGTCAGCAGGGCTGTATTATTTGGACATTTTACGCCCCGGGGCAACATATTTTAGCCACCCTCCCGTACCCCCCCCCCCAAATAATTATCAAAATAGTTTTTCCAATAAACGTATTGAAGACTGAAGTAAATAAATAAAAACATTTTTTTTTTTTGTTATTATAGATACGCCATAATATTTATTTTCAATATAAAATTGCCGCCCCCCTAATAACCTAAAGAACTTGCCGCCCCGGGCAACAAGGGACACTTACCCCCCTCAAATACGGCCCTGACCGTCAGCTGTAAGTATATATATACGTATATTGTATTGGCAATTTTTAACCTCGGTATACGAGTATAGTGCACTACGCGTTGACGCCGTTGAAGGCGACGGACACGGTCGCGGTATTTACGTCCGGAGGGCTCGGGTTCGCCGTGTTGCGGGCGTACATTTTTCATTATTATCATCACCGCGCGTCGCCTCCGCCGCGCCGCAGTCCTCGTTACCTCGTAGGTATACCCATTGTACAATACGCGTACAGTGCACACACAAAAGACGAATACGTATTATGGTATACGCATCGTTGTGCAGTGCGATGAAGAAGTGTAGGTACGCCGTACGCATTATAAATGTTATCGTCCGATGATAATATTTGTAGCCCAGTGTGTGTGTGTGTGTGTGTAGACAAAGAAGTTTGACTCGCATTGACCCGCCGGGCTGGCCCCTATTGATTTTTGTGTTCGTACAATCGGACAGACGTCAGTTCGTTTCACGCCTCGAACGGGGTGAGAGGGTCTCTCACGGTGGTGGTACCCTTTTCCCGCTCGCCATCGCTCCGCCGGACAACCGGTTTCCGATCACAATCGAATATATTACAATAACGCTAAGCGCCCGCGCCACCGACTCCGTGCGTTTTGAAATAGTTTTACGTGCGCGCGTTTCCGAATAACAAGACTTTAATCGGACTCGACCACGTGTTAGACTTCAACACGGCCTGTTAACGCGACCGCGTGTAGGTAGGTGTGCATCGGACCGAACGGTATGTTGACAAAGTCGTCACATACTGATAGTGTTGCCCTGAGATAATGTGTCCGAGGGTTTTCGGCGAAAAGCGTGAAAAAACCAAAAGAAAAGAAAAAACGTATATAAGTGTTCGTTCGTAATGACGTAATGTGCGCGGACCTAGTCGAGCGCTGTGTTCGGGGGGAGGGTGCGGGAGAGACACCCGGTCGAGTAATATTTTCTATTTTACATTTTTTTCTCTTTTTTAATTGGAACTCGGTCGGTTATTTATTGTTATTATTGTAATATTTTTCCCGTCTTCTGACTTCTGAATAAATATTCACACACGTACGATACACACGCACACATACAATAATAATAAGAAAAAAAAACTCCGATCGCCGGCGCGCGTCAAACGGCCTGCAGCCGCGATGGCGCGCGCGCGTTCGGTTTTTCAACACGTACAATATATTATTATAACAGAATAGAATATATAAATATGATATTATATTACATTCGGTGGGCATATACACACCTGTGTACCAGTATCCGACCACGATGCGCCGAGTCCGTTTGATTCTCGTTATTATTTCACGGAAATATTTTAATACAATATAAATACAATATGCAAGGCCGTAGCCAAAGGGGGGGTTTCAGAGTTCAAACCGCCCCCGACATTTTTTTTTTAAAGTCTTATTATGATTTGTTAAGTTGCACAAACTTCATTTAAATAACAATTTTTATTATAGAAAATATTATATCAAAAATTGTTATATCAATTTTATATCAAACAGATTTTGTAGAGATTTTTTTCGTCATAATACATCTTTATAATTTAAACCCCCCCCAAAAAAAATGTTATGCTGGCTACGGTCTTGACAATATGTGTACGCTGCGCGCAGACAAACACCGGCGCCCCCTTTATACTTATCGTACCTACGTGTAATATATTACACAAAAATTAACGGCTCTGCGACTAGAATTTTTTTTTCTCGTTGCCCCCTCCCCCTGTCAACACTCGTTAGTCTTTGCCGTAATATGTATTTCCAAGTAGGACGTATCGGCCGCTATACCATACGCAGGTACGTATGCTCGCAGAAGTGCCTACACGATTATACTACGCGTGCGCGCATGCCCAATATCCGTGCGCGCTGTACACTCGGCTCGTAAATTAAACGTATTTTATGTTATAACGTAATGTTATTTTTTTTTCACCATGCGAACTTGAGAGAAGAAAAAAAAAATCGCCCCCGGCTGTATCATTGGCGGGCGCGCGCCCGAGCCTCCCCGCTCCGATTATTATCACGCGCTGTAACGCGGTCACGCCGACCCCCAGCTCCTACGCACGCGTCGGGCGTCTTTTACACGCACACACTCGGAGGGACACATTTTTTTCTTTCTCCTCCCCTCTCTCTCTCCCTCTCTTTCTCACTCCGTCCGTCCAAGCCCAATTCGAATCAGTTTTTTTCCCGACCACGTCAACAACAACAATATAATAATAATCGTATCGCGTACAACGGGTTTTTAATTGGACTCGTGTGTGTCTACAATCGAATTTTTTACTGCGCGTAAGTACATATATGTACATACACAAACACATTATTATATATCATTAGCATGTCATTGCAGTGTTACTTTATTATATCGTACACATGTGTGCGCGCGGACAGATATCTAAAATATAATATTAATATTATGTATATTAAATGATACTGAAATGTATAGGAACATAGTGTTACGCGCGCAGGCGCGAATAATGACGCACGTTACATGCATGATTCGGATCTCTAAAAAGAAAAACGTCTCAGATAATCTTACATCGTTAAGAAACTATTAATTTCTTGTCATTTTTTTTTCGTACAATATCTCAGTCAAGAACACTTGAACTGAGCAAGCGCATACTTATGTTCTTATGGACTCGAGTCTAATTTCGGGACTCACACATATATTTACTTTATGTTATGGCGCTTTATTCATTCTTGGGGTTGATCTTACTATCTAAAGAAACACCACCGAATCTTTCAACAGCCACCGAATGCAGTGTAATAACAATCCATGCACTTCGTTTGCGTCGGCCAAGCACTCCGAAATCAAAATTTCGACTTTTTTTCTATAGAAAAGTTATCAATTTATGTATAACAAAAATTTAACCCTTAAAAAAATTATTTTGATTTCGGCAAGCTATGCCGACGATGCTGACCCGGATACCGAAATTTCAATACCTATTCATTCTACATTGAAGTCGATTATGGACGTTTCATGACTTCTATACAGAAAGTGTTTACAGATAAATCACATTGGAAACGCGGTCTTCGTATTGGTCTCTTTTAAATTTCAATAATTCTCTGTTCCGATACTAAGCGAGGTTTCTATTAAATTGGTACAGGTGGGTATTATCCAGCTTGCAGGATCGCAATCGTTAGATGAGCGTAAACGTAAATCATATCCTCATCGTTCGTTGTTTATTTTATAAATAAATTGACGTACAGCTGTAATAGTATTGATTTCGTGATGTTTAACCGTAACGGTATTGTTGCGATTAACGTATAAATGATTGTTCGAACTCGAAAGGTCCGGGCCGAGGCGAAACGGAAAACAAATTTTGACGGCGACGCGTACATATCTTGTGGTATCGATTAAAACTGCACGTTGTGCTCTGGTGAAAGGATAGCAATTATCAATACATTATACTAGTATATATCCAATAATGGACTCGTGCGTTCCCCGAAACTCCCGGATCGGGTCCGATGTTTATTCGCGGCGGCGGATCTCCGAATCGTGCGAACGCTTAACCTCCTCAAACGTCGGCGGCCATCGTTTATGTTCCCGTCGGAATATTGTAATATAATTCGTTATTCCAACCCATAATATATACATTATGTATGTATATAATAGGCCAGTGGTTCTTAACCTTTTTCGAATGACGGAACACTTAACATTTTATAAGATTACACAACCGCAAAATAAAATAGTAATATATATACATTTTTGAATATTTTAATATATTAAACAATGAATGTATAGCATAAAATTGTTTGCATGACATACATGTTAGTGTTAGTCACTAAAAAATAATAAAATAATAAAAAAAGTTAAAAAAAATTAAAAAATTTGAAATTGAATACTTTGTATGAGATATTTGTGCTATAAAACAACTTTTCTCCACAAACCACACAAAGGGGAATTTGACAATCATTTTCGTGAACATAAGAGAACCCAAAATTTAAATAATTATTGCAATATTGTCTATTGACCTTTTTTATTTTATTCTCATTATTGAAAGTATCATCTTTGATATTGCTTGTATTTGTACTTGCATTATCAGTACCATAATCATGTTTTTGTTTAAGAAATTTGTCCATTTTGTTATTAAAATGGTCGTTACAAATGAACTTCTAATCAGAATAATTGGATAGATTATTTTATTAATTAAATACATTTCAAATCGAAAAAAATGTTTTCACTGATTTTAAAATGTTGGCGGGACACTTATACCAAGTCCACGGAACACCGGTTAAGAACCACTGTAATAGGCAGATATTGCAGCTGTATGAAGGTACCTACACCGCGATACGATTTTCGACTCGTATTTGGCACGCGTCCATTCGTGAATTATTATTTACACGTACACGCTCTCGTGTATAGTTATATACGCGTTGTAATGCCGCGTAAATATGCTAAAATATTTCGTACAGCACGTATACGACACGCACCCCCGCGTGCTGGTATACCCACCCGTAGTATATATACGCACACGTACGAACGCATTGCTGCGGCGGAATTTATACTTCGCGCTAAACTATGTGTTTATGTACATACATACATACATACATACGAGTACATACATATCCATATATGTGTATACATTATAATATATGGTAGAAATTATTAACGAAGGGGTTATTCTATATGCTTCTGTCGCGTAATCATGTACAGGTTGGCAAATATATGTATACTCGTATGTATAGTACAAGAGCGAGCCTTTGAGAAGAAACATATCCTATACTTTATACCCCCGAATTTACGATATCGACACATCCTGAACCCCCAACCCTTGGAGATATACGTATATACATATATATATATTTATATACATAACGCCGCGTCCTGCCTTTATACGCACATACATAAATACTATAGATGTATATATATATATAGTATATAGCCTTTGCAATTTTCCGACTTAATTCGTTTCGTTGAATTATTGTTTATCACCGCCTGCACTTTTGAATTTTTCCCACGTACGTTATATATTATACTCCTGCTGTGCCGTCCTTATTATCATCATTATTGCATTTGCAAACGTGCAGAGCGTCTTAGTTTTATTTTTTTCATCCCTAATATAATACGCGTTTACGTGTACGCACAAAAACACACACACACATACATACACCGAACATAATATTAGAAGCGACAGACCGTTCGCAAGACTCCATTTATAAACAAGTTTCGAAACGATTTTAGATTTTCAAGTATAATATATTAAAAGTTTAAATATATAATACATCATGACTTATAAGCTGTGGCATGTATAATAAATAGTCTATTAGTGCGTTTCGTGTATTACATAAATGTATGCGTACAAATTTAATGTGTATAGGTACTTAATAATAGGTTTATTTTATACAACAATATTTAAATATGGCCCTCCCCCTCCACCGGACGAGCATTTATGTGATTATTTAGTTACGTTTAGGTATAAAACTGTTGACGAAAAATCCTTTCTCCGTCAAATGTCGAAATAATTTCTACCGACCCGGTCTCTATCGCGCGCACATATTATATATTATATGAATCATTCGTCCGGAATTCGCCCAAAAGGAGGGTTTTTAATGTACACAGGATCTCGGGTTTCGCCCTAGGTACTTTCGGCTGTTTAATAGCCGGCCCGGGCACTCGGACCCCGTAATTATTATCTATAAATCGACGTGATCAAATAAATCTGGAAAAACGAAAAACGTCTCCGTTGTTTGTTTTCGGTCCTTCCGCCCGGCGGCGGCTGATTTGTATACTTTTAACACCGCCCCTCACCGTACCAATCAATATCGTATATATACTATGTAAACTACTAATGTATATATATATATATATATATATATATATATATATATATATATATATATATATATACTCACATATTATATTATATATAGTAAGTATAGGAAAAGTCAGAAATCCGATATCGTATACTAATATCTTCATCGGATTAGGGAGACCTACATGAATGTCTTTTTAAATTGCTTCGTACGCTCCGGCACGGATAGCCCTCGAGGTGAATATTTATGATCATTGTGTACGTGGGATCCTAAACCTAATATCGCCTATACACAAGTATGGAATATAAATACATATTACACATACGTTGTCCTATACGCATACGCCGCACGCACGCTCGTGCGGCAGGAAGGGTCTTAAAGCCTTTTAGGAACGTTTTGGTTTGATGTCAGTCAGTAAAGGTGTCGCATCCATAATAATAATAATAGTAATAATATGTTCAAAAGAGTTATTCAATACGTGCTGTGAGCAGAAATCGTCAGTAGGTCGAGGGGGAAAAAAAAGTACAATCGACGATACCAAAGTGTGTTTTGCCTCAATCGCTTTTTCTCATTTTCTTGTTTTTTATTTTTTTTCACTCGCAGATCCGTTTTTTGGTTCGAGTTTTGTTCATTTCGTTGAAATACGCGTACGTAAAGTATACAATAATCGTGTGCTATTGAATATTTTACCTAGAAAATAACCGTTAATAATAATATTGTGCAGAAGAATTTAATATATTTTTCATTTAGTAATGTAACTTGTGTGTATGACAATGAAATACGGGTTTCAAATAATTATAATTATTAATTATGCGTCATGTTTGCGTAGCTTATACCAATATTATAATCTTAAAAACTCAAAAAGTGACTGTTTTCTTTTTCTTCGTAAAATCATTATACAGTTATTGCTTGCGGTGATAAAAATAATCACAATGCGATCAAGATTGTACGCATGTGTCATCAATTCGTTAGACATGATATTATAGTTTCACGATTGTTCGTTATGAACAAAACTGTAGCACTTCGATCGTACCACAAGTATGCGAGTGTAACAGAATCTAAATATGAGTAATAATTGATAAAGCGCAAGCGACGAAAATGGGTAGAAGAAAATCGTACGGGCTATAGGTGCGTACGCAATTTATTACGTTTGGTATAATAATAATAACATGACGTGCGCGATTCGCTTGTTTTCCAAAACATCCGTATGAAACCTTACCTAACCGTGTGCCGGCGAATCGTACGCGGCCGCCGTTATCAAAAGAATAATGTACAAACCGTCGGACGCATAAAATAGGTGAAAACGTTACTACGTTACTACTCGTATTATTCGATTCCGATCGGATCTAATATTCGGGTTACCCAGTTCTCGTTTTACTGTTAAATAAAATATTGACGAGTCCATATAATACGGTAAATCATGCATACGCTATTGAGCGTGCGATGCGCACGCAGTATAATGTACACGGATCGGGATTCGAGGAGAAAAACATTTCGTTCGGTTTTCCTCGCGACGCCGAACGATAATATTATAATACACGTGTACACCGTATACCCGTGCGTATTACCATTATGTCAAAACCGACCGCGTACCCATCGGCTCCTGCGATAATTCCTGGCGATAATAATGGACACTAATAACAACGGCGTGAAGACGGCCGCGATGGCGACATTAGCCCGTTTTAAACGTGTCCTTATTGAATTTGCATTATTTAACTTGCCCCGTCGAGAGCTGGACGTAGACGCGAGCCCGTCGGACGTAATGGAAAATTAACCGTGAATAACGAGGTGCGTTCACGGCGCGTTACTCACCGCTATTATTATTTATTATCGTTGCTGTCGTTATTTGCACGTATCATGCGAAACGCTGAACGAATATAACAGCGTGAACGCTAATACGTAGTGCAAGCGAGGATACGTGAAGGCACGAGATCATGTGTTTGACGGAACGAGCGCTTCGATTTGTGTAGACGTAGGATGCGATTTGGCGAAGGAACTCGGAGAGTTTTTAGTTACCCGATGATCATGATTTTTGAAATCGAAACCGGTCGTATGCTATAGCATTTTTTCTGTGTAATACTCAAGCTAATGTTTGTATTTCACCTATGTTATTTATTGTTTTTTTTTTTTTTTATTATTGGGTAAAGGCTTCAACTTCTGCGGTTATTAGCCTGTGGTAATTACAAAATACTGATCTCAAAACCATGGGGAATCTTTATGTTTAACATAGGTATTATGTACATTTGTTTTTTTTTTTTTTTTCATTTACATTGATTTTGCCAAGCCTATGTCCGTGAAGAACCCATATAGATTTTTCGAGTTCTCCTCGCCAAGTGCTTGTTTCATTGTCGATGGATTACCAAGAATTTGTCTAGAGCTGCCGAACTTGGGGCATTCCAGAATAATATGTTTGATCGTCAGTTCTTTGTCACATAAAGGTTTGTTATTTTCTACAATGGCGAATCCAGTTCCATAGGAGGATTTTGAGGCGTCTGTAAAGATTTTTGTGTGATGAGGGTATTTTTTTTCAATTATTTCTGAAAAACTATATTTATTGTAGTATGTACATTTATTTGAATGGAAATTCGATTCATTTTAATAAATTATTTATGTATTCAACAATAATTTGTTATTATATTTAAGAGTGTTAACCTTTAAACAGACAATTTTACATTTATTATGTGTAGTCGGAAAATATGACGAGACCCCGACGAGAAACATTGTTTTTTTTTTTTTTTTAATTAACCTTCGGCACTTGTTGTAGGTATATCGTACAACGTGTTATTATATCGTAACATTTTCATAATGAAAACACGATGCTACTTGTACGAACAAAAATCGGTATTATCCTATCATCGTCATCACTCATCGTCGTCACGTTAACGGCAGTTATACCACGCATCGTATGGTCTCGCGATGACGGTCCGCGTTCTGAAAGCTGAAAACCTAAGCTATGACCACGGGTCACTCCGACGAAGGACCGGGCCGGGAGTATATCGTAGGCGACACTCGTAACGCCGACCGGTATCATGTACAGGTGCACCCGCCGGCCGGCAGCCGTAAACAAATATTGTATTTTGTAAAACATGTGCGCTTCGAGATAAGGAAGGTACGGCGCGGGTCCACGGTCAACATTATCCGTCAATGTTGGGCAGATAAAAAAAAAGAACACCGTGTTAACCGGGGGGAAAAAAAATAGTAAAAAAAAAAAAACGTTAAAGGAATAACAGTGGTTCTCATTTGATTTATCTCAAGGCGGAATCGTATTGGAGAACGGAAAAAAAAAAATAAAATAAAAGGGAATACATTTACGTACATATATACATGCATAAGGACACGCGCTAAAAAGAAACGTCTCAGACTGCCGCGGACGGGGGCGGGGAAAGAAAAGGAGGAAAAAGTTGATTAAATTTGCATGTTGGCAAGAAAACTTAGCGCTCCGGAACCACTCCGGTGAATGAAACTAAAACATGTCCTGACCTATATTACGTATTCTTCCCCTCGGCTTGATCTCAATACGGTTTTTTCACCGACTTGCGAAACGACCGTTCGAGTGCTACCTACTCATTCCGTTCGACGGCGGAATCACAACGTTCGTGAAATCGGCCGCAGACGCCACAATAATTAATGCGCAGCGGACACGTGCGCGGCTTTCGGCGTAACACAATATTTTTTTTCTTATCGTCGCGTGTCGTCTATTGTACATTGTATATTATATGAATATTAGTATTACGTTTGCGACGATTGCGTAGGTAAACATAAAAGTCTTGTACGACGGCGAAATTGCACGCCCTTGTAACGCAGTCCCGAACGGGTAAAAAATAATTGTGATTCGATATTCACGTGTTCACGTAGGTACCGCTATTGCGAGCCGTGGTCTCGTGGATTAAAACAGAAAAAAAAAAAATGTAAAAATAATGTTATGCGCGTTATGGTAATGGATAATGATTTATTTATTTTTTCGGAACGCGTTTATGGTTTTATAATTAATATTATTCAACGTTATACATATCATTATTACTAATACGCGTAGCTGTACCGCGTACATTGTGCGGCGGGCGAAATGCATGTTTTTCTTCGTGATAACATTTTTTTTTTTTTTTTAATTATACACCTTTCCACGCGGCGTTAATCTATTTCCATTGATTTAATTAAAACCCCAACCTCATTATCTTGTACTCAGATAAACATAACCGTGCGCATGCGTTATTACGTGTACGTACATATACATTACGCTGTTATTGAATACGCTCCGGATAGCCAGTAGTATGTGTGTAATAAACGCAAGAAAAAATTCGTTAACGGCCGTCATACTTCACTCGCCGTTTTCGTACACGTATATAATATCATAATATTAGGTTTACTACCCATTTAACATCTAATACGGTTGTGCATACTTGTTCCTTTTGAGTTCATTCGATATCGTCCGTGGGGCAGGGCAGGCACATTATGTTATAATCGTTTCGACGTACAGCGTGTGCCATTCTAACGGCGGCGTAACGTAAAACTTTTTTAGGACGATAGGCAGCACTAAAATAAACGTTCTAAGCTGATTTCCGAAAACCGTAACCCTGAAGGTTTGACCATAAATGGTGTTAACGTGCGGTATAAATCTTACATTTTTTTCTTCTAACAACGACGACTATTTTTATAGGACAAGATTAGAGTACTTATTTTTTTTTTAAAAAACATTTTTACCATCTCAAAAATTGGTCTAAGCTTCTAGCATTTATCATACCCCCTCCTAATTGTATTTAACTTACCTGTTTACAGTACTGAAATATCGACAATTTTGAATAATATGTATGGTTTGTATTGATATTGCAGCGTCTACTTTAATCATATAAATTATAAACTAAATCAAAATCAAATTTTGATTATTTCTCCTAACATTTATTGTTCTTTCATCACTTATTGTTCTACTCATACGATATAATGTGTATAGTTCTTAATTAAATATTATTACTCTCTATCTCTAACACAAGCTAAAAGCTTAAAAAAGATAGATAATCATGTAATCTAACGTAAAATGTTTTGTATACTATGTAATTTATGATGGTTTTTTGAATAAATAATAAAAAAAAAAATCAGATTCATTGTCGTTCACTTTTAATGAAAACCTTTTATCATCCACCGTACCGTGTACTCTGCTTGCTATTGAAAATATGACTCTCTTATGGTGAACATTTGATTTTGATTTATTGGGTAGAAAAATGATAACAATAAGTACCTACAAATCCAAGTGTTAGATTGTTTGAATGATGATGAAAAAATCGTATTTTTGTAAACATATTAAATGTTATAATAATAATAATAGTTAATAATAGTCGTCTAGTTGCTGAGATAGTAAAAAAAATAGTTTATTTGCTCTCGAGAAAACAGTCGACTGTTGGAATTTAATGCTTTAAAACACGCGTGTTGCTATTAAAGAAACGTGAGTTTTACTGCACACTTAAAAGGTTACAATTTTGGACAAAATCTACTCGGAACGTGTATTTATTAGTTACCGCCCGCCGTCCTAAAATAGTCCAATACTCCGATCTAAGGTCATCCGGCTGAAATATGTCGTGTTACCGTTTGAGTAGAACACACACTGTATATTATAATGCCCGGTGTGTATATATGTACATAAGTCGTGATATAATAATGTTATACCGAGAATTGATATTTCGAAACGCGATTGTATTTTATTATCCGGTTATCATAGCATTAAATTACACTAGTTTTAATATTGAATTTTTCGAAACTCGCATCGGTGTACGCGTGTACAAAATATAATATTATACGGCCATCGCGTTGATGGGCTTTTTATAATAATGATAATAAACGCTGCTGTGCACCTAATATTGTATTCGTCTATTGTGAACGCGACGCTGTTCTGCCGATTTGTCGATAACCGCACCGAAGGAAAAAAATATATAATATTATTATAGAACCTTGTGTGCTTATATATTGTGTGCGCGCATGTAGGTTTGTTGCGAAATGGAATGATAAGACTGTACTTCACCGTTCGTTTTATCAAAAAATAATAATGAAAAAAAAAACGTAATATTTTCATATTATTTCGTTTGCGAAACTACATTTTAATTTAAATAAAAAAAAAAGACCTACTACCTGCCATGAGCGTCTACAGCTGTAACAGCAGCAGCGCAACGACAATCGGTTAAGAATGTATATATTTGGTTCCAAAGAGCTCTTTATATTAATATAAAAAAACGTTTTCTTTTTTTAACTACGGAACAAATTTATTTTAAAGCTAGCGTGTACAACATACATACATATATGTATACAGCTATATGTGCATAAAGTCAAGACTGGGAAATATAATTGCGTTGCCGCACTAAACTCTGCATTTTAACCGTAGTGCACTAGAATGGCATGCGTGTCCTAGAAACCTCTCTCCGGAACCCCAGACACTTTTTTTCGCTCTACTCGACACGAAAATATATAAACAATGCCATTTAAAAAAAATAATAATAATAAGAATCAAGTACGAACTGCAACGGGATGCATTCGACTCACATCGGACTATCAATTCGTAATGTCGCATATGCCAGCTATCGTTAATATATACGTTTAATTTTTCAAATCAAGGATACGTATCACATAGGTACCTGTAATTTTAGGATATGTGGAGGATGTTTGTATAGGATTTAAAACGGAATCCTTGGCTTGATAAAACTTTTGCACGGAAATAGTCGAGATAATCCGAGATAATTGTAAAAATTGAAAATCTCTAATATACCGCCGGTAAACCGGTAACTACTGCACTTTCATTTTTTATGGATTTAGGTATCTCAATTCTCAACACAAGTATAGAACACCTTGTATCGCCGTTGTTTACGTTCGTCCGCTAGTTACCAGTACGATTGTCGATATGAAACTATTCAATTTTATTATAACTAGTCGGTATTAACAAATAGGTATCAAAATAAACATTCTTCATTTACCGGTTAAGATGTTTAATTTATTTAGGTTTCTACCGCGAGATAACAAATTGTTTGTAAACAGTACGTATATTATGGAATATTACAGTTTATTGTTTGAAATACGAGTATACGCTTATAAAGCGAAAATTCGGCACGCTCGAAGAGTTTTACTTGTTTTCATATTCTACAGATATCGCATTTACCGCAGTGCTTACAATTCGAATTTTTGTTAAAATATCCCATGTACAATATACCGATGCATACATACGGTCATGCATAAAATATGTGTACTAAGAAGTAAGCCGTGTCAAATGGCAACCCTAAAAACGGGGCAGCTCGCTGAGTAGATAAATACGTTTATATAGTTGCGTACAAAATAAATACGTAACACGAAAATGTTGTTTTCCGAATAATTAAGAACGTAATACATCTCGTCATCATGAAACTGTTATAACATAATATACGAGTATATAGAGTTAGAGTTGCCGGTGGTAAACGCGGGCGCGCGGTTCGGCGACTGCGGTGAAACAGTAGTTAATTATCATAACGTTATTAAAACCAAGTAGGTATATACGTACCCGGGACCGCGTGTACATTATAATATTTACGATGGGGTCACCTATAACGTAATAGGTAAATATGTGGCTGCAGCGGCCTTAGCGTATATACGTGTATAATACGTGCGCGCGATGGAATTCGACGTCCGAACGCGTTTGCCTGGCACATCACGTCGAAAACGTGTAATATCGTATAAAATGGAAGAAGGAATACAGAGAAAAAGATTGATTAGACGGGGCGACGGTGGGAGAAGAGGAAAACCGACCCGGAAGTGTACAAAAAAAAAAAAAATAATAAACACATATATGTGTATATATACGTAAAACAATTGAATTTAATATGCCCGAAAGCGTCCATTAGCGCGCACATAGAGCTGCGCTCCGTATTGTATATATATATACGTATGTATCATTATGTGTGCGTGGAATATTTTTATGTTTCATTTTTACTCCTCTCGTTACCGAAAAAAATTTAAAAAAGAATAATAATGTGACGGTGCTGAGTATATATATATATACACAAGGGCCGCGACGGGCAGGATTCAAAAAAGTTCCGTAGTAGCCAGGGGGATGTTGTTAGCTTTCTTTTTTATTTTTATGCGATTTCGTTTGTGCTATGTTGGAAGAACGCCGAATTTTGTAGCCGTTTTCTCCCCGGAAAGACGAAGAGTTAGCGACCAAAATCTAACAGATTGCGTTTGATGCGGCTTAAATATTTTTTTCGATCTTAATTTAATTGAGTTAATCAAATCGTAATAATAAAGTAGAACATTGTTAAACGAATACGTTTCGTGTACATTTATACACCTGTAGCCCTGTGAATAAGTCCTGCCTACGCCACTGATCCACGAAAATATACTTAAGGGTCGTAGCAAGAAACAATAGCGCCTCTGGCAATGAACCAAATTTGCGCTCCGTACACCAAATTTGTTTTTTCGTAAAGCTCATTATTAAAAAAAATAAAAATGTAACTTGAATGCGAGAGAAGGGTGTTGCGATAACGTAGAGAAAATAATTAAACGACAGATTTAAATTTTTTTACAAGTTATCAACTGTTACAACTGAACTCGCGCCTTTGGTATTAGTGCGCCCCCGGCAAAAGCCCTATTGCCAGTACCTAGCTACTTATTTGTCTGTACATATTTATATATACATGTGCTGTATGCGCTTATAAGATGGGAGGGGGTGCTTAGGGGCTCGAACCCTGCACCACACGGATTCGTAAGAAAACGTGTAATTATATTTGTACCCACGCTTGATAATCAGTGGGTACAGTCTGCATTGTCCGCATGAACACATATATTTTATAGACATCGGTGACCACGGCGGTTAGCGAATCGGAATTCTCCGTCGTTGTTATCGCAGTTGTACGTGAAGTACATCCAATATAAGTAGAGGTCGGATTTATATTATCTTAAAATCCTTAAAATATGATGTTTTTATGTCGCTTAAAATAGACAATATATTCTCTTAATATTCTTTTAAAATACCAGATATATGATGTTTTATGTCTTTAAATATGCAAAATATTCTTTTAATATTAAAAAAAAAAAATCTGTTTTAATTTATTATTTATTCATTTGGCTTTCAATAATTTGGTTTTACATTTATATAATTTAATTCATTTTCCAATATCAATTAATCTTTATCTTATCAATAAGGGCGTATTTGATTTTTCCAAACTTTTGATAGTTGTAACAGTTTGAAGAAAATTAATTTTTATAAAAATTAGATCATTTTTTACAGACTGTAGGTGTAATACGTTTTTGCATTTTTCAATACTGACTGACGACTTTTCTTCACTTAATTTGTCTATAACATTTTTCAAACCCTCAAAATTATCGTAATTAAAAACAGCTGCTTCCAGCCAAGTTCCTTACCAGGTTAATACGGGTTCTAGGGGGTAATGGTACATTGGGCATTATTTCTTTATACACCTGGACATGATATGGCGCTTTTAAAAATAATTTTTTTTAATATAACTGATCAATTTGGAAACATTTCTGAACCCAGAAATAAATCGTTTAGTGGATATTGTACTTATTATAATGCACAGTTTATATTGTAAGGCCTATGGTCGACAGTCGGTATGTAAGAGAACGCCAGTTCTCCACGATTACCATCGCGCTAACTTGAACTCTGTGTAACTACGAAACAGCCCTATGATTGTTAAGTATGTCAGTAAGTCTTGATAAACCTTTATATATTAATAATTATCTCTACCAATACGCATTTATTTGTAATATTAAGATCCTATACACCATTTATGCTCCAGAGCTACGGTTAATTATATTCAAAAGAACCTAACTTCTTCCCTGAATATCTTATATTTAACAGGTCATCCCCGACCACGTTACACTAGGCAACCGTGCGACTGTGTATTACACGCGCAATAGCGTACCGAGCCCAGGATATTGTCTAAGATTACCGCGTCGGTTGGTCATTCGATAAATCACGAACGGTTCCGCACGGAAAGCGCACGTCCGCGTATATTTCGACGCGATTTTCCGCGTGCATCCGACACGTAGAATACAAATCAAACGCTTGTTACACGCGTTATAATGTAGGAGGAATACACGTGTGCGTACACACTACGGTAGCTCGGCGTTTTCAAAGACAAAGAAAACGGTCAACAATAACGTATATTTATAGTCTATAGATGCGTATAGATTTATTAAATAACGTTTCGAACGAAATGCGTGTGCAGTGACTGCTGGAAAATTGTGCAGCGGTAGCCGATCCCCTTGCTGATGGGGGGAGGGGGGAGCTCAGGGTTTTAGAGGCCCTTAAACCGAATGAAAATGTGATTATTCTTTATAGACGCGCGTGTTATGTTAATTCACAACGGATTTTTTAACTTACGATTTGTATACAATTTAAGACGCTCCTGCTTGATATTCCGATCTACATGTACGTGCCCATCTGTACGGTTACATTTTTTTGAACACGCGATGCACGATTAGGTGTATAGCATTTTGAACGCTAAGAGTACGATACAATGTAACGTGGTCGGGGATGACCAGTCGAATATAACAGATGTCCAAGGAAGAAGTTAGACTCTTTTGAATATTATTAACTGTAGCCCTTAAACGGCTTATAGGATCTTTATACTACAAATAAAATGTGTGCACAGATAATTATTAATATTTAAATGCTTATTAAGGACTTAATGACATGGTTAACAAGTATAATAAGCTGTATCGTAGCTCGTACGGAGTTCGAGTGCGTCTCGGAGAACGCTGCGTCGTCCTCTTACACACTGCAGGTTATTGGCCATAGGCCTGACAATAATAAATATGGATGATGAGGCTTAATGTCTAGTCAGCGTATTGTACACAATGTACATATTATGGGCATAAAATAGTAGTATGGTGATGTAACGATCGTTACAACATATAGTATAAGTATTTAAAACTAATAAACGTATTAAATAATTAAAACGTATAATAAACGATCAGAAACTAACATATATAAGACCGTTTGGACGACCGCTTTTCAAGCAAAGTTGAAGTGGTCGATGAATAAATCTATAATACATAATGCATCAGGATAATAGCCTGTACAGCTAAACATTATATTTGGAGAATCGTCGTGTTTCACTGGCAGTGCACACAACGCGTCGAACTGTGTACATCGTTTCAGTGCAAGGTCGCGACTACAAAATTATATGACTATACCAGAGCCGTTACAAATAAAAAAAAAGAAAAAGATGAAAATATGTTACTCCACGCCTACTTCATAATATATGTAATTGTATTTATAAGTTTTCGAATGGTGGGATTACAACGAGGTTATTCATTGAAATGCATACAAATTTAATCCATACACTTTTAATTTTCTAAATATCCGCAAAAGAGTCTGCCAGAAACCTATTCCGTTTCCGAACACTATAGTATTTGTGGTAAGTGCAGGTGAATATTTATGTCGACTATATTCGTTACGGCAAACTGCGTCAAAAACTCGTTAAAGTAAATTTGCATTTACACGGGACGTTGTATCGTATTTTAATTTGTTTTTATTTGATTATATAGTAAACGAATTTGAATTGAATTATAATAACAGTTCGCACATTGTTATAAGTTAAACTAAAAACTAAAAAAGTTTATACATATATATGGTGTGATTAGAGAAAATCGACAGTGAGAAAGGGAGAGACTGATCCTCATTGGCTATTAATATTAATCGCCTATAGAAGGCTCGTTTTTCAAATAATTCGTCACGAATAAAATACAGAGACGAAGCAATAAGAACAAAGTAACGGTTTTGTCAAATAGGCACGTGGCAGTTGAGTAAGATCGTGAGGATGTAGTACATCATAAGTAATCGACTTGACCAGACAACATGATATAATCCTTTGAAGGATTATATTATTATCTCCGCGTAAATATGTTAGACGTAACGAGAACGAGGACATCGATCGAGTTCCGAGTCATCGGTGCAATATCTACGAGCGCTGCAGATGCCATAGTACATAATATCATCGCGGCAGGATGTGAACACGTATACTGGCCGTACACGGTAAATAATAATATTTTTTTTTTTCCATCCGTACAAGACGAAACGTGCGAACGGCGGCCGGTGCGCGGATACGTGTAAAAGCACGGTACGTGTGCGCACGGATGCTGCGACGTGTACGACGACATACAAGCGCGTACGTGCGTACGTTTATGTGATATACATACATACGCATTGTATACGTCTATTATGAGCAGTGTTTTCAAAAGAAACGACTCTGTTTTATACAGTCGTGTCGCCCCGGGGAGGTTAGGCAAAAAAAAAAAAAAGTCAAGAAATCGAGAATTCAATATTTCCCTACGCCGCCCGCCAACGGTGCTCAAGTCGTCCCGGGGGAGGGGCGGATAGCGTATATGTATAATGTATACAGTAGTTAGCGTACGGAACGGCGGAGGAGACGGTCGTGTTAGCGCGGGCGGTTAGAAGAATACACACACAATATCATTATACCGCGTATACGTATGTGTGTGTGTGCAAGTGCGTTCGCCTACGGAGACATTATAAACACATACACGCGAAGAGAAACACAAGGCAGTGAGAGATGAAGAAAAAAAAATGTAAAAATAATAATAATAAGAAAATACACACGCCAACGATTATTACACATATACTGCGGCGGAGTGTATATTATATATATTATACGGCGCGTGTATTTATACTTTTATCGTATCACGGGTATAAGGGGAGAACGCGCGCGTTTACGACGACGGAGCGTTTAACCCCTGCAGGTCCGATCTCGCAGCGGCTCGTATCTATATACCTAGGTCGCGGTCGTTCTGGTGCAGCAACCCGAGCATATTATAATATGTGTGTGTACGCGACGATCGCGACGTGACAATCGTCGGTTTAGAGTAAATTGAATTTCCCCTGTCTCTCTCTCTCTCTCTTTCTCTTTCTCTCACTCTGTCTCTCTTTCTTTACTTCCGAACGGGGCTTTTCTCGTTTATTATACAACTGTGTGTATATATATACGCGCGTCGTCGTCGTTGTTATAATGTATATACCCGAGCAGTCGTAAAAAAAACAAGAGCGACGCGCGTAAAAAACTAAATTAAAAAACTGGAAGGAAATAAAAGATCGACTTATCGAAATGGTGGTGCGCCTCCAGCGAGGGTCTGCGTTGCACGTGCGAAATCGGACCGAACCGGTTCGCGGGAAAGTCATTCAGCACTGCCAGTGTAATATAATGTAATTAATATAGGTATACGACGAGTGTGTGAGTTCTCTTCGCAAGCGAATAATATAGTGCAACGATGTCAAATTTATGGGAAAACAGGATTTTTTAATTTTCCTCCTCGTTATTATTATACGCTAGATGTTTCCGTCTTTTTTTTATCACAATACGCATGATTAATAATAGACATAAAAATAAATATTAATGAATATGCTTTTATTCCATCCGAGCACGGCGACGAGGTACCTACTTGAGCGCTACGCTTCGTTTTTCTCTAACGAGGTCGTAAATCGCAATTTTAAAATTACTCTTGCGAAGCGCTTCAGTACATTTACGTACGCACGCGTGTATGTTTACATATTACATATATGCAGATTTTATCGCGAGCTGCTTTCAAGTTTTCAAACAATGATTTTCTAGTTCCATTTGTCGTTTATTTCACATTACGCGCACGAACCGCACAACGAATTTGTTTTCGCGACGTTGACGATAAAACCGTTACAACAACTTATAACACACAATCGTTCATACCGCGATACGAATCGTACACCGAGCATTGTGTAGTATTAGAATTTTATACGGACACGAAACCGTTTCAACTTTCAAGATCACTTCAGGTAGTATGCACGTAACCTATATGTATACTTCTGGGAAGTAATCTGTTACTCGACTATAACGACGCGCTAAACAGGAATATATTGATTACACGCAGCGTACATTTCCACCTATTTATAGATGCGAAATGTATTAGCGTATGGGCAGGGTACGTATTTTACCTTGCGAGCTATTTTCGAAATACTAAAGAGACACGGTGATTGAGTGAGAGTAGGGGAGAGGATCGCGGTCAATTGGAGACGACTCACGACTGCGTGAAGTATGCGTATACAGGGTCCAGATGTTAATACACAAAATATGTGTTACTATTTACACTCCAGTATTCCACTGATTATATAATCACTATACTTGAATGGTTTTAGGACATTTCTGTATAACGACGTTTTCACAGTTTTCAGTGCGTAAGGAAAAACTTGAAAATAAGGGGCGAACGCGTGAATTCACGCAGCAGAACACACGACGTGCATTGTTGATCACACGGGGGTACCGAGGGGGTGCTTAACACCCCCTCGTCACAGCTGACCACCTCCGGTTTATTTTGAATTAACAAATATTGTTTTAGGAGAATTCTTTGTCAGAATAAGTTTTAGACTGAATGTACGCTTATGACGACGTGCACATGGCGGCGCCACGATACCTATAAGTTTTTTTACTCAGATGCGCGATGTAACGCAAAACTATACATCAACATATGGTGCCGCTTTTCGGCGGGCTTGGATATACGTACATGAATACTATTAACGTGTAGGTAATAAAACCACCACGTGGAGGGCGCTGCGACGTGCTCGATTTTATGTGTTACACGCAGTCAGTCGTCGTCGGGTGTACATCTTTTCGAGATTTTTAACAATCCATAAAATACAAGAATAGAATACAACGTAATACTCGTGAAAATACCTGATTCGGACTACGTGTTCGTCGGTTATTATCATTCGGTCGGTCGTCGTGGTCGTAATTTTTATAGTCGCACATACATAATAATATAATTATTGAACCTTTAAAAAACCGCTTCGGACGACAAACTGCGCGCCGCGTACCTGTACACAACGATATATACGATAACCGCACCGATATCGTAAAGTTCTACAAAAACTTCGTCGTGGCCGGTGCACGCGACTTGTTATGATCATCTGGTGCGAACGACTTACGACGTACAATATTATACGGAGGCAGCTAGTAATATGTCGATTGCGATTCATGTATATGTATAACTGTATAATATATGCGTACGAAACCGTTTGACGGACAAGACGACTTTATTACACGGTACGTCCGCCGTTATGTTTTATCGCGTAATAACGATCGTTGTTATTTGTCCGAATTAATAAACGGTCGGGGAGTGCAGCGGGTGGATAAAAAAAAAAATACTGAAATAAAAAAGGAGAACACGTATGCGTACGTGTAATAAAGGACCTGCGAGGGCATCGCACAACAGGTGATGACCGCCGTTCTACGGGACGCGGCCGAAAAAGAGCGGAAAAAAATAAAAACGAACGCACGTAACGATCGTGTTGTTTTATTACGAGCGACTTAATAACGCGGCCGCACGTGTGGTACACGTATGATAATATGACCGTGGCATTAAACGGCAGCGCGATAAACGGGCTTTCCAGGTGTTCCGTGCAGTGGCGTAGGAAGACTCGTTAGCGCCCCTGGCAAACCTAGGAAAATGCGCATTTTTAGCGATTAAAAAAATGACGAAAACACGGAATGATAATTTATTTTTTATATATATAATTAGGTAATACATTATACAATTATCAGTTATTATTACAATGTAAATTTCAAACTTTAAAAATTTTCTTTTCTTGCCCCAAGGCTAGAGAATTCATCGATAAAAATAATTGCCAATTTTAAAGCACAAATTTGCGCCCCTGGCTCAGGCACAGTTCGCCATACCCTTGCTACGCCACTGGTTCTGTGGGTACAGGCGCGAACCGTATTTAAACGTGCACATTTTCCCCCCTCGCGACGGCTCGATTCGACCACCTCCCCCCTCCACACACTCACCGGAGATGCTTGTGCGCCGACCAGGAGGAGAGAGTGTAATTTTCTTTCTCATGCTAATCTAATTTCCGATTTCCCGTAAGTTGTAATTGTTTTCGCTATCATAGTGCGTGTCTTCCGATCGTAATGCAAGGAGAGACGGCTTTTAAACTTTGGAAAACGAAATACCGGCGCTACGTCGTATACCGTGGACTCATCGTTCTCGTTGCGCGTATAACGTAAAGACCGTGCGGAGATGAGCGATTAAAAAAAAAAAAACGAAATCCGGGCGTATACGTGACCGGGGCTGTAATATTATATAGCTCATATCCCCTATCGCACAAGCGTTTTAATGTATATTACATATATTATACATACTCCTCCGTCGAACACGTCTCTATTTTCCACTCGATTTTTCCGTCGCGCCGCGGAGTTTTAGAAAATTGTTTAATGATCGGTTATGACCAGCTATATATACGAACCTTTATCGTATTATATGGTATGTATACGAGAAAATACGATTCAAATCGTTGTTGCAGCACTCAAACGCGCGCGCGCGGTAGTCCTTTTCTACCTGCCACCCACGACGCTACTGATCTGAATAAATATAACGTTGCGGTATATACCCAACTCGAAACCGGCTACGCACGCACACCGCGTGCATCGTACACAGTATACGTATGATATATACAATCCGCCCAAACTCCTCTACATATTAATAACCCGCCCCTCTAATTCCGTCGTGCGATGGTAGTACACATCGACGTGTATCTCGTTTGTACGTTATTGTTCCCGAGGTCAAAACGATTTTTTTCACCTCGGCCCGCGTACCAACACACGGGCGCACGTGGGTGTGATATGCGTACGACAAGAGTCCGTCGAACTTACACCTTCATTGTACGCAGAGCTTACCGATGCGAATTCGCGCGATTACGCCCGAAATTAGCAATTACACATCGGTAAGCCGGGGTGAAATGTTGGCGAATCCTTGCCATAACCGCTCTACACGAAACGTGCGTTTTCGTTTTATCCTTTTCCTATGTTGTGCGCGGGTCTCATGGTTTCAAGACCGATACGCGCACGAACGGGTACCCGTATTCCGTAGTTATACACATGCGTAAAAGACATAATATACTTAATGTAAGCGCTCTGTTACCCTGTGTACAATATTTCCAGCGGTGTTCCGTTTACATAGAAGACTCGACTGCTCACCAAATCTTCCCCTAGTACCGACAGAGTGGTATATTTTTTTTTTTTTTAAATCCTTACCCCTCCCGAAAACAAAACGAGACCGAGTCACTTCTGCACTGGTATCCAGCGCCAAATGTCTACAGGACGAGAGGGGCTACCGCAAAATGTCCTTGCACCGGGTGCCGTATACATGAATAAGGGTCGGCAACTGCAGCCTGAAGTCATTGCGGGGTTGTAAAAACATTAGATATCCCTTCGGAGCCGTATAGCTGTAAGATTTGGTATTATCTGATATTATTTACAGAGCAGTCGAAATTACCGAAAACGGAAAGGGGCACAAATGAGAACGAGACGAAAAAAGGACAACGAAGTGCTCGTCTCCGCGTACACCTACATCGTCGGCGTAATCGAACGCGTACATTATACATGCAAAATCGTATCGCCACGCCGCCCGCGCTCCCGTCTTTTCCGTCGTCTTAGCCGAGTCGCGCGCGATAAAAATATTTAAAACACCCTTCGTACAGCGCTCCGACTTGCGTGTCGTTCACATCTACCGATGCCATTACGATATATATACGTGCGCGCGTAATCCAGATTGATGGATATTATTCTTGATAATATCATCGGGTGCAGCGGGCCCTCTTGCCGCAGCCGACTGTCGATCACACGCACTCGCTCGCCCAAAGAGAGGATTAATATTCCGAGACGGTATTATTTTTCGAACAACATTTTTCATCTTGTCGTGAATTCCACCGGCGACGATGACGACGACGATCGCGAGAGACGGCGAGCGTGCGGCGCGCGGCCGAGGAGAGGGCTACGCGTGGTGCTTGTGTACACGTCACATATTATTTATATATGTGTGTTGTATTTATTTATTACTCGTATACAACAATATAAACGAATGTACGGAAGAAGACGAACGTCTCGTTAATGAATTTCTCGTAATCTTAATTATCGATCTGGCCGGCTGCAGCGGGGAGGGATACCGCGCGTATATAAGCGCTCCGTCATTACGGAATAATAACACTGCACCAGACGATTTTTGATATCCACACCATTGTTTTCTCAACCCTCTCGGGCGGCCACCCCGGCACGCATAAATTACCGCCGAACAAATGATGTAAGTTTTAATTATCGTCAGCGCCCAACCGCACCCGCCCACGGTCCTCACGGCGCGGTGCTAAGCGTCTTAAGACAAAATAATTTTATATAATATTAATAATAATATCGTAACGCGAAGAACGTGTAAACACTCGTACGCACATGTAGTGTAATGTATATGTACACAATGCACGTCATAATATTATTTATAAGTACGGTGTTAACTGTGAACGTTCCTCGTCTGCCTCTCGTCTCTCGATGGCACGGCGACGATTTCGACCTGGAGGGTTGCATCAAAATATCGAGGTAGTCGTGGCGATCATTTTATGGTTTTCTCGTCTATCCGATATACGGTCGCAATGTCGTGCGCGACAAACGAGACGGGCTCACGGAACTGACGTCCAACAAACGTTCGATTATATCGAATTTGTACGGTTAGTCGTACCGCTGCCGACTGGCAAACTCCGTACGCATACGTTTAACACCGTCGCGCGATAATCCAAAAAGTCAACAAACCGCGCTGTCTATAATCTATACGGACCCCGGTCTTCGAATTTATACCTTTTTTTATCAATACGTTTGCGATTTGTCGTACACGACTCGTATCGTAGGCAATAACATGTTTATCAGCGAGAACGTTACACCGTCAGAAATCCGCTGTAGCACTACCGCACGTTTCCTCAACACAAACGGCAAATTTTTTATCCGATTGATACGAATATGCACCACCTGCAGGTCAACCGTTCTCCTGGAAAACGTTTCACCGGCCCATCTAGAGGGATATATTATATAATCACTTTTTCGACAATTTGCTAATGAAAATGTTTAACGAGCAATCGGTATGAAAAGTTTCTCTTACCGTACAAATTGCGTGCCATCAGATATTTGCGTGAAAACATTTGGAAACGTTGCAATTAGTAGTATGGGGACTGTCTTACGAAAAATTCCGGTTTAACCGCGGTACCACCATTTTTTGATAGGTTCTAACCTACGTTTGCGGCGGAAAAAGAAATAAATAAATTCGGTCCTGTATCGACCGGGCAACTATAAATTACGACGTCTGCATGGGCAGTTTATAATATTTTGTGCAGGCTTCAATATACCTCTTCGATGGCTTGTGCGTAACATCAATAGTAGTACGATACAACGGTCGGTACAATTTATAGTATTAAGAAGGTAAAATGACTCGATTAAAATTAAACGAAAAGAAATCAATAATGGAAAACAAACATACGGGCCACGGCTATACGTGTGTTTTATGAACGGTTGCGTATAGGGCGGAGTCTATAACTTGTAAAATGTCAAAGTATAACACGCGCGTTGTTTTTGCGTTCAAACACAATCCAAAAGTGACTTGTGCAGTTGTGCCCGTCGACGTTTGGTCCTAGGCCCGAAAACGAATTCGCCGCTCAATACGTCTCTTTGGTCGCTCGTGTCGGACGTCAGTTCTATTTGTACACGAGTACATATATTATTACGATGCAACTATTAGCCGGGTACGATGTCCGTTAACTTGTGCGTTTGTACTCGCGACTTTTTACGTAATTGTTCGATAAAGTATTCATAGCGATCGGGGCTTTTAAACGTCACTGTTTTACGTCGCCGTTCGCATAAAACGGTTTCAGACAATACGTGTCGTACAATATTATAGGATCTTATGCAATAATTCCCGGGACTGGTAAAGTCTTATCACGTTATACGCGGCTACACAAAGGCCCGCGTAATGCACGAGGTCGGTCATTATTCGCAATTATCAATACGGTGCGCATACTTTGGATAAGGCGAGCGCATTCTGGAGATCAATTAAGTCTAGACGGTGAATGGAAGTTTTTTTTTTTTTTTTTACTCCGCTGCTAATTACGTACAGAGAGAAAAATTAATAAGCTCAATAGACATGAAAATTCATCGCTTTATTATTATATTATCATCATCGCGGTAAATTATTATTAGTCTGAAACGACATTTCTCGGAAGGCATTTATAGAAATATGATTATTATTATACCAATCCGTCTATTATACTAGTATGGTTATTAGACGGAATTTTATTTACTGCGTGTGTGCACCGCTCCTCAGTCTCGATTGTTCACACGGTCTGTCTTTCATCGTGATATTTAAAAGGAAAATTTTTTGAGCTGACGGGACGGAAGGGATTCCACGGAAATCGCGCACAAAGCGTTTTGTATTGATCACGCCAAATTTCAATTTACGATTCCGGCGAATCCATAGTTCACACACACGAATGAATTTGACTCCGGCTTATAATGTGCAAGAAAAGTATTAAACAAATGTATAAATATTAAAAATTATAATAACAAGTGTTGAGACGTCCGTTTTTTAGTTTTCTAGGTACGAACAAGGTGGCTGCGGAATGTGTTAACGAATCGAATATATAATAATCCGTAGTCATCGATAAGTTCGTGCAAATTCGTACGAATTGCTAACTAATTATAAACATGAAAAAAATTATACATTTCTCGACTGGGGTAGGGGAGGGGCGTAACGAACTTGTCATCGATCAATAAACACGTTGGTATGGTCGTTCGTTATAACTTATAATTATGATAATATGCAGTTTACGGTCGAAATGGTACACGCGTTTCGTAACCTGAGTCCAGAGCTCGTCTGTTGAAAGACTTTGAGAACATATTGTATTTAAATATTTATATACTTTTACGGATCGAGCCCAAAATAACTTGAGAGCAAATGTATGTACAGGTTGATTCAACTGGACTAAAACTGAACCGAGACCTATCTGGCTAAAATAAGGTAAAATAAGGGTCATGGTCAGTAGTGAGAATCAGCCGGAGGGAAAGGAATGTGGAAGAACACCGATTAACGAGTGATGTATGGGGGAGGGGGTGACTTTGAAGGTGATTTGGAGCGTATTATGTTTAATGAAATTTGTTTTTTTCATAATTGGAAAATGCGAAGAATGTTTGATGTACCTACTCACGAAACTGCAATAGCGAACCATAGAGATATCGAAAAAATTACGACCAAAACTGAACGTGTTGAAAATCGCTGAATCATACATTGCACGCGGTGGCGTCTTGTCTGACTTTCAAGGTTCGACTTACCTGAATATAAACATTTTCAGTTAAGTTTTTAAATTGAAGACTTAACGTGTTTATCGTTTACTCGGACACGTACATCACACCCGTTTGCAATTGTTCTTATAAATGGTCTTAGTATGAGCAGAACAGCGATTATTGATTTCAAGCGAAATTCGTGTAGTGATTAATAACATAAAGACGGTAGCAATGGTGGGGGCAGTAAACGTACATTTTTAGTACTCACCCACCATATAAAATTTAATTGTCTTTATATTTATTATGCAACTACGTCTACTAGTAAGTAATTACTGGATAACTTGTACCTGACCTAGTTCACTATACCTAAAAATAATTGATCGTACGACAAATGTTAACAATCGGTCTGTGCCAATTTCTCACCCATCTACCGCTTAAATTTTTTACTAGGGGCGATTGCCCCAAAAATAACACGCCACTGGACGGTAACGAGCATATATTTTTATGTACGCCTAGACGAGTGGGCGCGCGCCCGCAGCAAATTTATCAGGGAGGGGCATAGTGAAATCAAAAACCGAAAAGTTCATATCATATATCAGTGTAATATGAAGGTCTGCGTCAGTACACGCTTAAAGTCCAGGAGGGGGCAAGTGCCCCGTATTGCCCCTCCCCTCCTGGCGTCCAGGCTAGACGATAATACGTTCAACGTGCGGCAATATGTACAATATTATTACAATGCGCTCGAACGTAAGCCATTATTATTATCATAACAATGTAGCGTATTATTATTACCGTCGTCGTGCTTGTAACATGCGCGCGGACGACTTCGGACGACGGCGACGTGCACGCGCGTACGCCCGCCTATACAGTGCGTATTGCATTTTTTCGTGAACTTTGTCGTCATCGTCATCGCCGTCGTTGTCGGGGAACACTGCGACGCACGAGGAGAGGATTTTGCGCGCGCGAGCATGGAAATACGAACATGTCAATTTAGTGCCCGTAGCGCAACAGAGGTAGGTACATGGCACACCGGGAAAACATAATATTATTATCATTGAGTCGTGCGCGTGCGCGTGTGCAACGTCGTGACCGCGTCGTTTCCGAACGGGCCGGCGGCGGCAAAAAAAACAAAAACGTAAAAAAAAAAAATACATACCTACAAGAGATATATAAATATAAATAATTCCGTCCTCCTGCAGCGCAAAGTGTGTATACGGCACGGCGATGCGGTGGCGACGACGTCAGCGCGTTCGTCCTGCCAACAACACGGCGGCGGTTTCGTGTTCTTCGAAAGGCAGGCCTGCGGACAAGCTGCGAGTGTGTGTGCTTCTGGTTTATGAGATCACGACGACGACGACGAGGACGAAGGATACACGACGAGGTGCAGTGGTCGTAGAAAAGTGCATATAATATATATGTAGTATAGTAGTGCGATGCGGTGATGACTGTACGGTCAAGATTTATACGTATATAATGCATATCATACATAGTAATAACAATAATAATAATAATAATATTACATTTTACCGGTAAACGCGCATATAATATAATATTCAAACGGTTGCGCGAGCCGCCTTGTACCTATGTGCTGTCACGTGAAGTAACGCAGCCGGTCGGTTAACTCGTACACTCTTGCTACGCAGTTACGAGTATATTATTATAATATCCCATCCGGGTGTATTTTATTATATTTATATTCAAAACTATATACTGTTATTACCTCGTGATGGCCTTTTTGACTTTGCCATTCCGTGTTTGCATAGTCGCTCGCTGCAGTGTGCATCGTATACGTATATGAAATGCGTCTTTCGAACGACCACGGATGATGCCGTATCACACGCATAACAATCTAGATTTTATAAGGGAACGAGTCGGGAAGGATAGGAAACGAACGTTTTTAAAAATTAAGCCAAAATCTATTTAATATTGAAAAAGAACGTGTTGAGTGTTCAAATCGCTTCGATTAAATATAATGATATAAGGTAGCCGCGAATCACTCTCGTTCATGTCAAAATATAGTCTTTATTTTTCGACATAATACTGAACACAGTAGATAAATATAACATAGAGTTCGTGTTTTCGTTCAAGTCCATTCACCGCCGACACGATGAACGTTGATCGCACTCAATAATCGGTAAGATCATCATTCCTTGTCCAACGAAGCAGTGATTTTCTTAATGAGCTGAAAGATAAAAAAAAAACCACTGCGCGCGTTATTATCGGAGGAAACGATGAAAGAATCTAGTTTTAATTGTTGGACAAAGTTGCCGGTACACGAAATTCCCAACGCGACGACTTTATACGGACGGCCATGTTAACGTCTCTTAAAAATGTAAAATTACTTCGACAGTCTTATACGATTGAATTTAATGTATATTTTTTTCTAAGCGAATACGTTTTCTCGAAGGGAGGCCAAGTGCATCGCGTCTTGACCAGGGGCGCCATTTGGAATGGTGGCAAAGTCTACCTCGGCACACCTATTTTTTCCGTGTCTCGTGTGCTTTTCGCATTAAATTTACAAACGCGCTGCACCGATGGCTTATACGTTACAGATAAAAATACCTGTGTAAACCGATATTTTTTTTTCTCTCGTATGATAACACAGCTATAGTATATTCCGTGTTCGAATTACACTATAATGATTTGAATTCGATTGATCATTGAACGTATAAATCTTTGAACCCGTACATCACGTGCCGTGGAATGAAACGTATACGCCATACGATGGAAAAAAAAACTGCGCGACAAGAAAAATTGAGCCGTTTAAATGTTAAAAAATTGAAATGGCCGGGTCCGCTCGCGATGACCGGCGCGCGTAATAGAATGTACACACTACATATACGATACATACTATACATTCTACCGTGCTGTTTATTTATTATATCGGCAAATCGACGTTCGTAATATTTCGTCAGCCCGGCAAAACTTATACACGTACATCGGTACGTAATTGTACTCGTGCTGGACGTGGGTACGCGGTGAACGTCGTAAAGATTCAGCGTCCGCGCTCGTTTGAAAAACAAACGTTGTCTAAAGATTTTATATTGTCCGTGCGCGTCTCTGCAAAAATACCGTGTACACCGCCGAATCTCATGAATTAAAACGGTTAATGTTTTTTTTTTTTTATATATTAATACTCGAACGCGGGAGTAAAAAAAAAATTACACAAGTTTTTATTTACGATTGAATATATTTTTTTTTCCCCTCTTAATTTATTCATTTAAAATGACACTTTTTTTTCCGTTTAATACAAATTTTCATTTAACAACTAGCCCATGAACATGTCAGTTTAAAGTTAAAAACTCGTAAAATGTAAAACGTTTCGCTATCGCGCGTGAACGATAAACGACGAGCGCGCGTTGGACATACTTTTTCCTTTTCTTATTATTTTTTTTCCCCTTATTTATCAATCTCTCTCTCTCTCTCTCTCTCTCTCTCTCTCCTGCTATCCCGTTCCTTTCATTGGAACGAGGTTTATCGGATAATCGTTTACACATCAGTCGAATGGTATCGGATATTGTCAAAAGACGTCTTTCGGGTCTACGCGTGGAATTCTAATGTACCCATAATAAACGAAATCGAGTGCTTGTGTGTGCATGTGCGTGTGTGTGTGTGTGGGTAAATATGTTATTTTCGATCGGAACACGATATACTGCCGCAGCGCGCGCGGATGACCGATTGAATTTATAACCGGCCTATCTCACACGTCCGTTTAGGTACGCGTTTACGCCTCCGTCCCGTAAGGCCGTAACAGTTAAATAAACGAAACAAAAAAAAAATAAAAAGAAAGGAAAAAAGTCTTGTGTATGTGTGTGTGTGTGTGTGTGTATAAGTGTATAGTTACGATAAATATGTGTGAGTGAGTGTGTGCGAGGCGCTCGGGGAAAAGAGTATCAGATATCCGTTGGTCGAAAAGGTGTTGGTTATTTTTTATTTTTTTTTAATTTTATTTTCCGATGTGTGTACAAAAACGTCTCGGCTGCCATCGGTCGGAACACCCATCAGGTATTTAATAATATTGTATAATGTTCAAGTATTATGAGGTAAAATATAAAAATACATTTAATATATTCGCGCGTAAATCCGAAAGCGGATTTTTTTTAAATATTCGAAAAACGATTGTGATGCAATAGCAAAATAATTTTGTTAACGAGACTGTCGCGCGTCCGGCCGAGCGGAAATTTTTTCTCGAATATAAAAATACGTATTATATTATACGCGCAGTTCGATATCCCGACGACGATGAAGATGATGATGGGTACCCGCGGTGGGTAAATGGTAATCGTGGATATATACGCATATATTATTACGTGCCACCTGTAGAACGTACAGGTTGGAAATATTATATAGGATTTCGATTAGGTATTTATAGGCTATCCTCGGGTCTTAAATATTATGTATGATGCAGCAGCGTTACTCGTGACTGTTTTCCCCGCATAAAATCAATAACACGTGTCTGCGCGTTTTATCGAATACATTATACACACAATATACATAAATCTCGGTTTGTACGATTTTCACGTCAGTCGGGTGCTAGATTTAATTCCGTATTAAAAGCGATCGGAGTCGGTTCAACTGTTATTATTGTTATCGTTATTATTATTACCATTACAATCGTACGCGCGTATACGATTCAACCTGTCTCACGAAGGTACGGAAACCCGTTTGGGACGGAAACTGTTTTGATACACTGCAATTATTTTATATCGTATATACATTTGTTGTATTTACACGGTTGCACGTGATACACACCGGACAACACATGACCGTGGAACTTATTCGTCTAAAACGAGATATATCCGGTCCCACGCGATCACGATAATATCGCATCGAAGGCGGTTTTCGCGCTGTGCCCGTTGCGGGATCGAGAAAAATCGAATTTTTCCGCGCACGCTTTACACCGATAATAATACGTGGTGAGAAGTAGTAATAGATGTACAATTATTGTAACGATAAACGATTTCGTCACGTCAGATCTCGAATAACAGGTATTATACTGTATAATATGTTTATTCCGTCGAACCGTAAAGCGCTTAATTTTCCTTTCCGTGGAAAACGACATAACGAAATATTAGCTGGACACCGCCCGGTGTGCTCGATACCGTTCGATATCAGCGCACGTGTATATCCTGCGCTTCATTTCGGAGGCAAGGGGTCGATGATAATATTTCAGGAGCGCATTTAATCTGCATGCAACGAGGGCGCAACACGCGGAATATATGTATACACGATCATACGCGACCGCAGTATATCAAACGCGAGAGACGCAGGTACTCGAACCGACTCGTGTAATCGGTATGGACACTGAACGAACAACGCGTGAAAATCTCGTTTAAAAGTCAAAAAAAACGGTTCGGGGGATGACTTTGGCGAAAACCAGCTATCCTATAAAAAAAAAAAAAAACACGACCCCTAGACCGTCATTATACCGAGGGCATATCGCGAAATCGATAGCGGTACGACACGTCGGTACAGGTCGGACGAAATGACCTGCACTTTCGCCTTCAATGTCATAAATCTGCGCGCCGTTTCCGTCGAACAAACTGCAACGCCTGCACCGCGTTCACAATAAAGTCGTTATCGCATCCTTGCTGCAACCAAGTGCAAAATGATGGTTTGTCGACAAAGCACGCGCGGGAAAAAAAAATTAAAAACAGAAATACAAAAACCGTTTACGTTTTCAATAACGCGAAATCTTCGAAACCGATTATGCCCCGAGTATATAGTTGGCGCGCGTATTATACTTAAAAAGCTTGAACGACAGTTTGCTATTGATTATGTGTCGCGCGTGTCCTCCGCGTTGAATATATATACATATAGGTATAGTCGAAACTATATTATTATGTTTACAACGAATTGATGAGTAATGCAATATTCAACCGATCCGCTGGTATCCGCCGCCACCGCCGCCATCGTAATTATTAAAAGTCTACAAACATAATTTTTTTTTTCGTCTCACTTCTCCCTTTCATCACGGCGAAAAAAAAATGAATAACATTTCACGTGAACGAGCCCGTGAAACGAAGACAGGAAGCGTTCTGTGTAATAATATTTCATGTACACGATACTATACCTATAACACGAAAATACATTTGAAATAATGAGACAAAGATTTTTCAAATGTGTTTTTAATGTCGGAACCTCGGAACAGCATATTTATTTATTTATTTATTTTTTGTATGTGTATATAACTTGTCACTTATTAATTATAATCGCATAATGAAATCCGACTTGAGTTTAATTAAAATGTATTTTTCGAAAACCGACCTTCCCAAGATGTTTTTTTAATTTTCTTTTAATGACGGAGCAATTAATAAGTTTTCGTAGTATTATACATCCATCCGACCGCTCGCAAATAGTTTGTAAATCGTCGTGGGACGACACTTGCTGCACCGCGGTGGACGGCGATCCGTTTATATAACACTATATACAGCGAGCCCGATTAAAAACAACAACCTTCGGACGTTATCGAGACTTGTAAAAAAAAAGTGTTATATATGTTGTTTATGCTCGTACGAACAGAAAAACAAACGCGTAAAACTACGGCGTAGTGGTAAGAAACGGTAACGTCGTGCATCACGTGTTAGAAAATCATATTTTGTTCGAATGCCGTTCGAAAGAAAAAATATAAATTATAGTTAAAAAAAAATCACCCCGATGGCGCCAGTAGAATATAAAATTTACATTTTATCTAATATTCCTATATACTTGTGTACTGTTTATTGTGTCCATAGTATACAGTGGCTTAAACATTTAGTTCTTCGACTAAAAAATAATGCAGATTGGTAAGTTCCAGGGTTCCTATACCAGGAACAGCATATAATTTAAGCTTATAACCAGTAAATAATAAACAAACAATCAATGATGATAACAATTATTTATGACGTATACATAGTTTTATAATCGATTCGAATATTTTTTAATAACCCTTAACATGTTTGGTATATTATTTTTTTTTCGAATACGTGATCTCTTTCCGCGGATAACAGTGTCGATCGAGGTCAAAGACAAATAAACGGAAATCATATAACGTTTTCTTCGAACGTCACACGAGTCCTCGAGGAATAATAACGAGTGTAAAACTGCCGATGATATTATACTATTAACCGCCATTGCCGGCCCAGAAGCTGCGGTGGAAACGCACTCGACGTAATACCGCGAGCGTGGAGGTACAATACGTTTCGGGTCGGTTCGGACACATCGCGCGTCTCCTCCTCGGGGCACTGGTGTAAACCCGTGTAAACGTGCATAATACGGCAAACACACGGAACGAAATCCGTAGTACAACGTCTGTGTGTACAGCAGCGCACGAAATTAATATTCATACATTACGCTGCGCACTCGTGTGCCGATCATGATGTATGTGCACCGCGCGTTACGGGCTTGAAATATTTTTTTTTTTTTTTTAATCTCATTCTTTTCCACGACATCCATCAAATCTCACTAATTTAGTCGTTCGTCGGGCGACGCTCCTACATTATGTTGTGTTGCGCGGCTCGTATTTCTAGTTTCTATAAAAAACAAATTTCAGCTCATGTAATACGTTCGTATAACTCATGTGTACCTAACAACGCGCACCGAGCGTACAATAATAATAATAATAATAATACACCGCGCGGCGAAACGAATGTAACCATGTGCACGCATGTACATGCTGTATAGTTGCGCTTCGAGTATTATAATACGATCTACGTATTGCGTACCCTATGGTATTGAGAAGTATGAAATATGACTTAATCTATGACGAATCGTTTTGAAAAATACGTTGTAAACACGATGGAAACGTTCGCTCGTATACGTTTACCGAGTTATTATAATTATCTACATCCTGTGCGGCGGCGCGCGTCGTTTACTAGTAAATAGTGTTGTACGGATGATAATACTATTTATTTTATACTTTACAAACAGTCGAATAATTTCACAGTATTTTTCGCGCGATCGTCTGATATGCAGGACACGTTTTGTTCTTATTTACCGCTAACATCCTATCCCATGGTGTGCTTATGGACATAGGCGCATATTATTTTGACTATAAGTGCGTATGAGAAAGCCGCGCACATAATGTATAAAAAGTATATGCCACGGTCGTCGCGTTAAAACTTATAACACGAAAATGGAATTAAAAACGATTTGGTTGTCATGGGAAAAATCTTAAACAGTACCAACCGACTCTGCTAATATTTGCTCTAAACATTTTCTTTGATTTTTACTAGATATACTTATACGATTTTACCATGTGAATTTACAAGGACAACCAAATCGTTGTTAGGAGAACGGCGCGTAGCATTTCACTCGTTCGTATACTTTTCACTCGACGTGTGCGACGGTTGGCGTGACGTTTCGGACACAATTTTAATAGGACACATCCATGTAAATTAAACATCAATCAGTATATGTCGTACGAAAATAATTATACAAACAGGAGAGCACGACGATTAACGAGCGCGGTGGCTATCTCAACTACTGAATCGAAATAATTTGTCAATTACATAACACCGGCGAGTTATCTGTAGAATAACTTTTGGAGACCTCGACAGCAGACCCTTAAGAAAAGACGACTACGTGGGGGGTTTCCGAGAACAGCGAGGGAGGACGTTATATAATATGCAAGAAACAAAAGGGTTTGGTCCGGTATTATGTTGCGCGTATACTTTGGAACGTAATCGATAATTTGGTGTTTCCGAAGGGAAAAAAACACAGTTCACCGCCGGTGCTTGTGGACAATTAACCGTACAAACAATAACACATGCGATTAGCTTCCCACTACAGGGTTTGGTATTATTTCATTGCAATACGTCGCCGTCGTATACACGGAACGTGGTGTACGCGTCTTATCCTCGTTTCTGTCCACGTTGTATGATGATACTATTCGCACGATATTTCCGTCAGGTGATGCGCGATGACGATTCCGACGACCGATTTCCGCCCTGGACGTATATGGTATGTGTATGGAATATTATTATATTGTTTTCCGATAAAACTGTCGAAAAAATAATAAGGAAACCGCGTGCACCCGCGATCCGCGTGTACTGCTAGTGTTCGCGGTGTATAAACATATTATAAATCAACAAAAACAACGGTACACCTGCACACTTTTCCTCAAAGCGCACGCGGTCTTACGAATTCTCGGTGCGCTCGTGCGCTTTACGTGCAATAAACCTGCCCTTGGTCGTTTTTAATTGGAAGTTTCGTTGCCAAACTTTAGTAATTACAGTTAACACACGCACACGAACATTCGTGCGTAATATACACGTATATACTGCACACACAATGTGTTCAATCCCTTGCGTTAAACTTTGATCGGAACTTTCGAGATTATTACTTGGAACGGTGCATCGCTGCAGCCGCAGCAGTATCCCCCGCGACGCTATAATTCCGTACCATTCTTATATTATTATCGTTATTCGTTGTTATTTGTAGTTATCGGTTACCAGTTATTACGTTGTACATATTTTATCGTTTGAACGCGTACAATTAATATCGAGCGACATAAAAGCGCCGAGACACATATTATTTTTTTATAATTCGTGCCCGTCCGCCGACCATTACAAAATATTATGCGCGACGCGTGATGGTATATAACGTATGGTATTATATTTACATGTCGGCGACAATAACGCGCGTGCATATGTAACATGTTTGCGAAAAAATTACACGAAGAAACTCGATGACTGCATAATAGTATTAGGCATACATTATTATAAGGTCTACAAATTGTTCATTCTCCGTAAATAACTTATATGAATACGAGTATACTGTACGTTGCGGTCGGCTGATTAATATTCAACGTTTCCCCCCTTGCATTATTACGCATTCCAATGGTTCTCATTATGCAATAATCGACATCTAATTGAATATATTATTACCCGACAGCTGACCACCGTTGTCGGTAATTCTTTTTTCGTGCACTAGCCGCGGCGTGTGCTTACAATATAGCGTTTAAAAGAAAGAAATAGACTACAGCTCGACTGTAATATACGGGATGTCCGACCGGCACTTACACAGAGCGATGTCTCCCGTGTTAATAGAGATCAATCGAATTCCTTTTTTTTTTTTTTTTGTGAGCATCCCCGGGTGAAGGCAATTTTGTCGACAATAGTTTGGTAGCTTCATGGTGTGCTACTCAAAAAGTTAAAAAATTATAATTTTTATAAATTACGAAGATTAACATTTTATAGGGCTAATTTTTCTAAAAATGATGACGGTTCTACTTTCAATTTTTATTTACTTCTTGATTTTTAATAACTTTTCTAGTTTACAAGAAAATAGCGTACTTTTTGTGCAATTTCGAATACATAACACTATCAGCATTTCCTTATCGGACAAATTACGAGGTAATCATAATTTACATTATTTCTTTGTAGACTATAGAAATTATTAAAAATCATGAATCCAACGAAAGCTGAAAGTTGAAGCTTTGAAATGTTCAGAAAAATAATCTCTATAAAATAGCTTACTTTGAATTTCACAAAAATTATAAGGTTAAAAGTGAATTTTTTAACTTCTTTAACGTTACACATATATTTACCAAACTATTGTCAGCGACATTGCGTTTGCCCGCAGATGCTCATAAAAAGATCAGAATTTGATCATCTCCAACAACTCGGGAGATATCGGTCCGTGCAAATCCCGGTGGGACACTCCGTACGTAGTTACGATGTAGGACGACGAGTGAGTCCAGTAGCATTATTATATACGGTGTATAACACGCGCGGCCGACGTATCGAATACGTTCGTCGGACGGATTATAGCGAAATCGCGCGTGATTGAAAACCGAAACTGTTATTTTATTTATTTATTTTTTTTTTCCGAAAAAGGCGTGATCTTAGTTTCAACGCGCATCCGATTTGATTTACATTAACACGGCCGTGTACATTACTATTAGCCGTGTTATTAATCAATTGATGCGAGCATAAAACGAGTTTCATTTATCGGTGTACGCGCTCGCCGTGCGCACATGTAATAATAACGTGAAATTATATTCTTACACGAAATACGTGTAGTTATATCCTCCTATAATTTATTATTTTCGTTCGTCGTACTCGTCACGGGCGCTCCGTACTCACCGCGTACCTATATAATACTACACAAAATACACCTATATTATATGTGCTATGCACGTGTAATTAATTAACATAACGCTGTAGTTCGTCGACTGAATACATGACGACGACGACGATGACAACACAATATGCAGTGTACAAAACGGCCGCTGTACACATTTGATGAAAACGTCGAAAGATTAACGTAATACGTGTTACGTATATAACAGTCGTAATTTATCGTTTGCCGAAGATCAAGGGTGGATATAGATGTTCTGAACGGATGGGGGGGGGGGAGCAATATATGAACAAAATACGTAGGAATAGGAATAGTTATTGTCTTATTTTCTTAACCGACATAAAAATTAGTTGTGTTCGAAAATCTGTCATACTATCGACAGAAATACTGGTGATGGGTCTTATTGAAATACCAACTTTTAATTTTGAATGTAAAACTTGATTGAAATCAATACCCACTAAGCCCCATATTAAAAAAAGCATTTTGATCAACTTTTGAATAGTTTTTTTTGTGAACGGGGGGGGGTGGGAAATTGCCTCTATTTCCCCCCACCCCTTGTATCCGCCCTAGCCGAAAACCATCTGTGCAATACGTGTCCAATAGTTGCGCGTGTACGACGACGCTTAACGATTTTTCGATTGATCATTCGACGGCGGCGGGACGCGATCGTCTCGGAATCAGAACGGCAAACCTTTTACTATAAACCATATAATGGCGTTTTACCGGTCAGAGGGTAAGAAAGACACATCGTTCGCGTGCGTGTTAATACGCGCACCTTTTTTATATCATAGTACGCATATCGTATGTACGTCGCACGCGATATCCTCGCGCAATCCGGTCAACTGCGTTTCCGGCCGGCCGCCCTCCCTGCTGCGGCCGCCGACGAATCGCGCGCACTTCCGGCGAATCCGACACAGTATACGCTTAATGTATACGGTTTTGACGGAGAGAATGAGAAAAAAAAACCTCCGAAAACCAAAAAAAAACTAGCTTTAACGAAATCCTTCCGCGAAGGGTGGTTTAGGCGTTTGTGCGCCTCTCGCGCGCGCGCGCGTATGTATATAGCAGTAGGTGCGCGGGAGGTTTATCTTTATTTATTTGTTTTTTTTTCTCGCAGTGCCGGAACGATAATTAAAATTTTTTATCATCCCTCTGCCCCCCACGTTTTACGGGCACATAACAATGGGTTTTAATTGCACCCCGGCGAGAGGGCGCGCGCGCGCGGTAATAGAAAAGTCAACAGTTCAAAACAGTTTTTACAGACCGTTTTCTTGCGTGCGCCGAGCCGAAGTCGCCTCCAGGACAATCGTCATTATTTTCGTAAGGACTAGCGCAGAGATAAAGGCGGCGGCCATACCGTTTTATGCATTGTTTTTTTGTCTCTCTCTCTCGGTTTTGTTTTAATGATAAGTGACCGGTCGTGCGCGCGCGAATAGAACGAATATAAGACGGATATATATATGTACGCGACGACGACTCGAGTTAAAGAGATTTTTATTATTCATTCAAAATATGTATATATGCGTAGGTTATTATATTTTGTTTTCATAAGACGGCCTGTGTAGGAAAAAAAAATTAAAAAAATAATAATGGTCGGCCCGGCGGCGGCGGCAGCGCGTATTACGTTATCCACGTGTAAATTTCATTTTTTTTTTTGTCTCGTTTAACTCAACAGTTTTACTATCATAGACGTCCCTCGAGAAAAGTTCGATCCACGTTAGTAAATATGGAAAGATATACATAACTTAGTCTACGTGGAAAATCGTAAACGCATCAAATATTGTTGTTCCACACGTCATCCGTGTTGCCGAACCCGCGCTCGTTGGCGGCGGTGGATATTAATACTATAGGTACTTAAAACATTACGTAATCAGCATAATATTAAATGTTTTCGAGAACGCGCGCACGCCTTAAATAGGATTAAGTCATCAACACCGATAAGTATACATACAATATGTATATATACATACGTTCAATATTATGTGTACACGTACTACACTCGAGACTAAGTACTCACATTATCAATAAACACAAAACGCTCGTTGTTTGCTCAAATATTTTTTTAGATTTTACGATTTTTTTTCTAGTTGTATGAACTATTCGCACTCCGGTCCGCGGTAAACATGTTATTATATCCATCACGAACACGATAAGAATGCAATCTGTTGGATCAGCAGAATCGATTTTCAAACAAACTCCTCGAAAGAAACTGTATTTATACATATATAGACTATGGAGGAATTAATTTCCTGATAAACATGGTGTACGATAGCGAAACACAAATTATATGAAATAATACTTTATTTTATTTATATACATAAAAATCATTACGTCAATAAAATTGAAAAGTTGAACCATCAGAAAATGTATTGAAAGGTAAGCCCCAAAAAAATCTTCAAAAGTTATGTTATTATAATACGTCATTTTTTGCACTAAAATTAATGAACAAATTTCCAGTTTAGTCTTCATAAATCACGCGAGTTGGTAAAAAAAAAAAAAATTGAATTTCATAGTCTACACAGTATATAGCAACATAATAGTATACAATATGAGGCATATTATGAAGATTAAAGTAAATCCTGCAGCTATACATACAACCTTCTATTTATAAATTACATATGATAAGTTTGAACACATTTCTGTAGTGAAACTGTGAACTAATTGAGCTCCTATTCCAACGCACGAATAGGGGGGGAAGTGTGTGGTATATAAGAAAATCCTAAGGAAATAATCACTGCAGGATTGCACAGTGTGTGTATACCTACCATACGTGTATAATGTATATAATATTTGGAGAGCGGTGGCGGCGTCGGCGGCGGCATGGGAGCGGAAAAGGACTATATATTACTACTGCTCACTTCATCTTCTGACCGCGCGCGTCTCGCACTCGAATAGTCCGTCTCGTCTGTCGTCGTCGTCGTCGTCGTGCTCACGTCATTTATCATCGACCACGGCCATGGCTTATTAACATGTGTTTCTGTTTCGGGTTCGTTAACACCCGAGCACCGTGTGTGCGTGTGTATATATGTGTGTGTGACCTACGCAAAGATTTGCCGTGGCTTTCGTACAACACATAATAATAATCATAATAATAATAATAATATAAAGTATTTAACGTATACGCCGCGCCGCCGCCGCCACCGTCCCTCGGGCCATATTATACTAGCTATATGTCTATATATATATATATATATATATATGTATGTATACTCATATTATACTACTGTCCTGCTCTTTCGTATATTTTTGTTCCCTTCTCCCGCGACGTGCATATCACACGAAACGTCAAAACGTTTTAAACGATGATCGTAAAGTCCTATACGTTTAACTATTATCCGTATAGGCATACACGTCGCGCGCCGTATGTCCAATATATTTTAATAAACGGTATTATGTACATTAAACGTAGGTATATATATATCGACAACGTGACTGATATATTATACGCAACGGTCGTTTTCTTTGTTTAAATTTTATCGTTTTTCCGTATTTATTATATTATTATTATTATTATTATAACGTACGCGTATACCTACATAACATTATACCGCGATTTCACTGTATATGACGATCGTTTACATACGATATACATAATATTATTGTACAGGCACCGGTACAATATTTATACGTACGCCGAACGATGTCGATTACTTTGAAATATACGCAATAATAATAATGATAATAATATTAGACGGGTGCATTATATTATTACCGCGTTGGATTTATTATGAATGAAACGCACGACGACGTAGCCGTACAACGTGATCGGCTGGGGAAAGAGCTAGAGTCGGAAAACGGACGCTCCCGTGGTCCTATACACGTACGTACGGTCGTCCCGACGGTATTTTATGTTGACGATTAACCGTAAAAAACATTGCGAAACATATTTTTGAAACGCAAGTATGTACGCCTATTATAAGTGCAAAACGCTGTTGCTGAGCACGGAAAACGTCCGGTAGGTATAATAATAATTGTACGGCGCGTATTCCATCGTACGTATAATAAGGTACGCGATATACAATGCGGTACCGACGCGGTAGAAATGCACGCGACCGTACCGTAATGCACGCGCGAGTATCGGGTCGCAGTTGCAGTGCGCTGCGACGTCGGGGCGAATAAAACGATCGAAGACATGTCCACTGGGCTATAAAAACCGTAGAATCCGATATGGCGCGTGTGCACAACAGGATTTGGTAATGAGTTCGGAGGAGAGAAAAAAATCACAACGTTTTACCGTGGGCACCTCTATACACGTATACCACGGCGGACGAGAATATTATATTTTAGTGTGTAACTCGCTGAAACACGCACTGCACTATTGCAGGTACGCACGCTGAACTTTATAACCGATGAACGTTTTTGTCGTACACGATCGAATTACAACGGAGGTGAAAAAAAAAATTGTTGACAAAACCCGTTGTACCTGTACCGCCGTGCGTGCTGCCGTCACCCCGTACGTACCCTTGTGAATTTCACCTTCACCGTGGCAGCCCGTGTACGCGCTAAGGACACTCGCACGCATACTTCTGGGTAAATCCGACAGCGTGCGTTCGTGGATTTACCAAGACCACGGACGCGCGTCGTCAACCTGCGTGCGGGGGTCTCTGTTAATGGCGAAGGTCATCTGCGCGTGTGCACCACATTGAGGGAGAACAGCGTTAATGATAATCATGTATACCACGTGCACAATAATAATACGTAATGTAGGTACGTATAGGTTGGGTGGTACACGCGAAATACCGCGGAAAAGTACGACCACTATGCATGCTGCGGAAAAGAACCTACGTACGGGGGACGTTCAAATCGTTTTTGAACTCGTCGTGCCACTAACGCCACCGAGAAGTAAAAGTGAAATCTAAATCGTCGAGATCATCGCACACGTGGTCCATCATCATTGCACCGACACCGCGCACGGCATTATACAAATAGTGGACGGGTCAGTGTAATGGCGTATTAGTACTTACTCCGGGACGATTAAGTTATGACCTAGCGTAAGAATGTAGGTAGCGCGTGCGCGCGAACGTCGATACAGTTTATGAAACGGGATCCGTGTTGAAAAAGCACGGACGATAGATCAAACCGCGTCAGCTGAAACGGTTACGATGTACTTGAACACGGTCGTAACCGCTGCGGGGTAGGTACTGTTGTAGGCCGATGTATCATTGTTATCGGAGAGATTTATATATATACTAGGGTGACCAGACGTCCCGTTTAAAACGGGATTGTCCCGTTTTTGGTCATCATGTCCCGTTGTCCCGACAAACTTCGAACGGGACGCTTTTTATCCCGTTTTTAGAAGATGGTCCTGTTTTAATCCCGTTATTTCAATATTATTATATTATGTTTGTGAAAAAAATATCGATGTATGAAACAATTAAAATAAAACAGATTTACTCGTATATATGTTTAAAATTAGAAACCAAATTTATAAATAACAGACACTATGTTCTCTACAGTTGTGTGCATATGTGTTATTAATGTATATGGAAGAATTTTTCTTTGGGGGGGGGGGGGGGGTAGACGTTTCAGATGTCCCGTTTTTTTATTTTCTTAATATGGTCACCCTAATATATACGTACAGGTACTAACGCACGGAAGTGATGTCGCGATTAGTAAATGTCCTTGTGGGGGACACCCTGTACGTAATTAATAATTCTTAATACTCTACGTGCGTGGTAATGGTCTTATGAATAAAACACTATTTAAAATCGCAAACGGGTAACGTTTACAAATGTCTCGATTACAATATATTATACACGAATATTCGGTACAATCAGTAGTTTTCACACCGGTGACCGTCGTCGTCGCCGCCGACGTGTTTGCGTCTCGTCGCCCGTCGGAAAGTACATTACGTACCGGACGTATGGTTCAAAGACGAACAATTTTTAACTATAAATGTTCGCGATTAATTATAGGTTCTAATAGAGCTACCGGTTTTAACTTATCGCGTTATATCATAGCAATGTTCCTAAGACAAATGTAAATCTAAATAAATATATAAATAACTAAACAGGCGTGGAGACAAGTATAACCTTAGAGCGAAACAATTGAAATCACGTATTGGTAAAATAAACAGATGTTTAGTTTACACGACAAATTATTTTGAATCATTTTTGAAATATATCCATACATTTAATAACGAAAAAACAAAAAAATATAAAATTGTGTAGAATATTATATGTTCATGGTATAAAATACCCCCCTCCTGCCACCCACCACCCATAAATACCCTGGATCCGCGTCTGTAATTAATTAACAATTCAGTTAAATTCTTATGACGTGACCTTAGAGCTGTTCGACCGCGGACTGACGAACCGCACGCGCGAACTTGCGTATACCTGCCCCTGGAAAGTGTAGTTTGTACGCGAAGACAAATGATGATGATGATGAAGATGCACAATGACAGCCGGACAACTGCGAATCGCCTTTATCGTGTTATATTGTAGAATTGCGCGCGCGCGCTCTCCTCCGGGCGATTACCGCGGTCAATCCGTTTACGCGTGTACCTGCAGCTATATTATGTACGAGCGGCGGCCGGAAGTAATTCCGAGCGCGATTGTCCGATATTGAATTTCCACTAGGTCCAATCAGTCGTTCGTCCGGGACCTTTTGTTTGCGTCCCCGAGACCATATTTATACATGTACTGCTGCACAATCCAATATCGACGCCCAGCACGCACCGGTACGTATTGTATATACATAATAAAACGTATAAGCGTATGCGCGCCTTTTACCCGTAGGTACGTAATACGTTTATATACGTAGTATATATATAAGTGTACGAACGCACGTAAATGACGTCGAACGGTTCAAAGGCCGCTACGAGTAGATTTCCCGGATAAGGACTTGAGCAGACGGACAATGAGAGAGACAAATTGCAACGGTAACCGTGTGTAGCCGATGGCGGAAACCGTTTCCGTAACGAAGTTAGCGGCTCCTGTACCGCGGCTCTTGGGACGCGCCGGCTCCACTATACCCGGTAAGTGGTAACCCGGTGAAACGTGCATATCATAAACGTGTGCAGCTGCAGCTGCAGTCGTCGGTGATTCGCGCAGCACTGCGTCGAGTTGTGCATCCGTCACACGGCGATAACTTGCACATCGGCCCGCGGTATTCGGCGGCCACGAGACGACTGTGAAACTGTACGCATCCTCCGCCGAGGTTTTAGCTTTTCGTCTGCTGTTTATATTGCACGGCAGGCGCGTCGTCGTACACAACTGCAGCAGCGGCAGCAGCAGCACCGTGTGATTATAAATTCGTTATATAATAATGGTGTACGCTAACGCGGTAATATATACGCACATGTATATGTGGTACAACGCGGTGTAACCTTGAACCTTTGTGACCAGCTCGGCAGAGCGTTGCAGTTGGCCACTTTGCAGGAAACCCGAATTTACACTGCACGGCGCCCATTTATATACATGACGTGTTCGGTAGTACCTATATGTATACCCACGTAGACTTTGAAGGAATACAGCGGCGATAGATTTTATAATTGTTTTCTGTTTTTTTTCCTCTCCTCGAAAATGCCCGTTACCGCGGTCATTACCGAAATTACTACGCGTTCGGCCATCATACATTGTATTATATTATTGAGGTTTTTTTTTTTTCTTTTATTTATGTCCATTACCATTGTCCATGTGTAACGTTGCAGTACATTACACCGAGTCGCAAGATATCGATTCACGAACTGAAAACGGTTATATATCGATTTGCTTTTATAATTCGAAAAATAATCACATAAATCGTCGGTCCGGATGAATTCGCGCGCGCTTTAATGATGATGGTGGTGGTGGTGGTGGTGGTGGTCGCGCTGCGAAATAATATACGATTATAATATATTATACGTGTACGAAAAAAATTACGTTTCCAATTAAAATAACTACACGTCCGCGACGTGTAGAAGCTACTTGTATAGAATTTTTTTATTTTTTTTTATTCCATCGTATATTTAACTCGCATTACAAACATTATAACATTCGTTTCCAATAACAATAATTTATGCGCGTTATTTTACACACGTTATACCACCTTGGTTTACTATTATTTTTTTTTTCTTAACCGCACCATTATACGATCACCGATCTATCACCCCAATCATCCCTGCAGCAGCAAACGATCGTTTTTCCAAAGATTTCGTCTTTTCCTACTAACCGTATAGTGATAAATTACGGCCTCGATGTTGATGACTTTTGCATTTATTTTTTAGAACATCAAATTATAGAGTTGGACAAGAAGACGCATACTCAGCTTAAGACGTGTTTTAATAACGAATTTATTGCTTTAAATATACATTTTTGTAACATTTTAGAACATTTTTTCATTATTTTCAGCAATTTTCACGTACATATGTTTATAAATATTATGGTTACCAACTTAAAATCAATAAATAATTAATTCAACAGTTCTACGAGTGTTTTTCAAATATTTGAGTCGTTAACATAGAACTAATTATGGCAATTTTTGTGTTTATCAAATCATAAATTTTTTTTTTAGGGAATTTTCTTAGGTTTTTTAGGACATTTAACATCCGGGCTTTAAATCAATAATATATATATATATATAACAGCGCGTATATAGAAGGTTGTAACATTTTGTCTTATTATTATTTTTTTTTTTATTTGTATATATTTATGTCTGGCGTCGCTGCAGTTGCATACATGCGTGTGCATGCCGTGTACACGCTTATCGCTACCCAAAGACAAGTTTCCATATACGGACGTTCATTTTCGTGTTAATTTATTAATATGTTAATTAAATATATACCTATATGCGTACACTATATATAGTATAGTTTTTTTTTCTTCTGTTTTTACCTATTAAATCGGTACATGCTTCGGCTGTAAATAGTAATCGATTAATTATAATCGATATTTATTGCTGTACGGCGACGAATGTAGATTTTAAAAAAAATAGTCACGTTTTTATGTATAAAAAAATGACACTAACAGTTTTTTTCTCTCTCTCTCCCCGTCCTGCGGTGAAAAAAATATAGGTATATACTTGCAGCTGGAATACATTATTATATATGACGCGTGTTATACACGACGCTCGCGGCCGAAGCTTCTCTAAATGTGTCCACGAAAAGTTTTCGGTCTACTGCGGTAGTGTATAAATATACCTGCCTACGTACCCCGGTACATAACACTCGAACACAGGACCGCGCGAGGATATAAACTAATAGTGTTGTGTTTATGGGACGGAGTGAAAAAAACACGATCTTAGCTTCGCATCAATTTATATTTTAAATGAATAATAAATGACGATGTTATTTTATATTGTGTATATATATATATATATAAGTGTATGAATAAAATAAAATGTATATCCGAATACTAGAAAAACAAGAGTACATGTGCTGCGCTCATAAATGTTCAGTCTTGACGTTATTTACTGTAAATATACATATATTTACGCACGAAACCGCGGTGCACCTTGTAAAAACGCATTTTTCTTTAAGATATTTGCTGTTGGACTCTACGACGAAAATGTACATTTTATACTACAAAGCACTTACATTTGACATAAATTATGGTCATTTAAACTTATAATGGAATAAAACTATGGCACATTTTAAACATAAACGTAAAAAAAAGCCCGATGGGTTTTTTAGGTCATAAATTCAAACGTGTTCTTCGTGCATAAAAACACAGAGGCTTTCTAAAGTAACCGCGGTGGCTAAATCATGATCAAATTGGATCTGCTCAAATTATAAAATATGATAATACAACGACGCGAATCCTTTGCGCCGTTTTCTATATACATTATTATTATATTACCTACGGTTGATGTGCATTGTACCTTTTCAGTTTTTGATATCATCTTACGCAAACTGCCCCTCCCTCCCCATTTTTCCAGAGATAATATTCTCTATATGGGCAAATATAATATTAGGTGGGCCCCTGAGCATTTGTATATTATAAAAATATCAGCATGTAATTATTACATCACTACAACTTTTAATCTAATAAGTAGTAATACTTTATATTTTATCATTTTACCAATAAGTGTGATAAAAAAATAAAATAAAAGAGATGTTTAAAAAAACGTATAAATAAAATAAAGGCAAATGCTTTTAACAGTTATAATACCGCTGTGAAAGGTGATATAAGATAAAAACTAGCCTATGATAATGATTGAATATTCAAGGCCAGCCTAAATCCTAACAAATTTAATGGTAAGTCCGGCATACCCTGACACCCCTTCCATAGCTACGAGACTATAGTGCTTTCGTCGACTGATTCAACTTCGATTCGGCATCGATATCTGAGTCGAGAAAACACGCGTTTACGTGCGGTGAATTGACGCAGTAAAGAGGTGCGGGTGGACCTACGTATTGGCCGGAGCCGTAAATTCAAAAAGTTCTCGAAAAGCGCCGCCGTAGGATTATTATACAAACGAAGGAAAATCGAACGGCGTTTAAACTCGAACCGTCCAGTCGCGCAACGATAATCAGAGTTATATTGTTCATTCCGGACGCTTAACGCCACACGGGTCGGCAATCAAACATAGCATTGACCGCACACCTTAGATCGTGTACGCACTGGATGGACCTAAATGGAATATAATCACGAGGCATAGCAAATTGGCACCGATGTCACTGTTGAGCATGCGCGTTCGTTGTTTAAAATAAAATTGCTCCGGCGACTGCTCTCTGCGTCAACGTCCCGCGCTATGCGTACAGAGACTTTGGGGCCGACTGCTGACGCTTCGTGTACCAACTACGTGAGATACAGGCTACTCTATCCGGTGTACACGATCGAAGGATCGAGCCCGGCACCCTGCGCAACCCAGCCGCGTCGGTGGTGCATTCAGCCGACCGGAATAGTTATAAGTCCGTAACCATACCCGCAGAAATACAGGCGGCTTCAGGAGATTAAATAGAAAGGGACACTGGTTATGCATGACAAAAATGTTAATAAAAATTTAAAAAATGAACTGCTTACCACAATCGCGAATGGCTCAAAATATGTTAAAATATACTTCGATAACGGGTATAATATGGTCGCCTTGTTAATTTCCGGGGGTACCTATACATATATATTAACGGTAATCCATACATTTTCCAATAGTGTGTAAATATTGAATCTTTTTTTTTCTCAACACTGGACAGTATAAGTTGTATTTTTCTAGAAAACTTGAGGTGTGGGGAGCATGGCTTTTATGCGCTCCCTCCACCCATCAAAGGCAACACTGCGAAGTAAGACGTTGCACAGGAAACGCATTCATCTTCGAGTATATAATAATTGCGAAAACACACGCACGCGAGTAAATCACATTTTCCTCCGTGTTCCATACATACTGTACACGATATTACGATTTTAATAGATTTATAGGCCGCACCGTTTGTGCTGCGTACGCAATATCGCATGTTTACTTTTGCACCAAAGCGTAATTTTTTCCTTGTTTAAATCTTACGGTTTTCCTATTTATTATTAAGTATACAAGGTCTGCGAGTGAAGCGAAAAACGCGACGGTTAGCATATTATAATAATAATGGGCTGTACATAATGGTGTATAATAAATATCGTTTAATTAATCGAGATGTCGACGCGTGTGATTAAAAAAAAAAAAAGAACAATATACCATATTATTATATAACGTCGGTATCATAAGCTAATCCGTAATTACCGAATTAAATCGGTAATAATGTCGCTGTATTAATGTCGTAACTGGCAAGTCGCAAGTTAACACGACACGCCGCGGATTACATAACGAGTCGACAGCGATTATAATTTCTGAAAATATTAATGGTAATTCGAGCGCGTAATACATTATCAAGTATTGTTATACTGTTGTAAGAGCGACGTTCGCTTTTCCGTTTTCAAAAAGAAAATAAAAAAAAAAAACGACGCTCAATCAAGCAGAGCACGGTACATCGTATATGAGTTCTATTTTCTAACGGTAATCGTATAATATTACAAAAATATTTAGATTCTGTGTGGTATGGGTACGAGCGAGCCGTCTTAATTGGGTTTTCCGAGGCCGAGTGTTTTTTGCTTTCGGTTGCCCTCTTCGCTGGCGATAAAACGATAATCAAAACATTTCGCGCGCAGCTGCACCTGCTGCGGATCGAAAATTGAACACGGCATTAGACCGTATAGAGTAGACATATGAAGTAAAGTTGGTCCCATTAACAATAATGTTTTTCTCGTATAGTTTTCGAAAGAATATTAAAAAATAATATATACGTCGAATGTAGTGTTTAATAACATTTTGCAGGCCGGCTCTTGGTAATTCAAGATCTGCTTTTAATCGTTTTTTAAACACTGCAGAGCGAACCGAGGCGAGAATATGAATAAAATAATCGGTGCGATCGCTAACTTGGTCGACAAAAACTGTCTAAAAACGCTATTGCATTTATGGAACGAATCGCAATCATCGAACAGTTTTACTCTCATTCCACCTGTATGATTATTGAATTACTTCAAGACAAATGAGTAGTATTTATAGATAGTGGATTGTGGATCAATATGTTTTTTTTATCTTTCACCCGTCCTGTTTTTTACAAAGTATTGCTGTATATTTGAGCGTAGAAAACTATACGATTATTGTGTTTACATGTAAAGTTATGCGCGGTTGGGTATGGCTTTCGAATATTAAAGTCATTCCAATTAAAACGGATTAATTTATCGCTCGTCTTATGCGGTATTATTACATTGAACGTCGTCTGATCGTCTTCGAAATGAAATTGTGCGGTTTTTTAACTCTTTCCGAGCGAAAACGTTATCAAATACTAATATAAACGTAGAATTTCAATCACAACTTCGAGACGCACGCGAGAATCTCCATAATCACCTATTAAAAACAGCGTGCCCGTAATAAACTAATAACATGTATTATTATTATTATACCCATAATATTGTCGTAAACACGCGTACATATTTCCTTTTCAAACTTCACACGACCTACTTAATACACATTATTGTAGCGTATTACACACGATTTATGTCCTAGCCCGTCGATCCAACGATTAACAAATTTCACTCAAATATTATGAAGGTACACACGGTATAATACATAACGCACAATACGATATTATGTGTGCGAGGGAAAAATGAAATTAATTTATCTACGTTTAGGATCAGGTGCGCGTACTCGCGCGTATACCCGACCACCCGAGTGCATGGAAATATATAATATAGAAGAAAACTTTTCTATTCTATATATAATACGTAAGTTGACGGTTCTTTTTCATTTCGCTCTCTCTCTCTCTCTCTAGACTCGAAGAAAATGTACTTTGTTTGGTTTTAATAATTGAAAACTTTGTAACGGTCTCGAACAAGTTGACTCGCGCAACTTTTGAAAGCTTTCAGAAATTTATGAAAATTGTTAGTTTTCAATGGTACGGGGTACCTACCTCGCTGTAGATTTAATTAATACTCGTGTACCACCACGCCGTTATACGTACGTACAAACGAAGTGCATCAGTTTTTAATCTATTCACGCGATTCGTTTTATCTATGCAAGCCACGTGTTGCTCCGGAAATTATTTCCGATACGATTGGTATCTTTTAATGAATCTCGATAAACGGCTTTTTCAACTCGCGTATACGTATTATAAATATGTATTCATACCGTTTTTGACACTATAAAGAGTGCGTTTACGTGTTTGTCGACGAGTCCACCTGCGAACCGCGTCGTTTCAGTGCGACCACGCGCGTTTTTATTAAACAACAAGTTCGTATATTATATTATTATGGTGACGTCACAATCGAAAGATTTACCAACTGGACGTCGAAAAACGCAATAAATACCGTATATTTACATACGCGTGGATAATAGATTATATATTTTAATAAAATATTATGTTATTCGTTTAGAGGTAGATAACATACGGTTCTAGACGTTATACAACAGGGACGGCCAGACTTTTTCAAGTAGAGATCGACTAAGAAAACATTTTTCTTAAGACGGTCGACTTGAGCAGACAACGCCGACCAGAGTTTCAATGGTGAACAGGGATAACAATAATTTGAAAGTCTAAACCACCAGAGGCAATCAGTGTATACCGCAAGTACAAATTCTAATAAGATCGACTTTTAAATCGTACGCGATCGACTGGTAGATCGCGATAGACCGTTTGGCCACCCCTGTTGTATAATAACGGTTCAAAAATATGTATGTAGTGCAGAGGTGCACATACGATCAGCTATTCGGAAAATCTGGATCACTCGACCGTGTTACCACACGCGTTATGCATAAATATTATACATTGTTCACGATGTTTCGACCACCGCACCGCCGCCGGGCACCGGCCATCAGCAGACGAAACGTATTATTATTTATTTAACTGCAAAGTCTCGCGAGCGGCGCGTACATATCGATTTCACGCAGCTCGGTTTTTCCGAAGGGTTACATGTTTTGTGATAATATGTGCGGCGTTTACCCGTCGAAAAATCTTACGGTGCCGGTCGCTACCACTCGCACGGTCGTAAAACTATATAAACTCGTGTGTATTGTGTGCGGACACGTTTGTCGGCCGCACACAGACGGGCGCACCACATTTACAAGGAAGTGTGGATTTTCGTTTGGACCAGAACGTGAGGTATCGTAGCTGTGCGACGGGTGAGCGCACACGCGTGCGTGAGTTCTTTTTTTCCCGGAAATGTGTCGATTTGCCGGACGGTCTCGCACTCAAAGGGTTGACCTCGTCCGTGGGAGTGTCTGGAGCGCGATTGATGCCGAAAACACGAATATAATAGATTCGAGATGTGCCTGCCTACCTAAATATACGTTGTATACGTGTAGGTATACCGTCCACGGTGTATGCGCGCGGACGGGGAAAGGAAAGGACCGCGGTGTCCTCCGGACGGACGGACACGAGAGAAGGATCACCCGCGTGGTCGGAAGGAAAGAAAAAAAAATTCCGAAATAACAGAAGAGAATACAAACCATTGTGTGTGCCTGTATAAACGCGATTCTATATGACACGGTCGATTATATTTCCCAGTGCACATCGGGTATGTGCGCTTCACGGACATCGTTTCCCGGGCACGTCACGTCTGCCTCCGATATATATATATATATACACGAGTACATATTATAATATAAAATATAAATTATATATATACGCGCGTTACGTCCGTGATACGTTTAACTCCGTAGTATTTCTTGCTCTCCGTACACGTATATGTTTATACATTACTTTTACTTACTTTATTACATTTATCCTCTTTCCATCCACGGTTCGGAGTGTATACAGAAAAAAGAATCCTGGGTATACCTTACGCGCGCGGCAGCAGGAGAGGAGTGACGGTTTTTCTAATTCAATAACCCTCTCACATGTCACGTCCGACAACCGCGGTGTCCGATGATAATATCAGTCTCGTCAATATCGCACCTGTGAAATCGCACGGACAACGATATAAACGACAATACTGTTATGCGAGATGGTCATATTAAACAATTAACAGGGTGTATGGATTTACACAGAGCGATATCTCCCGCGTTAACAGAGATAATATAGATCCCTGGGAAAAGGCAATTTTGTTGACAGCAGTCTGGTAAATCTCGTATAATGGCGTATTATAAAAGTTAAAAAATCAACATTTTATTTTATAACTTTTACAAATTTCAAAGAAAGTTATTTTATAGAGCTTATTTTTTTGAAAATGTCAACTTTCAATTTTCATTAACTTCTTAACTTCTTGATTTTAATAATTTTTATGGTTTACAAAATCAGCATTTCCATATCGAAAAAATGACGAGGTGATAATAATTTACAATTGTTCTTTTTTAACTAAAAAAATTATTAAAAACCCCGAGTTCAACGAAAACTGAAAGTTGAACGTTTGAATTTTCAGAACAAAAAGCACTATAAAATGACTATCTTCGATTTTCACAAAAATCATAAAATAAAAAGTTAATTTTTTAGCATCATAATATACATAATACACTTACATTAACCAAACTATTGTCAACAAAATTGCCTTTGCCCAGAGGTGCTCGTAAAAAAAACAGAATTTCATTATCTCCAATAACACAAGAGATATCGTCCGTGGGAATCCCGGCAGGACACCCTGTATTGTTAAATCGTATATTTTTACACGAAAAAAAAACAAATCTCCCCCGACTTCCACGCGTACAGTCCGTGCGAGCGGTTTCTCATGGATGATGTAATATATGTTTTGAAATAAGGAATCGGTCGATTGACGTCCGCGGGTGGGTACGTTGTTTTTGACAAGGCGTCTTTTTTTCACCCCCGTCTGCCAACCGTTTTCGATTATTGTTATTTTTTTTTTTCGCGCGTCGCCTGTCCGGGAAAAACGACGCGTATATATAGCTGCGTGTACTGCAGTAGTATGGTGACGGCGTACTTCTCGCGAGTCGACGCGCGCCTCCCCGGCACAACTTTACGCGTATATTTTATTAACTTTTCTCATTAAACATTCTTCGGTGGACGACGACGACGACGGCGGCGGTTGACGCGACGGAAAGTCATATTTTTTTTTCACCCTCCCCTACCGCCGTGCAGTTCTCTCGAAACGGCTTCCAAACGAGCCGCATTATGTTCGCGCGACAACATCGCCTTTGCTCGCATACGTTACAGTATACGTACTTCATTAAACCGTTTGTGACTCGTTTCGCGAGCGCGTACCCACGCTGCACGCTTCGGAAACCATGCGAGCGTCTAGGGCCCGCTAAATGGCCGTGTACAACGCGTGCACTTTACGGAGGAGATAAAAATCCTGCGCCTGCAGGATCGCGCCTCGGTTGCCCGACCCGCCTGCCGCGGCGCGATGTAGGTATAGTGCGTACGTTGCGTACAGGTTCGTACGCGGTCGATCGGAGAAAGCAAACACAAAATACACGTCCAAATTTTAACCTCGTGCTCCCGTCGGATATCTGTTAACACTTTCGTGTACAAATATATACGAGCAGCAACGAGTTTTTATCGATTTCTTTACGTTTATATATGCATACGCGCGTTGACGCTGCAGTCAAGGACGAACGTTAATTATAAATGCCGCGGTGATTTTCCGTCCATAATTATACAAATAATGTAATACATGACTGCAATCGATGATTTTAATCAAACGTCCACTAGATAGGTGTATTCGACCGACCGACGTATAATAACCGTCCGCGGTATTCTTAACACTCGTAACTTTTCGTAGTCGCGCGTACGTTCGTGTATTTTTATGGTTACACACACGGGGTGCATTAATCTCGAAAACGCAGAACCGTTCGACACGATACCGCTGAAAGACGAATCGTTATTTGCATTTTTACGACTCTACAACACACGTGCATTATACTTACTAATAGTTATGCTACGGTTCCTATTGCTACTGTAATTATTGCATAAATATGCATATATTTTTACGAATTTACGTTTATATTCTAATTCGAAATAAACCAGCTTTGCGTATAGAACGCATAGAAAGCTTATATATATGTACTAAGGGCGTATGGGTATTGACATGAAGGGGTTGATTAAGGAGCAACCCATTAGCGACACTTCACTTGATTAATGATTGCAGTAGAACATTTTCATTTTCATTTGTTTTACATTTTCGAATTCGTTTGGTTAGAATCGCTTGGTTTTATGTTTGTGTAACAGGTCACGAGTCACGACACCAATATATGTATACACATCATTTCAAAATTCTGAATAATATTATTTACACATAGACACGTAGGTATTAGAATCGTGTAATATGCTTTTTTTGGCTTTTTAATCGTTCCGATGAAATTATATTTCGCAAAACGTTTATATCGACAACGTTGTTTAGTTTTTATCGCGTCGAACACATTACCCATAGACGCAACGTTTCGGATGTCTATTTTTCTCTACTGCACCGCACGTCTCGGTCCCTCAACAATATCACGTACCTACTGCAGGCGCGCGTATCAGCGAATAAGAATATATTATATACTTATATCCGAGCTTTTGCGAAAAACGATTTTTACAAAGTTATTTTTTTCTTTTATTTCATTCCAGTAATCACATTTCGGTAAATGCGTTCCAAAAGCCCTCGTCGTGCAACAGACCGGAAACCGAACACTTCGTGAAAATGGCAATATTCTCGCATTGTTTTCCGAACAGATCGCAACGCGCAATCTTTCGTACTCACTTAGTATATATATATATAGTGCACCTTAAAAACAGGACACGCGGCAATCTGCACCCGTCCAAGATCAGTGGTAAACTGGAACCAAGGAGAATATCCCAATAGGAGATCGAAGAACACTTCGAGCGCACGTATCGACGACTATAATGCATATATTATAACATGCGGTCACACGTCGTATCATATCGTTAAGCACGAATACGAGCACCGCATAAATATAGATAATATATTATACTGCCGTGTATGATTCCGAAAAAACTGCATAATTAAAAAAAAAAAAAACCATTGTTCGCGGACTTGACCGAAAATATGAGTCATTACTATACGACGCCTAAAACGAGGTAATTCACATACCCATAATAATATAATAATAATATTATTACATAGATACTTCATATTATTACACCATGCACGTTACGTGTTTATATAAAATACGTATCGACGGTATTGCGCGCCACGTATGTATTGGGAATAATCTAAATAAACGGTAAACATAATATATAATAAATAATAATATAATACCGTTTGATCTAATCTCTTTTCGTAAAAGTGAATTTATTACCATTTAAAGCATCAACGTTGTGTTACGTATTCAAAAAATTATTCATTATTAAACGATTTTTATAGCTCACGTTCACACACACACATACACACACGTGTACGGGCGCACGCACGTTTGTGTTCAAATCGTATTACTATTTATTTTTATTGCGTTCTATCTCGTAAAATTAAATACACCTACCCAATACTAACAAACACATACCTAATAAAATGCAAATTCCCAATAATTTAACTTTTACAATTTAAATATTCGGTTTATCTAAATAAATATTCCATAGCTCTGAGCAACGTGTATAGTTAATTAATACGTCGTCGTCGTCGTCGTCGTCGTTAGATAACAACCATCAGTCCGGGCCGTGCAGCGGCCGTGGCGGAGCGAGTTGTACTAAATTATTGGTGTCATTGATGGGCGCACGAAACCAGTTCTCGTAATATTTTACTGGTTACAATGAGCCGAGATGAAACTGAAGAGGACACACTGTTTTAAAATAATCTTAAAGGAATTGAATTTAAATTAAAACTTGTCAATCAGCCGCGCTTTATATGTCTACACGTATAATATGTACATGTATATTATGTAGGTACACACGCGTGTGATGTGAAAGACACGTTTGAAAAAATACAACTGGACTTCTCTACCCGGAGAAATGCGATGATGACGATGATAATGATGGTGATGATGATTATGATGATTATAATATTTATACTCGTCTAAATTGAGTTTTTATAAAAATTAAAACGTACTTAAATACGTTGCACGGCCTCTGGACTAATATTATTTCTTCGTGTATACATAATAATAATAATAACATGAGAGAATATCGTTTCGACGCGCGTACATCGTGATAGAACCTCGCTATACGCACGGCGCATGTATAATATACACACAATATACGGCTCGTCAAAACAAATATACATATGTATTATAATGTACACGGCTCGTCGTCGGTGATAAATTAAAAATTATAAATAGTTATTCAAAAACGCGTGTACCGATGACCCGATGATGATGGCATACGCACACGCACAACATTATTAAATATTCATCAAGTGCACCGCGAGGTCGATAAAGAAACGATAGTAATTATCATCAACACGACGTTGTGATGTACTGCTATACGTAGTGTGCACGCATTTCATTTCGGTTTATTTATCATCGTAATAATATCATTAGCGAACAATAATATTGAAACGATAGTGGTAGGAGGAGGCGCGTTGGCTGCAATACCGCAGAGTTGTCGGTGGTGAATTTATCCTGCGCGCGAAAGGACGCGTATCCTTGATCGCGAGCGTAACTACGTATCGTACGCGTAGGGAAACTGTGTGTCCGCAGAATCCGTTCAATTTTTTGCGTACGAGCGGAACTTGGCAATCACGATCAAATAGGCTGTACCTATTACACCCGTCGTCTGTTTTTTCGGTACCTATATTATACATCGCGTATAATATTACGTATGCACGCTCGTCAAGGTAACATTTCTCGTGCGACCCGTCATCGTTTTTAAATCCGACCGCGGGCAAGTGTGAATACACGGAAAGCTATAAATTCGACCGCGTACGAGACGTATATTTAGTGAAGCAAACGTGCCGAGCGCTACGCGTTTCCCAAGGCGAAGACTATTTTCGTTCGTGTACTTTAAGACTATGTGCGTACTATTTAATTAATTCACTTGTGCCTCAACGCCTCGTGCAGTCGTATACAACTTTCCGAATGAGCCGGCCATCCGATACCGACCGACCCGTCGCGCAGCTTATCTCGAAAGCTCGTGGGTTCTGTACCGCGGCCCTGAGTATAACACACGCGTAGAAGCCGGGATTAAAGTTGCAAAAAATGTTGCACAGGGGACTAATATGATCCCTGTATACCATTTTGAGCGTTCCGTGTACCTATATCCCTAACTTTCTAATAAGTTATATATATAATAACATGTATAATTAGTTTTTAATATGAGCTGGTATTACTGTTTGTAGAACACTACTTCCCGGGACAGCTACGGTCGACCCCCGACGAGCCTTAATAGTCGACAATTATTTTTGGAAATATACTATAGATTTATAAGTGATACTTATAGACATTTTTAACGTGGGCGATTATTTTTACCAAACAGTTGACCGTTGCAGTGAACTTTTTTGTGAAAGATTACTCTTCTTAGGCGCTGTAATTTCGGGGGACCGAGTTTCCTCACCATCTCACGCTTTAATCCCTGCGTAGAAGATGCATTATTAAAGCGGACCTCGTCTCCCAGTGAGTTTATCCATAGTTATAGGTCGGCTGCATAGGTCAGTCGACTCGGAGTTCAAATAGGTCGATCCTCGGGAATCCTGCGAGACGTTACGTACACACTCACGCCAACCGGTCGACGACGACAACGCAACACAGCGCGTCACACGTCGATTTTTGATTAGTTATTTTGACACCGTTGACCCACCCGAGTTGCCGATCTCACACCCCCGCGGACCCCAGTCACTGTGCACGCGCGCGCGCGCATGTTACTGCTCCACCACTCGTCGAAGTGTGGCACAGTTCTTCGGCTGTGGCCAGCGTGGCCGCCGGGGTAAGACTGCGCACGAAAAAAATCGTGTCTAATCGCGAGTAAAAAAAAAAAAGAAAAAATGTTATTATTATACACGTGTAAAAATAACAATAATAATAATACTAATATATTATTTGTACGCGTAGATAACCCCGGAAAAAAATCGTTCGGACACGACTTGGGCCATGTGTACTTTTGACCGTCGGTCGTCTTCGTCGTCGTCGGCCCCCGTCGTCGTCTTCGTCGCGGTCGTCGTCGCCGTCGTGCCCAGCGCAATTACCGTGCGTGCGGTAGAGACCGCGAGGTACGCGCCCGTACCTATGTGTATATAGTGTATATGTATACTTCTTTTGGTTTTCTGTTTTTTCATTCTCTTTATTTTAAGGATCTCATTTCAGACGAGTAACGATAATAACAGGTCAGTGACGGGATAATATCCTCAAGTCTACAAGACCGTGTGTGTCCGTGTGTACGTGTGAGTCCGTGAGTGTGAGTGTGTGTGTGTGTGTTGCTCGTGTGCGTGCGTACGTATACGATATATACACACATACCTTGTTAGCGCACCGCCCACAGCCGGTCAGGATTTTTAGGCCACACGTCGCCGTCTTGTTACTTTTTTTTTATACGCGCGTACAAATATATATATATATACACGTACATGTTTAATATAATGATTCCCTGCCCAGGTTAAGCCTCATCACATACTTAAATTGGTAAAGGTTTTTTTTTCCTTTTTTTTTTTTCTATTCTTAATAATATTTTTTCTCCGTTTACGCGCCGCGCACACCGAAGGACACGATTCGAATTCAATAACCGATTACTCTTGATTGAGCTCACGTGCATTTTTATATACGTACACACATAGCAATATTACCGCAGCACACGATGACTTCGACAGCGCGGTACAATATTATTATATTGTTATAATAACACACACAACATCGCCGCAGCGCGCCCGTGACTTCCCCTATATCGCATCGCCGCGGACACCGTGCGCTCGTACACAAACAATGCGTAATTGAAATCGATTGGAAACCGTACGGTATTGTATTATTATTGTCCCGGTCGTCGTTACAACCGTGGAAGTATATTATCATATATACGACGTGCATACACGGTAATACGTAAACAATCGTCCGTTTTGTATTCCACGTGCAATGTGTCATCGTAAAATATCATGCGTGTATGTATAATACCGCGTCAAGTTTATTCAATAATACAATATTATACGTTGTGTACATGCACGCGTTGGTCCGTAGTGAATGGTATATACTATATAGGGTGAACGGCGAAAAAAAAGTCAGGTTACTTTACACGGCCATGTAGTATCCCGGCGTAGCGATAATCAATGTTACGGCCCGCGAGTTCTATTTAGACGATTTTGTTCCAACGGTTCACAAGGAATTTTAGACTTGGGGTCCGCTGATAAAATGACAATTAAAAAACGTTTAAATTGCAAAAATAGCTCACCGCTTTCTAACTTGGTGAAATATGATTAAAACAATTGCGGAAACATGTATGACCATTGACTACTGAAAGGCTAGAGAACAGAAAATTAACATTACGCAAAAAATAATTCTACATTTTTGGGTTTTCCGAAATTCCAAGTTTTATAACACACACATGATAGTCATATGTCATGTGAATTTTGACAGTGCTTAAAACTTTAAATGATTTTTTAAACACTTTTGTTCTTCCGCAGTTCTCGTTTACCCTGATTCGTCTCACGGAAGCCGCGCCATATTTTACAACATTGTGCGATAAGTCAATCAGTAACACAAATTGATTTTATTTAAAAAATATACTAATTAAAGATTAAAAACAATATATTATAACTTATAGTTGACCAATGTACGTTAAAATAACTGCATTACTATATGTATATTTATCTCCAAGACAATATCGTACGTATAGGAGATATCGTTATTGCAGCCCTCACGTGACATCCTACAATGATCCTCGACCGAATATTATAATAATATTGTTGTCGTGTGTACGTAGAAATAAACGCACGCAACGTCGGCAACCCCCCGAACAGTCCTGCCATCACCGCCGCCGCGATGTATTGAATTATTATGCATATTATTACGATATTCTAACATTATATGTGCAGTCCGGCGGCCGGGGCGACAACGTACCTATAATATGTGTGTATTATAGCGATCGAATGAGTTTTTTTTCCACCGTCTACGGACGGGACACGGTTTTTTTGTTTTCCCGACGTGCTTAATAGCCCCCCAAAAACTCGTATCAAATAAAGTATTATTTTTATGTAAATCGTTCTGCTGTGTAAATTCGTCGTCGCCGGGGTCGTCGTTTGCATAAAATTAGACGACTTTATGGACACTTATTCGAATCGTTTAAAAAAAAAAGAAAAATGTAATTTGATTTAAAAAATATAAAATCAACAATCCGACTGTTATGTGAAACATAATATACAACGATCCGCGTTGTATATTAAAATGTCGCGCAGTTAAGATACGGAAAAAAAAAATGACATTATTATTGCCGCATATAATGTATCGGCGTATAGAGTAGAATATTCGCGTTACCGACGCTATTTTTTAATTATTCAATCAGATTTATGACGTATCTTAATGGTCGCATGCACGTCATCTCACGAACTCGTCTACAACTGATGTTCGCGTATAAACTATTTATGCTCGTGTCCATTAGGCGCCCGGTATTCGCTGGTATACAATGAGGTTATATACACGAATAACATTTACATAATGTTTACCGAGGTGTTGAGCGTCGGTAAAACGTACCACGCCAATAAAGGATAGCATTGGGAAAGGATTGAAGTAAAAAACAATTTGGTCGATTGAGATGTTTGTTTACACCTCGTCCCAAATAAATTAAGCATAAGCCGATTACACGATTATATACGAGTAGGTATATATTTATATACGTGCGGTGTAAGCCGTATTTACCTAATATATTGGTAATTTTTGGCTGTAGGTTAGAAAACTGCCCAATTGGCTTGCCCGTACTTTGACATACATATGTGTACGTATAGTAACGACGATAGAATTCGTTTCAAGTATAGATGGTCTTATGTTTACGCGTTGTTCGTATCGAATATTAAATTAATCACGCATGCACGCGTCATGTTGATGTGAGAAAAAGTTTTCGCAGGTGCGTGTACGAGTGTGTGGTGGGGGAGAGGGTGGTGATAGGTATAGGGTCGGGGGGTTATACCTATATCAGTCATTACGTTTTTAGCGGCGACGGGTTTTTATTTATTTCTCATTTTCTCCTGTCTACAACCTCGCCAATGCGCTACGTTTAAACGTAAAGAACACGTCGGCGACTCGGATGTGTTGTTTTTAATCGAAACGGTGGTCGGTTTTGTTACAGCAGCGTTGTGGACAGATGTCTGCCAAGGGCTTACCGCGGGTATCATTATTAAGCCATTAATATATGTATCTGTTTACCCGCGCGTACGCACGTGTGTACATGTATAATGTGTATAATAGCGTATACACTCGCGTAATAGTATACCATTACAACCGGGTAATAATAACGGCGACGCGATCGAAAAGCCCACCGAGAAGTGGTACCGTATAATACGTAACGTCTACATTTTGAAAAATAAAACATAAAAAAGCTAACGAAGGGTAGATTAGTGATACTGTTGTACATTTGTACACGCATATGCGGCTGTCGCCTGTCGACGAAAATTATACGATACCCGGTATGGCGGTATGAAAACTGTATACGTGCGTGAATACGATGCAGATGGCGTTTGAGGACATCACGTGATGCGTGTATCGGCGCGCGTATTATTCTATTTTAAACATTGCATTAATACGATAATAACGGTGAAACTCGATCGCTGCGATTATAAAACGTATACATTTTTACTAGTATACGAGTAATGAGGTATATCCAAACCTATGCGGTGTACGTGGTGAGGAAATTTCCGAAAAAACCGACACGGAACGGATCGCCGCCCCTGCTCGGTTTGACGGTGGATAAGGGGGTAGAGGGGGGGGGAGGGAGTGGAAATTATATTAACTACATGTATGGAAAACGAGCCGCGACGACGACGACGGCGGCGGGCACATTAGTTCAAGGTTACCGCCAGTCAATTTCTAATCACTATATAACGCGGGTGGTCATACCGCTAGTATATAATATTATATTATATCCATTGCGGACGTAACTCGTTATTTCAAATAATTAAACTACCTACTAATTCAAACATAACCTCGGCCCTAAAATTATCTGCTGGTTAAAAACACCCAGAACGTATATGTTGTGCACTTCATGTATTTTACGTACGTCTTGTTTGTTTTTTTTTAAAATTGGTCTTTTACACACGCGTCTCGGGACTCGTGTAATGAAACGTTACCGCGTACTAGGTATACGTATAATACCTATACGCGTATTATTATTAAGTCCCTTTGGCGCGACGAAATTATTATTTCCATATTCGTTCCCAGAAGAACGTAACATGAAACGCGCGTTGCTGCACGGGGCCTATATACGCGAGTACATATAAACGGGTATAGACAATAATGCGTTTTAAACACCGTCCGCGGTAACGCGATTTCGAGTATATTTATCATGATATTACGTTCGTTATACTGAATTTTATTATTACGATTTTTGTCATTTTTTTTTTTCAGGAATTTATAACGCGCCGCCGTAAAACCCAATGAACTGTGTAATTTCGAATGGCGCCGGGATTCTTACGCGCGCGAGTGTGTATGTGCGTCGAAAAAAACGTCATGCAAAACAACGTCGGACGGGAAAACGTTCTAAAGGGTTTCTTTCTTTTTTTTTTTTTATTCCAAATCGCGAGACATTATGTGAACACGGAAATTATTGGTTTGGCTGCTATCCAGACGGGTTCCTGCTGCAGTACTGTAGTTATATGTGTAGTGTACGCACTTCCGAACTTCACTTTTTTTTTTTTTTCTCTTTTTTCCTTTTCTCCGTATGCACCACCTATACGAGTTGAAGGAGGTGCTAAAAATTTACGACCGTTTACTGCGGGCAGTGATTTTGGGATTTTTTTTTCTTATTATTTTTTATTTATCGCATATACGGCAAACGAAACCGTATCGATAACGTATATAATATTCATACGAAAAAAAAATAAAAAAAATATAGGATACGATATCGCTTGAAACCGCCTAGGAAACAGCGTCGTGAGAGAACTGCTGTCGAGACGGTGGAGGGGGGAAGGAGGGAGCTAAAAAATGTACACCTCGTGTAGGACATTGAAGTCAACTTTTTTCGGTCCGCATCGTATCATCATCATTATTATGTACTTATACTATTATCGAACACGCGTAAAATACCGCCGACATATTTTGCAGTTTGAGCATAAACTTTCAAATTTCAGAAGAGGTCGATTTTCGCCGGAAACTTTCTAAACCCGTCGCTCGAGCAAATACTTTTTCGAGTTCTCGTTATTTACGCATAATATTACGGTATGTTAAATGAACGTACGGATCTCGTTAAAATCGTTGTTCATCCCGGACGGTACATTTTCTGTCTAACGTTCGCAATTTCAGACTGCAGCGTGTATAAAATAATGTTATCAAAACGTTATACGCGCGCATAAGGCGCCGCAGAAATATCAAAGAATTCGAACGTATTCGGGTATGTAGGTATAATATTACATCATGTTATGTACACGTCACGTTACAGATTTAATCACCAACGGCAGTTGCTCCGATTTTTTTAATATTTTAATGTGTACGCCATTAAGTTAAACCTGAAAAATATCATAGGATAACAATGTTGCATATTAGACGTTTAGTAATTATTATTGTTAGTAACTTGTTTTCATATTCGCAATCAGTATAATATTACCCAAGGCAGCAAAAATATGTAAATATGAAATATAAATCAAACGTATATACGTTTACAACTTTGACTAATACTTAAAACACACATGTGATTATTATTATTATTTATTAACGTTTTAATATTTTTGTCAGTAATAATACGCTTTCAGTGCATCGTTCTCGACGTTTAATAATATTAGGTTAAACAAATTGAAGTAGGTAGATTCATCAAATTCGGTTTTATAATTACTCAAATAGTAATTTTAATTCGATAAAAAAAATTGAAAAAAAAAAACACCGTCCGCCTTAGCCCACTCCGTATACAAGCAATTTATTGTAAATAAACCTGAATAATTACGTACATAAAGTGGGATTGGATTAATTTGAAGAATAAATAAACAAATAAACGACCACGAGTTAAGCGGCTGAAAAAAATTTTATACCATTTCTGCCGACGGCCGGATGATGAAATTATGTTTGCCCGAAACAACGTTTTAAATATTCCGAAAAAATATCTATGTAATAATACCTATACATAGAGGAATCTTGTATTGGTTTCACGACGCTGTTTTTCACATTTTTCCGTCAACACTATTTCGAGTACATAGTTAAAACGCAGGCGACTTTTTATGTAAGAAATTGAACTCGGAAGAGACGAAAGTTGGACGTACAGCCTTTTACGATAATTTCCTCAGAAGTTTCTCCGAGTGTAAGAAAAAAAAAAAACTGGAAAACATCATGTCGACTCTCTTCGAGCAAGTGTATCGCGTTTATCTTTAGGAAGAAATGTATAAAAATTCACTTCAAGACTTCATATTTTCACGCAATATTATATTTTTCACGCGCGCACCGGTTTCGTCGGAAATATTTCCGAACCTCAGACGCTCCGAATATGTCTTCGATGAATAATTTGTTTTTTCCCCGAGCAATTATGGTACCAAACCGATTGATTATGTTCCATAGAGTACATTCTCTACTCGTCGAACGTCGAACGTCTTACGAATGCGACTGGAACGTTACGGGGTTTAATATTGATCCGCGTTCGAAGACGCCACTCTCGGTTGGCACACCAGAACCCAGGTGCTGTTTCTCGCCGGACTGCTTTTTCTCATGACCGATTATAAACATTCGATGATATGTGCACATGATTTTATAGGTACCATACGGATGATAATATTTTCCGAAACGGTACGGCCCCACTCGTTCCCGAATGTTTGTACTTGTTTCCAACTCCTCGCAGCAACCAACGGAACATACGTCAACTTTATCTTATTAAAACATGTATGCGTACAATATTATGCGCTATACGTCTATGCGCACGTTGTACACACATTATACTTGCCCGTATTATATATGCTAATTTGATGAACACGATATTATTATTATTCTAAACACCAGCGCCGCTTCAATGTCTTTATTATCATTAAAATGATTGGTATGAAAATCTAAAATAAAGAAAACATTCCCATATGACACATACAGCCACATATACACACATACACACACAAGCATTCACACAGGCACAATGTACACGATGTTTCGTCGACGTGGTTCACGTTTTGCGATCGCACACAAGAGGAATATAAATTTCGTACTTGGCCTCGCCGCGACTGTACGGTTTGCTCGTCTCCGTCGCGGAGCGAATGCATATTATACATGTTGTTATACACATAATGTAATACGAATTGTACACGCGTATCCACGCGTAGGTTCATATCCATAGCAGTTTTTCGCAGACCTATCACGTGCGTTTGGCGAACACGAAATTAAATATTAACTATTCAAAAAAACCACTATAAATTTGACGCCAAAAATTCGATATCATCCATCGCGGCGGCGCGGTGGTGGCGACACGGACGAATCGGTCAATGTTACTTTCATTATTACATTTTTACCATATGTATTGTCGCTCGCCCCTGACGACCAAAACGATTTCGAGTGTATACACACGAATTAAACATGTAGTGTGTTTTGTATATGGTTCTATGACATTTCGGGGAAGTTCATTTTGGCGAAAGTATATTTTACCAAAAGAATATTTTGACAAATGGACATTTAGACGAATGTTTTTTTTTTTTTTTTGGGTGAATAAAAATATAATTTTATTGTTTAAAAAAAACAGATAATTTTTTCCTGTACAAATTTATAAATTGTAAAACATTCCAGCTTTTTCTTTCGTTTTAATTTCATTTTCACAGTGTAACAGACTTGTACAATATCGCAATGTTCATAGTTAAAATGAATCTCAAGCAAATCAATATTTCACTTGAAAAATGTGTTATTTTTAACTTTACTACAACAATATTCACATTAATGTGTTGAACCTATTCGCCAAAAAATGTCATTTTGTCAAAACATCCGTTCGGTAAAATGGCCGGATACCGTTGAATTTGTAGTGTAATAAATCGTTAGTTTTTGAGAATTTAGACATAAGCACCCCCTTCCTCCTCTACTTGAGTTCCTGAAGAAGCCACTGCTGATCATAACTATCACCTACCGCGGACGATAGAAAAACTTGCGGTACTGATGGATATAATATCAAACTTTGAAAGCAAAATAGTATTACGCTGATAGCTTTTTTTTTTTAGAGAGAGGTAGTCGCTTGACGAGACTACGTCCAATGCCACCGAAGTGTTTTGTACAATATTATAATGGTGGACGGAATGGGGCAGTCCTGGACCCGGGTTTCGGTCGTTTCGGAACTCCAAACGTAAAGGACTGAAGGAGTGTGGGCAACGAATTGTTTCTAGCCACACCGGGAACAATGCAGGGTATTGTTCCGTCGACTGGTCAGTGATTCCCCGTAGCATTGTATAGGTACTCTTTCTGTGACGATCGAACGACACCCGTATCGGATAGCCCCGGCAGATGATGAAGAAACCGTCGTGTTAAAAAAAAACTAGCCGTAGCGCCTACGGGATAAATGACGTATATAATATACTATAAAAAATATTGTTAGATACAGGACTGAAACGCGCTAATGAATAATTATTATTGAAGCACTATTACGAATACAATACTCAACTGTACGTGTCTGTGTAAGATAATACGTAATAATATTAGGAAAAAGAAAATCAATCGAAATCGAATTAACAATACTACACAGTTGTTTCGCTGTGACCTAAATCGGAGGAAACTGATAACCGTAACTACAACAGTCACATGGTTTGCCTCACGGCTTACGGTGATGTTATTAAAAAGTAATTACCGACAATGCAATTTAGAATGACAAATTACATTTATACGATCACATAATAATATAATCATAATCCGACATAATGTTCTTTTGTATCATAGATTTTTTCACGAAACGTAATTAAAAGAAAAAAACCGAATGGCGGGGTGGGGGGGGGGGGTGGGCTACCCTGCAGTCGGTCGACGGGACGTCGGTCCGAAAACTATTAGTGTGTCGCAGCCAATTAGACTAATTCAATGTTTATAACACGAATTTAATCACGTAATAAACAGACGTTTGGACATTGCAGGACAACGAGTCGGTGGCGTGCTTCCGCTAGGAAACGTTCGAAAACTCATTACCGTCGTCGTCGTCGTCGTACCATTATCATCGTGCAGCAAGAAGACCGTACAAGAAGAGAAAAGCGTTTACGGCCACCGATTGTCATCGTTGTCATCGTTGCTTGATCTCGATTCTCCACGCTGCTCGCGGTCGTTTTAAATATTTTGGTTTTCAGCAGCGAAACCATACCGACTCGAGATGATGATGACGACGTTCGGCGCTTTTATGCACAGAAAACGATAATATTGCAATAACGTACTCGAGCGAATTGCCGCGAAATCAGTTCGACACTCGCGATCCCGCGTAACGAGAACTGTGCGTGCGAGTACATTCGGTCTACGTCGCGGAAATTGTCGATACACAGGTACGTGTCCCAGCGTGTGCACAACAGTACACAACACGCGCTAACCGTGTTCGAGCAGAGGATAAAGATGAAGACCGAATGAAAAAAAAAATGAACAATAGATTTCGGCCCGAACGCACGCTGCTGTAGCGCTCGACTAATTACACGTCTTTAACAACCTAGCCCGACCGATTGTATATTATAATTGTACCTTCGTATAACGTTTTTTCCGTGTAAAACGCTATGCGTACGTATAACATAATACGTCTTATCGATAATTAGGCACTGTTCCCGGTCGTATGTTATAATTACTATTTCCCATTGAAATTCTATTACTCACTGTTACTTATTCTTTTTGCGGTTTTTTTTTATATCATTATTCCTTACGTCGATTTTGGTATTTTAATGTTATTATTTATTATGCTACGTATAGCGGATGCTACACAAGAGATATAATATTCCACACGCGTTTCGATGGAAACAATATATTAATTATTTAGTCCGTAATCATAGCGTATATTATACATCAGTTCAAACGCCTCTGTACACGAATAACCCGCGATTTCCCCTTATTACTCGTCATGTATTTACACATTAGTAAACGAACGGCTTCGAATGCTTTTACATCGGAATATTCTTATCCACTTTGGTTTCGTCCGTTGCGCACGAGAACCAGGGGCGTAGTCAGTAGGTAGTAGTCAGTAAGCCTGGTAGGCCAGATTTTCTCTAAAAAGAAAAAGAAGTATTTACAATAAAAATATTGAAAATATACCTCAGGTCAACAATAAAAATTCCTAGGCTAAACAGTTTGACGTTAATTTCCGTATAAAGGGAAATAAGTGAGCAATTTATTGATAATCCATCGACTGTTGTTGACGAGTTTGCTATCATAAAGAAAAGAAGATAGAATGTTACGTATAAAATTACGTTGTAAGTTACGAGTATAGTAATTAATAATTATAAAAAAATTATCTTGTATTCTGATAACTAAAAATTGCAAACTTTGCCTTAACTTTGAAATTATAGGAGGCCAATACCAAAATTGGGACTAGTCGTCAGGAAGGTTTATGTGTGGGCCTACCCAAAAAGAAATTTATAGCTACGCCCCTGAGTCGAGAACCGTTCGAGAAGAGTGACTGCCGAAACGTAAATAATACTGAAACGCGTACGGCAATAACAATATGAACAATATGTAGGTATTACACGGTAGCCGTTGACGTATGGTAACTACTGGTAACCATTGGTAAGGCGGGTGTGTTCAGCAGACCTTCGGCCGCGTCGGGGTGCATGTTGTACCGTTCGAGTTGCTGAAGAAATATCACCGGCGCATATTACGTTTCTAGGGCGTGGGCAATTTTTGAAAAATCGCTCGCCGTTCATAATTTTTCGTTTCGGCACTCGGCTAGACAAATCGGAATGCGCTTTTTTCATTTTGAACGGCAGTTATTACTGCGTGCGAATAATATATCGTAGAGTACACGTGTATCGGTCCTGAGATTAAAGCCGAACACGTCTTTCGCAGTATAATGTACTCGGCGGAAAACGAGTTGTAAAACGCATTTAGAGTTGTTCGCCGAACGGCTGGGGGAGTGAAGAATATTGCGTTTCGAACGTGTGACCGGCAATACCCGACGGGATTTGTTTTTCCGTACAGAAATCCTACTCCAATCCGATAAATATTACTTTTGACAATATTATACAATTACCAAATACGCGCACACGTATCGTATTCAATGTTACGCATAATCCGCCGTGTTACCCGAGGTGAATTATTGTTTTTCGAGTGCCTCCTACTTGTGCATTTCAGACGTTGTTTTTTCAAACGATTATAATATTATTGTGGTCGGGCACATTGTGCATGCGCTCGTTTTCAACAGTGCGTGGTTCAGAGTCTTTCGATTACATTCAAGAGTGCTGATAAAAAATTATTTGTTCATTCCGATAAAACATATTACGTTATCAAAATTATCGTCAAACCTCGTATATTACATTCGGTAATGGACAACAAAACGTTACACTAATGGTACCCACCGTCTTGATCGTTGTACTTCAGACGATCGTCACTGTACATGTATCACTAAAATATTTCTATTATGGAATGATTCGAATATGTATACGAAACCTAAAACCTAATTGTACTACAACTATCGAATATCTAAATAACTTATTATTAAAACTTATCAAATTTTCAATAAAATAAATGTAAAAATTGCCTATGGTATAAAGAATACGAACGGCTCAGATTTAAAAAAAAAACCATCGTCAGGTATAAAAAGCGCACTCTTTTGTTATTAATTTTGCAAAATTGATGCTTTTCGTATGCATTCAAAACATACCTATGCCTGTGTACAATATACATGAGTTATAATACATACTATATAATGCACAACGTATAAAAACACGAACCAAACCGGAGGAAACGTACCGCATTCTGGTATAAAACTTTTGTCCTAACGTTTCCGCCTAGGTACCTGTGATGTCAGCGGAACACTCTGCTCGAACATATTCTGCATTTTTCAATCGCATTAAAAATTCATTGGTTATGCGTATGAAATGTATGTGAAAACACGCGATATTAATAATACGCGAACGACATAACAACGTAATACCGAATCCCATACTTTACAGAGTAATTGTTGTAGACTTAAAAACGGATACACGGCTCACGAAGTAATCGATTCAAACCGTATAACAACTGTATATGTATAAATGAGTAATACCTTTGCGGCTACGACGGTTTGCGACGTGCTCACGACAGACTTAGGACACAATGTCACAATATATAATTCATAGTACACGCATGAACTATACATCGGCTGTACTACGACCGAAAATAAACCGATAATCGGTTATGGCAGTGGTTCCCAATTAGTGTACGTAACCCTAGTTAAAACTAATATTAGACCGGGGAACCTTAGCTTCTCGTATACGCGGTGTATATGCCCTTTTTTCATATTTATGCTCACGAAGAAAACATTTTGATTTAAAATAAACATTTTTGTGGTGCTTTGGTTCTTTTCAGTTACCTGCAATGTATTCGTTTCACGGTTTAAGTCAATTATCATCCTGTCGACATTCATAGTATGGTAAACCGTTGATAACTTGTATTTTCATTCATAGTAAAGCATGTACGTCGGCGAATCGGGAATTTTAATAAAAAAAACCTTTTATCATCGCGGACATAATGCTCTTTTCGTTATAATATAAGCACTAATTTTCTCGAAAAGAAAAATACAACATAAAGAGATTTTTCAATATTGTTTTCACACTTTATACCGGTATCTTCTTTGCACGCGCAACGAACGCTCGTTTCAAGATCGATTACAAAATATCTACTTAAATCAGTCATTGCACTGGTTTTCGAACTTACCCGAGACGAGCGAGTAAAACCTTTATTTTTTGCTCATAATCTCGTCCGAGTCGCACGCATAATACAGTCGACTTCGTGCTTGACACCGTTCACTTTGAAGTTTGAACGCAACCGCGGACCACCGATTGGAAACCACTGGTGGGGGGAGGTGGGAGGTGGGAGGGGGTTTACGTGTTACCGCGACACCGGCCGTTATTATTTTCCTACCAAAAGCTAATAATGTTTATTGCGTCTCGCCGACAGCCGTTGTCGCGTCACCGCGTCCGCCGCGTCACGTCGTTTTGGCACGGCCGACGAAACGTTCGCACCGTCGCGCGGTTAAATATACACCTACGGTACCATCATCGCGGGCGCGCGCGTCACACGAAGGGGTAATAATAACAGTAATAATGTTCGTTCACGACGCGAACGAACCGCACGAACCTTAACGATATGGGCACGTCATCCGAAATACCGCGACTCGCGATTCGCGTCAATCATTATTATATTATCTTATGTTACGCCGCAGGCAACGTAGATGCGTTCGTACGGATAGATAAATCGATCCTACTCCCCCTCCCCATCCAGGTCGTGTGGTGTGCTACGCACTGCAGGGATGGCCAACGCTGATAGAGTCCCGAACCGCATCGGCTGTGAAAAATTTCCACGAGAGCCGATTTCCAAGGCCGATTTAAAGACTTAAAATTACTTTTGAACTTTTTCATACAGCAGCTTTAGAAATTTCACTCTTAGAACCATATTGGAAGATGAAGGACTGAAGCAGTTCAACAATTCAAATACAACAGTTGTCAGTGATGAAATATCCGAAAATTACACTTTTCCCTCAAAATTGAATTTACATTTTCGGAACAACGTATTCTTTCGAGTCTTTACATAATATAGTATAACCATAATATAAAATCAAAAACCCTATATTTTTTAAAAATTGTTTGCGTTTTACGATAAGAGCCGCTAATAATAAGCCGCAACTTGTACCACCCCGGCTATATAGTGTATTAAGTATGGCACGAGGTACGCGTTATCCTGGTATACCACTGACTCAAAAATTAAAAAATTAGGTTACAAATTAGTCGCTCAAATTTGTTACCATTTTGTAATGGATATCCCTGTGAAGGTGCAACGTTACCGCAGCACCCCGGGAAGAAAAATCTAGGACGAATGTTTGCGAATAAGTTACTAAAAAATTGTAGATTTCTACTCAGCCTGCAGGATAAGGTACCTATAGAATGATGCACACAATGTACTACAGTATACCTGCGAAATTCCCAGCGTCTGTAAGACTAAATAAACAATGATAATTGATATGGGTAAAATACGGTTCGTCCCCAAGATCTCTTATGAACATAAGTTGGCTTATTCATTATTATTTATTTGTGAACGTTTTAAATATTTCGTCTCTGTTCTCTGGTTATGGACTATTAATGTAACTATATAATCGTCGCGTGTTATCTTAGACATATATTTAAGGTTAAAGCCAAAATGTAAATTGTTATACCTTAATTTGATAGACCAAGTCAGGAATATTTAACAAAAGAAACGCGATTGCGCTCGCCCCCCCCCCATAACCACCCACACACGCGCGAAGATCAAATAATAAATCGTCCTCTCCGGAAACGGCAGGATCTCATTATCATCACTTGTACGCGGGTCTTCTTTTCAATTCATATATCGATAAATCTTATCGGTGATGTGTTATAATGTTTATATTTTGATCGACTCGTCGAAAGAGTGACAATTGGCGGCTGTTGAAACGATATCTTATAAAGTACAGTACCCGTATAGTTCTAACTGGGATCAAAATATTATAATATGTATACACTCAGCGACACGCGAAGGGGGGTATATCGGTGCACGAGCCACCAAGTCCCCTGGAAAATACACCCACTGCTATGAGTGCGACGCTGCTATACATACTTATTATGTAACGTAAAATATTTATTATCTCGTGCGCACATATATGTATAAAAGTATTAAACGAATGTGTGACTGCGTCCGCCGTGTGCGTACGCGCGCCTACTCGTAGTATAATAATAATAATAATAATAATAAGAATACAATAATACATACGTGTGGCGACGGGATCGACGTGTACGGGGAATGAACGTCAAAACACGAATGATTGATAATGAAAAATCGAAACGCGACCAGAATATTTCATTGGCGAATACATTTATACCCACAACACACCAAGTATATGTTATGTATGTATAATATTATATAGCAGACATTTATACATAATATATATACAAAAACGCGAAAATAAGTATTATTCCCTCTCAGGTCCAGCCGCGTAGCGTGTACACGTATACACATCTGTTATTTTCGAAACCCTTTCCGCAGACATCACGTAGGTATAAGTGATCTAATATTTGTCGTCGTACAATACAATGTCGTACATTATAATACGTCATATCACATATATTATTATATTTTGCGCTACGCCCGCCGGTCCTGCTTTGTATACTAAATATATATACCAGTCCTATATAAAAATAAAAATACAATTATTTTAGAGAATATGGTTTGCATAACATATTATTTCGTGTACGCCACGATACGGGTTGGCGATTCTTCGTTCGGTTATATTTTTACGTACGGAGCACCGCCGACGACGTCAAAACGAAAAAAATAAATATCTTGACTCCGGGTAAAATATCGCATTTTCCGAATAGTAATTTGTACGACCCGGCCGCGGTGGTGGTACCTATTATATACACTGCGAGCGCCTATAATACACGCGCGCACATAACATATATTACAACGTATACGCGTGGCGTGCGCGTACAGGGCGAAGGGGGTAAAAGACAAATTGATAGACGAAAATGGAAATGTCGTCGAAAACATGTTATATTCATCACGACTATTGTGTGCGTGTGTGTATGTGTGTGCGTGCGATTTCCATTTCGCCGAAATATATGTACAAGGCCTACAAGACATATATGTATAATACACTCATGACGCGATCGCTGACTATACGTCGGTCGTACTCGTATTATGTCGTTACTCGCGTACCGTGGAAGTTAAACTGTCCAAACTGTCGTTTATAGGCAAGAGCGTATTTGTCTAGAGCAAACACGTCGACGTAAATAATAATAATAATTCTGTGAATACATTTATATATAGTATGTGCTTGCTTAGACACTTTCAGAGCCTTAAGTCAAATTATACATTCGGCGCTCCGGGGTATTTCTACGTACGAGCACCCCCGCCGAACGCATTAGGTTAGAATTTTCAGCGTGAAATTATAAACGGTGCGCGGATTGCGAAGTGCATGTAAATACACTGCAATGTACTCGTATGTCTTGCATAGTTTAAGACCAGAAAATGTTAACGTTGCCGATGTACGTACAACCGAATAAAAAAACTAAAATCCGCACTGTTGACGCGCGTGCAGGATGATTTTTAATTCCGTTACACTCGTATTATAATATCGCATAGAGTTTGTATATTGACCTATATTGTGTATATATGGAACGACTCGAAGATTCACACTTGATACTATATGTGGAAATAATATAACTGCAAGTATAAAAGATACATATAAAAACGTAAAAATGCAATTATAAAATGCATCTCGCGCCAGCAGAAAGAAACGCTCGACAATCGTCCACATTTCGGTCAAATGGTACTTGCACGTGAAATGCACTTCGTGTGAGTCGCACTTCCAACCTCAAATATCATCCGCACCCTCACTCTTGCCTGCGTCCCGAAACGCAATAGTCGTCACTCCAGAACGCGGCTTACCCGTCCGCTGTGCCCACCCTTTGCGGTTTCAATACTGTGACGTGCTTAGCGAGAATATAAAGGAGCTGACGAGCAGCAGTCGATAACTGTGCTACTTATAATCCTATTCGGTTGTGGTTACGGCTCTTTTGTATATATATATACGCTGAGCTGACCGCGACTTTTCGGACCGGATCGTTATAATACATAGACTAATGTATATACATATAATATATACAGATAAAGGTTTCCTAGTTAGAAACTATGACCTCCTGCGTTCGACCTCTAACACGGTTTAACAAAGTTTAGGGACGAAAAAAAATAGTTATACACTCTACATTCAAATACATTTATATATATATATATATATATATACATTCAATTTCACCCGAATACCCAAGACTGTTCTTAAAGCGCGCGTAGTCGAGCCTGCAGGTGAACGACGCGGGTTACGTCCGAAGTGAAGCGAATGGTTTAAGTTTAAAATATATTATAATCAAACGCAATTAGTGTGCAACTTCAGACAGAGCTGTGTTTTACTTGCGGTACCGCAGTCCACGTGTTTTACATTAATCAACAGTACTTAATGATAAAACGAAAAATTATCCATTAATCGTTCGTATCGTATCGCGTGTATATATACAGTGTAGACGTGCTCAACACATTTTTCGGCCGAAAAAATGCTTTAATTGGAAATTTAATTTTCAAGTTACCATAAAAACCATGTTTTCCACGATGTTTTTTTTCTTGCCAACTTAATAGTGTCCTGTGATGATACAAACTTATGTTTTTCAAACGGGGACACTATATTTTTACGCAATATATTATTAATTTCGTTTTCTGAAATTTTTGATGTAACGAAGATTCAATTCCGACCAATACTATCGGAGTTATTCAATACTAAAATTTCGTATGAAAAGTGTAAAATTCACGTTATATCGAATTAGTAGCAATTAGCGGTAACGTGTAATTACAAATTATGTTATAATGTTAGGTATTATTATACTATTTACCTTAATATTTAAATAAGAGTTATTCATAAAGTACTCTTTTGAATTTAGATTTTTGTATAACCAAATTTACTGAAAAATTACCCTAATAAAACACCGACATTAAAATGGGGGTGTTACAATTTGAAAAAAAAACTTTGTATCGCCTCAGAGACTCAGAACAAACTTAAAGTGACATGAAAAAAAAAACAATATGGAAAACCTAGTTTTTATGGCAATTTTACAAAGAAAAAAAAATTTCGAATTAAAACATTTTACGGCTAAAAAAGTGGTGAGCACGTCCATAAAATCACCCTGTATATACAAAAGCGAGGTATACGCACATAGGTGACTGTTTTTTGAACGATAAATGAGTTATATACTATTGCAACTTTCGCAAAAATGTTTAAACGTGAACCGAACAAAATATCGATATTACCATATTATTATATGTGGACTGTATAATATGTTTCTTTTTATTTTTTTAACTCGCGGCTTCACGTAAACTATAGATCGACTGGATGATATGCTCGCGCACATACGACCCATTCAAATCTGTCACGCTCGCGTATATGAACATAAAGGTAGTATTCCGTCTCACGCCCCCTTGTGTATAGCGCCTACCTAAGTGAAACGCGCGCGACGAGAGAGAGAGAGAGAGAGAGAGAGAGAGAGAGAGAGAGAGAGTGAGAGACGCTGTGTACAATGATCCAAGTGACGATACAGTCAGCAAATAATAATATGCGAAACGTCACAAACCTCGACGCGTGTACTTTTTTAATATGTATATTGTAATCCCGCGTCAGTGTGATATTCAAACGAATCTCCGGATCGGTTTTCCTTTTCGCGGAATACAACAGTAATATAAATACGTTCAGTTTGTTCAATATTGTTTAATAGTTATTATTTTGCCAACGACAGCGCAATCCACACATTCACGGTTGTCGGAATATCTCTGCTGCAACGCGTACAGTAAAACAATATAATTCGGTACAGCGGCTATCGTACAAAATAATGGTGTGTCAACGTTCAGTTTAGACAAAGAAAAGCCGCCCCCTACCGCACAGTTTTCCAATAATCAGTCACAATCCTTATGTTCTATACCTGCGTATTATTGTTTTAGTATATCAATTATTCCACATCAAATTAACGTCTTATACGATTAGTAACTCTTCACGAGTACCCACCAGTCACCGACGAACACTCACTCCGTGGTGTAAACTTGAAATTTAAACTTTTAAACTTGAAACATTTAAGTTATACCAAAGTTTAACCGAACTTTGTACTACAGCTTGTGATTTTTGTATTCAATACTTATTTTGCAGTTATTATGGTTTTTCGATTATACGTGATACACATACATGCAACTGATCAGTCCTGATCAATTCCTGGATACGTGGCACCGTTCGGAATGTCGTGCGTACCTACTTCGTGTTTGTTTTCGCGTTCATATGAATATCGCTGCGTAGGATTAAGGAAGTATTAATAGTTATTAGTTATCACTGAACGGGTTCGTAAACCTCGTAATCTGCTATATAATTTGCACCATATTCGTAACAGGTGCTAACTTATATATTATATATATGTATTATAATTTAATATGTAGTCTTAAACGTGGTATACTGTTTTGCGGGTGAAAACAAAACTAAACAAAAATAAATCAATAAACCTTTTTGGAAGCGACGTGATGTTCCATCTCCCCCTACCCCATGACAAATAAAAAGTTTATTTCAAAAAATCTGTCCGGTAAGCGATTCCCGTTGAACCGAGCACTTAAATCGCGTTTCGCACCCCTCTTCGCGTAGATTATTATTTTAAGCTTCCGACACACGCGACAATATCGTTCGATTTCGTGGAGAACGCGTTCTCACACTGGAGATTTACCGGATGTTGTCGCAGTATCGTTTTTTTTTTTATATACTCTTCGTAATATTGTTTTGTTTCGGAAACTCGCGCACTACCCAATTTTGACGTGTGCGCCGTTTCACTACCCATCTCGATCTCCGTCGCGTGGAACCAATGGTTGTATTTGCTTTGTACCATATACTCGCGGCGGTCATTTCTGCGTGGTATTTTTCGAAATGCGTTTTGTGAGTGCAAAAAAAAAATAGTTCACGACAATTAATATTCATAAAACCGATATAGCGTTCTTCTGGGAAACTATAAGACGACAAAAACAAATGCCTTGCAACTAATTCGCCGATGTCAAGTACGAATATACCGTGAATACTTAAACTAATTTGAAGCCGATTCCGAAAAAAAAAAAAACGAAAAAATATTTGAATACCACTGTAACAACTAGACAATGAAATGACGAGAATTCGCAAGAATCTCTTCACTGCCGTATCGCATTACAAAACACATTGTTGTGAACCGCTCGCCGGTGTTCGTTGACGATCAAGTTCGACATGGTTAAATGGCTTGATGAAATAATTTAACGCATTACACGCTTTTCAGATGGTTAGCACTTTATTGTTTTACTTATTTTTCACAACGTATTCAATGCTTTAATTAATAGGTGACACTAACTCTTTCCATCGTGTATAGCTTCAATATAGTTCTCTTCCACGTAATAAGATACGGCTGCAGACTTATAACGATTCGTTGGCCAATTATATATATCAGTCGAGTAACCTGGAATAACTGAAGGAGGTGTTATGAAAAATAACGACCTTAATGTATAAAGTACACTTCATTCGTCAATACTTAATGTGTATTATATTTTATATTATTACTATTATTGTTTGTATTTTATTTAAAGATGTTATGACTAATAATGATGTATCTATAATAGAATTTTCCTCCGCGTACTTACAATTATTATAACTTTTCAAAGTTGCATAGATGTTTTTTTTCTTCATAAATATACATATGTTTTGTTTTAATGTTATTAAATTTATAACATATTATATGTTAATTGTTATGTTTTAAATTTAATGTAGATAAAATATGTGTTTATAATGTTTAAAACTTGAAGATAAAAAAAATGGTAAATTCAATTTTACATTAATCTTATGCGACGACTTAAATTTACGTTTAGTTCACGTTATACATACCTGCTTAATAAATAAGCACCTACTGCATCCCCCCAAGGGCTCCCCTCTCTGCGCCGCGCACCCTTATATTATTTTTCATGGACTTCGTATGTCAGAGTGATGTTACCGAAACAGTTATCGTGTTCTGTCTCGCGGGACCTATGACCTATAGCTGTCGCCGTTATCAATACCATTCAATTTATTCTGCGGACGCTCTTGCGCAGCGTTGGACATAATATTTTGCAGCATAATCACGCGATTAAATTGTTTCCCATTGTTTCGCCCGCGTACGGCACCTGCACCGAATACGTCCGTTTAACCAATATTTTTCGTATTAATTACCACGCGATAACATTATGTTATCGTGTACACTCTGCACGTCGTAATCGTATTGTACTAGCTAATAATATTCATCGCTGAACATCGTCTGACGTCTCCGGCCCGTTGTCAGCTCATTGTCGTCGCCGCAGACTAGTGTGGTGTGCTGCAGTGTATATATGTGTACGAAGGTGTACAAACACCTAGAGAAATGTGTTATTAAGACAACGGCAAATTGGCAGCGGAACAAAAAACCAAAAAAAAAACGCGAGAAAAAAAATTAAACAAACGAAAACCACTAGTCCCAATTAACGTCGCGTCGACGACCGCGTGCGCGTCACCGCCAGTCGACTATTATAATGTTAAACACGTCATCTTGACCGGACCATTGCGGTGGCGTATTCCATGACGGTGAGGATGGTGGGTAGGCGGGTTCGCAGGTGATATACTTCAATTCTCAGAAACGTTTTTTTCTCTTTCGTTTTGCAACCGCACAACGATATAATAACGTGTTTTTTATAATTTCGCTTTAGCTAAAAAAAATACACCTCGACACGGACACTGTCGAGAGAGGATTACAGACGAATAGAGAAGTATATCTTTATATATACCGGATAACGCCCCAAATGATAATGTCAAGGATCGCGGGACGACTTATATTCACAACTCCCTTGAAGTAATCGCACGGATGTATAGATCGCCGGGCTTATAACTCTAATATAGGTGTCTGAATATTGACAACGGCTCATTGTGTATGGACTATATTTATTTACAAGAAACTATTTACATTTTTTTGTGAAACTTTCAATCAGGCCCTGGCCGAGCAACGGTATAGTGCTACTGGCAAGAGATCAATTTTTACGCCTCCTCTCCTAAAAACCCATTAAAGTGTCGCCCTCCTCTACTTGTTTAATATTTTGCGCCCCTAGCAGGTGCCACCGTGTGTCTTCGGCTCAGCCCTGATTTCAATCGTGTAAGCTGACAATTTTCCGTGTTTTTATTGTATGCATATACATAATATATGACTGCAGTTAAGTTGTTCATACTATTATACTATGCCAACTATCTGCACGTTGCCGCGCAGTACGACGAATAAACAGACACTGGTTCAGGATAAACGCATTGAAGTGTATTTATGAAGCCAGAAGAGATACAAATGCATATACGGCATATAATAAGATCGAGGATGGAATACGTGGCACAAATTATACGAAGGAAACGAAAGTTCATCGGAATCTTAAGGACCTAGTTGCGACTTCGTGATGAACTGTGACACAACGATGCGGTACATGGTCGGGCGGCGAGAAGAAGAATTTAAGAAGCTTTCCGAATTTGGTTGAGAAAAAGTAAATCAAACGGGTGCAATAATAATATATATACATAGTTTGTTCGTTTATATTACGTACCTATGATATATAATACAACGTGTATTATCCGCACCTTAATGCCAGTGGAATATTTACGATTTACATAATATGTCTATCGCATGGGAAAAATCTCAACCACGCCAAGTATACCAGTAGAGTATAGGTAAATGGTACCTGGGAGACGACTTGGTATTATTATTTATTATTTAGTTACTATAAAATTTCGATATATTGATATAATATCGATACATCAATGTACTCTCGATAGTATATATATATTTTATATATTTCTTGTCTCTACGATTAATTCTTAAACCATAACAACTAAATACCTATCTTGTATCCATGAAAAATAAACAAATGGATAGTGCGTGATGGCGAAAATACTAGACGGAGCAGAATTCGATTCTCGATCTCGGTTAAAGTCTTTTGAACATTTTTACTCAATTCATCGGAAAAATGTTGAGAAATTAAATAAATGACCTCTTCAAAGTACCTACTAGACATAAAAAATAAATAAAATAAAAAACACACATCGGGATAGAAAAAAAAAACTATTACATTTCTCGTTTCACTCAGAATCTAAAATTACACAGCCCGAGAACAATCAGTGTTGTATTCGATCATTGTTACTCATCAGTTATCGCGATAGGTATCGAACTCGTTTCGTTTCGGTTTTTTCCCTCTCAAGTAGTCTCAACCGATCACGGCAGGTTCGTTACTGGACGCGTGCCCTGTGCGGAAATTTGCGGAACAGAACCGCGGTCCGCGGTCTATACCATTTTGCATATAATACACACACACACACACACACACACACACACACACACACACACACACACACACAAACATAGACTTGTCGAGTTCCTGTACAATTTTAATAAGCCGTCGATCCGTACGCGTACGCGCCGCGGCCTCGGTCAGGTCAACGACTGCGCACCGTCGAATCGTATTCATTTTTTTTTCGCCATCCGATATTCTTTTTCTTTGCCCCTTCCGCCGCGGTGGAGGAATTCCTACGGACGAGACGAAGAATTTTCCTTAGCCAATGTTCGTGTACGGGTAAACGGATACTGCACGGCAACAATAATTATCGTACAATTATCATTAAGTAATAGCTCCGATCGTAGTAATAGCATTCGGCCGGGATCCACGAGCTACAATAGCCAACGTTTTCTCATATCTTTCATATTATTGTTCTACCGTTTATCACTGTCATAAATACATTTCCTTGCTGATAAACCCGAACGATCTCGATGTACTCGATCACGCAATTTACGCGTTGCGCTGCGCCGGTATAATAATAAGTAATAACTATTATTCTCCGCGTACACGTATATACCTGTAATGATATAATATTACTCACACGACGACCGCGATAATTATTTGATAACGTACACCGGAACGGCGGACGTAAATCTTCGTAAACGCGTACAATAATTCGTAATGTATATAATATCATGGATTAAATATACACATGATAATACGGAGAACACGTGTCGAATGCGGTAAGGAGGAGGTGAAAAAAATCGACGGAACGGTGCTGCAAGCTGTTGAAAAGCAAGCTCTCTTCGTCCGCGCTGTCCGACTCTGATTCGAAATGAAAAAAATATGCACTGTTTACGAACCTATATATGTACCAGATGGATAATTTGGCGTTCAATAGTTCAAAAGTTGTGTTGATAGTTATCATACAAACGAAATAGAGTGAACTGACCTATTATCAAATAACGAAGAACATACTATAGCATACATAACATAGTAATATACGATCGGTAGCAATAATAATAACAATAATAATTATAATATCGTATAATATCGTAAAAGAAATCAATGGCATAAAAAATAAGAATCATCAAATTACAGAAATTACAGTATCCCGCCACTGTCGGGATCACCTGATCTTGATTATTAAAATTATCCTAATACAAAAAACACCAAATAACTCTCAATTTAATAGTTAAACTTTAAAGAATATAGGCACACAGCCTTCACCGCGAGTCGGTGACGACGATTACTGCGTCGATACAGTTATAACTTATAAATGTTACGGACAAAAGTCGAAATCGGGCAAACCTTAGAAATGCCCGAGCAAAACGCGAACTGTTCACAATCCATGGGCAAAACGTCATGTTTTGACTTTTGCCCTGACAAACCTAGTTGTGACAACCTCATTAAGGCAAAACTGTATAATGACTATTATCGTCTCTACATCTACACCATCTGTCGTAAGGGAAAACCCGTAGTGTTTTAAATATCTACACTAAAATTAAATATGAAATAAATATTACTGTACAAATATAATTGAATACGTTTAAATAATAAAAAAAAAAATTATTCTAGGCGTACTGATGATTACTGGGGATCTCCCTCTACAAACATTACTTGTATTATTTGTCAGACGGTTTTTCACGGTGCTTTAATTTTCAAGCGTTTTATTAGTACGAGTGACGGATTGTTGTAATTCAGAAAGAAACTCATGGTTCACTTGAATGTGGCCGAAAACCGTCCAACGTAACACACGAGAAGTTCTTCCCCGAACGTGTTTGAAAACGGTTCGCGATTATTGTGAACTCAAATCCGCAAATGGTTTAGGCACCGTGTTCGCGCGTTTTCAAGAGGTCCTAGCGGCAAAAACCGTTCAGCCCTCCGATCGTGTACCATTTTATCGCGCACGAGCCGATTCCCATTTTTACGGCGGACGACGATAACGGGCGCGCGCAGGTACGCGCAGAGCACACCGAGGTTAGGTCGTCGCGATTACGGCGGCACGTGGTCGACGGGAAATAACAATGCGTAGAAGCTCGTTATGGGAAAAATGACGCACGGCCGACGTGCGTCGTCTGAGGACACGATAATGGTAAACGTCGGTTTCGAACGAGGAGCGCCGGGCAGGATGTTCGCGATGGTCACGACAAGGCGATTAGCATAATTTTCGCGCCCCCTCCCCCTACCTCGCCGCATCCTGGGCAGGGAGGGCTCCTCTTCGCGGGTTCGGTCCGGAATCAATATTGTCAACGGCGTTATTTGTCGGACAGCAAATCCGTACGATGCGCGTGGCTGCGTGCTGCGATGCAAACGGACGTGAATAAAAAATAAAAAAACTGGCCGCACGTCACGTCCGATGGGTCATCGACGAGAAAATGTCATTTTTTCCGCTTTCCCGTTCCGCGCGTTTTTCGTCGTCATTGTTTTCGCCGGCGCGACACGAATGTCCGTCAAGCCGCAGTACACGGCAGCACCGAGGTAAAATCCGGGTCGGAAAATTAATGTATTACACTAATTTTCGACCCGATTTGTAATCGACGTTTTGAAATTTACGCGCCACTCGAAAACTTGGGAATATCGATTTTTAAAATTCCGCCATGCACGTGGAAACGGTGCTGTTCAATATATTTTACGAATCGATTACATCTCATTCGACGGCCCCCGGACGAGTCTTCTCGAATAATACGAAAAGAATACCATGACTTTCGCGACAAAACCAATAAACAACGGCGACATTCCTATATTCGTAATTTGTATACGTTTATGAGTTACAAGTTATAAATTATAGCTCACCAGAACTGTAGAGAAATCATCGTCGCTCATTTCATTTCTCCCCATTATTCAAAATGCATTTAAAAATGTTAGTATTCACATTTCAGTCAGTTTTCCCAGTGAACCGGTGGGCCTAACTTTAAAACTCCGAATTTATCAAAAGATCTTATGCGTCTTGCGAGCACGAATCCGTTGGCGTATAAAGCATATATTCAAATTTTTCGAAATTGGTCATGATATTTGATGGTTCTAGGTGTCGATTTGGTGACTCCGATAAGCGTTTAATATACCAAAGTTGAGAAACATGTAATGCAGAACCTCTACTTAACCAACTTGACGGCTCTTTGAAAACTATTAGTTGAATTTTGTTCAACAGAAACACAATTTTTTTCACTTTAAAACACGTTTTTACGAAATGTTTATGCAAATATTTATAATAATAACGTAAAATAATATTGTAAAAAAAAAGTAATAAATATAATATTAATAATAATATGCGTTAAGTATAGGTATTTGATACATTTTAATCCACGATGAAAGTAATAGTGCCGGAAGCAGCTTTTTATTTCCAAACTTTGTTTTGCCACAATAAGCCCCGAAATACGTGTTTATCATATTATTATATTTTATATTTATCCCTTTATAGGGCAGAAGATGCTAGTAGTCCGATCACTTCAAAATTTTGTTTCTCATATGATGGAAGTGTTTGTATTCAATATTATCAAAAGATAATTTTTTTACCTAAAGGATTTTGACTTATAGGGTGGTAAAATAATCGACCAATGATTGTCTTGGTCATCATTCAGCACCTATATACATAGTTATCGTTGGTAAAATATTTTACCATTTCTTTTAAAATAAGAAAACAATTACTTTTAATGGATTATAAAAGTATATTATAATTTAAACAATGAAATTTTATATATTATATTTTAATAAACATAAAGTATATTCTTTATCATAATTTATAGTCATAGAAATGAGTACCTAGTAAACAACTTTTTAATAATATTCATATAAATTGGAAGAAAAAAAATGTGCCGGAAACAATTATTTTGGATAAAAGTAAAATTATTTGCCAAAGCACATATGTTATGTATAAACTTGATTTATATTTAAACTTATAACTAAATTGTAAGTTGAAACACGAAAAAATCTTATTGGTCAATCTTATGAGTAGTTTAAATCATAAATTCAAACTTATGAGGATAAAATATATTTTATTATGTATTTTTCTTAAATGTAAAAAAAAATGGTATTTCAGTTGAATAAATATGTAGTTACTATGCACAACTATGTTAGGTAGTTAGGAAGTGAATTAAAAACTTACCGTTGAAAGACTTAACACTTCAAACATGGGTACTCTATGTAAAATACGTTGACTTATCACGTTCACGAGAATGAAAACGTCATGCGATACATCACTGGTAAAATATGTTACCACTTCAACACATTACGCGCGAAATCAGACGAATGATAACAATATTGTGGCGTTCTAAATACAGGTTAACATTTTTAACGACATACAACTTAACTAAGAAGTAAAGTAAAATAATATAATCTATTCAGTAGAAAAATAATAAACGGCTTGTTAAATATAAATACCACTGATCTATAAAGGGTCATAATGTCAAAATAATCCGTTAAATAGAAACAATTTTTTTCAATGAAAATCTCGTGGTTCAATAAGAAATTCATAATGTAGAGACAGTTCGTGAAACAGAGGATCAACTGCGATAACGTTCGGCGATTCGGGTAAAAATCGCTCAGCCACCCCTTCCGATATCCCTACCAACTCGAGGTTATTTAAAAAAAATAATTGCGGAACAACTTACCTACCGGTCGGTTAGCCGACTTAAAAGTCATTGAAGTCGTAAGCTGTATTTTCGACCGTGCACTGTATACCGTATAATAGACGTTCGCTCGAGTCGTCGAGGATCTCGTTCGGCTTTGTCACCGGGAAAATGACCGCACGTTTTATTGATAAAGTCACGGTAGATCGCACCCCGTCCTTTGTAACCGCATACCGGCTACCGGAATCGAAACGTATGTGTGCAATACCAAATGATTATTATTATTATATTAGGTTATTATGATGGTAATATTATAATTTGTAGTACACGGCGCACCGTTGCACAACGCGGCGCGCAATTATTGTCGTCAAAACGGCAAGCGCGGTAATGCGTCCGGATTAACGGCGTATGAAAAAACGAGTCATTACCCCGACGACAAACTTAACCTTTGCGCATTAATATGTGCAGGTACTTTTCGTAGTATTCCGAATTTCTTTCGCTCATTAAACGCATGAAAAACCGTTTTGATTTTTTTTTTTTTTTATTCGTTTTATACTCCAGTGGGTTAGGCGCACACTTCGCTAATGGAAACTCGTACTAACTCGACGGAAAAAAATCGAAAAATACTCTGTAGAACATTTTTATTTTATGCCCGTAAACGTTTCTAATAAATCAATAATAATAATAATATGGAAAAAACATATAAAGCTCGTTATAATTTTTTCCACGGTAAATTAGTAACATAAATTACATTTTTACGTGGTTAAAATAATAATTGTTTCCATTAATCTCGGTATTATTATTTTTTTTTTTTTGTCATTTAATTTTCTAAACAGTTTCTAGTACAATCCGCGTGTTATTATGTAGGAAATGATGTAGAAAGCGATTTTGGCCGTTTCGAAAAACGAAATTATGAACAATCTTTACATGCGTATACTCCTGCGACTTTTTATATTTCGTTTTTCAGTATTGACACCAACGAACGGTGAGTAGGTGTGCACTTGAAAGACCAAACAATGCGCGTTACGTAATATAATAAAAAAAATAAAAAATACCGAACACAATGAACGAAAAACAAGAAATTACGAATCGAAACAGTCGGTGGAGTGTTGTAATGCGCTGAAGGCCGAATGCCCGAATCGCCGTTGTCCGCTGAATAAAGGGATTCCTCGAGGACGAGCAACATAATAATATATTCCGTTTACGTTATTGTCTTTCGGTGTCTTCGACAGTGCTAGAAAGAAAAATTAACGAAAACGTCAAGTATAGAATTCGGTCTAGGAATAAGTGTGCTGTGCCATACAATAATAATCGAACGTCGCGCTAATTGAGTTCCTACTTATACCGATGTCGTTTGTGAAAACATAACAAACAGCTAAAACAACTGTTGTGTTTTGTTAAACCGATGACTGTACAATGCGACTACAGAACGTTTAAGCGTACCGAGAACAATACAAACACGGATCGTTGTTAAAACGATATAATAATATGTGAACCCTGACCAGTGATAATTATATTTATTATGCTCAAAACGATAAAGAAAATGCCTCTCGTCGTACATCATTTATTTCTTCGGCTTCGTATTATTTCAATTAGACAATGTTAGATTACAAAAATGGATGGTTGTAAATTGTTTGAAAAAAATGTAACACGCTCTTATAATATAGAACAATTCAATTAGTTTTATTTTGAAAAACATAAATATAATATAATGCTGAGGGTATTTTAAGTGTTTTTATGTATAACTACCAGTTTCGACCGTTGGTCGCCGTCAGGTTATAAAAACGCAACCAATTATGACCTTATATGACCTGATGATGACCTGCAACAGTCGAAACTAGTCGTTATACATAACACATTGAATACTCTCGGCGTTTTATTATTTTTATATTTTTCAACATGCAGTTAATTTTTTTATTTCATATTACCATCGACTTATGGGATAGATTTAAAATAACCGAGTATAATGACAATAATTCAAGTGTTGTTAATTTAACCAAGTGCGCGGAGTTGATAAATACTTACTAATCGGTCGGTTTCACAAAGTGTTCAGTCCGCTGAACGAAGTCGACCCGACGTCTGGCGATTACCTCACCAACGACACAACACGACATTGTGATGATATTGGTCAGATGAGCTGATGAACTGTTTTGTGACCACGTAGTCATGGTCTCATATAAGTGTTTGCTATCGAGGTCTATAAATAAGTTATTGTATATATAGGTAACTCCGACGTATATATATAATTAACAAATGAATATATTCAATAATCGAGATGGCCGCCGCATTAATATTAATTAAATAATTCGCTCTTCTAAATAGTACAATCATTCTCGCACGATATATTATGTAACAGTTGACGTTTAATCGACGTGGATACATTTTATCGTTGGTGCTGTCATGTTTAAACGCGTTTTCCTAAACGTCGCGTCACGCCGGTAGAGTGAAAAGTATACAAAACAGTATAAAATGCACCGCGTTTCCCTAACAACGATTTGGTCGTCACGGGAAATGTATGCGGTAAAACCGTAGAATACTTTGTGTACTATTTTTTCTTAATAAAAGTAGAATATTGGTTATGAGTTTATAGCGCGATGCTTTGATTTTGACTACGACAACCAAATCGTTGTTAAGGGAACGGTTTTATTCGTTTGCGTTTCAGACACGTCCGCACACATGCCGGATCAATGTATCCCGTGTACACAGCGTATTGATACTCGACGGCATCCGGTTATTTCTACACGCGTTCTTGAAATAATATAATGTGTATTTCCGGGCGGAAAAAAAGGCCGTGCGCTCCCCGCGAATCACTCGCCGCATCACCCGATCAGATAACTCTAAAATCAAATTCATCGTGCTCAACAACATATTATCAATACCGTCTTGAACTTTAATAAACGCATAATAGAGTATTTGTATGTCATTTCGCGTGTCACACACCCTATGCGACCCCGTCTCTGCAGTTGTCGAGGGCTTATTGAATAAGGAAAAATCATCGTAATACGATGATATAGTATGCACGGGTTGTACGCGATACGCGAGAGATGGCAGTCTTAAGACTAGAGACAAATACCATCAGGTGCTACGAGGGCGTAAAAATGTAAGATACTTACCAACAACAGTCGCGGATTTTCACGTACGTATAATCTATATCAGGGATGGCAAATCCATGGCACGTGTACCCGAGGTGGCACGCGAAAAATTAAAATATTTTTGGAGCAAAAAAATTCGTTATACTGAGAGATGAATTAGAAGAAATTCAGCGTGATAGGGCGATAGGCAAATCGATCGTAAACATAGGGAACAAGATTTTGAATGTGTGGAATGAAATTCCAAAAGATTATTTCACTTTAAAAATAGTAGCATTAGCTGTATTGTCTATTTTTTCTTCAACATATTCATACAAGTTACTATTTTCAGAAATGAATTTTATAAAATCTGATTTAAGAAACCGACTAACTGATGAATGCAGTGCAGCGTGGACTTTATTCAAAGTTACTAATTATGAGCCAAATATCAACGAATTGGTATCAACAATTCAACAACAAAAAAAATAATTAATAAGGTAATAATATTATAATTGTATGTACCTAAACCAACCTTTTTTATACTAGTACTAAGTACATTATTATACGATCAAATTACGGTAGGTTTGCCACCCCTGATCTATACTATGACGTTTAACAGAATATTAACGGCGCACCGCAGTTTCAGCATCATACTTGCCTTAAACAATGATACGACGCACGCGCAATAACGATCGTTCGAACTCGGCCCGTGCGTATATTATAATAACAGTGATCTCCCCGAGTGGTCCGATCCGGACGAATGATTGACACAAGCCCAGCTACGGCTGTCACTTTCGTTTTTGTTTTTCGACTGGTTCGCGCGATTGCAGACAGAGTGCTTCGACGTCTTATCGTCTCCTCGGTGACTTGAATCCGCGGTCCTGCGGCCGCGATGTTCAGGACAGGCGACGACAAGGACCTATATACGATATATGTATCTGTTATTTCGTCAATAATTAATTCTATAATATTGTTTTCGACATGTGCGATCGTTAGGGGTGGCCCGAACGGTTTCGACTCGCTGATTCAATCATTTATTTGTGACAAATATTTTTTTAGTTTTGTACGTCGGAGCTGAACACGCCCTAAAATATAGTCGGTACACCATCAGTCGGACGAGAATACTTACCTATAGGCGGCCCGGGAATGCCAAAATCCATGTTCATGTAGACCATTTGTCCTGCAAGTTTTCGGAGTAATCGCCCTTATTAGCCACGTTCTCGTCAGTTTCACGGGTCAGTTATTTTGCTAAGAGTTTTCGGAAGAAGCACGACAAGAGTGTCCCGATTAGATATTATTGTTTTGCCCTACAACTTAATACGTGCACTGCAACTTACAACTGCAGTGCACTGCAGTATTTATAGTGATGAACGATGACGATTGATTATTAATTCGTGATGTACACGTAACACTGTTTTACAACGTGGACAGTTGCAGCTGGATAAAACGAATGTGAACAATTATGTCAATATGTCTAATACATAAACAAGTATAAATTATTTTTGTAGAATACCTATACTACAGAAATCATGAAGAATCCGATGAAAGTGTTTAATTATCGGATAAGTTAGGTCCAGTCGAGTCGGCCGTCCCTGCTCCGCTCCTGCAACGACGAGGATGACGGCGGCGATAAAAATCATATTGTAATATAATAATTGTTAATTACGCCGCGGGGTCGTCGCATCGTCGTACCACGGTCGAAAGAATTATTATATTATGTATACGTTATTATTAATGCCGTGTTAATCCGACCCGGGGCGCGATCCGGACACAATGATACAGCAATACCGTCACACCGTACGTACAAAAGCGTGTGCATGCGCCTACCTGCGCGTACGGCCTGCGCGGTTCGGAATGAAAAGAATAATATAAAAAGAAAAGAAATAAAGAATAAAACGCCCGGGAGCCGAATATTTATAACGCAGTATTATACCTGCGATCGTCGTAGTGCGGTCAAAACGTTCGGGGAGAAACGGCCGCGCAACGCACTGCAGGTCACCCGAAGACATCGCCGCGAAGAGGACGACCGTATAATAATATAATACGTCGAGACGGACAAAATAGAACACGACTCCTCCATCGTCACGGAGACCTCGACGCACAACGGGTGCAGTAATAATATAATACTACGCGTAGGTTATACACTATACATGGATAATCTCCGCGACGACGGTTTACTGTATTATATATCCTTCTGTTCGTCTTCGGAGCGCCACTGTTTGTTAATAAGTAAAATAATAATAATAATAATATGTAACACCGCGCACTAGTGTATAGATACACACACGTACGCAACTCTACACAATGTCGTAGACACACCACTTATAGAAGCGGCAGGCCGTCGACGTCCTGGTCCTGGTTTCGTTGTTTTTGTACGTTCGTGTGCGCTGCGCGAGGACAAAGCTCGCGCGCGGTTACACGGTCCCGCGGTCGAAAGAGTACGGAAGGAGAGCAGAAGGAGACAAACGTAAAAGAGAATGGATATGACATAGGTGGGCGAGAAAAAAAAATCGAAAAGCAACTTTTGAGCATTATAAATTATGACTTTTTATTAAAGCTATTTTTTTTTTATACACATCGTAATACATCATTATATATATATATATAAATGTGCGCCTAATATATAATATACAAAATAAATCACATGACGACTAAACACTTAAAATACAAATAGTCAATAACAGAGGGGGGAAATAGTTACACGAGGGTAGAGTATATAGGTTTCCCGTATCTGTTAAGCATATATATATATATATATATATATATATTATTTTAATTGGAGCGAGTCCGTTCTCTTTTAAGTACACGCTGGGTTAGTATAAAAGAAAAAAAAAATTTACAAAAAAAATTCGATAACAGTATAATAATAATAATAATAATAATAATAATTATACACAACGTCGAGCTATATATAATATGAGTTTTAGGTCGTCGCTATACAGACTCTAAAAAGCACCGGTATATTATATTATGTTTATCCGTTATATTGATTTAAATTTAAAAAATTTTTTTTTTCAAATGTTTTTGTTTTTTAATAATAGACGAAATTAAAATTACAGGAACTTTTCAACGCCTACAATATAATGCGGCCGAGCCTATACACAATTTTAACACCATCAAAATAGAATAACAGACGTACGGGATCAATAAATATATTGAATGTTTAACCGACTACGACGACGGCTACAATATACTTATACGCCGAGTGCACATATGTATTACAAGCGCTAACAATTTTATATAATACAAAAAAAAAAATAATAATAATAAGGATAATGTCCCCCGAATACATTGTATTTTTTTTCTTTTTCATTATATAAAAATATGGCTTTTTTATTAGCTACAAGGAAAAATGAAACCCCTCAAGGCCATTTCAGTCTTTTAAAAAATTTCTAGCCTGTATGTTATTTTAAACGAAGGGCAAAAAAAAATATTTGATGAATATTTTTTGAAAAAAAAAAAAAATTAAAAAAATAGGCTTATAAAATCTATATAAAATTAAAACAAAACGTAAATGAAATAACAACGGAGGTTATTTACAAAAAATAAATTCGATTTACACAATTATATAATATAATAATAACACGTATGGTGTATTATTATCGTTTAAATATTACAGACAAGAAGAAGCAGGCGAGCGTGTCGTCCAGCGGCTCAGTCCATGATGATGACGACGACGGTCGGTAATCACATCGTTTTCGTCGCTATAGTATAGTTAGTAATAATCTGTAACAAAAGCAAAAAAAAAAAACGTCATTAGTAAAAACGAAACGATTCGATTTTAAGCTTATATTTAAAACACGTTTCGTAAATATGATAAACTACAGCAATTTGAATACTTAATAGTTAATAATAATAATAATGTAATAACAACGCGTAACAATAATAATAACAAAACAAAGTTCGCGCCGTAGTCGTTACCCTTCGGATTTTTCCCAATAATTTCGCGACGACGTAAACGCAAATATGATAACGACATTGATAATATTATTATACGGTCATTAAGACGACGGCAATCGTTCACCGCGCGCGCGAGGAACAGCCCCCGTTCTGACGCATGTATTATAATACGTATATATAATGTAATATAACGACAATGGGGTGTGGCGCGGACTTACGCGCGGCCGTCTAAAATATATATGGGGAGAATATTTTAAAATTGCGGAGACGCCGCCGGTATTAATAATAAATTCCCATCGGGTATATATTTATATATATATATATATTATATTATATACATTCAAGAGGCGGAAAAAGTAGTTTTCTCCTGCAGCAGCAGCAGCGGCGGGGAAAACTGCAGTCGGCGACGTTCGCGAGGGGGCGTCTTCAGTGGCGGCGGAATGAGACGATTTGTATGAAAAACAACGGCGGCTCCCGTGTAAGGAGAAGGACCCTGCACCACCCCGCATCCGATACCACGAACGCACCCCCGTACCGCCACCGCCGACTCTTCTTTCTAAGGCACTCCCTTCTACATATTATTATACCCGTCGCAGAGGATCGCGCATATTATAACGACCATACGACGTGGTGGCGAAAACAAACACACCAAAGCAAAGATATAATAAATTGTCCGGGGTGCGGAGCGGTTAGTAGGTACACTGTGTATATGGGTCCACGGATAATATGTGTTCCGTTTATGTGATGTGTAATATACGTACGCGCGCGGAGGGAGCAAATAAGACTGCATTATAATAATATATAATACGTATGTACGAGACCTGCTGCACCTAGGCGCGTATCGGTTACTCGCCAGTGAAACACTACACCGCGTACATATACAGCACCGACGATGGGGTGCGTGAGCGACTCGTCGAGTTGCGGTTTAGCGGCAACAATATAGTATCATCTCGCGTACGACGACTGCGGCTGCAGCCGCACCGTATCGTATTCTGCTATAACGTTGCGAAAAACTTTAAAGAGGAAACCGAAAGGGAAAAGAGTAAAAAAATCGAGTACAAATATTGCACGTTTTTAGTACGGGTTTCACCGAAAATAAATTTGACCTTAGCGCGATACGCACAGCACCTGCAGCGACGGCACAGCAGGGGGGAGGGGGCACCCACGCCGCGACGGCAGCCATGACCGGACTTCCGGCCGGTGCACCATTGGCGGACACCACCATTTTGCCGTGGAAACAACGCGAGCGAAAACGAAACGTATGCAGCCGAGAAAGAGCAAACACAATAAAAATTATCAAGCACACGGGAAATAAAACCGAATTTAACTTTTCGTCATTTTCCCGACGTAATGGTGATTATGGCGCCCGTGGCGGAAGACGAGGGACGATATAAAGTTTCCCCCCCTCGCCGAACAATAATAATATTGTCGCACGACAGTCGTGAAGTGTGCGGTTGCAGCGATGCGCACGAGAAGCGTTATTCCGAATAATCGACAGTCGTACACCGCGATAACCGTTTCGACACGCGACTCTTATTATGCCGATTCTCGATGCAGTCGACCACGTCAGTAGATTTTATTATATTCTCGATCAGCTAAAACGTATATTATGTTGGTGATCAAGCGACAACGTCTACAAGAAAGTGTATGCAAAAACCGTCGTTCGTCACTGTGTATGTATAATGTACATAGATACAAAGGGTGCGTGCAAAGGATTAACAAAGACAACAAAACCCACGATAAGAGTATTATATATTATAATATAAACATTAAACATACTGCAGGCGTGGTTCCCCGGCAGAGGCTGAGTCGCTCACTCGCTCGAAATTCGAATGCAACACAGCGTTCATATAACTGCCTTACGCGTAGAAAACCGAAATACATATTATTATCATACTCGCGCGTATAATGACGAGCCGGAGTTTTATAAAAAAAAAATTTTAATTATAATATAAGGATACAACGACCGCATACTCCATATAACATGATAAACGCGTCGGTATTGTCCTCGAAATCGGATTTTTATCTATCGCAACGACACTTTTAAGATGATAACGATCTGGAGGAATCTGGTCTCTCAACACTACCACCAGTACGTGATCATAAATCGTTTTTAAGTTAGATTTATCAACGTATGTTTTTTATAATATACCAGTTCCGAATCTAGGTTCTGATAAGTTTACAATTAAAACATTATAAATATTATAATATCAACGTCTTATTATCATTGTTGCGACAATATTTATACAACCAAGAGATTAAAACAATTTAATTTGAATAATTTAATTTTTTAATTTGCATATTTGTATACTATATTTGTATACGCTTGAGATTAAAGTCGGTTGTTTTCGAGAAAAAATCTAATAACAGGAAACAGGTCAAAATGAAAAAAATACAAATCTACGCGTATACGCGCATGACCCGCCCTTCACTTTATTTTCTCTCAACAATTTTAATGACAACCACTGGTGTACGTACATATTATATAGTACATATTCGTCGACTTTTTATTTTAATATTTGTTATGCCTTTTATGCATACACGGCATACATTTTTCTACAATTTGTTTTTCTTTTACCACCCAATCGCGTTATGCTGTGTGAGCATATATAGTATACAAGTAGGTACCATCTTACGACGGTGACGGCCTGCGAGGCGCCAAGGGCTTTCATTCAGAATATTATAATAATAATAATAATGTAATGCAACGAATAATAAAATACTAGAAAACTAGTTATGTACACACGCGCATATACAATATGACTATACGGAGTCATGATGTGTGTGAGTATAAAACCTCTTCCGTCGAGGTGTATTATAGAGGTATACTGCTGAAGAATTTCTGTATATTATAGTCTTCAACACAACAATACGCGCGCACTTTCATCGGTGCACATGAAATATAACGCTCGCGTATTATGTATATATTATACATAGACATATGGATACGATTGTGTGTACACGGAGTATACATATGAGCACAGCGTACCTAAAGGTATAATGCGACCGTACGTGTATACTTATATTATTATATCGTCCAGTTGATAAATCGAACGTTTCGCTCGGTATATATACATACATACGTGTGTAGGCAACCGTGATCACCATCGTAATAATATACGAAGATTACTTATTTTGTAAAATATTATTATTACCCGTACGGGTTTGAGATAAATACACACACACGAGCACGCACTCGCTGACACACGCGGAACTAGTTTGGCCTCTGTGTTCATTAATACCGACGTCGGACGAGAACCATAAAAAATAAACTCATCCCGTCGTCGTTACCGCGCGCGCACATGTATATATTATGTAGTAATAATAATGATAATCATAAAAATCTGAATATATACGATAACGCGATATAATAACGCCGCCACCGTTCTCCGACGATTTAATACCGTTCGAAGGCGACGACGTATCGAATGGGGGTCGACTTGTCCTCTCGGCCGAACGATTTCGCCGGAAAACAATACATGACAGACACATCGTATACGTACTAATCGCAGAAGACTGAATTGGACCCATTTCCAACCCGTGAGAGACTTATAAGTTATAACCATTCGGGCGTATTGTTGTGGAACCGCGCAAAGGTCGCGCGCCCACGCGGTGTACAGTGGAGGCTATAAATACCGTTTCGGCATTTACTGAACGATAAAAAACCAAAACAAGCTGACTAAAATCGGTTATAATAAGTCTTGGCACTCTGGCACGGTGTTCGTGGACAATCGAAAAATGCAGTATACGCGCACTACTACCTACGATCATTTGGGATTTTTATATAGCGATCGACGTTACCGTGTATATTATGTTGTACTGTTGCGCTATCAAAAGCCGATGGTTCGCCGCAGCACTGATTTACCTATACGAAACTACATTGCATACAGTGCGATTGTCGAATCACGATTTGCGTTGCATTATATTGTTACAATACTGACGATTCACCCCCTGAAGCCGATGACGAGGGAGCGCCGCCGCATCGACGACGACGTTCGAGAGTGCTCGATACATCACCACGACGGAATTAATACTCGATTCGTGACGGGTAGGGCAACGCTGGACGGATGATTCGGAATAAGGTCAAGTGCGCGTAGGTACACTGCGGAGTTTGACCGTAAAAAAAAATAAGAGGAAAAAAAGAAATAGATTTTTTCCCGTCGAGGTATTTCTTCGGCATTACGAATTTTTTTATCCACACATAATATTATAATATATACATAGCGACGGCGCGGTGTGAATCGATGCGATGGTGCAAAGAAAAATGTTCAAAAAAATAATAATAATAATAATAATAATAATACAAGTATTCGGAATTATTATTATTATTATAATATTCTAATCTTGCGTGTGCGTGTGTCCGTTCCACGGCGCGCGGATACACGGTATAACGCGGTAATTGCAAAAAAACATCGTATTCCCCGTAAAAATATTATACCGACCTCTCGCATCGTGTTATGATTATTATTATTATTATTGAACATCCGTCGGTGTTCGAGGAGATGCAGCAGCATAGGTCTTTGCGCGCGCGTCCGAGTGCAACAGCACTATATCCTCGTGTTATTTCGTCGTCGACTCCGTGGTGTACCCCTCGCCCCCACCCAACCCCGACTTACGCGCGTGTATATTATTATGTAAAAAATAATAATAATGTGTACCTATGTATAATAGGAAACGACCGCGCTGTCGCTAGCTTCCCCGGTGCCCACGTCCCGCAACAGCCCGTTCCAGATTAAAATAGCTGTCGGCCGAGTCGGGATCGTTTATTTTTCTCACGAACGATACCGGTCACGTTACCATTTATATTAAACGTACCTACGTATATGTGTATGTGTGTATATATACATATATAATGCATAAAGGAACTTATATAGTTATATTGTTGTAATAACGAGTTGCACGTCGTCACTGCGATGCCGGATAGGCGCCTTTAAAATACGACAATGCGTATATATCTATATAATATTATATACGCCGAAACGACGGTTGGACAGATCGCAGGATAAATTATGCTAATTCCTATACACATATACTACGTTCTTCTAAATGCACACATACCTACTCGTTCGTTCATTTTTTCTCTCTTTTACTTTTTTTTTTGTTCTCTCGGTAAATTCGTCGACATTAAATTTGCGGAAGAGACGCGCATCGGTGTGTGTGTGTGTGTATGTATACGTGTGTGCGTGTATAGGAGACTCGCGAAGGAAAGGGTTTCCGCGATTTTTTTTTCATGGGAACGAAAAGCTTGTTTCAACGAGTTAATTGACAATTATTGTTTTCGTTAAACGGATTGCCGGGCGACGAACAAACGACGTTGCCGCCGCGGCCCAATTAATAATCGCATTAAGTCGGTCGCTCTTGTATACATTGTAAATGTGCGAGTGTGCTGTACCTACACGTCGTGACGTGTTGTATATTAAATATTATATAAATTTCGCCCGAGTCGCGGAACAATCCATTAGTCGGAGGTGCGATCGATTGCGATAATAAACGCGGTGCTCATCGCGCACGCATTTGCACATACAACTTACTGCATAAAACGACAATAATCATCATATCGCGGGGACACGTCACACGACGTCTGTACTCTGTACGCGGCGCGCATTTTAAAAACGCGAGCGGTGCACACGAGAAAACATGCGATTATCACCGGCACACCACCACGCGGTATATTATGTATATATAGGTACGCGAAAACGTGTAGCGAAATAATCGGTTTAAAAACGAAAAACACAATTATTATCATTATTATATTATGTACTACATAAGCTCGGCGGCGGCGCGGGTACCTACACGTAATATTTTAGACAAATGGTGCGCATGTGCTTAACAAGTCGGTGTTACGTGTTTCGGGGAGCCGTGTGTATTGTTAATGAGTGCTTCGGTGCATACACGTAATCTATATTATAACATACGAGAGGTTAGTCGGGTCGTACAATCTTCGCGCGCGCTCGCGTATACAGAGTACGTCTCTCGTATGAAGTAATCCCGTTTTAACGAACTCGTTCGAATCGCATGGTCGGGAAAGAAACGAGCTCCACCGCGGGCCAATCGCCGTGAAAAATCACGCGAGAATACTTATCGAAGTATTTTCACATTTGTTCGGCTTATAATAAAAATAATGACCGTTTATTAATGCACGTGTATCAGACGCGAGTAAAAGAAACAGAAAAAAAAAAAACAAGTAGTGTATGTGTGTTGCTCTGCGGTTCGTCGTTATACATATTTATAATGCACCGCGAATAGAGAAAAAAATAATAATAATAATAAAAAGTAACAATAATAATTATTAATCATGCACCCATTGTTGTTTTATTGGAAATTAACTCAGCAGATTAATAAACGGTGCGTTCGTACTTCCTCCGGGTCGGTCACTTTCGTAAAACGCAATTTCATTATCGAAACATCGCGTTACCGCGCGCAGTGTCCATAGAACGTAGATAGATAGTTGGGATTATAATATACACAATGGATAAACCTGGCGAACGCACAATATCTCTTAAACACGATATATTGTTGTAAAATGTAGGTAAACAACGCGAGTGGGTTTCTAAAAGTAATAAAAAACAATAAATACTCAACTGCAAAGGGATGCACCAGACTGATTGTTTAAACGAGAGAGTGTTGTTGCGTTATTCTTTTTATAATCCGATAAACATAATATTATATTATACGCGGCGTTTCACACACAATAGTTTATTATATATACATGCGCTGTATTCAGTTAATCGAAATGGACATAGTATTATTTTATTCGGCGGGCGCTATACGCCTACTAATGGCATAATAAAACAAGGCGCGAGTTATCGGGTGTGAAAACCGAAATACGTTTTAATAGGATTTTTCGTAACCGACCTTGTGGAATTTAAAAACCGAAAACAGACCGCACTAAAACCAACACACGCACACACAAGTCTCTATCTCTCTCTTTTCTCTCTCTCCGTCGGCGGCAAGAGCTAAGCCGTCATGTGGTTTGCCGCAGCCCGCGTACGCGGAGCGCACACCTCATCGCAGCGCAGCCTACCTCTACCTAACGAGTCGGCAAACCGACGACGATTGCCGGTGGATGATTATTATTATTATTATTATTATTATTATCATTATTGTTGTTATTACGCGGCAGACTACGCGCCGTTGCGTATTTTTGTGTTTCTTTTCTTTTTTTTTTTCTCTTTCTTATTATTTGCGAGAGGAGCTGCTGCAGTGGCCGTACACCACAGCTAACGCGCGCACGCACGCGTGGTCGAAAATTATAGGCTTCGCGGACGAGGAGGTTGACTGTCGAAAAATCATATTCCCGAAGGCATGTGCGCGGCTTCGCGCGTCCGGTCCGCACAAACGGGTTGCACATACCTGATATAATATAATGTCCAATGCATAGAAGACGTTTTACACACGGTAGGGTATAACATGTACATGGGTACGAACGCGGGTGTGTGTATTTAATATTATTTAATTCTTCCCCCCCCGGTAAAGCCGTACGAACGAGAGTCTGACGTCATATATTAATACTATGCATACAAAACGTAGGTATGTGCGGAAAATGATTTTGGTGGAAATACAACAACGATATTTCATTATCATTATTATTATTATGATTACTACAAAGTATCGCACGGTCGACTGTTCTATTGTTCGGTGCTTTATCGTTATTATTAATATTATTATAAGCTGGTACGCGAGCGCGTGTGGGCGACACACGTTCCTAATGACCGTTTAATTATCGATACATAATATTTTTATACGGGAAATAATAATTATAATAATAGAGAGATGATATTGTTACCGGGCGATCGGCTGCGGCAGAGGGGTAATGTATAATTATACGTCTCATTGTTCTTCCGTACGCGCGAGAGATACCTACGTGCGCGTGTGCGCATATAATATTGTAAACGCGCCGCCGCGCCGTCAGTTTGCGGGAAGAAACGACGACGACGACGACGATAATATGACTCCGCCGCCTCACGTATTGTTTTTTTCGTTTCGGAGGTATAATAATATAATAATACCTTTTTATTTTGTTTTTATTTTTTCGTATATATGCAAATCGTTTTGGAGGCGACCCAAAGAATTTATTATCAACTCCCCCGATTTATACGGCACAGCTAGCGCGAGTGTGTGTGCGGTGGACGCAGGTACATACTATATATAGTAATATTAATATACGTTATACTATTATAATATACCTAGGTACACGGCGTGTAATAATATGCATATATCGACCGATTACCGCATAATGTGGACACACGACTATAATGCACGCGGCTCGTAATAAATTATACGATGCGCATATAAGTATAAATACATATATTGTGTACGTGTAGTATATAGGTAGGTACGTATATGGTAATAATATCGGCGTGTAAAAATGCTGATGACGAGATGAATATTGATGTGCGTGCGACCGGTCAGATCTATTTGAATACCTATATATTTTCGGCGAATCGAAAAACGTGTGACGAATACGTCGCAAAAATGTTTGAAAAAAAACCTCCACAATATATGCTATACCGTCTGGCTATCGCAAGCGTCACGTGTTATTAACCCGTACATATTATTTTATGTATACATACATAGTAGTTACGTAAGAAATGTACATTATTATTAGTTTATTATGTCGCGTTGCCTTCGAAGCAGAACTTTTCAATTTCCTAGCCAGATGCGATAGCAGCTCTGATATAGTAAAATATTATAATATACGACACAATATGTATACGAATAGTGTTGTTCGCCGCAGTTGTACATAATAAACCGAATAGGAATAAACACTTACGTGCTCGTTTAAATCGTCTGCACATAGGTACGGTTATATATATATATATTTATAACGACAATAATAATACCGCTATACAGGAAACTATAGTATAATATTCTTATCCATAATCGTGAACTGTGGGCGTACGATGTGACAGTAGCTTGTGCTCGTCTAACTACAATAGGCCCCCCGTGCCACCACCAGCACCACCTAGGAACAGCCTAGTTCCGGTCAAGTGAAATAAATTGTAATATGCGTGACACGGCGCAACAATGCTTTTTTTCACTCTTTCGAATTACCGCACACTGTCCTCTCTTCCCACCCGGCTCGTTTAATGCACTGCAAGGTATACACAATACACCGCATCAGCGTAGGTACCTATAAATATATATACATAAACACATACACTACTACCTATGTATATATATCGGACATAAGGTTAGCGCACGGTTATTGTCTCTGTACAATTATATTATTGTTATTTTTTTTTTATTACTATTTTCGTTGTTGCTCTTCAATTGGACCCTAGGGAGAGAGAGCGCAGAGACGAGTGTTGTGTGACCTTGTCACTGTATATTATATTGGTGCCTATATGCAACGCTATAATATACTGCAATACGATATTATTAAACTGTGGACGACGAAATGATGAACAATATACCGTATTGCGGTGGCTCTCGAATTTTTTGCGCACGGCCGAGAGCTTAACGATTATTATTATTGTTATTTATTTATTTATTTTTCGTATCCAAGGGGTTTCTCGCGTAGTAGGTCCGTCAAAATTTATGGACGATTCCGGTTCGTTTAACCGGTGCCGCGACGAGACGCCGACGGAGACAACCGGCGGCGTGGGGAAACGATAAATAAAAGAATCGCACGATGTCTATTATAATATGTTTTGCAAGATTCCAGGGCCCGATACGCGCGGTCGGCACAGGAAAAAATTAATTAATGGATCCAGTAGTCGGTTTGATGTGTGTGTGTGCGTGTGCATATTTTTATATTAGACGGGTGTACACCGGTGTGAGCGCGTGTGTACATGCATTTCGCGTTATTTACATTTTAAACTTAGCGTTAATTAAATGTAACCCTGCGTAGACATTTGCCAAAAAATCTACGTTTACGACAGGAAGTCGTAACGATAATAAGCATCATGAGATAAGCATCTGCCAGCCTGCTGCAGTTGAAATCAATACCATCGGTCCTCGATAATAAAAAAAAGAAAAAGTATATTTTATGTAATAATGCAAGCGCGCGGTGCAGTATTCGAATTACATTCTGATACACGTAGAAAATTGGAAGAAAATAAATAAATATATTACATACAGGCGGAGATGAAGTGTATTTCTTATTCATAGGACGGCGAACGTGCGTGTACAATATAATATATATACGTAATATGATGTATATTCTTATACTTATTCAGATGAAACGCGTAATGGAATTAGAAATCAGCCGAGGATTAAATGTAGAATATATATCGCATAGTTTTTTTTTATCCGTCGACGCGAAGAATACACCGTTGTCGATTCGCCATGCACAACAGCCGTTATTTTTCATTAAAAATTCAATATCGATCTTTTTGGCGGAAAAAATAAGACACATTTTCATGATTGAATTTCGTCGAGATTTGACGTTCACGGTTGCCTGCGTCATGCTGCACAGCCGTCGCACTATATTACACTACGATTAATGTAATAATAATAATTATTAATTACTTTGTTGTACAGGTCTATTGTGGCGGGCACGTGCATGACTTTGACATCAATCGCGGGTAATTAAGCGTTGACAACGGAATTTCTTGATTTCAAAAATGATTAGGGTAAATTCATATATATAATATATATAGAGAGAGAGAGAAAGAGGAAGAAGGAGAGAAAAGGAGAGGAGCGTAAGTGCGCATGTACATATAGCTGTGAGAAAATTAAAAATCTTTACGTTTCGCGAAATCGAACGGCTGTTTTTCCGCCGGAGATTAGCAGCTATAATATGGTACCTATCGTTATACACTTTGTGCAGTAAACCGCAGTCGTATTATGCGCAAGCACCACGTGTGTTGTACGTGCCGCAAAACCCTCAGCCCCTCGAGTTGACCGACGTGACGCAAAATCGAACAATCGTCGCGTATTTGCTTTTACGCGGGCGAACGCGTCTTGATTGAACAATGCATTATGTATAATAATATAACACATATATACATGATATTATGTGCACTGAAGAAGGGCGACAACGAAAAATTGGACAAATTTCGGCTTCTGAGAATCCGCTGCCGCCATCTGATCGTGGTCAGTCTCTCCCTCTGTTCCCTTTTCTTTCTCTACGATCCCTCGCACACTCTTTTGTTCGTCCTTCTCGCCTCGTCTGTCGTCGTCGAATAAAACACTCCACACGCGCACAAAAACCGGACGGCGGGTCCGATTACCCAGACATAATGCGGTCATTCGCGGCAGCGGCGGCGGTTTATCATCATATTTCACCCGAAACACCTCGAATCCCCCCGGACAATAATAATAATAATAATAATAATTGTGACCGGGTAACCGAAAACCAATATAATACCGCACGCTCGTTGGAAGCGTTGAAACCAGTTTGCGTCATATTGCACGTAGTAGTAGTACCTATACAGTATAATATACACAATACACATGTTATACGGCTGTACACCGCGGTGACCACTAGTACCAATATACAACATGTACGTACTATGTTTATAATAGAGAGCCCCGCGTGTGACGTGCCGCGGCGAAACGCACGCGCTAGTTTCTTCGCCCGTCTGCCACCTTAATAACGAACGCGCGCGTACACCAAACCAATAATAGTTAATAATAATGTAATAATACACGTATACGTGTATAATATATATTATGGTGAATATTATATACATGCGGGATACACACAAACTATCGACGATGATTTATGCACGGAAATAATGACCAATTATTCGAAAGCCGACAGGTGCGTGTAAACACTACACATAAATATATCTCTGCAAATGTACATATTATATATGTATATACAAACACATATGCTACGACGCGATTCTGGAGTTGGCCCCCCTCGGTATTTATTGATTACGCATAAAATAATATATCGGCCCGTCGCCGCCTCCACCGTCATCGAGTCGACCATACGACGATTTTAAAACATATCGTATATTATTATTATTACAGTATTGGTTAAACGTATACAAGTGAACAAGTGTGTGTGTGTGTGTGCGTGTGAGAGAGAGAGAAGTATACAACACAGTACTCCGCGCACAAGTTATAATTAAAAATAATAAAACGGTCACAGGGGGCCTTCGTGGAGGAGAGAAACAATTTATTATTTATACTATAGAAATATAATACGAGTACAAGTGTGTATTTTGAATTTTTCTCGCGGTTTTCTTGTTTTTTGTTATTATTTTTCATTTTATTTTTTTTTTAAATCATTACCGTTATTATTATTTATTATTTCCAACAGCCTTAGTGGCGCGCGTGGTCTTGTTTGTTTACAAGAGTATTATAGTGCGCGCGATGTGTGTGAGTGAGCGTATATAAACTGAACGGCTCGTTAATTCGGACCCGAGATAATTATGTGCGTGCCCAGTTGTATATATGCCGCACAAACAACGGTCGTAATAGTAGCATATTATACATAAACAGTGCACACTGCGTTATTATAAATATAATATATAATATGTATATATGTGCAATGTGCGTGTGTAGTGTGTACGCGTGAGTGTGTATTATGGTAGTGGATACGCGAGTTTTTGTGGTGCACATGACAGTCGACACGAAAACGTGAATAGTCTATCATCATCGTTGAAGTGTGCAGCAGAAGTTCAGCAAAATTGTATCTGCACCGGTAACGTGAAGCCTATGGCCCATTGCGCGCCTACGACAACAAGGTCATTTGTCCGTTTCAATATATTACTATAATCGCTTGGATTTATTGCTATAACTGCAGTGCCGTACTCCCACAGTTGTAATTCTTCTTCATTTGTCCGTATTTTTCTCTCTCTCGTTATCGACGAGTTTCGGCGTCGGAACACAACGTGCGTACGGTCGCGAGGATTACGATTTTAATGGCCGAGAGGTAGTGTTATTATAATACAACTAAAAAGTATGAGAAAATAATATATACGAGTGTATCAAATTTCACATTTACATTTTTATTTTACGACGATATGGGCATATGGCGTACATAATAATATACCATACACTATATTAACGATACCGATGAAGTTAATATAATATACTAAACGAGCAAACTCATCGAAAACTATAATAATGCCTTTTATTAAGGCTTTAAATGTTACATAATATTATCATTTAACACTATAGAAAATTAAGTCGTGGTATCTTTTTTACTTTTTAAATACATAAACAATGTGTGTATGTGAGTGTGTGTGTGTGTGTGTGTGTATGTGTGATATCCGACTACTGGTGATAAAAGCTATTTAGATGTTACGATAACATTATTAAATCTGCGGATTCTTCTCGCCGTGGTTATCGCGCACCGATCGAGTAAACAACGCGTTTATATTGAGACTTTGACGCTGCGGTGGCGACGGCAGAACAAAACCAACACCAGCACACGACCTTACGGTAATCGATAATGGTATGGTGTGTATATGATATGAGTGTGCCCGTGGAAGATACGCGAAGATTTTCCGTTAACAGCAAACCGTGCTTCGATCGCCGTCCGATAAACTGTTGCGGCGTGCGCAAGCTCGTACGCCAAGGGACGGGCGGATGAGACAATAAAGGGTTGACGATGGTAATAATTACACATAGAAGCGCGCACGAAAACATGGTAATTTAAAAATAAATGGAAAAAAGCCCTATAAATCGGCATTGTTTCCAGCGGTACCCGATAGAAATCGGCAAAAACCTTCCGCGATGAGCACACCTCATTAGTGCCCTGCTCAGGATCACGACCAACGTACATATAGAAGGAAAACGAGTCTCAAATTGACATATCAATTAAGCTACGTGGCGTACGGCGGTAGCGGGGAGAGGATCTAATCACACACACAATATATAATATATATATAAATGTACGTCTATGTGTGTTTGTGTAAAATATATATGTATACTCGCTGCCGCCACCGATGTCCTTAATTGCGAAATGTCGGTATAGGCGCGGTGCTGGAAGACAAGTGAAGAGAGGGAGAGGATGAATTACGAAGGAAAAAGGTAGACAGAAAAAAAAAATATATATGTGTGTGTGTATGTGTGTGTGTGTATATATATAGATGATCAAAGGGAGGGAAACTGTTAATTTTAACGTCAGGACGTTAACGAGACGTTAAAAAGATAGAACATAACTCGGTAATAATTATGTACACCCCTTCCACCCGCCGGCTCTACATTACATACCTATATAGTGTATATATATGTAATATATACACATTGGCGCTCATCGCTAGTCACGGTTTCAAGAACATTTTTTTCGTCTGTTTGTTTTGTTTTCGCCAGAGACCAGTGCTGCTAATTGCAGGGAGGATACCGTATTATTATATTAGAAGCGTATATTGTGTATACATGTTCTCTTTTTTTTTCGTTATTACTTTTTAGTTTTTTCCCTGTCGGTCGCCTTCATATAGATAATACTTAGATACACACACACATAGAAATATATATTATATATATATACATACATTTATTTATTATATTTTTTCTAATATACTGTCGAGCCCACACACACTCGCGCTGGGAATAATCCGTCGGTATGCACATACCATCCGTGATCTTTCGTGTAATCGAATTGACCGCCTCCCCATGGAAATTTCAATTAACAAACAATCCAATTCGGTCTCGTGCGCATTGGATAGGCCCTCGTACAGTACCTTTACGCCACCACGTCTAGACGACTAGACGGCAACACTATGCAATGCTCGAGACGATTTTTATTGTACTGAATAATTAATAAAAAAAAAAAAACAAAGCTCACCGACCGTCTTTAAATAATACTGTACCGGTGCATCTTTAAACGCGAACGCAAGTGAAAAATTCATCAATTTTTATTCGTTTCAACTGACAAAACAATATAACTCGTCGAATATAGCGATTTAATGACAGTGCCGTTTTTTCTCCATTGATAAAACCGCTAGCAACGTTTTCGAACATTAATATTAATTCCTATGATGATTTATGAGCTACTGGCTTTTTTTTCTCCACGGGGACCCAAATAATATTATTGTAAAGATACAAGAGTCAAATCGATTTGCACACGATGCGCATAAACAAACGACGATTTTTTTTCTCCAGATTTACCAGGATGAATCTCAGCCGGTTTTAATAGTTATGCGCAGCTTGGTTCATTTGTCGGGCTCGTTAAAAATGTCGTTCGCACCGTACAGCTGTAGCGGGGTTCCATGTATACGCGTACACATAAAAGACGTTTATTATTACTATTATTATCATTATTATTATCATAAACCCGTATACTCGTTATGTAAAATAATAAGTAATTGACATTTTGGGAGTACTTGGCTCCTCCGAATTTCTCGTTAAGTATATCGTCTATACAAAATTATAAATAAGATGGTTAGCTATAAAGTGTATAGGTACGCTGAAGCAGCAGCAACAACAAGAAGCCCCTGGGAGGGGAAGTTAATAAAAATTACACGGTCGAGAAAGTAGCGTGGAAATCCGGTGTTTTTTTATTATTATTATTATTTTTATTTTATTTAGTACTGACAAGCCCACTTAGAGTATATCCGAGGGCCTGAGGGCGACCGGTACGTATAGTTGATGTATATATATTATAATCATAATTCGTGCGTCGTTGGCGATGAACGAAATCGAAATCTCGACGACAGGACCACGTCTAGCGGACGATGACGATAGAAGCGAAAATGAAGAGGAGAGAAAAACACGTGGTCCACGAGCACACACACACACACACACACACACGCGCATTTGGGTCACATTCTTGAGTTCTTCGTGAATGGCCAATCGGAGAGCACCCACGATTTCACACGGACAAAAACGGACGGGAATCGCGTTTTCACGGTTAAAATTACATCGTGCGTATACGTGAAGTCGTCGCGGGCGAGAGAGATGCGATAATAGTGGATTTTTTTTTTTTTTTGTTCATCGTGCGTGCGTATGCGCATAAGTATGCTCGCGAAGAACGCGCATAAGAAAGAAGCGAGGAAAGGAAAAAATGCCCTTATTGTAAATAGGTAGCCGGTGTGCACACGGCGGCGGCGCAGACCGTTACTAATCGCCCGTTCGTCATAATAACAGTAATTTTCGACATAGGTATACGTATATATATATATATATATATATAATGCGTCTGTACGAATTGGAAACCGATCCGGCCGCCGGCCATGGAGCGCGCACACAAAACGATATACACGACGACGACGACGACGGGACGAGCGTTGAACAAGACAACGGGGAAACATTTTTACGCCCCGCGTGCGTACACGCCGAGACGACTCTACCTACTATTTTGTAATAATAATAATAATAACACAAAATATACCATTATGTACATAAGTTAACCACCACCGGCGCCGCCGCTAACGAGACGTGCACGACCGGAGAGTGGAATAAAAAACAAACATACAGGCGACGTGGAGCGCGCGAAACGGGAGGTGAAAGCGCAAAGGACGCGCGGCGCGGTGAGCACATCACGTGAGAAGGAACGCGTTTTATCCTTCCCCCTATGTCCGTTCTCCCGCCGTACGGTCATCGATCTACTCTGTTCGCTTCAAGTTATGCGATTTTTTCCGATCTGCGGTCGTCAGCCCGCGGCAGAAAAATGTAATTTGAAAAAAAAAAAAAAAAATGAAATTCCGTCGAGGAGATGACTTCGGTAAACACTATTGGTTATGAAACACATGTCGATGATGATGTTATAACACGCGTAACTAATTTAATGTTACATAAAAAATAAAAATCGAGTAAGTATCTCAAGACGTATAAGAATAACAAAAGTGTAATGCGTTATAGTTTTATATATAAGTACGGCGCAGGCGCGCTTACACTTATTTTTTTTTTAACTCCGTTTATGATAAAATTTATTAGATTCGATTATCAACGTCTCGTGTGTATAATGTCGCAATTATTTATATTTTTTCCATGCAAATCACTCGACCAAACACGAACTGCTATTTCTTTATTATATCATTCATTTAGAGTGGTAAAATTCCGAGATAACACTAACTATTCAATAATTGATTACAGTATATTATTTTTATTATTATTGATTATTATTATGAAGTCACACCGCTTGGAATAATCAAGTGTTTACATGAATATTGCATATTATCGTTCTATATGAGTAATCGTACAAATAATATTATTTATTTGTATACGGTATCAGCACAACGGTTATAAGTGTATATAGTTACAAAATATTCCAGATGAAAATGTGCACAAAACAAAATAATTTCTCTTTATTGCCTATTATTATTATTATTATTATTATTACATGGAATTCCATTCTCGGAAAACAGTTTCGACGCAACAAAGATTCGGATCCCGGGTTCGGACGCGTGTATGTGGGGTCAGAGGACATTGGATATATTATAATATACCTACCTAATGTTTAATTTCTTTTTATACACACGTAAAACCTATTTATATCCAAATGTATTTTGTTACTCAGCATAACAACCGCATTGAAATGTGTTACCGTTACATGGGTCTTCGCTACGGGGAGTCTATCACATTTTTTTTCGTGTTTTTCGTATGTTTTTGGGAGAGAAGAGTACCTGATAAAAATTAGCGGCCTCGACAAGTCGTCAGTGTAAAACGGTTACCACGAGCAACCGCGCGGGCTGCCGGGCGATCATTCATTTTAGCTACTTGACGTTCCGTTAGTTTTTAAGTACCAATTTCCTATATAGTCACCGCGCGACACACATATAGTCGTGTACTTACTACGTTTTGTTGTGCGAGGGTGGGGGTGAGGGAGGAATGCATCAAATATCGCCCGGGCATAAGACCTAATAAATACACACTCGTACATCTTTAATATTATATTTTAAATTAATATTTGATCAGAGAGAACCTAAGTAATCTGTATTTATATATATATGTATGTATAAAACAGGATCGGGGCAATTAACGTTGGGCGTATATCGTTAAAAAATAAAAATAACGATCTACAGGCAGAAGCGAAATTTCCGTAGGAAAAAAAAATGGTGGTGAAGAAAAAAATAAATATGTAGAGAAACCGGTTCGACGTAAAACCAATAATTTCCGAACTATGTGCCGTCGATACATGGACGTAAACTGTTGTGTAGATATTCGGGATTAGCCGTGTTGGTTTTTTTTTTTTTTAAACTCCTCGTACCTGTACACACCAAGGCGGCTCTGCCCACACGCTTTATAATTCTCGATTTTGTCGCGCGTTTGACATTGGGGCGCGCGCGCGCGATTGTGACGCGGAAATTACCGAATCGTCGTGATGAGGGGTCGTCTCACGAAGACGGTGCATCGTTGTGGTGCACGCGTTGTTTAATTAACATATTATTATGCATTTATCGGTATGAATACACGTCTAAAAAGGTTGCACGTGCGTGCTGCGATAAGAGTAGGAAAGAGACGGTACGTTTAATCAAGCCGGACGTGCGACGAACAACAATTAACCGGCGGCGTACAAATTCCGTACGACTACTATTAGAATATTATTATATACACATATATAAATATTATATCGGCTCACCGCGAGTGCAAATCGTGGCAATTACACGTAGTACAAATTGTCGCGTAATTCATCGGATTTAACCGTCGAAATATTGTACGGAAGAATACATAAATATAATTTATGCTCCACTCGAATGTGCGTAAAAAGCTGAGGCCGAGTAACAAAAAAGAAGAAAAATGGTAAAAAAAATAATAATAATATAAACGTGACTTTGAGACCGCAAATTATAGCGGTTTCCTCGGCTGCATAAGGAAATCCACTCGGACTAGACTGTCGTAAAACCGTCGTCGTTGTTATTACTATTATCACGGTTATCGTTACTAAACCATTATCGTTATTTATCATTATTATTCGTGTGACTCACCGACTATGAGTAGATGAGTGTACGGTACACGGGTGTTCTCTAAACGAAATAAGTCCTCCCTCCGGCCTGGTTGTAAATCGGGTCCGGTATGCTGCTGTACACGTGGTGCAGCTTGTGCCGCTGCTGGTAGTCGATGGACACGTAGCTGTGGTTGGACGGGTCCTCGTCCTCGTCCGTGGTCCTCTGCGACGACTCCTCGGACATGCACGAGCTCTGCGTGGGCGCCTGCGACTGAGTCACCGAGGCCGGGCTCATGCGGATCCACGCCTCAAGGGACGTCGGCGCGGCCGTGTACCGGGCCACCGGGCGCCCGTCGCATATCACTTTCTTGAGGTCGCCGCCGCCGGTGGCCAGGGGCTTGGGGTCGGGCATCAGGTACCGGAGCCGGTCCCAGAACCGCTTCTCGCCCCACGTGACCACGTCGCACGACTTGAGCAGCGCCTGGAGCTCGCGGTCCGGCGTGATGGTGGTGGTGAGCAGCACGACGACCGACTGCTTTTTCGTCTTGGCCCGTTCCAGGCACGCCTGGAACGCGGTGCGGAACACCGGTTTCTCCCATTCGTTCTGCAGGAACGACAGCGACAGCACGACGATGATGCGCTTGGACGCGTCGGACGCGCCCAGGAAGCTGTCCATCAGGTACGCGGGGCTGATGACGTGTATGTCGCGGTAGTGCAGGCACAGGCTGTACCCGAACCGCTCCAGGCTGGTGGACAGTATGTGGTTGACGAACTCCTCGTCCTTGACGCTGTACACCATGTACGCGTCGTACAGCTTGTCCGCGTCCGCGGACGACGGCGACTTGCACACGCGCATGCCGTACCGCGAGTGCGCCCACAGGCACAGGTCGTCGCGGAACACCAGCGCGAGCGCGACCAGCACGAACACGACGATGAACAGCGCGAGGCTGGCGGCCACGAACGGCACGTAGTCGGTGCCCAGCACGGACGTGTCGTAGAACGGCCGGTGGATGCTGGGCCCGGTGTCGCGGTCCGACTGGCACTTCTGGATGGCCGCGGCCACGGGCGTCAGCTTGTCCGAGCACAGCATCGTGGACGGCGGGTAGTCGTTGCTCTTCAGCCACCCGTCCAGGCCCGCGATCACGTCGCACTCGCACAGCCACGTGTTGCCGGCCAGCGACACGGACGTCAGCGTGTTGGCCGCGTTCAGCTGCTGCCACGGCCGGAACTCGTTGATCCGGTTGTTCTCCAGGTGGAGCACTTGCAGCGCCTTGAGCGGCGCGAACGACCGGTTGGCCACGTCCGTGATCCGGTTGTCGTTCAGGTACAGCTCCGCGAGCTTGGGCAGCGTCTCGAACTCGCCGCCGTTCAGCCGGTCCAGGCGGTTGTTCTCGATGTGCAGCACGCGCAGGTCGGCCACGCCGTTGAACGTCTTGTTGTGCAGCGACACCACGTTGCTGTTGTTCATGTACAGCACCTGCAGCTTCTTCTTGCCCAGGAACACGTGGCTGGACAACTCGCCCAGGTCGTTGCCGTCCAGGTATATCTCGGTCGCGTCCATCGGTATCCGCGCGGGGATCGCCTTGTACCCGGCGTTCGAGCAGTCCACGATGTTCGACGACCACACGTGGTCGTGGTAACACGTACAGTTGTCGGGGCACGTCATCTCGCAGTCGCACGCGTCAAAGTCGCAGCACTCGCACACCGAGAAGCAGTGCGACTTGTACTCGCACAGGAACTGCGACGGTTTCAGGTCCAGCAGCGGCTTGAACTTCTCCGTCTTGGAGTGCACCAGCTGGCACACGATCGAGTCCATGTCCATGACCCGGGGGTACTGGCGCTGCAAGCTCAGCTGATTGATGCGCTGCAGCCACTCCGCGGTGCAGTCGCATTTCAACGGGTTGTCGCCGATGTAGAACTGCGGCAGCTCCTTGTGCTCCGGCACCGGGTCCAGGCGCAGGCTGGCCAGCTCGATGTACTCCATCTTGTTGGCGTACAACACCACTCTGGACAGATTCGCCTTCCGCAGGAACGTGTTGATCTTGATCTTCTGTATCAGGTTGTTGTTGAGGAACACGTTCTCCACGCTGTCCGGTATCGACGTGTCCGTGATCTCGGTGAGACGGTTGAAACTGGCGTCGAGCATTTTGATTTGTATCGTGGCGCGCTGCACGTAGTAATTTCCCAGGTCGCTGATGGCGTTCTTGTGCATGTCCAGCCATTGCACGCTGGACGGAAGGTACGAGTAGTCGAAATTCGAGATCTGGTTGTCGGACACGTTCAGCCACACCAGCCGGGAGAGCCCGTCGAAAATGCCTTTGATGTCGGACAACGAGTTACCGTCCAGCCGGACCGCGTGCAGGCTCTTGGACGTGCCGAACGCCTGTTGGTCGACGTGCGTAAGTCGGTTGAAGGCGAGGTTCACCACCTGGAGCAGCGGCATCGTGGAGAAGGTGTACGCGGTCAGGTTGTCGATTTCGTTGTTGGACATGATCAGGTTGTACAGCAGGTCGAGCCCGTCAAAGGATGAGTTATCCACGTGCCTGATGGAGTTGCCGCCCAGGTCGAGCGTCTTGAGCATGTGCAACTTTGAGAGCGCGGCGGGTACCTGCCGGAGCGCGTTCCCGTACAGGCCCAGGTCGTGCAAGTTGGTGCAGTTCTGGAACGCGTTCACGTCCACCGAGTCGATGCGGTTCCGGTCGAGGAACAGCTGGTTGATGACGTACAGCCCGGAGAAGTGCAACGGCTCGATGCGCTTGAGCCGGTTGAACGACAGCGTGAGAGCGTGCAAGTTGCTGAGCGCGGCGAACGCCTGGTCCGCGAGCGTCTCGATGTTGTTGTGCTCGAGATTGAGTATTTGCAGGCTGTACAGGTCCTGGAACACGTGCGAGTCGATCTTCGTTAGCTGGTTGTGGCCGATGTTGAGCACGACGAGCCGGACGAGGCCGGAGAACGTGTCGCGGTTAACCCACGTGCTGGTCAGCTCGTTGTGCGACATGTCCAGCACGAGCAGCTGGTCGAGGCCTTCGAGTAGGCCGGGCGCGAGTACGTTGATCGAGTTGTTGTGCAGGTACACTTCGCGCAGGTACCGGGTGGAGTGGAACAGTTCGGGCGGCAGGGCGGACAGCCGGTTGCTGGACACGTTCAGCACGGTGAGCGACGTGAGGCCGACGAACGCGCGGTCCGCGATCTGGTTGATCTGGTTCTCCTGCAGGTAGAGCTTCTTGAGCGCCCGCAGACTGGTCAGCCCGTTGTCGGGCATAGATATAATGTCGTTGTTCGCGAGGTTCAGGTCCTCGAGCGCAGTGTTGCACGTCTTGCCGGGCGCGGTGGGTCCGTTGCCCCAGTCCGAGAAGCCCAGCTCGAATACGTCTTGCAGTCGGTTTTTGGTCAGGTTCAAGTTGGCCAGGCCGACGAGCGGGCAGAACAGCTCCTTGGGCAGGTTCCAGATATTGTTGTCGGACAGGTCGAGCTCGCGCAGCTGGGACAAGCCGCGCAGACTGTCCGAGTGGAAGTCCATGGTCATGGCGGACCAGTCGGTGTTGTGGGTGCGGATCCGCAACCTCTTCAGCTCCCTGGACGTGCCCAGCACGGCCGGCGGCACGTACTTGATCTTGCAGTACTCCAGGTCCAGATGGTTGAGCCGGCGCAACTGCGTGAGGAAGCTGTTCTCCAGGCTGCTCTCGAAAAATATCACGTCACTGCACTTGAGCGTCAGGCTGGTGATCATGTCCATCTGGGCGGACGTCAGGTTGGATATGACGCTGTCCGCGTTGTTGATTGTCCGCAGCGAGCACTTGAGCACGACGCGCAGTGGCTGCGTCTCGTCCGCGGCCATCACGCGCTGCCAGTCGCACACCGGGTCGCCGTTGTTGGCGCACGCGGTGCCCGCCAGCAGGAGCAGCAGCAGCAGCGCGGACACCACCGACGGGCCGACGGATCGTCGTCGACGGTGCGTCGTCGTCATGGTCGGCGGTATACAGTTTTCGGCGGCGGTGGTGCACTCCTCGGTCGACGGGCAAACGTGGACGGGCGAAAAAAGGGTCACCGGCGCGCGCGAAACCGTCACCGGACACACATCACACGGGAATAAATGTCGACCTTTTTCGGGGGGAGGATATTAATGGAGAAAAAAAAAATGTTTCGATTTTTCACCGAACGATATTACCGAATCCCCGCGTCGACGCGCTCATAAAATGATCGGTTTTTCGTGATCGAATAAAATCACAACAACGATATCACGCGTACACGGGGGGGAAAAAAAAAAATTATTACGAAGCGAAAAAATAAAAATAAAAATAAATCACAAACGGAACATGTAATAATAAATATGTTTACACGAGCAACACGGACGCACTCGCTGCGCGCACAATAATCGAGAGACGCACGGCGGACACACGGACGCGCGCAGAGACGAACAGAACGTAGGCAGACCGGTCGGTACGGTCGTCGGCGAGAAACTGTCTCGGCGCTCGGCGGCGGACGTGTGCGTCGGCCACCCGTCGAAGACGCGATTCGGCCGCCAGAGTACGCGCGGGACGGTCGCCGCCGCCGCCGAGCGCTGGCGCACGATGTGCAACCACTTGTTTGGCGGCGGCCACCCCACCGGGCGCGCGGCGGCTTCTGTGTATAAGTAACTGCGGCGGCGGTGAGCCCGGAGAAATGATATTATTCTTTCCGCGTGTGCGTGCGTGTGTGTACACATTTTTTCCTTCCCCCCCCCCTCTCGGCCACCCCCGACCGCACCCGTATGCGCTACCCTACTCGTCCTTACATATTCGAAAATATGTGTCGCCGACAATAGACACACGCACCACCGGCCCTTCGGTCGGCGGCATGCTGCAGGGTCACACAATGGGCTCTCTTCGGATAACATAATGTTTTTCTTTTCTCTTGCCTTTCCTCCACCCGGTCCCTCAGCAGGTCGAACACGACCGGGTATAATAACGTATACCTACTACAACTCGCGCGCACACAATAAGGACACGTTGACCGCCTGATTTTCGGTGGTAGGTGTACATACGCGCGCATACCGCAATAACAATATTATATTGTGTTTTTTTCACCACGACAAAACATTTACTCCGTTTTTATCGGTCGAATTATACTACCTGCGTTACGAGAAACCTACACGTACATAATATTTTACCGCATTAACGCCCGTAACAGTACCGAATTGTTTTCGTAAAACTCGTAAACACGACGTCCCGGCGTATCGCTTCACCGGAATCTACTTGAAACTCGGATATTTCAATTATTCCTTCCTGCCCTGGACTCGATAACATCGACATCAACCGTGCATCAACATCTGCATTAGGTTGTACCAGCAATCGATAGGCGTCCGTGTTTCCGCAACGTTTCGCGCCATCGTTTTCGGCTCCGTTCGATACCTCGACAGTACAGCAGTGATAGCCTCGTCGTATCGCGTGCCATTGTTCTGTCCGCGTGCAATTTATTAATAATATACCATACGAGGAGAATAGTGTTCTTCACGCGAGCCGCGAACCTTCATCGGCGTGTGCATGCAACTCGCACGATGTGGAAAACTGTTTTAAACGTTATCGCAATAACAAATTGAGCCTCAAATTTATTTGAACACCGCATTTACGTTGGTGTAACGCATTATTACGGAAACTAATATTTCGCGTCGCGCGACCGTATAGGCGTGGTGTGTTTTTTCGGATTAATAACGTTTTATCCGCGCATACAAGTCGCCGTTGCCCTAGGACGCAGTATATTGTGTGCGTCCGTAACATTATGTCAATATTATTAGCGAAGCGTCGGAATTCGCGTGCGGCTCCTTATAGTTTGTGAGCACGCAACTAAACGAGCGCGCACGAACCTCTCGAAATCGGATAAAACCCGAACGGCGGAATAGTGAAACTTCAACCGTCGTCGCGACGTCAAAGTTATCATGTATGATTGAAAAACGCTATTTAAAATCGGTCGTCAGTTCGATATACTTTCCGGCGATGTTTACCGTCGGTTTCGTGCGTTTCGTACTCAACACAATCTACGTATAGCGGCTCCACCGTCGTTACGCACTGTCATTTGTACGGATTTGTTTGTTTGATGTAATTTCAGTTGCTCCTTGCGGATAATCGTGCGTTTTGTGATTCGATCGATATACGGCGATGAACGGACGAGGAGCGTGCACGCACTGTACCGAGTTTACAATAATATTTTCGTACGCGTACGTGCGCAAGACGTTTACCGGTCGGTCGGTCCGATATCATTATTGTGTCCATGAATAGATTTTAAACGAAATGACGATTTGGAAAAGAAAGAAAACAAAAAAAAAAAAAGGTAGCAGTCGGAAACGACGACGACAAAGTAAACGATAAGTAGCGGTCCGTTTGTGTGTGAGTGTTTTTTATCCCGTCATTTCAATTTAGGGACGATTGTTGTACATATGTCGCGATTTGTGACCATTATTATAATAAGAAAATGCAGTTCACAAAATTGGAAACGTATATCGTACATATACATATATTTATGTATACATGTCACTGACAAAGAGCAAGTACCTACTAATAGTATAATATTATGAACAGCAGCTGCTTTTGTTGCAGTAGCTACTGTTTCGCAGTAATGGGCGGTAGCGCGTTTCTTTCCGTCTGCGGCGCGCAGCACACAACAATAATATAATATATACTACGTATCCCTGTGTATTGCGTATAAAACATTTCCAAAAATTGATTGTAATCGGTAAAAAAAACGTTATGGCGCACGCAAATATAATACAATATTACGTTTATTCAGACAATCCATTTGGAAACAAATCGTACGTATATTATACTACATTATATGACACGAGGGTGTGTGTCGTGTGTGTTTGGTAGTCGTCTCGACGGTGTATGATATTATATCTGCACTGCTCTGACATCAACAGCTGTCCCGTGTTTCCGAAAAAAAACCCTGCGAAACACGCAACACGGCAATAACAAGCAAACGTACGTCGACTAGCTATGTTAGGCACATACGCTGAAACGAATTTAATTGCAAAATATTATTTCATTTCAGTATTTCCCTCCTGTGAAGGATCAATTATTTTACTTTTTTCTTCTTTTGACTGGAGTAAACTGAATACTCAACCGAACTACGGAGTACTTCGTACATGAAAAATAAAACGACAACGACAAAATGCATTTTCGGTGAAATGTGGGGTGATTACTATTCTGTTATAGTACTTTTTATAATAATTGACACATAATTACGACCGTCACTTTTTCCCCGCCAATAACTATTGCGTGCATACAATTTTACACCAGAACAAATATTTTTGGTCTTATCGATTTACTCTCAATAACATAACGCTAATCACTTGTAAAATAATTTGAGACTATTATCAGACTTGTGATATTTGATAGCTACTATTATCTGGTGGCAGTATAGCGAGATCTGGCTACACACAGAATACGTGAAGACGTTCTGGTTAAAATTAGATTGTACAAGGTATATAATATTATATTATAAGAACTTATTAAAAATTAAAAGAAAAAAATATTTTCGAAGGAGCCGTAATCTGTTTGTAAAATAAGTTGTATAAAAATACTATGTATCAAAATGTCGCAAATCCCTGTTTTTAGCTAAACGAATACAAAAATCGAAATAAATTCAAAAGCTCGATTTTGTCCGTTTTTTGAGCCATTATTCAGGTTGTTATATAATTGCGGTAAAACAATATGTTAATTAATTGAACATGCTTTGTACAAGTAACACAAAGCTGTTTACTTTAAAAAGGATGATTTAATAATAGTAAAAAACACATTCACCGAGGAGTACCTATTATATACTTTAATCTAGTGGACATTTATTATAATTCGGACGTATTCGAGAGCTCGTCGAAAGTCATTGAAATTTTAGTGGCTATTATACGATAAAGGCGGGGTGGGTGTGTGTTTGTGTGTACTCAGCGTCATTAATTTCCAACTTTTTGCCTACGAAGCCGCATAAATAAAATACGGTATCGTCGGTATCTCATTTTATAGAACACTATATTTACCCGAATCGCTGGTCGACACGCGAAAACGGCGAAACTATTGCAGGTGGTATAACATAGTTCTTACCTTCAATGATAACGAACGCGTCTCAGCATACATACTACAATTTGTCCATGGTGTCAAATTCAGATGATTTCCAGGATCGATCATCTCCAACGCGAAATTTTTCTTTGTTTTCGTAAATGTGTTCAAAACTTTGTGATCGACATTCTTGAAGTAGCATAACACGGCATTTACAAATAATCTATATCATAAATTATACTAAACACTATATGCATGTTATCATCATTATGATATAAATTATTTTATGTAAGATAAACGACTTATCTTTAAATATACCGATTTTTTGATCATTCAATATTTTATATTCTGAGTAGAGCGAGGAATGTATATTATTTTAAAAATATTTCTTTGTTTAAATTAAAAAACTCATGTATTTAAAGTTTAATAATGTTCATAAAAAAGTGTATAAAAATCATAAAATTCAAATAATTTTCCTGCTCTTGAGGATAGCGGTCAATTGAGCTTGTGCAATATGCATATATACTATGATAAGGGTACAATGTATAAAGTACAAATTTCTAACGACGTCAATTCCGTTCGAAGCGTTGGACCGATAAAATTGGGTTTCAAAAAAACTTTCATCGCCAGCTACACTGCTATAGTACGTATATACTATATAGTGTACATTTCCAAAACATGAAATTTTTATATGACTTTCGATTACACGCGAAATGTCGCCATGGTAACGTAGTTATATATAGGGTTTAAAGTGTATATATATTATATATAATATGTGTGTACATTATATGGACGAGTCAGTGACGGCCGGACGATGCGGTTGAGGGGGTGGGGGTAGAAAAGACAGGCCTCGTTCACACACACACACATATATTATATATATGAGTACATTTGGATGTAATTGATTGACGGGTGACTGATGGACAGGGCGAGTTGTAAACAGGATAGAATTTTCCTTTAAATAACTTTTTTTTCTTTTCCGAAATCCCGTTTGATTTGATTTCAGCTCACACAATAATATATACGTCTAAGGAGAAGGACACAGAGTCGTATAAGATCTTTTTAAAAATTTACCACCTCCCTTGCTCGTGTACCTACGCACTGCAAACACGCTTATCCCACGATTATTCTTCGGCTTCGCCGACGGTTTTCGCCCCGTCATTCCGTGAGCTCGGGCACTAGTGTATGTTTATACTCGCAGGGCACATAATATGTATACAGTACACAAATATATATATATATATACACGTAGCTATATTATATTCGCGTGCAATACTGCTCGCGAGACATTAAATATTAAATCCAATTTGTCCGCGTCCGTTGATTTGCAGGCAGTGCCGTTCAAAGTCGATCGGTCAGTAGCGCTGCAGCGCTGCTATTATATTATTACACATTATACACAGGAGACTTTTACGACTTCTTCATATACGAATGTATTGTATGCGACGCGCGATTTATTTACAAATCGTAAACGCATAAAACACGTATAATATAATGCGCATACAAGTGCTCATTGACCGCGGTTTACGCGTCGAATATGTACGTGTTGTGTTCGTATAATCGCGTGTATTATGTAACATGTAACGTATAGTTTTATCGGAAAAAGTCGAAATCTTGGGTCCGAACTGCACCTTGACCTCGGATTCAGGTGCGTATACTAGGGGGCAATGTGGGGGTAACATCCTCCCGAGGACTTTTTTTTGGAAACGTTTAAAATATAGTTGCGTTTGGTATTGATAAGAAAAATGAATTTTTCGATATCATCCTCCAAACGAGTGATTCATTTTTAGATCTCAATGAATATGATTGTAGATAAAATATACTCCTATACCGGTGTATACGCGAGAACAACTTTATAATTCTATAAAGCGAGAGTTTACACAACGTATATTCCAATATTCATGTATATATAAATAGTGCGTTGCCTGTGTAGCCCGTACTTACATACAAATATATAATACAGTATTGTATCTACTCGTATATGATATACAATGAGATAAGTCATAATAAATCACGATTTTCGTCGTCATCGATGATTACTTGGAAAAAATCATTGTTGCTTTGCTACAATTGTACCTATAAGTTTTGTAATTTTGCGTTGGTTGTTTTTTGAACTAGAAAATGTACATCATTATGCCTTTATGTATAAGTTATAATTCTTACAAACTACATGTCTATCTACAATCTACATGACTGCGTAAACATAAGTGTAACTAGGTTAACACTTTAAGTCTAGGGTGTCCTAATTTTTTTATATAAACCTTAAAACAATTTTTTAGAACCCATATAGGTTAGAATTATTTCTACTGATCCCTATACAAAAATTATTTATACACCACTAGACGGGTGATTACTGATATTATAATATTTTTTCGATGTACTATGGTGAAAGCTTTAAAATTGCATGCCCCACTAGGTGCAGAAGTTTGATCTGCAATTTTTCAAAAGAAATTTACTCTCTGTCGAAAAAAAAGAAAAACCGACATACGCACTCAAAGTTTTCGCTTGCTGCACGCATATACTGCGCATATTGGTATACTGTATTATCCATTATCTACACAGCATTCGCGTTCTCTGACACTTGTAAGTAAACTGCACATTGCGATGGTTCTTATATACATGTATTTTTTTTCAAAACGACCGAGCTCCGCAAGATTTATCACCGTCTAAATATTGCCGAAATCGTACATATCCGTCTCCGAAAATGCAGCATTCTGTTATAACTATTACATTTAATGCCAATAGTGCAATACTACTGCGTTTTATATACCGCACTTAACTCTTAAGTGCATGCATGATCGTAGTATACTGCAGTGAGTATACTGCAATAACAGGTACTATACTACAGGTATAAAATATACTTGCAGCTCGACTCGACGCAGAGTTATATCGTTTATTTGTACCCGTCGACCGAAATTAATATTTCATAAAAGCCTTGTGTCGTCTCCGCCGCCGTTTTCTGAATATAACAACAGTGGTGCAGTGCCTTTCTAAAACCGGAAACATTTTTTTCTCGCAACAGTGTCTACTCGCCATGTGTTTACGTCGCTCGGGTTGTAAACGTAAGTCGTGTCTTCCGGCTGAGTCGTTGCATATAATATTTTATCGTCCTTTATATACACACGTATATATCTTTAATATAATTATTATTATACCTGCATAATACGCATACTTATATATACACACACACACACATATATATGTATATATATAAACAACGTTTTATTTAAATACATAGGTACTCACTGCAGCCCCTCCTATATATATACATGAATAATGCACTGTGTATATCATACGTCGCAACTCGCAAGTGTATATAAGTATATAAATACGTTTATGATATAAGTAGGTACTATTTTTGCAGCACACGTGTCGTATATGTGTTTATGTGTATGTGTGTGTGTGTGTGTGTGTAATGTTATGTGATACACCGGCAGTGTATATAGGTAGGTACATAAAATCGCGGGTGTACTAAAACAATATTTAATTATTGTTATTGTTCGCCGACAAAAAAAAAAATGACTGGACGAAAATTGACTTTGCACGCGTTGATGAAATTACTATCGTTACCATATTATTGTTACTATTACAATTCACAGAGTGTGACTGTTTGAGTGAGTATAACACTATATAATTTATATAATATGTATATGATATGTATGTGTGCGCAATATCTTGCCGGATTTATCGGGCGCGCTGCGCAACGTTGTTATCGCACCACGCACAGGCGAGTGTCGTTTTTCCGACGTAAATTTTAATTAATGTCGAGTGATATACATTATATTTGTATATTTTATGTACATATATTTTGCAAAAAAAGGCAATATATGTATATATATATATATATATTAATCATCATTTCGTTTAAATCATTTGTGAAATCCAACGCCTGCAATGACGTTTACCCCCTCGTGAAGCAGCGGCAGAGGGGACCTGTTCATGTAGCTCGTTGAAACGACAAAAAGCACCGTCCTTGTTTTATGGGGTGCGCTAATTAGGTTGACAGGATTCCGAGGGCTCTCGTATCAAAGGTTCATAAACGCGATGCCGCAGCCACCGTCAAAAATGCGGTAAAATGAAATAATAATACTAAAAAATAACTGGTTTTTTTTATTTATTCGTTTTTTTTTTCATCGTCCAGCTAATTTAACTTTGAAACAATTTCGCTCCGAAAAAATCTCGTGCGCTAGATTAGAATATAATAACAGCGGTTTATAGACAGACACACAGACACACACACACACACACACACACACACACATACACACACACATATATATATATATGTGTGTAAAATATACAACGTCCATTCGACACAATGCGTATAAATTATATAATATATTATATTTTATTTTTGAGCACAGAGAGAAACACATACTTAGACATTTTTCTTTTTACTCGTTAATAACATAATCATTTACTTAAGAATATATTCATTGCATGGCCCGCAAAATTAACTTTCAGTAAATAGGTACCTGTATTTTAGAATATTTCAACGAAATATTTTCAAACGTGTACTTAAAAGGAGGTATATAAGGTTCTTGCCACCCACGAATTGTCTGCAATGCTCTACAAGTAAATGGATTTTATTTTAATTAGAAAATTATGAAATTTATAATTTAGGGATTAATTAAAAGTTAAATGGGAACGAGGGACAAGGAAAGACTTTTTTCATACTTTACTATAGGATTATTTTTTTTAATTTATAATAATTTTTGTACACTTGAAAAAATCATGTGCATGTGCATGTAAAATATCTAAGGACGTTAAATCTAGTATTTTATTACATTAAAAGTTACCAATCAGATATCTACTTCGGCTTTAAGTTTACTAATGTAATATCGTAGGTTTGCGATTATGTCGTATCCACAACATTTTTTTGATTTGCTGCAGATAGGTTGTAATATATTATTTTATCTCCGGAACAAAATATAATTTCAACACACATTTATAGTTATTAAAGTTCTTTAAACGGGTTATTTAATAATAACTAATAAGTAGTAAATAATTACTATCGCGAAAATTGCGAAAAGTCGATAGTTACATAAAAAAAATAATACAATTAAGCTTTCGTTTTAATAAAAATTCAAATAAATATGAACATGCATATGTAAACATTTTATGTATATTTTTGCACGAAATTAATTACACAACCGTAGTCCCAAAAATGATGTTTGTTTAGGTCGACTTGTGATTAATTGCTTTCCTATGGGCTCGAAGTTTTCGGGTAGTATAAATAATAAATAAATATAGGTACTCGTACTGCGTGCTGCAGAATGTATAGATAAGTAATAGTACACGAAGCTTTCTTAATGGTTTTTTTTTTCTATTAAAACCATTAGAGTCGAAACTTAACGATTAAACGTCTTGCGTTCGGTTTTGGATTTTTACTTTGAGCTACAACAATAAAGTTTTCCTGCGCAAACTTCAAATCGACCTGCAACGCAGCGAATAACCCCCCCCCCTCCCCCAAAGTACACACAAGTATGAACTGTACTCGACCGATAGCCGGCGCCGCCTCATCCACCGTCGCGGTCGTCTATGTGAACGAAGTTACCGTCCGTGCACACTCGAAATGACGCACAAACGCGATTTCTACGAAACGGCTCTAAGAACAGAGGCTTAGGATTCTTTTTATCGGACCTTCCAGATGATACGGTCAGTCTTGTACGATATCACATACACCAGCGAGTATACACCTATATATATACATATTGTATACCTATTACCTATATATCATATATAAAGACTTTTATACGCGATGTATATACATATACACTGTGTAGCAGACAATCTTAAGAGGACGAAGGAAAAAAATATACGTTTATAAAAAATTGTATATTACACTGCGCGCACATTATTGCATTATATAATAATATATAAATGTATAGGCACGTCGATAAACGAGAATTTGCACGTCGGTATATTTTAGTTTTTTTTCAACCATCTATTAAGATTTGCGCCGACAAAACGGCGACATAATATTTGTAAAAAAAAAAAAATAATAAATAAATGGAAAATACTACAAATTTTTTTTCAAAGCCGCAGTCAGTTTTTCAGTGTGATCTAAATTACACCCTTACGGCCTTACGCCATTTCGTTGTTGTATTTACCTACCAACGTATGTGCGGCTGCGGGGAATAATATTATTTCAAATGCTATTCAATTTTTTTGTTTCTCATTGAAAACTAAAACACAATAGTCATCCTTGGACGGAATAAACGACGGCAAGAAAAAAACAAATAAAACACGTCTGGTCATTAAATTATTGTGTGAAACATTCGGCCAATTAGAATGGATTTTCGTTTTGACGCAAGCACCGCGAGTTGTTGCTATATGTATTATTATTTTTTGGCCATTACCGAGCAGCTATTATAGCAATTTTTTTTCTTCTGTTATTCAAAATCAGCTTGTCAAATTGATTAATTGACCATTGTCGAAAATTTCCTAATTGGCAGGTCCGGCGAAACAATGAGCGCCGCGATGACCGACTGACTGCAGCAGCAGTAGCGTGTATTATAATTTGTATTACGCGCGCTGCAGTAAGGCAGTAAGGGACGTGCGGCTTGATTATTACTGTTTTTACTTTCGTTCCTAATTTTAACGAAAATCGTCGACGAAACCCGTGCGCCGGCATGAAGTAATACATAATATGTTTTCCAATCTTCGACGTGAAAAATGTACGACACACTTTAAAACATTATTTTCACGTACACAGGCACAGTATCGTATCGTATACTATTATTGTGTTGTACTTGAACAATTCCCAAATGAACCATTTATTTATATCATCTAAAATCTACGTAATATATTTATAATAGCCACAGTTTTTTTCATTCTATTCTCACCATCGATATGCGTACCTACTAAAAAACACACACACACAAAATCAGTATTTTTTTTATTTTTTTTTATTATTATAATAATTATACGATCTATACATTGTAGCATAATAAGTATAAGTGATAAGAGAAAATACAAAGAACATGGTATGCATGATTAAAAAGTCACTCACTAGTGACTCTTAGCGTGAAAGGAGAATTAGGAAGATAGGAATTGAGAGAGGAAGAGTGTGAGTGACTTAAAGGAGTAGATCTCTACACCATCTCCTTTTCAGTCGACGGCGAGGATTTTCAGGAAGTGTTGGGTTATTTAAGTTGTTGATTAGTGGGTTATTGTGATTTGCCAGACGTGAGAAGAATCGCTTGTAAAATAAAACCGATTCTTCTTCTATAGATTTAATATGAAGGTCATAGTGGAGTGTTTGATTTGATATGAATGGCGGAGCGTTGGTGAGTTGACGTAGAGTGATATTTTGATAAGTTTGGATTTTATTTAGATTCGATTTCTTGGCTGCGCCCAAGAGTTGAAGACCATAGGTCCAAATTGGTTTTACCATGTTTTGTAAAATCAGTATTTAATTTGTTTTTTTGTATCCACGCGTTGTACGCTTGTACATTATGCGGCTTTCGAGTTGGGCGCATAATGGAATTTTATCATAAAAGGTACGACAAGTTTTAAGTAGGGACGTTGCTGAAATTCCAGCTCACACAGGTGTCCAATAAACCTAATCTGAGAGGTATTTAAAAAATACCGGTTCACAGGTGATTTTAATACTGTGCCGTGAATTAAATAAACATTTGAATAAGCAAAGGTAGGTACTTGCCAACATAATAAAATTACATTGTTATACATTTCAGCCGTGCCGCTGCCGCCTGCGTATATATTATACATATATATTATATGCATATATATTATATATACCTTTATTCGGCGGGGTCGACACGAAAATAGTTTGAAAATCTGCAGACATTTTATTATTTCCGCAAAACATAATGAATGTGCGCTTCGATGCAAATATACAATATGGGTAATATGACAGGCAAGACGAAAATATAGTACTTTTATCTATTTTTTAAGTTTTAATTAACTTGATGTCACACTGTCACAGTTATAATATAATTAAAAAATTGATGTATTCATTTTATTTTCGTTTAATAGGTTATTTTTGAACATATAGTACGTCATATGAGTGTAAATATAATGATTATTGATTAGCAATACCTAATAATATTAATAACAATAATATTATAATGATAAAAATAAAGTCAAATCGAAAAAGTATAGTATAATCTGATGACAAATGAAGAATCGATAAACTAATTGTTTAGTATATTATTTAGAAATACATATAATATAAGTACTAAGTATATCAAAGTTAATAAAAGAACTTATTTTTATTTTAATATTATTTCATTTTTGTTTTTTTTTATCAAGTATTCGATATTAGAAATAGCAAAGGTATACCTACTATACTTGTATAGTAACATATTGTTATGCTTGTGAATTTCAACCCATGTAGCCTGTACATACCTTTATTTGAAGGGGTCGCCACGAAAATAGTTTGAAAATTTGCAAATATTATATTATCGCCGGGTAACATAATAACTACTCTTCGGTGCGAATACAGCACAACAGGCAAGACGAAAATATTATTATACGTTTTAATGCACTGTTGTCCGCGGCACGACAGTGATTCGACGTTTCGTTATTTTATTTTATTTTTTTATTGACATGCCGATGTGAGATATTATTACCGATATTCATTCATTTGAACGTACATATACTGCATACAAATGCGCATAGTGGCTTTTTTTTCCGTTCAAATCGGTTTTAAATTCGCATTATCAATTATGCAGGAATGTCCGCTCGCTCACCGGGACTCGGGAGACTATATATACGAGACTATTATATACGCACCGAGAATGAAATCGCAATAAATTAGCGACGGATTTTAAGGCGGACGAGTGGAGTGCAGTTGATGGTGACGAGGGAACAATGACGAAAAGTAAAAGGGAAAACCTTTTAAATGTTCAGTGCGTCAAACGGTTACGATGTGATATTCCGTTAGTGCAGTGGATGATGGAATAATAATAATAATAATAATATAAAAACGTGTAAATCATAATAACACTTACGTAGGCGTTTTGGTGCTCAGCAACGACAGCACGGTATCACTTCGATCGTAAAACGTTTTATTCAATATTGAAATATCATTCTGATGAAAAAAATGACGTTAATACTTAAGTAGATATTTCGTTGGCTCAGAACCAGAATTTTTTGACTATTTATTTTTAAAATTTCACTTTTTTGTAATATAGCTGTAAGCATAAAAATGACTAATACAGCATAATACAACTAGTAATGCGTCTTATCAAACAATTAGTTACTTACCTGATTCTCTACTTCTATGGTTCTATCTGTCTAGTAGGGTACCTATCTACGGAGCCACGGAGGATAAAATGTGTATTATTAAAATATGCCGAATCACCGAGGAAGATGAAAAATGTTAATGAAAAATATTAAACTGTTGTACTTACAATAAAGTTGGGAGGTTGAGTGTAACTGCTGAGCAAATTTTGTAAAAAAATCAAATAACGGCTATGTACCTAGTTACCGTTTGATGGAGTGAATAGAAACGGAGTTGTGAGTGAAGAAAGAAATAAAAAAAATTGTAGTTACCTGGTTATCCTTACCCTGGTTTGAGTTTTTATATTAATCATACCTATATTATTTTCTTTCCCAAAGCATTTGTTAACTTGTGTAAAATATTATTAAGTACCTATTATATTTATTTTCAATAATAACGATTGACAAACAAATAAGCAATGCATAATTTATTTTTTATTAGAAAAAAAAAATACGAAAATTCATTTTTAACTATTTTTATGTTGCTAAATACCTATTTTTTTTTTTAATTTTAAACTTTAAATTATTGTGAATATTATGATATCCTTTTTTGTTTCTATTCACCATTAAGTTGGTAAAATAGAAAATACGAGAAAACCATACATTTTTCTATTGACATTATCTTGTGGGTATAAAAATAAATCATAGGTATGACTATTGTTTATATTGAATATAAATAGTACAGATTGTATTTATTCTTGTTTGTTCTTGATAAAAGAAAAAAACTAAAAAAAACTTCAAATATTTTACAGTACCATGGTCTTAGAATATCATCTATATTCTAGATTCTAGACTATAGAGTCTAGCTCTAGGTATTGGAGTGTGGTACTGCCATACTAGTATATGTTCAATTGGGTAGGTTTTATTTTAGAATATATAATTACATTTTTTCATATTGAATTGGTTATTTATACCTACTCATTTAGTAGATATAAGATCAAATTCTTCAACATATTAATATATTTGAAACAAATTCGGATACTTGTAAATAAATTTGTATTAACTATTAATTAAAATTGGTGAACAAAGTTTTATAGGTACTTTTAAAGTTCGTATTCTGTTCTCCTGAAGACCTTGAAAAATGAATGAATGTATAAAACCTATTCTTGTTTTTATTTGAGTAGATATTAACTCAATTTTATTTATAAGTGACAATAAGTAAAATTGTAAATGCTCAATTTCACCATACCAACAACAAAATATATATATATATATATATATATATATATATATATGTATAGGCGTATAGCAGCTAGTTGTATAGTTTGATCGTCACTACCATTATATTCATACGGTGACAGTACTCGCTAATCACTTGGTACGTTAGCACTACCACAACAGCATAATTGTATGGACCCAGATGTAGTGTTTGGAAAACTATAAATAATAAAATACATTTTTAGAATTTGGAATAGTTGTATAATAACTATATAGGAATATGGATATAACTATTTTAAAATAAAACATAATATTAAAAAGTTAATGTCTGATAATAAAATATATTTTATTTGGTAGCATTTTGAAATTTTTTTTTACTATTGAAAAATTGTTTACCTTAACCTTAAGGCTTAAGATAATAACAATTAACAATGTTGATTCAACAATATTTACAATATTACATAAAAATGTATTTATTTAGTTCATAATTATCATATTACACACGTTACATTTGGGATTTAAAAATTAAAACTAAAGTACAATTTGGTATCAAAACAAAACATTAATTAAATATAAAAATTGGTTGAAATATAAAAAAAATTGCACTACAATAAGGTACAGTTGATAAATTGAGTAAAAAAAATCTTATCACTAAATTTAGAATATATTTTGTGCGTAAAAAGACCAATTCAGCCTAAAAACAATATTGAGTTCCACAATAATTATATAAAATAGGTCATTTTTGAGGCTAATAAAATACAATAATATACTTCATACAGTAATAACTTAAAATAAAAAAGTTAATAGATAAAAAATAATTTATCAAATTATACTATAAATTCGATATATAAAATAAAAAGGTACAAAACATAATAGAAATAAAATATGTATACGACAAAATAATACTGTGATTGAAATAACATTATATATTCCAGAGAACAAATGTTTAAACAATGGCAAAATGTACATGGCCCCGGTGAATTGAGCTTTAAAATATTACATTTGGCATTTAATTTCAATAATAAAAGAAATATATACTTAATTTTTTTTTAGAGAATATAACATATTTATCACTTATTTTTAACTTATCATTTTATAACTGAATTAAAAGAAAACTAAATAAAAAATATGTCATCTTTAATATTTTATCAAAATCATGGAATAAAATGAAGATCAATGTATAATATAACTATTTTATAGAAGGATATCCAAACTGTTAAAAATAGAGGAAATATAGAAGTATTACTACTACAAACAATATTGTCAGTTCAAAAATAAGCAAGTATGAGATTTGTTACAGAAAACTTATTGAAACTATAATAATATATAATGATAAAAATAAGTAAGTGGTTACTTAAATAAATTTGAAGACTAGAAAATACAATGTACCTTTGTTCGTCAAATCACTAATAGTTACACAGGAAAAAAAATTAAACAGAAGTTTCAGAGTTCAACCTAAGTACAAATCTATTTGATTTTGGGTTAATAACTTCTTCAGCAATACTAAAATGAGGCAGTGTATGTATTGTACACAAAAGTGATATATCATTTTGTCGTAGTTGAAAAACTGTCCCATCTTTAAGTGCTCGGGTCAATAGCTCATTACAAATTAATGACCAAGACTGAAGTGACTTTTGTTCTTTCTCATTCTAGAGGGGAAAATGATAACAATTAGATACAAAGCATTAAAAAAAGTAACAAACATAATAGTTATATTATAAAAATGAATTACTTGTAGTACTGGAGATGCACTTAAATAAGGTTCTAAGAACGCTTTTGGAGAAGCATCATGAGTTAAGCATAAGGCAAGGTGGGACAAAATAGTCTCCACAGTATGCCTAGGCTGTTGTCTGGTTACTCTTAAATACTTTTGAAGAGATCGTGCAATTGTTGGGAAGACAGCTTGAGCAGCTTCATAGGGATCCATGGCAGAACCACCGCCTTAAAACAAATAAAATAATAAATTTAGTACTATTAACTAATATTATTTATTATTTAAAAATAGATAAGCTAGACATTTTTGTAATAAGACATTAATAACTAAATAATTACCAGGATCATGATGTGATCGTTTAACATGAGTAAATGCTTCCTCAGCAGCTGTTAGGAGTCTAGCTCTTCGCTTTTTTACTCGTCGTTCATAGTCATGTTCCTCATAGAAACGCTCATTGTGACTTGAGTCTCGGCGTCTAGCATGGCCATTCATTGAACCTCTAGATTGATTCATTTGAAGAGTATTACTTCCAATACCTTCAATATCATAAAATTTAAAACTCGAGGCATTCTTTTTAGATTTTGAGACTGGTAAACGCTCCAAGTATGGGTTGTATATAGAAAATTCGGTATAATATCGTTCAAGAACCCAAACTGCAGCTCGTTGAATGCTTAACTGACCAATAGCATATGATCGGCTTTCACCATCAGGACTTCTAACAATCTATAATAATAAGAGAAACAAATACTTATTAGTATTTATAAAATAATTTATGTTAAACATTGTCTTATTTAATACATTGAAATATATTTTATAAAAATTATGAAAAAAAAATAATATAAAGAGTAAATGATGGTTTCTTATTGAATTTCTTCAACTAGCAGTATTATCTATTGTATAAAACACCATAACTTATAGTTTATACCATACAGTAATAAAATAACAAGTCTTATTAATCAGGTGAACATTATTTTTTAATTTACTTTAAATTAATTGAAATACAAATAATTTAATATATAAACATTATTAACTATACCAATAACATGTTTTAAATAATATTTAAATAATAGTGGTGATAAAAGTTTATTAGTTTTTTTTTTCTTAGAATAAATTATACAATTAATTAATGAAAATCAAATTTCAATTGTTATACTTATGTTTCTAATGTATTTATTGGGTTTTTTTTTTCAATAAGTACAAAAATAATTTAATTCTAACAAAAAAGAAAAAATATTAAAATGTTACTTTACTGAAACTAAAAATAAAACATACTTGTAATTAAAATGTGATTTAATTAATTAATTTATAAACATATTTTATTACCAATAATTACTACACAAATTACATTTTTTATAAGAAGTTGGACGACATAACTTTTTTATTTTTAAATTAATCACAAATTTAAGATGGTAACCAAGAAAACTAACCTAGGTTTATAAATTATATTTAAGAATTTATGTTTAAGCTTAATCAAGTTATTTATAAACATATAGTTTAATAGACGTAAAGAATTAAAAATTACTATGAAAATGATGCAAAGCAATTTTTTTTAGAAAACCGGTCACATAAATATAAATTAGCTAATAGCCAACAATAAAATAAAACGTAAAATAATTTGATGACAAATGAAGAATTTATAAACTTATAGTAAGTATATTATGGAAATACATACATTGATACATAAATATATCAAAGTTAATATTTCTTTTCAATTTTGATTGAGTAATTAATATTCATATCTATTTGATTAGTATCAAAAATATAGATACTCAGTTTAAAATATCTGTAGCAACCCTGATAATAGAACTATCATCATATGACTCATTGTTAGTTAAAAACTTCATTATCTACATTTCAAATTTATAATCCAACATTTTACATGTTTTATTAGTTTGGAGGAACAAGTTTTGTATTTCTCTAATTTTTATAGCATAATAATTATGTTAAAACTATAATTCAAGATTTTGTGATTTTGTAACTGATAATGAATAAAAATGTAAGTTACATTTAATTTAGTCATCATAAAATATTTATTTCTTCATTAATTATTTGTAATATTAAATAATAAATTAATATAATTAGGTTTCAATTGTAATCAATTACCTTAATGTAAAAAGCAGGTTGAAGATGCCTAATTTCCATTAATACTATGGCAACATAATGTATGCAGAGAAGGCAATCACATAAAGATGAAGAATATGACACTAAAGCACGATACTCAAGCAAATCTTCACCAGTAGCTGTGGCTCGAACCCCTAAAAATGAATACATGATTAAAAATTTAAATTAATAGCATAGATGACAATATAAAATGAGTACTTGAAAAAGGCAAACATTTTTATTTAAGAACTAAAATATTAACTTAATAGTTTAACTAATACATAATTAATAATTGATTAACTTAACATTTGAGCACTAAATAATAATATATTAATTTATGTAGCACAGAGAATTATTATAAAGCTGAGATTTTTTTTTACCAAACAATATTATAATAAAATAACAAACTTATGTTATTGGCAATAAAAATTAGTCTTAATATTGAACATTTATAAATTATAAAATAGGTTAATTAAATAAATTTAAAATTTAATGAATGTTAGACTTATTTTTATAAAATACTCATGACTACCAAAGAAGAAAATATTAGATATAGCACTCATTCATATTGTCAGTATCTACATATTTTGTAATTATTCTAGATAAGACCTTTTAATATGTTTATTAAGTATTAAAAAAAGTACTTAGGTTTAGTTAGGTAAATAAAGTATGACAGTATAGGTACATATTCAATTAGCTCTCAATCTATACGTCAAACACGGAATACGGACCGTTGTTTTCATTTATCTACATTTTACATTGATAAAACTGATTTATTTGATCGATAAACAATTTCATTAATACTATTAATACCTAACTGCAAATTAGTCAATCTTTATACAAATGGTCAGTACTCAGTACCTACACCTATAATAAATCTATATTGTTGATCATTACAATACATGGAAATAATACAAAACTAAGTTTTTTTAGTGTAATTTTTCATAAAAAATGCATAAAATGAAAACTTATTTATCATTAAAAGAATTATACTCTATTCAGGTTAAGATTGAACCGCTTTTGCGCATGTAGACCGAGCCGCCGCATACTGCCTGACCCCCCGGTGATCGCTATGCGTTACGTGATTGGCTGTTGTGATCGACAGCCGTCATTTATCGTCGCATGCGTCACATGCCACCGTGCACTTACAGAGAATAACGTAACGACAGACACGGTAAAGCGCGAGCTTATGTTGGGGGGTGCGCCAACCAGACGAGTTTTGGTCAGCCGAGTGGTTCAATCTTAACCTGAATAGAGTATAGTGTTCGAATTTGGTCAAATTTTTTTCAACTTATGGATCAATTATATACTACTTAAATTGTGAAATTAAATTGTCACAAGAGAAACAATATAATGTATAACAGAAAAACAAATGCAATGTGTTGAAAGATACGAAAATAAAAAGTCTACATTACTTCAACCATTATTGATCAAGTTTTTTTTTTTTTTTTGCTTTATTTAAACATAAATATGATTTTTTTGTTATTTAATGTGCTTACAATCCAAACCCTATAATTACATTAAAAATTATAGAATAATAATTGTAAATTTCCGTATTTATATGAATAGTAATATCATTAATAAGGTATATTTTTTGAAAATTTGCACAAACATACCTTCTGTGACTTGAACTACATAAAACAGCCAAAATGTACCACAGCAAATTGATATTAATGCTAATACAATTGCTCTAAACACATAAATACGAGGCATGGTGGCTTTTACAGGACGTAGAAAAATTGCCCATGATGCTACAGCCAGTAAAAACATTTTGAATGCAAGTGAAACTAGCACTCCTTTACATTCAGCACCACAATTTAATAGAGTTTCTCTTTGTTGAGGACTCAGATTTGTAGCTGCAGGACTAAAAACACCTAAACAAGAAAATTAGTATAAATAAGATTATATAATTAATTTAGGATATTATGAACTTCATTTAATATGCAAACATAATAATTAAAACTATATTTAACATTGAATTTTTAATATGCAAAATTTATTTAATATCCTTTAGCATAGTATGTAATTAAGACTTAGAAAGGTACTAAAAAAAAACTAACCACCCCAAATAATATATACTATACTTGTACATAACTTTAACAAAAAACATTAAATACAGTAGTGCATCAATTATTTACACTACAACATTTTTGTATATCTTCTATTATTTTATTCATATTTTTATAAACTTTAAATTTAGATAAATTATACTTTGTGCTTTTAACTTTAACATATATTTATTTAATCATTTTACCCCAATACCGTATATATACAGCAAATACGTTTTATTTTAATTTTAATTATATAAAATATTTAAAACAGGATAATTGTATATTTTTAATCATTGTTTTATTATCTACACCCCCTCAGACCCAATTAGTATGAATAATCATGCTCTAATGTAATAAGTCTAATGTAATAACTATCTAAAAGAAATGTACTTAAATATAACATAAAATATTACTTCTATTAATATTTGAAACTAATAACAATCAAATAAAATCAATAATTGGAAAAGAGTTGGGTTGAATCTACTGGACTATAATGAGCATATTAAATAAATGTTGAAAATGTTAATGTTGTAAATTACCTAATTTTGGTAAAACTAGCATAGCCAAAGGGCTAAGAAATGCAACTAGAGACAAAAGTCCTGTCAAGGTAGTAGCAATATAACGATGGCACAATAATGGGAAAGCACTTTTTTGTTCAGTATCTGGCCAAAGAGCACCCATTTCTTCCATTGATCCAGACTGTACAGAAGTGTTTCCAGTAATTGCTGTAGTGTTTTCACCCCAATTTTCATCCTATAAATTTAATATTATAAACATTAAAAGTCAACATTATGGTCACCAACGACATTTTTGTAAAATATGAAAAAATATTGCATCAAATAGTTAAATAAAAATTGTTACAAACATAGTATTTACTTAATTGAAATGCTGAACAATAATCTCAAGCATATTATTAATTAAATACAAAAACTTATTTACATCCAATAAGATATCAATGAGAAAATATTTATGTAATATATACTAATTTACTATCAACATTATTTATACATTGGAATAATTACTTGAGGCAATATTTGCACTTCAACGACATCCTGGCCTTCTCTTGTATCATCTAACATGACAGTAGTTTGATATGGAGCCATAGTTGTTTCGTAAGGATTATTTAAGCTATCAGAATATTTGCGAGCACTGCGAGCGTTGTTTCTGTACACAAACGTAGTACGTTAAAAACATTTCATAACTTGAACAATATTAAATAAATAACAACATACTTATAACTGTTCGACCTATGATTGCCATCCGATTTCAGTGTATGACTCTTGTACTTGGACTTGGAACTATACTCGCTCATAGATCTTATAGACTCGGTGTCCATAATGACTATCCAAGGCAATGCACATCACCTATAAACGTCAGAATCAATCTTATTAAGCTGAAGAAAGACAATAATAATAATAATAATAATAATAATTAACATTATTACAAATAAAACCTAAATAGATGTTCGACATCACGATGATACGCACAGAACATTGCATTTAATTTAACAAAAACATTGTCGAATGCTGTATTTTTTTTTTAATTTTTTTTGTTTTGCAATTTACTTCGATAAAGGCTTAGAGTGGTTTTTTTAATTTATGCACAACTCGCACCCGACACGAGAACATTTTATCACTGAGAGCGCGTACAAATAAGTCGTCGACGTCGATCAACTCGGCGAGCGTTACGTCGAGAAAAAAATAATTACCCTTTACTCTCGACCATGGTTGGAGCGTTGTCCGTGGACGGGGCGCCGAGTGCACATAGTGGTAATGTTTTATGATTCCAGTCGAAACTATTTTGTTTACATCTAGTGATGTGATGTGATAAATTATATACATATCTCTCGTCCTCGTCCCACCCCCCGACCGGCCGTAGTGTGGTGCGACTGTGCTAGCGGCGGCGCGGACAGTATAATGACCCTGCACCGGAGTGTTGCAGTAAGTGACGATTTCCCGATTGATATTTTAAGGTTATGCTTCACGTACGGACATTTCGTGTCGGTTCCGCTGGCACCCTGCCGATGATAACGACAGTGATTATTGACAGTCCAGGTGGCACGATCGTTGTTTTCGTATGAGCGTTCGTCATTTTTTAAAGCCGCATAGTTCTCGAAAGGCTGTTGTATTACAATCGATGGAATTGCAATTTTAATCGTTTCCCACGGCACACGACACGCGTTTTTCTAAATATTTTATTTATCCCGACCCGCCGAGGCTCCGGGTCACGTCTACAACTTTCTGATATTACCATGCACTGTGTCGGACTGGGGACCGATAAATTTAGACTCTAGGTCACGAAGACAATCTTGTGCAATCTTGTCTAGGTGCGAAATTATTCTGGACCCTCGCACTTATACCTTTTGTACATCCTAGACGACCTAAACACGTGCCAAAGTTTTATTGCCTGTATGTAAATGTAAATCCACCTCCGTAGTTGAGGTAGATGTTTGAAAGGTTAATGATTAATATGGTAATCGTGGCCAAAGACCCGGGTAATTAAATAGTGCCCGGTATATTAACAACTGGAGTCCAAACAGAAATATGGGACAGAACCAGAGATGAAAATAAACTTTTACATTCTATCTGTGTCACTCGATCCCTGAGTCGCGCATTTCTACTGTAATATTATGGAATTATCATTCTTGTACTCTGTATTTTGTAAACATTTTTTTTTTAATTTTAATTATGTATTTATGTGCAAAATGTACGGAATGTAATAAGTTTTACGAATACAAATTTATATTTACAATCAAAAATTTGAGTATCTATGCTTAAAATAATATAATATTATTATTAATTATATATATTATTATATTATTAATGTCAAATTATATAATATTATAAATACATTTTGGAAAAAAAACACGAAATCAGCCACTATAGATGAATGGCCCATTTGTAGTTATTTTATTATTATTATATTAGCCATATTTTTGTTTGTTTTACTCGTTTTATTACAGGTGGTCGGAAAAGTTGTGGGCGGCCGGCTTACCTACATATACCTAATATAATCGTTTTGCTCAACCACTTCAAAATAACTGGCACCGCTGTGGACATAATATTTAATAATTAATATGTTATGTAAATATATAATATACTAAGATGTATACAGATTGACGATTGTAAATATAGTTTAAAAAAATGTAGGCAGAATCGTGGTTAGTGGTTACCATAATTATACTCTATATCAGAAATCATTCGATAAAAACATAAATGTTAAGCACTGAACATTAAACTAAATAGTATATTCGTCGTTTAGTCTCATTATTTGTTCGACGATAAAGTTAATCGTCTCTAAATAATAAATAAGCACGAAGACATTCCAAAATGAAGGAAAAATACAGGTTGTTTAACATGATTATTAAATAATTTGTGGCCTGTGCCATTACTAAACTTCTGGCCCTCAGGTTCAGGATCATCTTATTGACCAGATTAAAGTTGTAGAACTTTATAACCCAAATACTTAGTTAAGAATTAAGATTGAAGTTATTCGACAGAATTTAATTTATAATGGACTTGAAAAAGAACAATAATTGTCTACAGTTCACACGACGATACCTCAATACAATCAACCAAGCGTGCGTTGCAGGTTACAAAAATGGTTTATACTTAATAAAATAGTGTGCTTGAGTAGCAAATGTTTCAATGTTTCATACATTTAAACTCGTTACATGGGGCGAATGCCCAGCAAATTACCTAGCAATTTAATACCATTTGAGTTGCTGGTAAAAATATTAAATTCGGTTATATAAATGTTATTAGGTATTTATTTTGACCTATAGAGTCCATGTGTAGAATTATAGCATGATTTAAGATAAACTTTTAAGATTTATTCAAAATTGTGGCTTGAAACTGTTGTAACAACTGTACAGAGATAGACGAATACATTACTGCGCGGGGTTGCCGCAATAATCAGTTTTGTTTCTAAATTCGTTAACGATTTATGAATGTAGCTTTTTCAACGAAAATTCAGTACATTTTACCATTAAAATGGTGCAATCGTATAAATAAATAAAATGTATAAAACGACGTTTCCTAATATATTCGTGTTGTTGTGCGAACGATTGGCGCGTATAGATAATATCGATGCGTCAAGATATTCGTCTGTTCGTGCACAATGCAACGACCTGCAATGTCCGAAAATACTTATGTGGCACATCTAAAGCTTATATTTGGTGGTAGGGTGCGAAAATTATCAAGACATCACAGTCCACAGACCGAATAGGAGTTATACCCTCGCACCACCACCACCATTTAACTTGTGTCGTGACAGAATACAGATGTGTCACTAATAATCACTAATAACTCACTAGGTTAAAATCTATCCATATAAATCAAAGCGAAAGGTCATTGCACTCATTCATTCGCATTCACTGACTGAACATGAAATTTCGAAAACTTTACTTGACTTATGAAGTAGACATTTGGCTGCGGTATAGTCGTATAGGTAGTTTATAGTTAGGAGACCTCAGCTGTAAGAACGGATTTTGCGACAGGTCCGAATTAAGGGGTCTAAATCTCCAAATGATATCGTAAATATATATGTGAAAGACTTATTTTTTTTGTATGTTTTTTCTGACATAAAAATGAGTTATTCTGATTGAATTCTTGAATAAAATGTATGTGCCCTGTTCCAAAGTAAGTTCGTCTGATAGATTACATATCATGCATCCTTAAAATAAAACTAAAAATGTGGTTATTATAAAAGTTTTTCTAAAATAGTTTAGTCCTTAGTTATGAAATAAAACATGAAAATTATTTGAGACTCAAAAAATATAATGTTCTCTATAGCCATTTCATGTTTGCCAGAGAATCAAATAATTAAAATATTTTAACCGTTACTGCGGGAAACTTTGGTACACTTAAAATAAGGCTTTGCTTTCATATTGAGTTACATCCGCTGTATGAGTAATTCAGCTAGTTAACTAAATAATAGGCCTATATATGGTAACACCAAGTGATCTGAATTTTAATAAATAATATTATTCCGTGTATAATGTAAGATTAAAATAGTAGAATCAATTCTTCGGCTCATCATTTTTTAATGGCGACAGGCATTGAAAATGTTCGAGGGGTTAAACCCCTGGCCTGCCCTAGTGGCGCAAATAATCTCGAACAATGGAAAGTTGCAAATGCTAAACGAGGGTAATGCTAATGTAAAATTCGCGTTAGTGGGCACTGGGTTTAACGACAGTGGTTAGTGTTCACAGTGACTCACTGTATATAGTCGATACTAAGTACTTAGTAGTCACCCAGGGCCTGATTTAGGTATTTTGAGACCTAAGGCCGGATAATAAATGAGGTCCCGATTGACTAATAGACAATACCGTATTCACACCCCTCAAATCGGTGGTTAACCCCCCCTCACCCCAACCACCATATAAGCATCTCAACTCTACATTTTCACAAATAAAATTATAATGCTATAATTTTTTTTTATCTCCACAGATTTTCTGTATTATACTTATTCGCATAGAAAACTAAATTAAACAATTTTTTTTATTTTACAATACAACTTTTCTTGGTTTTTTTTTTTAAGCAAATTAATTTATTATGTCATTAAAATTTAAAGTTGACTTTCCATAGATAATAAACCTGAAATATTATCAAGTCCTATATTATTATACCTAGAGTAGAGTAAAAAAGGTCTACATAACATCCGAAGCCTCCTAATTTAGGGCCGTATATTTTAGCGAGGAGCAACAGGGGACTGTTGATTTTTTAAATTTTTTTTTCTTATTTACGTATTTGTTTAGTTATTTATGTAGTATTTCGTCAACATACTCGTGGTTAATGAATCATTTAAATATAACGTTTCTTTTGCTACCCCAGGGTGGCAAAATTCCTAAGCACAGCCCTGGTAGTCAGTAGTCACGTACTCACGGACGACGACAGTTGAATTTATTTTGCTGGAAAATTGGCCGGCGACATCGGCGCGGTACAGTGCTGCCACTTGGGGAGAGTTGGAGAGACCGAGCGAGCGAGCGCGCGCCCAACTGTGACGAGCGCGCGCCGCGCGGACCTACTGGCAGCTCGGGCAACTCGCTGGCAAGTGCCAAGTGGCGGCCGCAGTAGCAGCGACGAGCCGACGACCGGGCATCCAGCAGCGTTGCAGAACTATTGTCGTCGACGACTGCCGGGCGGCCAACCACTACCACTACCTGTCACTACTACCACTGCTACCACCACCACCACCACCACCGCGGTCCCTTGAGACGATTTACATACCCGCACGCGTATACATCAACATTATATACATAGCACACGCGCACGCATATATATATATATATATACACACAAGGCACACGGGCGCGTGTACATCGTATTATTGTTATACATATATATACGCGTATATAATAATAGTGCATCGCATGTATATGTCGCGCTCGCTCCGTACGTAACCCGTCCCGTTTGCTCTCCGTTCGGGTCGTCCCGCACCGACCGATTGCCGTTTTAGGTCATTTACCAGTCCGCGGCGCCCAATCGAACTGTGCCGCCGTCGAGCCGTCGTCTCGCCTTCACCGCCGCGACCGACGTGATACGTACAAATTAAAAACGCGCGACCGTCCGGCGTGGTTCGATCGGTCCGACAGTCAAACCGACGTTATCGTCGGCACGCCGCCCATCCGGAACGTCGTCGTCCACTCGTCATTTTCCTCCCCACGTTCCCCAACGATACCGGTAAGTCTTCGCGGTAAGCATCTATGTGTGTGTGTGTGTGTGTGTGTACGTGACATGTGTCCCGGTTACGACGAGTGCGGTTCGCACACGCGTTTCCCACCAGGTCCGCGATAAGACTTGCCCAACCTACCTACGAGCCCTCTGTTCCCCCTGGACTCGGGCTGACCAGCACCTGCTAGCCGTCAACATCAGTTCGTCTTCAAAGTCTTTGGTGTACTCGCCGCACGAATACCCCCTGTTCGTTTTGCTTTCGACCTTATACCCACCTCGATCGATGGCCGTTCGCACGTTCGAGACAGTGTTGTTTTCATCCTCCCGCAGCATCGATTGCCCCCTAGCTTAGTTTTGGTAAATCTATCTTGTGTCGACTTGGTATCGCGAGCAAAAAGTTATTCAATCTAAAATTGAACCCGTATCATATTACCTCTTGAGTTTTTTTTTATATATATTCCTACCTTTACTGATCTGGGACATAATATTGTGTATTCATGTAGACGCTTAATATGACTAAATGTTGAGAGCTTGGAGCATAGTTTCAAAATAATTTTGTCGCATTTAATCATAATAAAATCATTTCCAATTCATTTACAAGACAATAGTTCAAATCCATCTCATTAATAATTAATATGGGTACCATGATGTCACTACATTATTACTGTGTGTAGGTTATGAAATAATGTATTGTTTTTAACCAGCATTTTTGTTTACAGTCTAATAGATACCGTGAAAATAGATGCACCATTGCAGTTGATTTTACGTACAAAATACTTGGTTCATTTCATTGATATGGAGACTGCACCTACAGTGTCACAAGAACCTTGTGTTGATAAAGCTACTCAGGTTCGTTTAATATTTACTAAACAAAGTTTATATTAGTTACAATTTTTTTCCAGGCTAGTAATCAAAAAGATTCATCATGTGCTACTAATGCTGCAACAGGAACCTTGTCCAAACCATTAGATACTTCTGATAGCACAGCATCCGTAGCCACCCAAGCTTCTGAAATAGATAATATAGTCGATTCTAATCTTCCAGCAAATGATAAAAACCGTAAGAAAAAAGACCGTCATTTGGCTCAAGCTTTAAAAACTGTGTTAAACAGTATGAATTCATTAAATACGCCAGAAGAAAAGCTAGCAGCTTTATGCATTAAATATGCAGATCTAATGGAAGAAAACACTAAGTTAAAAGTAAATACATCAAAAAATATTGATTTATATTTTTTTTTATGCTAGGTAACAAGTTAATTTTTTTTTTCTTTTTATATATAAATTTAGACTGCTTATAAACAAAATGAAAAAAAAGTAACTCAAGTTCTTTCTGAACGTGATGTAGTCAGAGGTGAAATGAACAAAGCAGTATTAACAAGAAGTAGATTGGAGAGTTTATGTAGAGAACTGCAGAAACAAAACAAAGCAATAAGAGTAAGATTGTTTATTCTTAATTTATATTTTTATTTATTAAATAAAACATATTTTTACAGGAAGAGAGTCTGAAACGTGTAAAAGAAGCTGAAGATAAACGCTTGGAAATGACAAATAAATTTCAAAATACCTTAAGTGAAATAGCTACAGTCATGCAACAAAATAGTGAAAAAAACAACAAGCTCCGAGATGATAATATGGATATGTCTTCTAGGCTTAAAAATGTGTGCGAACAGTATGAGCTTAGAGAACAGGTAAATGGCGCTGTAAGCACAAACAAATTCTTTATTATTTCTGTACAGTTTTAACTAGGAATTGATTCTTAATATACAATACTTGTTAATTGTTGTAGCAAGTAGTTAAGTTAGCTAAACAAATTGAGCTTGAGACCCAATTATGTGATGCTAAGCTGGCCAAAGCAACTATGGAAATCAGTGTAGAACGAGAAACAATTTTGAATGAAAAGACTCATTTGTTAAAGGTATGTGTTAAATATTCAATTCTGTTCACATATTCCTCTATGGTAATGTGAAACAGGCTTGTTGGAATTATAATGTTACCTATGTATATTAATTTTTTCTTTAGGAAATACGGCAATATCAAACAAGAATTGAGGAAATGCAAAATACTGAAATAGACTTACGAAACCAAATATCGTTGTATAATGAGAAATATGAAGAATTTCAAAATGCTTTAGCTCGAAGCAATAAAGTTTTTGCTGGATTTAAAGGAGATATGGAATTAGTAAGTAAAAATAAATCATAATATAAACTTAAGGTATTTTAATTATTACTTTTTATTTATAGATGTCCAAAAAAATAGTTAAACAAGAAAAAGAGTCAGCCAGTTGGAAAATGCGTTATGAACGCTGCCAGCAACTATTAGATGAAATGACTAGTGAACGTACTAGAATGATGAGTGATTTGTCTGTAGCAACTCGACAATTAAGTACCTTGCAAAAATTATGCCGAACTCTCCACTCTGAACGGCAGGCACTTTTATCTAAATTAGAACATGGTAAAAAAATGCCTGAATTACCTCCAGATGCAGTATCAGGAGAATTAGCAGACCGTTTCAGTGAGGTCAGCATGTGTGCAGTAGCTGAGTGGTTTGCTCGTCCAGACAACGCAAAATCTAAACGTAATTAAATCTAAACTCTTGGTTGACTTTATATTCATGTGATGGTCCCATTTTAGCTGATCAGTTAAAAGAGACGCTACAGATAGTCATTGAAAACCAATTGAAATTAGTCAAGGATTCAGCTGAGCCACAATCGCAAGTAAATGGAGAAGATTTGTCACCTGAATCACTTTCATCGTCTCAATCACCTACTTCTGATGAACCAGCTTACGATACCGGTGTAAGTAGTAGTTCATCTGTTAATGAAGACAAAGTAGAATGTATTGTTGAAAATAATGTTGAAAACAAGTCAGTTGATGAAGAGGAGCCCAAAAAAGCTGATACAAAAAAAGCTAAGGTAAAAATATATATTACATTTGTTAATGATAAGTGTTGTGTCAAATGTTGAGGAAAAAATAACTTAAATTTTCTATTATATTTTTACATTTTATAATTTAAATAATTAATTGAAATTATGAAAAATTACTATAAATAATATCAAAAAAATTATGAATATTATAAATGATTTAAAACAGAAATAAAGATATAATATTGTACCTTGACCATAAAACTTGCCATAAACTTACATTACATGCTAGTATTAATAAATAATTATAATTTAGTTAAAGTGTTATAAAGAAAAAGTTCCTATTTTCATATTATAACTGGGGAAGAGAAAGATTTTTCTTTAATTATTTATATATTTTTTAATTACATGAAAATGTTGTGGAGTTGTCATGTGTGGTCTACTGCTCATTTTATTTTGTTGTATGTAGTCTACTTTTATACTGATAGAAACTAACAAAATTTAATTATAATCCTTAAATCTTTGATATACAGTAAGGATTTCTACAGCAAAGAGTATGTACATTTTATTCATTTATAGTCACAACGGCTAAAGAATTTCATTTGATTATTCATCGAAAAAAACACATTTTCCAGTATATGAAAAATGTTTTTTTAAAATATCAAAGTATAATATGATAATGATAATGTTAATGATTAAAGTATAGTTTCAAATAATTTATTAAACTATAATAATAAATATGTAATGATTTAAATAAACAAATATAAATAAATCAATATAATAATTAATAATTGGTACTCTAATTGAGAAGTGTAGTAGACCCTCATTTGTATGACATGAGAGGAATACTGTAAATGAGCAAAAGACAGCATACAATAAAAATACCCATTTCTTTTGTTTTATAAATTATTTTAAAAAAATGAATCTATTATAATATAGTTCTCTGCCCCATTGGCCGCATAATAATTAAAAAATAATTACCAAAGAATGTTTTATTAAGTTTGATAGGTATAATTAATATTTAAACAAATACCTATTAAGATATATATAATTTATTTAGTTAGACAATTTTCTACTATTTTTTTTAATCGGATCATTAATTTTTTGATTTTTAAATATTTTAACCCTTGCATTTAAATACCATATTAATGATTCAATATATAATCTTAAATTATAAATGTTGCTTTGTTTACCCTTGACTTGGTTGGAGTACATACGAACTTTAACCTATTGTAAAAAAAAAAGAAGAATACCTGTGTGTCCAATACAATGCCAAATGTAAAAATAAAACAACTGTACATTACTTGTATGTTTGCTATATTTAATTTTCTCAATTGAATGTTTCAGGAAACTCAATCGAAAAGGAAGGCAAAGAAAACGTAGTAATATTTGTCTTTGTTTAACACGTAGTAGTTCACTAATATTAAATTTATAACTGAATATTGAACCTGTGAATCAGTGTTCATTTTTCACTAAGCAAAATTATTATTTTTGTTTTATTTTCAAATATTTATAAAATGAGCCATATTTAATATTATTTAATACAAAAATAAGTATTTTTATTGATTTTTATAATGATATTCATTTACATGTATTTATTATTATATTATCAGTTGTCATTTATTCATTTAGCTTTGCCAATTTTGCTTTTATCGTATAAATATAAAAAAATAAAATAAAAATATTTTCAAAAATACTAAACTTGAGTTTTTAAAAATAATTTCAGCAAAGAATTTATTTTTATTTCCTTATGTTATTCATTTTCTCCTTAATGTTATTTATTATTATTAAGAGGATGCCATACACTGTTTCCATCTTACAAACTTACATCAAGCAAATCTGCATTCAGTAAAACCAATTTTGAGTAATTAGCTTTTACATTAGAGTAAACTGACCTATTATCGAACTCAAAGGGAAGAACATTATCTTTGTATTCTCATAGGTTTTTTACAATATTTTTATTTATAAGCGAGTTAGAAGCTTTTTAAAATTGTAATATTTGTACACAAATTTTCTATGTTTTGCGTTGGTAAAATGGAAGCAATGAATGTGGATATGGCATCCTTTTTGAAAATGTATCTTTTGTTATTGGTAAATAACAGGTAATTATTATGTATTTTCTTAAAAACTCTTCTTTTCCCATCGTCTCCTTCAGTGTTTTTGGAATTTTACATTGCAACCTTATAAACTTAAAAATGTTTTGGAAAAAAATTATTTTTTTGTTGATCATGCTTTATAACAACACTGAGAATTAGTATATCCTATACATTGGTGCAACTAAGAATATTTGAAATGTGATGGCCATGTAAAAATGATCATTAGTGCTGTACGATAAAATGTTACAGAGTGCCATCTTATACATATAAATACTACAACCTTACATCTTAACATAGTGTAGCAAGCAACTAACCCACCTGTATCAATGGCTGAAATGAAATCAAAGACTAAATTTTCAAAAAACATAAAGTTTTTGGGAGAAATGGTACCATTCACGTTAGTCTAACTAGGCTTTACTGTAGTTGGTGGGTGAATGCTTCATAACCACCAGAACTTATTTTGAATCACGAGCACCATCTTTGTTCTATTCAGACTTTTCAAATTATTTATTAAATATTCACCTATTTGGCTTATATAATTAATAATTGAACGATGCCCCTAGATTTCCTGTACACATAGCGCCGTTTAAAAAATGACCAATGAAAAAATTGTTTTCATTACTCTCACGGGTTATAAAAGAGTAATTCGGCGGGACCCCCTGTGGAATGAACTATCGCGCGCTGCGCTCATACATACGAGTTCTCAATAGACAAGTGTTGAGTGATAATATTATATTAATGCGCTTTTTATGTTGACTGATTTCACGATTTCGTCCTGATAGTTGATGCCACGTGGCGATTGCCGGCTGTTATACGGCAGTCCGTGCGAACAAATTGCCTGAACAACGCGATGCGTTGTGAATGAGGTTGCAAGTGCACTATTGTATACGAATTGCATACATCTGAGGCCTGAGGGGTATGCTATAACTGACGGGCAGTGGCGCAATTAGCGCTAAAAGTTTGGGGGAGCCAAAGTCTAATAATTTCTGAAAAGTGACCCGTGGAGGCTTTGCCACTCAGTCCTCACCACCATATACGGGTGCCTTGCCGAGGATTTACCCATTTCGATATCCCCTGAGATAATGCAGAAATTCAAATTTTGTTTTCTAAATAAGACTCACTGGGACAAGGACTATAAATATTTCAAATTTTAAATGAATTTAATAATTTGGTTAAATAGTTAAAAACGTTATTTTTTATTTTATTATTTTCAAAAAATTTGAAAATTTCCATTTTACATAGAGTTTATTTTTTTTGAAAAATGTTGACGTTTCAACTTTTTTTTCTTCATTAACCTCATGATTTATAATAATTTTCTTAGTTCCTATTGTGTATTATTTAATACCATATGTTGTGATAAAAAATAATTTTTTTACTTTCTTACCAAATCATAAAATTAAATTAAAATATGTAATATCTGTATTCCTAATCCTTAGGTTTGGTTAGGTTTAAAAAAGTTAAAACAAGGGATGAAAAATAATAAATAAATTAAAAATGTACAAATTAATTTCTGAGTTTGTTGTACATAAAAGTATATTTATAGGAGAACTCTGGTCTCTGTTCGGTGGTTTGGGGGACGTAGCCCCTCAACTTGTGTTTCATTATTTATTTCATGCTCCTCGTTAACAAATCCTTAAATACTCATCTACTCCGGACGACTATGTATTAATAAAATATCGCTACTTGGTATTTTCAACAATCACGGTAGTAGGGTGCGCCTATTTAAAATATTGCCAACACGCATCAGCGATATTTCTGTATAAACTGTAAAATGCATGACTTTTCTTCAAAATGATCATTTTAATTCAACTGAAATCCACTATAAAACAATAGGTAATAACTTAATTTTCGTACAAATGAATAACATTCATCTACTTGTTTGAAAACTAATTTAAAGTTTCGAATATAATTGATAATTATTAGTTATTACGAAGACTACCCAAATTTGGTACATTATGATAAGCCGAAAAGTAATCACTTTAAATTTTACATTTAGTATCGGAATTGAACAAATTAACAACAACTTAAAAATGGTAGCAGTAAAGCTGTTATCAGTATTAATTATTATTATATATTATGACAATATAACCCATTAATATAACGTATTTTAGAGTCTAAAAACAGATTAAAAATAAAAAATATTATTAATTTTTCTGTAAATTGATTTGCAGAAAACGATTTAACAGGCAGTTTTCAATGTATAGTAGTTGTTAGGATAATATACACTTTGTGAACCGTTTATTATCAATTGCTCATACAACGGCTGATGGAAACTTGATTTTGTACGTGGATGGTAAAATTGTTTCATCACTACATAGCTGATAGAGTTAAATTTATAGAAAATTGTGTTATATACTGACATGATAAACGAATTCTTATTAACCGTAAATATTTAAATTCTATTTTCAATTACCACTCACGTTTTAATTGATCTTACTAAGAATAATTTCCAAATACACATACGAGTATTATGTTTTTTTATTATATTTCTAAGCATTTTTAGTTCATACCAATTGACGCATTTTTTATAATAAACATAAATTATATTTTAATTGTTACGCGACTCAAAAGGATTATTGATAAATATTGAATGCTAAACAAGGAAAACAGTTGTTGCATATCATTTTTGTTTTTAATGTATGCGTATTCCGTGGTATCAATAGCGGGATCTCCGAATAATAACAAATAAAAATATTTATAAACGTGACGTTTTAAGCTATTTGGTGTGCTGTATCCTGTATAATAAAATTATTATGATAATTACTAATGTTGTTGCATTGATAGCGGAAGTTATTTGCAAAAATGATTGCAGAGAGCCAGATTAGCTGGCTTACACGTTACAAGGTGCTGTATTAATATAATATAAGCTTGACCGTAAAACGTTGCAGCAATAGCTAAAAGATAAATATAATAGCTGCACTTTTACGGTGAATATTGTACACATTTTATTATTCACCGGAATTGGTCACGACCGTCAACAATTTTATTATTTGCTGGAATATTTAAGGATCCTTTAGCTCGCACTTATTGAGAACTGGATAAATTTATTTTATAACATGATGATTTTGATTTTTCGATTTTATCGACATTGATGTGCAACAGAATATTCGAGTATAGAACGATCTTACATAGTTGCGTTTTGCGCAGAATACTGTTTATTGTATCCGTACACGACGATTATTTCCCATACTAATTTTCGTCGACGGCAGGTAAATGAACCTGTTAAGTCAGGAGCCTGGAGTGTATCAAAAATATTGCGCGCGCAGTTTAAAAACGCCCGTTACTCGGAGATGTCCATGGAATCGCCGTACCATAGCTCCGTAAAAGCGCTGCGCTCACCAATTAGCGCTTCCGCTGTACTCAAAATGTTAATTCTGGATCGCGTCTCGGACTTATATACTTATATACTTATATTATTTAAACGCGTTCATAAAATGCTTCCGGACTTTCCCATTTTATAACAAAGCCTCTGACTACCGCAGATATCAGATATCGCTCGTGTTTAAATGATCTGCTAATAATTAAACTGGCGGATTCGGTACTTATGATTTACGATTTTTACTGCGTTTCCTTGCTAATGCTATAATATCATTGGGTCTACGATCATGGAAATAGTTGTGATACCAACCAAGACGTGTCGTAAAGTTTCCCTATAGCCGAAGACTGCACGTGATTGTTTTCCCGCCTGAACCGCGCAGCCGCCGGCGGACTGTCGACTGTCGCCCGTGGGAAGGGGCCGGACAAAGGCGACCGTACCACGGCTGCCGCACCGCAGAGTCCGACAACGGCCTGATGAACCAAGTCGTGTTGAACGTAACTGCGGTGTCGCCATCCACGACGGTGCCGACGCCGGTGCTGTCTTCCAAGTACCTCTCGATCCTGGGCGTCCCTTTCGCCGTCCCCTACACCGTCGGCATGTTGGGCAACCTGTTGGCGATGTGCGTGCTCCACAGGACCCGGAGGGAAAGCAACCGCAAGCACTGGTTTATGTTGCGCTGCCTGGCCGTCAGCGATGCCGTCGCGCTCAACGGGCTGCTCGTCCTGTTCTTCGTGAACACGTACAGGGCGGGCACCAAGGGCAACGTGTGGACGTGCCGGTTCCGCGTCCTGATGCGGTTCTTCTCGGTGGAGTCCAGTTGCGTGGTCTCCTCCGTCATGGCCGTCGAACGGTGGCTGGCCCTCACAAAGCCGTTTGTTTACCACAGGGTACGTGGGGTTATTCGCGCAGCCGTACAAGCGATTGGTTTGTACGGAGAGCATGTGAATAACCTTGATACCGTCCAAAAAAAGTTAAAATAATAATGTGTATCATCTGTGTATCATTGCGTTGATTTTTTATTTAAAAACTTTATCTAAGACAACTTTTAATCAAGTTTAAATAACTACAAGTTACGACTTCTAACGGTGTTTGATTAAACAATGCGTTTACATTACCTGCTTGAAAAAATTTACTTTTTCCGAACTTTAAAGGCAGTTTCTTTATAAATATATCTCTGCGGGATATTATTATACCGACATCGTTTTAAACAATGACGAAAAAGTGTCTTCTTCGTAATATACCGATATAAGTGAAACGCTCGCTTGTACAGTTTGAGTGTGGCGAACATCAAGACATTTTCAATTTAATAATGCCTGCTTTGTGCCTTTTTATATAGGTGTCGTCTAAATATATTGAAATATTCTGTTCCTACTCTGAGTCTTATTCAAATCTAAAATACATATTATTATTTTAAGTACCAAATATACCTAAATAATAGTTGTAAAATATGTTTGTGATTTCAGTGCATAAGCCTTTGCGTGATAAAAAAAATGATGTTCACGCTCTGGTTTGGTGTGTTATGTATGGCATGTGCGCCATTTTTCGGATTCGGAATTTACTGGGACGAAGAATCGTCAACGTGTGTGCGGTATCGACATGCCAAAAAAACATTGGACGTGGTGTACGTGTATGTGTACTTCAGCTTTGGTAAGCATAAACTGCGTACAATTACATTATTACCTAAACAATATGCAGTAACTAATAACTAACAAATAATCAATGATTTATAAATGCAACAATATTTAATAGTTAATGACATTATTCAGACGACATTTTTATTAAAAATCTGTTTTATTTTAATGAGATTTTGCCAAAAATAGCATTAAACATCGATAATTATGTATACATATAGTTTAAATATGCTAAAGAGAATATTTGTGGGTAATACAGTTGGATAACAATTAACAATAGTAATAATGATAATAATTATATTATTATAAGTGGAGGTTGTTGTAATTTAGAGATATAAATTGTCTATTTATGGAAAATTTATATTATTTAATAGTGGAGGTGAAATTTAGAATTAATTTTGATAATAATGTTTCGATTGCGGAAACATTGTTATTGTTGTTTACAGAACCAGAAACAGTTTTTTGTAGCCAATATAACTCGTTCGCCCAATCAAACATAATTTTCGTAATTTTGAGCAATGTTGGGGAAAATCGGTCTTTAATTCAGTAAAGTTACAAAAATTGGTCGGAAATATAATGTATCCAGATGATGAGTCAACCGGTATTTTTGACATTACCAATATCGAGCAATTGTTTGGAAACAATTCTCCAGATAGGTCGTTCTGCAACTCAATTCTCATGTTCATATTTGATTTGAGCGTTTTAACGTATTTCCTTAAAATGGACGACTTAAAACATGCGTTCATTTTGTCGGCCGGTGTTATCGTGGTATTACTGGAAATGTTTGGCGAAAATCACCAGCCAATAAAATCATTGCACTACCAAACCAGTTTTTGTTCTTTCCTAAATCCTGCAACATGCGGTCTAATGCTTCTAAATATTTTTTATGTGCCATCGCGCAATCATCCCAAACTATTAATTTGCTTTGCTGCAATACTTTGCCCATCGCAGAATTTCTCGAAAGGTTGAAAGTTGGAGTTTCATTTATCTGCATGTTCAACGGCAACTTGAATGCGGAATGAGCTGTTCAACAATATAGCTGCAATAACCTGACTAAGCAAGTGCAAGTGCGATACCATTTCGTTGCCGAAATTAAAAATATCAAAAACGTTTTCCCAGTTCCTCCTAGAGCATCTAAGAAAAAAATCCACCATTCCCATCGTTCACTACATTCATGATCGCATATTTTTGTTGTTCATTTAAAATGGGAACGTTTCAAAGAACGGTTTCTTTTAATGCCTCGGAATCATATTGGGATTTGCGTCTCAACTTTTGAATAACAATGAATTTATTGCTGTTGTGGAAACGCAACATTTTATTTAATACAGTTATTATATAACACGTGATGGGTTGCCTTTAGATCATTGCCTTGTCCTATGTTTTTTTCATCTGTGTTACTATGGTTACGCTTGCCCATACGAATAACATGCATACCTATGGATGTTTGGAATTTCCTATTCCAGTAGATTTTCCAAAAATGTTCTTTCATACGTTGTCCTATAACTATAAATATTGAATTTGAATTGGTATAATAAAAAAAAAAAAATTTTTATGTATGTCACACCTAACGACCGAATAAATCAGACTGGACATTATCTTATTTACGTACATATTTTAATTTCAGTGAAATATGTCTTGAAATGTTCCTTAAAATGTATTTTTATCGCCAAGTTTGTCTCCACAACATTCTATATTCACATTTTAAAATTATAATCATAGAGTTAATCTCTTTTTATTTATTGTAATTTTATGGGCGATATAATAAACACAATTTACTTTACAGTAGTGTACTTTAGGAGAAAGAACCATAGGGATATTTTGCTTACTCCAAGAGTTTGTTTCGCATTTTTTTTTAGTATAGTGCCTTTGCATTGATGACTATAATGATTAGTTGGTTTAGAACTACTTAATATTTTGAGTCTATTATTACCTATGAATATAGCTTACATGGATTCATGTATGGACTTAAAATTGTACTATTAGTTATAGAAATGATTTAGCTTTTGAATTTAAGAAAAAATTATGGTTTAATACTGTATTTTACGAAAAGTTGAAAAGTTTTTATTTATGTTATTTCATTATTTTTGTCATATATTAAACTATAATATTGTCAAATTCAATTCATAATTATATTCATGCATTTAAAAATAGTGTAATTTAATTTTTTTAGTTTTAATTTGTTATTTTACACCATAATTATATACGGTTATTCATCGGGCTACCATTAACGCGATCTGCGAATTGAATGCATAAATGCCGATATTATTAGTAATATTTATTTGTATACTTTGGTTTATTTATTAACTATGCATAGTATGATAATTATTTACTATAGTTCAAATTTTTCATGAATATTTCAATATATTTTGCTAACTTTTACAGTATTCCAAGCAGTAAAGAAAGTCTTTGGGTAAAAATATTCTTAAGCTTGAAATAATTATTTTAAATAATTTTACTATATTATAGGTAATAAAATATATTATTACAATATTCTTTCAGCATTTCCAGTAATTCTTAAAATATTTAAGATTGCATTGATTATTCGTTAGTAATATTACCTAATATATATATGGTAATTATTGGGTTTCATTTTTTATAAATTTTACCGTATAGATTTGTTAGTTTTAAAAATGTAATACTTTTGTTGTTGTTTTCGGTGTCTGTTCTTAGAACTGGATTGAGATTTTATTTCAAATTTAGTATGTGGCGTTAAATAATCAATTTTTATAAGACTTTGACATATCTGAATTATTATAATAATTGTTGACTTCTGTTTCATTTATGTTACTAAAAACGTTTTTTTTTTTACGTACAGCGAAGTATTAAAGTTTTCTTTAGTCATATAATTATAAATATAAGCTTTTTAGCAGAAAGTTAAAAGAGAGAGTAATAATATGAGTTGTATAAAATAAAATAATAATTCACTGCTTTTTTTTCTCTTCTCGTCAGGTTTATTGCAGTGCTTAGCAATCGTTTACATGAATTTGGAAGTTATGAGAGTTTTGTGGGTAAAAAACAGTTCCTTTAACATACATAACACGATGATAAGACATGTAAATCGTGGAACATTATTGATGTGCACTGCTACAACCAAAAGAGAAAAATCGTTCGGCCGTCTTATGTTGTTGTTGAGCGTCACGTTTCTCCTGTGCTGGATCCCGCATTTGGTATGGTAGTTGAATACTTGGAAGTTGGTAAACTCTCCCGATGGTAAACTCTCCCGGGTCAACATTATATTTACCCGAAGAAAATGTGTAAGCTTTTGTGTGGTAAAGTTTACTAAACAATTAAATAAGCAATACATTTTATGTACATTGTGAATTGGCTACACTGAGACCAAAGACATATTTTCTGGTGCTCCACGAAAAATATTTCGTTAAGTAAGAAAATAATAGCTATGCCATCTATACTATTGTCTTATTAAGAATAAAAATAAATAAATATTTTATACAATGCGATACCCAACATTTTTCCAGCATTACTCAAACACATTCTAGAAACGTAGAATATATAGAAAACCTTAAAAGTAAAAACTATAAAGAAAAGGGAAATGGTTTGTTCTTAAATGACAAATATCATAATTTAACGCGTATCTTCAGTCTTCACATTATTATAAAAAATACATTTACATTTTGTTTATTTTTAAATTTTATTTTATTATTTTTATAATTTACCATAATTTATATTTTTAACTTTTTTTAAAAGAGTGTGTTCATAAATGTATAAACATTAAAATATAGTAAATTTTCAATTTAACTATTGATTTTTATTTTTTCTTACCTTTAGTAATACAGCTCAACAATTATAAAGTACATACAAGGTTATTGCAGGGTTAGAGAGTTTACATATTATATACCCTTCAGATAGTATTAAAGAAGACCCGGGAGAGTTTACATATAACCTCCAGGTATTACTGAAAAAGTACTACAACATTTTTGGGACATAATAATGATTTACATAAATATATAAAATACTGAAAATTAAAATATTTTATGCTAGGTGAAATCTGAATAAAATGATTTATAATTGAATAAAAAAATATGTTTCTAAGGATTATAATCTTTCAAATGTTCTATAATATAATTATATAATATATATTATAGAACATTTGAAAATATATATATAATTATAGACTAAAATCATCAAAAACATTTTTAAAAAAATATTAATAATTAGTTATTCAACTTTATAAGTATTATTTTTAATGAATTCGAAAATATATTACTAATCGTAAATAAAAAAGTTTTCATAAAGTATTTGGTAAATAAAAAACTTAAGAAAAAGTAATTAGTATTCATTTGAACTTTAAATTATAATTGATCGCCAAAAACCCCAGTCACGGTTTCGGCTTTGTCCACTGATAGTTGCTACTTAAGAATTCTCGCAACATATTCTCGTCACCTTGATGCTGATATTCGTTTAATTTTTGGTATCATAAATGTATTCCATCTAGAATTTCTCACTATGTGCATCTAAGTCTATTCAAATTTCTATTTATCGGTTTTTTATTGTATTCAAGTCGAATCTATAGTTTTCATCCCGTAAGATAATGATGTTCCAATCACCCCCCAAAAATACTAATTAAATGATATCTTGGGTGTTTGTAGGTGCTTATACCCTTGAACAGGTTCATTGACGATGATGATAAGATGCGTCCATTCAATATTGTGGCTGACATGCTGATTGTGTTACATTTCACGTTAGACCCATACTTATACGTGTTGCAGCACTGGTCGTTGATCAAGTTATTTTTCCGACGGCCACCTAGCGAGGGAAATATTAATCGCATTGCGATCATAAGCTACAGCAGCTCTTCGAGAAAATCATGTACCGTATCATTGGAGAAGGCATAATTATATTTATGGCATATTAAGTTTGTCATTGTGTTATTATAAAATATTTGTTTGGACGAAGATTACGGCATTATAATAAATTATAAATATATTCATGTATATTCACTACATTTTGTGAATGTGTAAATGTTGTTATTCACAAATCCCAATTAATGGCGAAAATAACGATAGGGAAAACAAGTGTATTTAGTCTTACAATGAAAATAACTTCACATAATAAATGATAAAATTATTAATACACAAAGTTTTTTTTATGGTAATAAAGCCATATGAATTTGGATTGAATTTGGAAGTACGTTTGAACTTTGAAAGAAAAATAACTATTTATAATAATTAATACCGGATAGTAAAATCGTAGTTGAAATTAGTTATTTCAAAATATTCTATACAATTGGAAGTTTATTTATAAAAACCAAATACAACAATTTTATTATACTTATTTTAAATTAAATATCTGACATGGAGTTATATAATGACATAGGTATTTTAATGTGAACGTTGTATTTAAATGTCTTATGATAAACTATATAAATGTAATGTCTTATTGTTTAACATTAGCCTTTAGATCAAAAAAGTTGCTGAGCTTTGAAATGTATGTACTTACTCTTCCAGTCGGCTCATTTTCCACTAATGTCTATATATTTTTTTCACAAATTTATTTCAATGTTGGTTTGAAAAATATTTCTATTAACAATTTTTAGTATTATTATATAAAAAAAAGTTGTATTTTATAATTTATAGTTAAGTAAAGTGTGTTAAATTAAGGATGTAAAATTGAAATGCATCATTATTCATTGTTCTATTTTCGTAATTAAAAGTACTAAAATAAAAAAAACTGACTAAACTCCTATGTCGGGTGAGATACAAGGATATGTCTTCTAAACTTGAAATCAATATATCATTGCTTTTGAAAAAACGATTCTGAGTGAAAGAGGTTGGGTGGATCAGTTTATATTTCTAGTGGTCGATATAGTAGTATAACCAAACTTCTAGAAAAGTAAGGTTACCTTTTAATGATTTAACTAATGCAAAAAAAAATGCCTTTTTAATGCTATTATAAGTACTTAGTAAATGTGTTGAGTCACTACGATTAGTATTTATTTTTGAAATTGTGTACACAAACAAAAAAAATCAGATTGATTGGTATTATTAAGACAAAGTTACTGGCATGGTTGGTGATAATTCAAAACAATCAAAGAGTTACAACAGGTTAAACATGGAAAAACTCTGAAGATGATAAGGATAAGGAATGATGGAGCACCAGAAGAAGCATCTTAGGAAGAAGGTTAACTCAAATTTTTTTGGAGAAATTTTATGTTCATGTTAACTATTCTGTCAGTTAGAGTTGGTCAGTTAAAGTCAAACCTAGATCAAGTAGAATGGATGAGTATTCGTGTGATGGGTACTGGACATGTAGTGCATAACCATAATACTTTATTATTTGCTCATTGAACAAGCACCTGTTGGCTACTATTAGTACAAATTATATTATAAAATATCTTTTCTCAATCATTTAAAATATGTTGGCCAATTCCCGTCCAATGCCTATTCCAAAATCCGTTTTAGAGACACTGGAATGTAATAAAATACTCGATTCACCGGGGATGTTAAACACTTAAAACATGCTTTTGTCACCAAACACACGAGTTACACTTAGGTCCGGAATCCGTTTAATTTTATATTAATATTTAAATTATTTATTCATGATTATAAATATAACTGACGACCACAGTATTGAGTCAAGTCGGTGCAGACGCAAAACACGAGTGACGTCGTGTAGACTGTAGTAGAAAACAGCGAGATCGGTGCGCATCGGCATGCTTTGCGGTCGGTGAAGCGGCGGAAAATTGCGTTCCTTGGGAAGACGGATCCTGGACGAGGACGACGATCTGTACTCGTGATAGTGGAGAAGGAGCGCGCTAGCGGTCGACTGCCGCAGATCGCTACCACCACCTGACTGCGTCAAACATGCAGCGAGCCTCCCGCGATGCCATCGGAGAATAAGTCGCTGTCCATGGTGTCGGGCCAGTACGCTCAGACCCTCGACGCCCCGTTCTTCGTGATCCTGTTACTCGTCGTCGGCGTGCTCTGCAACCTGCTTGCACTGTACGTGTTGTGCAGGACCCTGAGCCGCACCAACAAGCGGCACGTGTTCTTGTTGCGCTGCCAGTTCACCCAAGACTCCATGACGCTGGCTTCCAACCTGTTCCTGTACGTCATGTCACTGTTTCGGCCCGACATTTTCACCAAGTCGTGAGCGTGTAAATTCCGGCTCGTCCTGATGTTCTTCAATCTGAGCAACTGTAACGTGATTTTCTTGATGGCCGTCGAACGGTGGATGGCTTTTAGATATCCGTTTTTCTATCATTCGGTACGTGTTATTTTCGTCACGTATTGTATCACGCATATTTTAAATCCATATATATATATGTATATTACTAAGCTGAACAACCTCAGTTCAATGTCTAATTCAAATAAAATGTTTATATGACAATTTTCAATCGTTTTACCTTTGTTTTTTAAGCTGGCTATTTGTCTGAAAAGTGTTTAAGAATTAAGCGAGGAAGGTATGACGTGTGAAATCGTGTGCTCATAATTTATGTTCCTCCCAATATATTTGACAACGATAAATTTCAATGGGAGAAAAGTTGCCAACTGATTTAAATATTTATCATACAGTTGTGTATTAGTTGATAGTGTCCTCGTTTTTAATTGTTTCTAATGGTATAAGTAATAATAATGTCGCATAATTACTCACAAGAAATGGCAGTGTGCGATGCGCGTAATAAATATAAAAAATATTTTTTTAACATATCAATGTATTTATGTGTGTAATGTGTTGGTTGTTTCCTTCGATAAGATGATTCAAAAATTTGTTTTTTGATTACTGCGAATTACGGATTTAATATTATGAATCATTTGTATTATAGATAATGGTTAAAAACATTAAAGGCATTGCATCGCTAAATTGCGAACAAACACCTCAACTAGAGGCGAGTCGATTGATTCTCAGAGAGATCGATTATTCTTTTTAAAATATGAAGAGAGAATAAATAACAATAATAAACCAATTTAAAATTTCTAAATTTTCATATTTTTATATTACATAACTACTATATAGAATGAGTAATAAAATATTTGAGTACACGTAACAATTTATTATTATTGCTGTGATATTTGTGTTTTACATCAACGCATAATCTATAGTAAATACTTCTATTTTAGATCTTTTTTGAACAAAATCTTAGTGTCATTTACTGCAATACTATATACGAATTCGTCGTACACAATATCTTAATTTAAAATGTATCTGGTTACAGAACATTACCTTTCGTCTACTGAAACAATTAATGGTCATGTTTTGGTTAGGGATGTTGAGTGTGGTGGCTTTAATGTTCTTCCATGTCGGTATTTATTGGGATGAAGAATCGTCTACGTGCATCCGTAATCATAACTCCAAGAAAACTTTGGACATCATGTACACTTACATGATCTTTGGCTTTGACGAGTACGAGTCATAGAAAAAAAAAAAGTTAAATCATATAAACGGTGTTAGTTGGTTGAAAACATATCTAATAATGATTGTTTACGAAAAACCGAACTAATTTTATTAAATGTTTGTACGTTCCTCGTATCAATCGTTTATAATACATGTGTTTGGATTTCTGATACCTACACGAAAACTAGTATACACATTTGTAATAGTAAGGTATTTGATGATAAAAACAATAGTAATGATTTTGTGTAATTTACCTCAGGTGTGTTTTTTTGCGTTGCGATAGTGTACACGAATTTGGCCGTCATAAAGGTTCTGTCGACGAAAGACGGTCTTTTTGAGAAGTACAACACGATGAAGAGACGCATGTTTAGTAAAAATGTGTTGGCACGTGAAGCGACCACGCGGGAAGAAAGAGCGTTCGCCTGGTTAATAATTTTTTTGTGCATAGCTTTTGTCAGTTGTTGCGTTCCTTATGTGGTAAGCAAAACTATGATTTGATATTGACGTATATTTTTTTTTATAGAGTTTTCACCTTTTTGATACATATCGTTTTATAACCTGCTACAATTTTACAAACAAATTTGATACTGTTTGTTGCAAAAAATATGTGATTTTATCTGTAATATTGATAACCTAATACTTATAGACTAAATTGGAAGTCAAACACATTCAATTACTTTGAATTTTTTCAACCATTCAAATGGTTTATGATTCTACATTTAAGAAATACTCAACTCCAATCATCCTCTTTGGACTACCGATTAACGCTGATACGATGATAATATTGTGTGAAATAGGATTTATTTGAACATCAAAATATAAAATATTCTATGCTATACGATAATATCATATTATATTAAGTATATAATCCATACCATTGTGACAAGAACACATAAATTAATAAAATAATTTTAAAATATTATCGATAAAGAAGTAAAATCTCACATATTGTTTACAATTTAATGTGAACTGATGGTATACATCAGTCATCATGCATTACATTTTTTAATTAAATATTTGCATCGTATGACCGAAATAAATCTCGTTTTTTACTCAACAGATATTGATACCATTGAACAGATTTATTGACAATGAAAAACAAATGCTACCCATAACGCTATGGTTGACTTGCTGATGATGGTACATTGTTTACTAGACCCTTGCTTATATGTGTTACAGCGTTGGACGTTAGTACAGTCAAGTTTATTGCACTCGAAGGTCGAAAATGTCCCAAAGTGTGGTATCATGACAGTGTAGGACATCATTGATTCCATTAACAGTGAAGAATTTTTGTAGCCGCCCGGTAAACGGCAAGCTTTGAAATTTGTATTTGTATAATTGTTTTAATTTAACTATGATAGTGGTTAATAATATTTTAGAAATAAGATATAAAATTGTATTAAAATGTAATTAATTTCTCTTAAAGTATTAACTGTTATATGCACTTTTCGATTTCCAGTGAAGCTTGGAATCTAATTTTTATCAATGTTGTATTATAATTACTTAAGTCGTATAAACCATAGGCCTTGTTGTTATACGAGTAAGTCCCGAATTCGCTGAAATTATTATTTGGTTGATTTTAATATAAATTTTGCTCACAGTTTTAATGGCTGAAAATAATTTATAATATAATTAATAAGATTTTATAATTATGAGGTATTAGTTTTTCTACCTTGAGACTTGATTTACTTTAGACTCTAGAGTCTAGAGTATAAAAAAAGAAGCGGTCGAATGGAGGGTTATTTGATTAAATCAATATCTATATTATAACTTATTCATTATTATGGATATATTTATGGCTAAATAGTAATCCAGTTGGAGCAGACATAAAACACGAGGAACAAATTTTTAAGAATAGTGAACAGGTTATGGGTCTTTTTGAATTGTCTATTGTTAAAATCTGTCTTATGCGGTAGTTTGTACTATGGCACTATGGCAGCTAGTTTAAATTCTACTTGAGGTGGTTAGTTTATACTATGGAACGAAGTTAATATTTAAGGGTGGTTATTCCATATAACTAGATAAATATCTTCTTCTTCTTGTCGTATCGGTCTTCATATTCCCTTCGCTTCCCAATAAGTCGCAATTTGTATTGCTTTGTCTGAAATTTTATGCGTCAAAAAATTTTCCTTTATACACTTATTCGGTAATTGTGGGCATACAAACAGATGGTCCGCATCCTGCTCCCCACCACATTCGCATTTCCCATCATCTTTCAATCCCCATTTTTTCATATTACTCGCTGTCCTTCCAGTTTCGGTTCGTAATCTATTTAGTGTCTTCCATACCGACCATGGTAAATGACTTCCGGTTGGTAAGCATTCCTTCGGATCCTTCCATAGCAGTGAGTTATTTTCTTTCATTGCCTCCTTCCATAAGTCTATTCTTGTTGCTTCAGGTGTTTGTGATTGGCTAATTGTTGTCTTCAAAAAATTTTTCCTTGATTTGAGCTGGCTCCCCGTGGTTTATAAATAAAGATAAATATAATAAAGACATTTTGCTATATTGGTTTATTTTCGAAAATTTTTTACAATTTATAGATAATAATTAATAATTGTTTAAAATGTATTAATTAAAAAATTGAACGATTAATTACAAAAATGTGTTTTGAGTATAGTAATACAATTTGTATAGCTATCTCACGCCTATCTGTGTAATTCACAAAAATATTGTACATGAACATGATATAAAAGCTTTCCTATTTGAAAACGTTCGAAAACATTCAATTTTATTTGAAACAACAAATGTTTAGTAAATATATACATATTTTCTTTAGAACATTCAAAAACCAATTTCTAAGGGATTTTACAGAAAGTGAAACAAAAGAGTTAATAATAATAATTTATTAATATCAAAATGATAATAACAAAATTTCAGATTTCTTTTATATCTAATAAATTATTTTTAAATTTATTTTTAAGTACTTTTTTTTTCATTTTTAATGCATATTTTAATTTATCATTTAAGTTTATCGGGGCATGTATAAGCGCATATTTTAATGTTTTTTATAGATACAAGTCCCAAACCCTACTAATAAGTTATAATTTAATAATCTAGGAAATATGAGTATTAACAATAATTATCCGTGTGTCATGCTGGGCGGCCAGGGAGTAAAAACGGTTTTGAAAACCTGGTAGGTAACCCGAAATATTTCGGAATCGTATTCGGACACAAAACCCGAAACCCACAAAAAATATAAACCTCTTACGGATACGAGACCCAGAACTTGAAAAATTAAAAATCGTTTTCGAAAACGAAACCAGAAATCCCAACAATTTTGAAACCGTTTTCGAATATAAAATTCGAAACCAGTACTAAATCTAAGCGGTTTTGTGTTTGATAACAACATCTGAAATTACTCTTACATTTCTCTGTTATTGCAGTGACCGGATGGTGGAAAAATTTGGGCTGCTTAAAAATTGTACACCCCAATTTTAAAATCGGAACAGCAACCCGGGTCTTAGCACGTATCGCAATGAGCAGAACAACAGCTATGCATACTGTAGTCTTTAATTGTACATTATAGTGTGTACCTACAAAAATAACTGAAACCGTTTTCGGACACAAAACACAGAACCTGAAAAATGTCGAAACCGTTTTTGGCCTCGAAACTAGCAAAAAATTTGAAACCGTTTACGAGTGAGATGAAGTGAGATCGAATGTCAAGACAATGCTGATAGTTTTTTTTGATATTGAAGGTATTATTAATTACGAATTTGTACCTCAAGGACAAACAGTCAATCAAGTGTTCTATAAAGATGTATTGATACGTTTGCGCGAGAAAATTCGCAAAAAGCGTCCAGAAAAATGGCAAAATCAAACTTGGTTTCTTCACCACGACAACGCGCCGATTCGTGAGTTTTTGTCTGAAATAAAAATACCTGTGGTTCCATATTCTCCTGATCAGGCCCGATGTGATTTTTTTCTTTTCCAGAGACTAAAATCTATGCTAAAAGGGCAACGGTTTCAAGATGTAGAGTAAATTAAAACGAATACGGCAACTGAACTTAAAGCTATAACATTGGAACAGTTCCAAAGAACTTTTGAAAAATGGCATGATCGCTGGAACCACTGCATATCGTCCGGAGGAGAGTATTTCGAAGTAGATATCTTTAAATAATATGTAACTTTTGTAATTATTAAAAATAGAATCCTGATACTTTTTGAACAGACCTCGTACGTACCCGAAATCGTTGGTCCCGTTTTGTCACTCCCTGTGGGCGGTCGGATTACGAGTTGTATATGGTCCGCTCGGCCCAATCCCGCCGGTCGCCGCCCGCGTACCAACCGGTTGACGGACGACGAAAGTCGCAGTTACGACCGCGACAACGCCACCGGCAGAACGCGATCGCCGCCGGACGCGTAACGATGTCGCAGCGGACGAAGCTGTCCGCGTTGTCGGGCCAATACGTGCAGGCGCTCCGGGCCCCGCCCGTCGTGATCCTGTTGCTCGTCGTCGGCTTCCTCGGCAACGCGCTGGCGCTGCACGTGCTGCGCAGGACCCGGAGCCGCAGCAACGTGGGCCACGTGTTCATGTTGCGCTGCCTGTTCGCCACGGACTGCATGATGCTGGCCTGCAACCTGTTCCTGTACGCCACGTCGCTCACCCATCCCGACGCGATCACCGACCGGGGGGCGTGCAAGTTTCGCGTCGTCCTGCTGTTCTTCGGCCTGTGCACATGCGACGTGATATTGGTGATTGCCGTCGAACGGTGGGTGGCTCTCACCAAACCGCTTTTCTACCGCGCGGTACGTAATTCGTTGCAGCCGCGTTGCGTGTGTTAACGTTACGACTGCATATTGTACCAAGGCGGACCCCTTAGGTCCTATTTGTCTGTGTTACGTGAAGTGAAATGTTCAAATAGGAATTTGTTCCTCCCGTAGTCTATGTGTAATTTTAAAACTGGAAAACTGTAATTTAATCCAATGATCGATGACATGAAAAAAAAAATACTTATCAAGTGTATTATAAGAGTTATAACTGTGGATATAGTAACGATGGCTTTGTTGCAGTCTTCACGGTGTATACTAGTATTTATAAAGATACACATAATGGCAATTAAAATTAAATTAAAATAATATATCATGGTATTGATGAGTATTGGTAATTTCCTTTGATAAACCTGTTGCAATGATTAACTATCGATAAAAATGTATAATAACGGAATTTAATATTATTAGTCAATGATTAATAGACATGTTAGATATGGTTTAAAAATTTGATATTCATTGAATCATATAATATTCCATTCATTTTATTTCATGGAAATCAAATTGTTTTAGAGTAATGTTATGTAAAGGGTTGTTACTATAATAATATGTCAAATATAAATTTGAGCCCTCTACTGTTACGACCAGTTCGTGTCAATAAAATGTCAGGCATTTTCAAATATTTTCACACTTTGTATTTAATTAACAATTATTTTGGCTGGATGAATCGGTTCAACGGGTTGTGGGCATGGGTGAACATAAGTCGCATGCAGTCGCATGATCACGCCGAACGGGACTCTGAGCAACTGGACTTACTGACTTGACCACATCAATGACTGTATCGATGGTATCACGTCATGTTCGATACTTCCAAAGATCATAGATATATCACATGGCTTGTACTAGTGATCAAAAATGCATAATAGCTGTGGTTTTATGCACACCATACCATATATCATTAGATTTATGACCATCGATCTAAAATATATATACTGCAATCGACGTGTTATTGTATACATTAGATTTTTGACTAAGACCCGTGTATAGTAATTAATATTTTCTAATAAATGCTGCTATTTCACGCACTTAAATCAGCAGCGTCTGTGGTTGAACAAAGCCTTACTGTTATTTAATGTACACATTTGTTTTATACAATATTTTATTTCAAAATGTATCAAATTCCAGTACGTTAGCCATCGCCTACTGAAACAAATTATGATCATGATTTGGTTAGGAACGTTGAGTGTTGTGCTTATGACGTTCTTCGATATCGGCATTTATTGGGACGAGGAATTATCAACGTGTGTTCGTTATCGGAACGCCAAGAAAACTTTGGACGTGATGTACGCTTATATGATCTTCAGCTTTGGTGAGTACGAGTTGTGGAGAGCAAAAAATAAAAAACAATCATATCAAGCAGTGGCAGTTGATCATCGGTACCTATACCTATTATTGACTGTTTATATTACTAATAGTAATATGAATTTTATGACATTATTTGTACGTACAACTGTTATTGGTGTTCGAATTATTTTTTTCCTAAATAAAAAACCTTTTTGTATTATATCAAAGGTATTTGATGATACAAGCAAAATAGTTATGCTGTTGTGAAATTTTCTATAGGTCTATTTGTTGGCGTTGTAGTAGTGTTCAAGAATTATTTGGTCTCAGACGCTCTTTTCGAGAAGTACAACACGATGAAGGTACAAGTACACAGTAAAAATGAGTGGGGATGTGAAGCGAACATCCGGGAAGAAATGGCGTTTGGCTGGCTTACGATTTTCTTATGCGTCGTGTTTGCTAGTTGTTGGGGACCTTATGTGGTAACGCACAACTTTATTATTATAAATACCTATATATATATATATATATATATATATAGCTATTTAGTTATTTAGTTTTTCCTCCTTTATATGAATATATTTAGTCTGTTACTAACGATGTTGATTAATTTTCCTTCATAAAGGATACAATGTTTAACAATATTATTGTCTTCACTCGTAATACCTTTAGATCAAATTAAAAGTTAACCACAAAAAATCATTAGAATTGAAATTAGAATTTTTCCAGTAATTAAAACGATTAATGTTTTTAAATTTGATAAAGAATAGGTTTCAAGCATCCTTTTTGAAACTATCAATCAACGATTATACAACAATGATTTTACACGAGTAGGTATATCGAGAGAATTATGATTTATTTGCAAAATTCAATTCAATAACTATACCATGCTATACGATATCATATATATATATATAATCTGTATAGTTTTCCAATCTCACTTATTTACAGCAACTTAATGTGAATATAGTATATACTATCATGCGTTGAATTTGTTCATATTAAATAATTACATAGTATGACTGAAATAAGTTGAATGAAATTTCGTTTATTGTGGTCAACAGATATTGATACCGTTGAACAGGCTTATTGATAATGATACATATATGCTGCCGTTAAACACTACGGTTGACTTGTTGCTGATGATACACTGTGTGCTAGACCCTTTCCTTTATGTGCTACATCAATGGGTACGAGTCAAGTCAATTTTATTACATTCAAAAGGCAATGAAGTCATAAAACGTGGTTTCGGAACACTGCAGGAAAACTTTAATTCCAAAAATAGTGAAGAATTCTTGTAGCCAACTAGTGGACGCCATGTTTTGTATTATTGTTGAATTTTACTATGATGCTAATGAATTATATTTTATTTATAAACATTTAAGATATTATATTAGACAACAAAATACATCACAGTTTTAGTCATCATGATCAATTTTTGTATTTAAGTGATGACAGTATCGTGAAATTTAATTTTTATCTACATTATAATATAGTATTAACTGTACCTAGTCAAGTCGTTTAAACCATAGCCCTTTTAACACCCTGTATTTACTGGAAATTTTTTTTTTTTGATCAAAAATAAGTAAATGTACATAACAAATGTACAAAAGTGGAATGGTCGATTATCTATCTCCTTTAAGCTCTCCATTAGGCTTATGATGGAAATAGAGAGCTACAGATTCTTGTTTATTAGATTATTACAATAAAAATGAATAAGTACATAAATACAGGTAATAGAGTTACAAAATTAGTATTATAGATTATAACTTAAAAACGTATGCACAATATTATAGTTTACAGTTTATGTAACGTGAGTAATGTAACTACAATGTATGTAATTTTAGTAAAAAATTTTCCTCATAGTTTTTGTGGGTCAAAAAAATTAATTAGTTTAAAAATGTTATAACTTATAAGTAATATAATTTAAACAACTTAAATAAATTGGTCAAGATAATATTCATAATAAAAAAGTGAAAGTGTATTATTTTTTACTGTAAATATAGGATTTGATGAACGATAGTCTGTGTACAATACGTAAGTTGTTAAGGGTGACAACTAAGATGAAATATTCTTGTATTTGTTATTTAAAAATTTAGAAGATCAATAACGTCCAATTTTGATCAAAAACTATTTAAAATTAATATAATAGGCTTACATAAATTTTTAATAAGTGCAACTATAACACAAAAACGTTTTAATGGTCTAAAATCCATTTTAAAGAACTGTAAGTAGAGCAATAGACACGGTTGAGGAGGGGATTAATTTTTTAACACCAAGGTACCCAAGATCGTGTTGTTATGATGTTACAGTCAAGCGTATAAGGCGTAGGATCGGATAACGTTTGGCTAATATATTTTACTAATAACTTACGGCTATATGCATGTATACGTACGACCAAAGTATAATCCTGCAGGCGTCACGGCGGGAAGGAGCACGCGGACATCCGAGGCCTTTGCAAGGACGGCGGTCCGCGCTCGATGACGCCGAGAGACCGACGCACAACGTTACCGCCACCGGGACGCGTACGACGTGCTGCAGCGAGTCGCGCGCGATGCCGGAGTCGACGCTGTCCGCGCTGACGGGACAGTACGTCCAGAACCTCAATGCCCCGTCCGCCCTGATCCTGTTGCTCGTCGTCAGCTTGCTCGGTAACCTGTTGGCGCTGCACGTGCTCCGCAACACCCGGAGCCGCACCAACAAGCGACACGTATTCTTGTTGAACTGCCAGTTCGCCCAGGACAGCCTGACGCTGATCAGCAACCTGCTCCTGTACGTCGTTTCACTGGTCCGGCCCGACGCGATAACCAACTGGTGGGCGTGCAAATACCGCATAGTCCTGCTGTTCCTCAACCTGTACACCTGTTGCGTGATATTCATTATGGCTGTCGAACGTTGGATGGCTCTCACAAAACCGTTTCTCTATCACGCGGTACGTTCTACTGCTACGACGTTTCATATCTCGTATATTAATATTTTATATAATATATCAACACATTTTTATTGCACACGCGTTAGATCAACGACTAGATTAGATAGAATGTTAATTTTACAACTTAAAATCGTTTGCCCTCGTTATTTTATGATCACTTTTTGTCCGAAAAGTTTTTACAAATACTGTGTGAACACTACGTTTTATTCCTTTAAATTTATTTGTATGCTCGGGACTTGACTAGAAACCGCTTTACAATCGGTGAAAATTTTTCCTATGAGATTTTTATTAGTTTTACTAACAATCAATTGATGATTTAATAAAACAAAAGTCCAGAGATCAGTGCTATGATTGTATATAAGCTCAAAGTTGGCATTGGCCTTTGATTTTCAACTACGTGGTCTAAGTATTTATACAATGACATCCGTAATGTGTGACTAGTGTGATGATAATATTATAATATCTCATGGTATAAATGAGTATTGGTCATTTCCTTCGATAAGCATGTTTCAGAAATTTAGTTTTGATAACTAATAATAATAAATTGAGGATTTAATATTATTTGTCGTATTAGATAAGAGGTTTGAAAATGTCAAATATGTTGAAATATATAATATTGTCATATAAATTCATAGGAATCAAATCATACTAGGGTAATTTTATATGAGATGGGGCTGTTGCTATAATATTATATGTAATAGCAACTTGTTGCACAATAACCATATGGTTAAAAATAAATTTAATTTATCTGAAGTAATGCAAGTTTCAACTTTTCATATTTTACACTCCATAATCAGTCATTTTGACTTGATTTATTTATCATGGTTAATGGGTTTATAATGTTATATGATGAACTGGATTTGATAAAATGTTCACTAAAACAATTGAACAATACTTTGATATCTTTCTTATATTTTACTTTTTTACGTGTATTTTATTTATTTGTAATCATGTACTTGTACAAATATGAACAGAATTACAATACATATATACCTGATTATCTGAATAACTCTGAATTTTTAAAGTGTACGTTTCAATGGCTTTTTTTACCAAAAATCATTATATTTAATATTTCATAAGCTGTTTATACGAACTGTTTAAATAACGAACATTTGATAATTTAACCTTTGAATTCGTTAAAAATGTTGTTTTTTTAAATAAAGGTCCCGAATCCAAACACAACGTCAACAGGTTGCTGGGTATGCTTTTAACCAATGTGTGTAGTATATAATATGTAAATGATGCAACTTAACGCGCCTACTTGACCAGCGTCTGTGGTCGAACAAAGTCTTACTGTCATTTATACATTTTATAATTGTTAATGGGCACGCATACATTGTACATAATAATTTAATCCCAAATGTACCGGATTACAGAATATTAGCCTTCATCTACTGAAACGAATTATGATCGTGTTTTGGTTTGGATCGTTGCTTGTAGTGAGTATTACGTTCTTCGATATCGGTATTTATTGGGACAAGGAATTGTCAACGTGCATTCGAAATCGGAACGCCGAGAAGATTTTTGACGTTATGTACGCTTACTTGATCTTCGGCATTGGTGAGTAGGAGTTATGTATATATTCTAATTGATACAAACATGGCATTTCTTTAAAAATAAATTTTGCCTATTTGGTACTCTGAAAAGATCATTTTTTGAATTTCTTATCAGATTTCTGACGAATTGAGAAAAACAGAGCAAGAAAGTGAAAAGAAACTTCAACTGAGGTTGAGCGTTGAACCCTTTACCGTCTATATATTATTTTCATCACGCACTAGGTCATTCACTTGTTTATTTTTCATGGATACAAGATATTTGGTTGCTTTTCTAAAAATATTAAGCATAGCGACCCAAATATACTATCGATATTAAATCGATGGTACATTTAATATAAATTTCATATTTTGATTACTTGATACTACATGAACCTAATACCAAGATTGCTGCCAAGGTCTAAGCCGGGTTACCAACCTCTGGCCTAATATGATGAACCCCGATGGTGGATAGCCAGAGGCGCGTAATTTGGGAAACACGAATCACATGCTCAGGCCCCATAATCCACATTTATATACCGAAATAGTAGGTACTGGATAGTTAAAAATAATAAATAATCATTGGTTCGAGAGTCGAAGATAGACTCGATGTATGTATGTTGTGGGCATAGGGCTTACTTCGACTTACATGACTACAGCGCTTAATAAGTTTGGCAGAAGTCTGTAGTTACTAGTGGAAAAATCAACCACCCTGAGTAACAACATTTTATCAAAAGTTAGAACATTAAAAGTTCAAACTATCTTACTAAGAAATTTGATTTAACAACTACTCTATCAAGTATCTTTAGAATTTTAAACTGATGCATCTGACTTCTCTTACTCAGAATCGGTTTTTTTCGAGAGCAACAGTACGTTACGAGAGTAACGGTTTTCATAACCATTTTTTTGAAATTATTGACTATAATATACTGAAATGTAATTTTAAATTTAATATTTGTTTTTTTTTTTATTGATCTAGTAAAAACATACAACCCGGCATCTATGGCCATTAGTTAATATTTGTATAGATACTTATAAAAAATTATTTTATTATATTTTTCATATTTTTTGAATATCATTGATTGCTTGAGAGGAACCGAACCAATAATGTTAAATACTTTTATTTTTTAAGAGTAAGGTATTTGATGATACAAACAATAATAATGGTCTTGTGTAATTTACCTCAGGAGTGTTTTTTTGCGTTGCGGTAGTGTACACAAATTTGGCCGTCATAAAAGTTCTTTCTGTGAAAGACTGTTTTTTCGAGAAATACAGCACGGTGAAGCGACGCGTTTACAGTAATAATGTGTTGGCCAGTGAAACGACTACCCGGGAAGAAAGAGCGTTCGGCTGGCTTATGATTTTCTTGTGCATCGCGTTTGTCAGTTGTTGGGTCCCTATTGTGGTAACGCAAAATTATATTTTATGTATTATATAAATATATACATATAAAGTTATAAGATATTCATTGTTTTGCACCTTTTTGGTGGATATAATCAGTTTGTTGTAAAAAATGTTGACAACATTTCTTTAAAAAAGAATCTGAATTTTACATATTTTAATTTGACCAAATCAAAAGTTAACCAAGATGAATTATCATCGCCTTTTGCGAGCATAAAATTGTTTAATGATTCTAAATTTAATTTTTGAATTTATTACTTACGAGCTTAATTTTTACATGATACTATAGAATGGAGTATTTTGATGTATTTGAATTATTGAAGTCGAGAAATATACTATGCAAGATGGTTTTTAATACTATACAATAAGATATAAAAATATAATAATATAAATAAATTAATAAATTCAATGAAAACTCGTAAACTAATAATATAGTTTAAAAAAATAAAGCAATCAAATGCCATTAATTGTCTGTAATTTAATGTGAATATACCACCAACCTTTAATTGTTAATTAAATAAACGCTTTTTATGTCTAAAATAAATATAATTTATTGTGTTCAACAGATATTGATACCGCTGAACAGAATTATACACAATGATGAATATATGCTTCCGTTAAATACTATGGCCGACCTGTTGTTGATTATACACTGTTTGCTAGACCCATGCATATATGTATTAAAAAATAGCGCGCTTATTAAGTCAAAATTACTGCAGTCGAAGGAAACAAAAGTAACAAAGTGTGTGGCATCATGACCTGCAGTAAAGCAACATTAATTCCAAGAAAAGTAACGAATTCGCGTAGCGGGCCGTTACGCGCTAACTTTTGTAAAATTTGTTGATTTTTGCTCTGATGTAAATTTATTATATTTTATTGCGAAAGTATTTTTAGACATTAAGTCATAAAATTATAATACGTTTATTTACATATATATATATGAACGAACATGTTTAGATTCGGTATGAAGCGAGGAATATATTTTTTTATCTATGCTATACTAATTATAAATAAAGTTGTCGCGTAGTTGCTGAATTATGATATGTGGGTTTCTACTAAAGAATTTATCCTTGACTATATAACTTAAAAGTACATACATATTAATTGTATCTAATGACAATCAAAAGCTTTTTTAAATAAAATAACTAAAATTTAAATTTTTATCAAAAATAAATATAATTTATAACAAGTTACTATGTAGAGTGTAGACTGTAGGCAATTTGCCTCAAAATTGACTAAAAATATAAACAATATGTGCACCAAAACTAAGGTATATTATTTGCACCAAAATTAAAATCGATTGTTTGTTCGATATAAGGTAATCAGATATAGTATAAATTAAAATATGATATAAGATACGAGCTGAATTACCCGTGGCTCGCACGGAACAGTCTTGGCCGAGACCAACAATTACGAACACAACAATAAAAAATCAGCGGTTTAGCCGTTCTCAAATAATGATCTTCCATACATGTGGCAATCAATTATAGAATATATTTATAGTTAACCATCGCTACCGTATGCAGTTTAAACTTTTGTTACATTAGTTTAAAATATTTAAACTTCAGTAAAATTTATTTTTAACGTTACACTAAATCTTACTACACAATCAAAATGCTATGATGTCCGATAATAGTATTGATAATTTTATTGTTTTTGTAATTTGCACCAATACTCGGAAAAACTTTCGTGATCATTTCTTCTTTCGGCGATGTAAATTAACAAATATTATGTAGAAATGGAATGATGCCAGTGGATGCGTCAACCGGAAACCGTTCCGTTGCTGATGTCAAATAATTGATTGGAAAATACTTCCACCAATTCATAATTTTGTCGAGTAACTCGCATTTTCATTGATAACTTGAAAGTTTTCACGTAAGTTCATAAATTCAATGATTTTGAGAAGAAGTTTATTTTATCAGCAGATGTTGAACATGGAACTACTGGCAGCGTTTGGCAAAAATCACCGGCCAGGACAATCCTACATCCAAAGATCTTCTAATTATATCTCAAATCTTTAAAAGTTCAATCGAGTGCCTCTAATGCTCACATTTGTGCCCCATCGTACACTAATCCCAAATGATTACTTTGAAATTCTGCAGTACTTTTTCCATTACTGATATTTTGTCGTAATACCGTTGTCATTTCAATTTTTATTAAATATATGGAAATATAGAATGTTTGCAACTGACTCCCTTATAAAATATCAATGAATTTATTGTTATGTAGAAACGACACATTTTATTTTATTTTATTTTTTTACAGGTGGTGGTTGTCTTTAGAAATTTGTATTGCCTTCTCTTTTTTATCCATGTTACCAAGGTTACCCACAAATCAACAAGTATAATTTATTATTTTTTGCAAAATGGATATATTTTTTGTTTCACCCATTTCAACACTTTAAAATCAAATTTTTTTAAAATTCTATTTTAACGCACGCCTAGACTATGATACATATATATATATATATATATATATATATATATTATATTTTGTATCAAATAATTTAATCAATCATATTTATAAAAGATATTTACATTTAAAAGCATTATATAAACAAAGTTAGTCAGTTAAAATAACTTCATGATTTTTCTATCCCAAATTAATATCGTTAACGAAACAATCAAATATTCGATTGATACTAATTTTTAATACTATATTTATTTTTCTTGAAAATTACAATTCATATTTTCAACTACCTACGGTGGTACAAATTATATATCTTTATTTTGGTGCAAATACAAACTCCTAATATCTAACATATGTCGTATACATATCTATTTGTTATCTACATATTGCTTGTTTCTAAGTTTTTTAGACATCAGTACATACTACCTATCTTATCCGAAAACCAAAAAGACTAACACTTTATCTATTATTTCTAATAACTTATTCCGAATATAAAAATGTTAATTAAAACAATATTGGTGATATATATTTTTATTTCAAATATAAATAAAATAATAACCTCTAACAGTCTAACGTATGGACTATGAATACATAAAATAATTGCCGATACGGAAAAATATTGATAATACGAGTATATCAGTCACGTTTAGAATTATAATTGTTCCCTGATTTCTTATCTAAATTATTATTTATAAACTATCTTTCTTTTTAAAAATTCTGAAGATTAAAAAACCCATTAAGGTACGGGTTTCCCATGATTTCCATATTATATTATTATTTGATTTTATACAACTTTTTAAAATGATTGTTATTATTTTAATGGTTTTTTATTATTGGATTTTATAAAACTTTTTAAAATGATTGTTATTATTTTAATGGTTTTTTATTAGAATTGGGCAGTGTACAATGTACATACACTATGCATGTGTACTTATAGTTAAAAAAACCGTCACGAGTGAGTAGGTATCCTACTTGACGGTTCTATAAACTTTACGAAAACCTACATATCGTTATACGCTATATAGTATTTCATACCACTATTTATTGATTATAATTACGAATTTATGACTATATGAATTGAACGTAAGAAATAAAAATATCATGAACTTATACTCGTACGTTTAAAATCAGCAAGAGATGTTCGTTCCTAGTTCCAATATACGACAAATCGTTAAACATTTGCAAAATATACTCTGAAAAAGAAATGAATATACTTATATAATATATAGAATAAATAGTGGTTTAACAGTCTTTTTTTCACAGAAAACCTGCAACCGAAATGAACACTAAATTATATGGTCCGACAATTGTAATGTATTAAAAAGACTCGTAAAATTAATAATAGGTATTTAAAATTAAAGAATAAACTAAATTAAGTCATCTTTTAAAAATTATTATTGAAAACAAAAATTATATGAGAACATGCGAGACATAGTTACAATACGTATAATATGTAATAATATCTGCAATTACAATGGCAATTACTTAAATCAGAATTGTGTCTCACTATACATTTTATGTTTTTATAATATATATGAATATACAAAATCATTAAATATACACAACACTGATTTTAATTATCGACTTTCATTTCACAGGTTATCATCTTTCTGTAGAATTTGCGATAGTTAATTTATATACAAATATACTGAGTATGTATTCGCATTGAAATTATATTATTGTGATTAGTCTAGGTGACTTCATGTTTACTTATATGTATTTAATATATAAACAGATTGGGCAAGACGAGGTAGTATGAACTGCGACTTTAAAATTCAGCGTGTATCATAATGATATATCGTATTTACGCGTCGATAATGACGCTATTTCTAAATTTATGAAAATGGATCATTTGTGTCTAATCATAATTAAATCGTATAATTATAATTATTAATGTTACGTAACAATATGTACTCAATTCTGCTGTTGGCGAAATGTGAACGAAAACATATTATATATTGATCTATCGTTTTGTGTTTATTAGTATAAAATAAACATGATGATTATATAATTATATTTAAATCTTACACAGGTATAAATGATTAATTGCGAATCTCTACACAATCGATCAGATGAAAACATGACGTGAGAAAGACAAGGACGTTTATGAACAAAAAACAATTTATAAATACACTGTATTATGTAACCAAAATAAATGTTCTTTCCTATATATGTATAGAATCGAAACATGTTTTCGTGTATTAATGTACTGTTGTAGTGTTGTGATATTTCACATTCAATGAAAAGGTTAAAATTTTAATAAAAAAAATACTGTAAAGTGATTTGATAACATTAATAGTTGGTATCCTATTATGTTGTACGACAGTTGTTTAGACTTAATACACATTTTGATATCGTTATGGCTGTATTTATATTTTAATGCTGAATGGAATTACCATATAATGTATGCAATATGCATGTATGTTAATTTATTCAACGGTGAGCACTAAACACCGATGTTTCGATGCAACGTTTAGTCGTTTGTCTAATTTCCAAGGTACAATTTTATCGTTTCGAATTATATATGCCATTGCTAAAAATGTGAGTTAAGATCAGACAGCACATTAATAAAAATTGGTAATATTTGTATTTATTGCGACGTGCGCTTTTTATTTTATCGATGCTTTTCGCTAGACGAGTCGTATATCTTGTATTATATATTATTATGCGTCACACAACAATCTAATACAAACGCGTGTTAAAGCTATTTCTTAACGCACCGCGCGTATTATCGCGGTACGGAACAAACTACCTATAAGTTATAACTTATAAGTTATGTTTTTGGTCATTCGAACACTATACATAAGTATCGGCTGTGGAAATATCAAAAATACTGGTGTGTTGTATACATACTAGGTGTCTAGAGTTGTTTATGTGTTTTTTTCTTAATGCAGTTTGTCGGGATTATAAATGTGTTATGGCTAACAAATTGACCTTGCGTAGTTCCAATGTAATTTTCACTTTTATTTCGTCCAGAGAAATGAGCTGTCAATAGGTCAACTAGAAGATTCAATGAATTATCTATAGTTTTTAAAATATAAATGTGATCATTATTGTTACGCCACGATTTAAAAACTTAACTTTAATTTATGTATGTTTGTAACCATGTAAAGAAATCGAACTGGAAACGTGGAATAAAATGTATTCCTCCATTATATGCATTAAGAAGTAGTCGTGAGGGTACCCATTTCAATAAGTTCATGAATAATATTATAGTACCGATCCGAGTGAAAATTAATTGCACTGCAATTTGCTTCGTCGGTATATTTTATCAATAATAATGATGACAACATAACTGCAGCTATGAATCTAGAATAAATTATTTTTAAAAGCGTTTGAATTGCATATCAGTATACCTATAGGCATATAGCTTAGAACGAAGTACAAATGATTGGTCGCACTACTCGGAGTCAAAGTTATTTTTTTGTGATTTCCAAACATTTAATCAAAAATATTGAGTATAATACTAAAAAAAACTAATAATTAGTATACTTAATTTCAATGTTGAAACTAGAAAAGACTCTCTCCTCGCAGGTGTTAAAACTACTTCACCAATACAAGGAGTAGTATTTAAATGTATAGTATAACGACTTTTTTCACGTTCACTATATAACTTGACCTTACAAAATATATAATATTTAACAATTTTGATTCCTCTGTACTCATTCGGTCGATAGGTTTTGTTAACAGTCCAAGAATTTCTTAACGAAAATGCAGTAAATTTTTTTAAAAGCATTTTCCCTGGGGAATTTAAAATTAATTTCAACACGGTTTTTGTAATTTAGCAATTCTTACAGACCCGTCACGTAGAAAACAACGCTATATTTTATAACCAGTGGCGTAGTTTCGTCGATGGGGTGGGGGGACGGGACGTGACCTAAGTGGCGGCTTTGGTGCGCGCTCCCGCAACCGCGGCCCAGCAAGTGTATTCGGCGGGTAGTGGTGGGGGCTGTAAAATCGCACGCACGGGATCGCGGGGTGGACGACCAGTGCAGTCGCCGACTGGAAGGCAGAACAACCGAACGCGATCGCTGACCATCGGCTCGAATGTCGAACGCGACCATGGCGTTGTCGGCCCCGGACTCGGCCACCGGTGGCAAATCACCCTCGTACCTGATCCTCGCCACGCTCGCCGCCGGCGTGTGCGGCAACCTGCTGGCGCTGTTCGTCCTGAGCAGGATCCGGAACAACGCGGACCGGCGGCACAAGTTCCTGCTGCGTTGTCTGGCCATCAACGATTGCGTCGCGCTCGCCGGCATGCTGGCCGCGACCGTCGTGAGGACCGCGTGGCCGCAGACCGTGAACAACGTGTGGACGTGCCGGTACATCGTGCTGTGGCGATTCTTCGGGCTGGGCTCCGGTTGCGTGGCCGTTTTGATGGCCGTCGAACGGTGGCTGGCCATCACCAAACCGTTTTTCTATCAAAAGGTGAGCGCTGCTGAATTGTATATTGTTATTAGAACGCAGATTTTTATGAGCTAAAAAGTATCGAAATATGACATTAAGCAATTTGCAGTAAAAAACATGTAAATATGGAAGACAATTTTTTATTTAAAATTTACCAATTAACCAACTTTTAGTAATTAATTACTTAAATACTTAATGAAAAAAGAATCGTAGGGAATTTTCTGAACAAATTAATATGCTTAACATTTTATTCATTATTTAAATGAACATATTTTTAAAGACCGAGAACGACCGTTCGGCATCAACTGAAGTTGATGGAACATATTCGAAGCAACTGAGTATTGTCGGGTCTTGATAAATATCTTTGAACAGTACTGCATCAATTCGTCTCAGAATTTTCAGACCTATATTTCTATTGGGGAGTTCGTTTAATTTTGAGCCTTTCGATCCTGTAATAGAAAAGTTTACATCGTAATCGATTATTCATGTAATCTTAATTTCAGTTATTATATAATGCCAACAAAATAATATTTAATTTATTTTCTACTTGACAAAATATTATTTTATACATTTATTTTTTTTAACTTTCGCTTCAATATGCATTGAATTTTGTATCCGTCAATATGCAAAATGATGAAATTACCATTAAATATACAGAAATATGCAACAAAAAAAAATTAACATTAGATTCAATCTTTTATGATTCGCGAAGATAACTGACAAAAATCCAAAAAAGTGAAAAGGAATTAAATAAGCAATTGCATAGAAATCCAGGCTCTAATTATTATCATATTACGTACGGGTGTAACACGATTGCGCTTCATGGAAAATTGAGCGAAGTTATTTAAATAATTTACTAATATACTATTTAAAAATAATTATACCATGGGATAAAAATAATTTTTCATGTATATAATAACGATGTATAAGGTTTCCATTACTGATATCTTATAGGCTATAGGCTGTATTGATGTAAAATATATTTTTCTTAAAACTAATTATTTCCACCAATTGTATGAGTCGGTAGATCTTCAGAGAAAGCTAGAACAATCAATGGGCCAGAATCATTCCACCGACATTATGACTCTTAATTTTACACTTCACGTCCTTAAAATTATCAAGTTATTAATACATTGTTAGGCTTCCAAAGTGAAACTTTTTAAAAATTAAAAGTATTAAAAAAAATGATATGACCAAATATCGAAAGAAACAATAAGGATAAATTGATATTGACATTGCAAACTTGGATAAAATTGGAGCGAAATGAAATATCGATGTTAGAATATTTGAAAGTAATGAGACCAAGATTTTGTAATTTAATAACAAAATTAATATACTTAAATAGTGTTTTTTTTAGTGTATACACTTGTCAGCCCTAATCCTGAAATATTGTTAAACCTTGACAATAATTTAAATTTCTTGTCAGTCCTTATACCGTAAAATTAGGAATGAAAATTATTTTGAGGGAAAAAACATAAATATTATTATATATTCAACGGAGCGCAATCATGGTGCACCGAAAACATACAAAGGTAGTAAGGTGTGTAGAAGATTAGATTTAACTTGGACATAAACGATGAGATTAAACACGACACCACAGGTAAACCTCAATAAGTAATAAAATCTATTGTAACCGGTGGACCGGTTGAGTCGAAACCGTCGTCCATATCGGTGAACAGACCGTGAATAGACGTCTCACCGCTTTCTTGAAAACCCGTGGTGTCGTATCTTGTTCAAACCATTTAAAATATCAAGTCCAACTGAACAGAAAGTTACTAATTCGAATTATTTTGATGATTTTTCTTTATATGTTAAAACTGAAACGTAACACGTATAACTTACTACAAATTCATTCGGTATTTCTTTAATAATTTCTCAATAATTTTAGGTGTAGTGACATCCCCCCCCATTAAGTTACAAAAAATTCAGTCATTGGTAAGTCACTATTATCAAAATCTCCTTATGAAAAATACTGATTTGCGCCTAATTATCGCTTTAATCAGTTCTAAATATTTTTTCGCCTATACGGGACAATTAAAAGTGATTTCGTACACAAATCGTTTTATCATTGCGGACCCCATGGTTGAAAAACGATAGTCAAGTACATGAGTCAAATAATGTTAAAAATATTTAAAGATGGATGGATTACTAAAGATTTATGTAACCAGTGATCGATTTAGTACGGAAATATTAACATTGACCTGATACGTTTAACTTAAATCGAGCACTATCGAAATAACATTTTAACGTAACGTTCCGTTTAATGTGTACCGACTTTTATCCGTCAAATTACGTTTGGTCAATACGCTTTTCGAATTATTATTACGCGTTCAATTATTTATTTTAGCTGAAAGATGTGTCGATTGTCTCTGCATTCTTGGAGTGCCCACTACATAATATAAGGCGCACGCTGCTCCGTGTTTGTTTGTATTGTGATTTGTGGCATTAATGCATTAAACATTTAAACGTGGGCGGATACTCGCTAGAACACTGTTAATATTATACGCGCGTAATTTAAGAGATTATACTGTACGTTATGAATTATAATACCATTACGAGGTATTATGACGTATGTGTATATTTTTGGTACACGAAATGAAAACATTTCGTGCGCAGATATTATTATTGAGTAACGAAACGAACATATGGCTGATTGGGATCTAGAAGCCATTTTAAGAACAATCAAGTGTTTGAGCCGTTTGAGGTCTACTTTGCGCTTCTATGCTGTAATTTAATACTTAATCGTAACACTGTATAGACAATTATTTTAATGATTGTACGTGTGTATTATTATGATAAATAAAAAAAAATTAATACCATTTGTGGTTTCAGCATATAACGGAGAGCTTACTGAAACGAATAACGATCTTACTTTGGTTGGGAGTATTGTGTCTGGTGTGTGCACCCTTCTTTGGGTTCGGTAAATACTGGAATGATCATTTTCATAAGTGCAGCCGTATTCGGGATGCTGAAGAGTCTTTGGACGTGGTTTACGCTTACTTGTTCTTCAGCTTTGGTAAGCATAAGCGACAGCGCTCAAAAAATAACTATTGTGTCAATGATATAAATAATAAATAGTGAGTAGAAATTATCATGTTCATATCATTATCACCATATGCAATCACATGGCGTACAACGACGTACAAATATATAATGGTAGATTATCGAATTTTTTAATTTTTTTCAGGTGTATTACTGTGCATCGTAATAACCTACTCGAATTTGGGCGTTATAAAAGCATTATGTACGAAAGACAGAAGCAATCACGTTAAGCTAAAAGATATTTCAGCTGATGCGAGTAATGGAGCGTTGGCTCGTATTGTGGATCGCACCAACGAAGAAAGATTATTCAGCTGGCTTATGTTTTTCTTGTGCCTTTCATTTGTCGTATGTTGGCTCCCGCAATTGGTACGAACGACTGGTTTGAAATATAATAATTATTCACATCAATTTACGAGTAGATATAAAGGGTGACTTGTAGAACCGATTAGATTTAAAGTAAGGCATTCGTTTTGTCTGGATATTGGAACATTAAGAATTATTCATTTAAATCGATTAATATTTGGCGTACAATTGAAATATCATTAAAAAGCAGCAAAATAAGTACATTTTTAATGGAATTACATCAAATTATAAGCACGAATTAGGAGTTTTCAGTTTTTATTGAATTAAATAAGCAAAAAGTCAATGGATATACAAGCACTTATGATGTTATTTAAGTTTACAAATACTATTTTTTCATTAAATACAATAGTAAATTAAAATATGAAAAGTATGCACAAACTATTCGGGATTTGTTATCTTATGTATTCGATGTAAACAGATGAATAATTTAATTTATCATGAATTCATGATTCATGACTTGTAAAATCTACATAACCCTATGTATAAATACCTATACATGTTATCTATAACGTTTTTTTGGTAAACTTTAAGCCAAGATTAATAGATAATCGCACCAATAGATAAGATATTTTTTGAGTTGTTAACATTGACTACCGATACGAAGTGCAAAATTTTTATTAAAATAAAATTTGATTAAATAACTGACATCAATTTAAATATTCTAAATAAGCAAGTATTAATATATTTTTTAAGATGAGACCGACAAAATAGGTTTTTTTATTAATCATTTTATTTATTAAGTGAGCATTAATTATTTATTTGGATACTTTTTATCATTTTTATGTGTTAATTCACTAAAAAGAAATAGCATTCTGTAAATTTACAATTGGTATTTTTTTTTTTGATTAGCCTTATTACTGAATATAAATTTATCACAAAGTTCCTTGAATTGAACCGAGATTCTACAAATGCCTGATTCTGGGTACTTGACTTAATTAATAAGCATTTTGCAATTAAATTTAACTAATAGCATAATATCGCAAATAAATAATAAAAAATTAAATCCTTGTGGCGTGTTCTCTAGATGTCCATTCCGCTAGCCAAATTTGTTAAAGACGCAGCCAAACTGAAATTGTTCTACAAAGTTGCTGACTTATTATTGGTCTTGCACTTCTCGTTGGACCCTTACTTGTACGTACTGCAGCAATGGAAACTGGTTAGTTCGACTCTAGTGCGGTCGAAGAACGGCACATATTCCAGAAACAACAACACGACCGTTAGTGACTCTAGCGTGACGAGAGCATCGGTAATTTAGAACCAAACCCAGATGTCAAAGTTGCACCTTTACATTTATCTACATATGTTGTTTATTAATCAAAAATATAGTGTAGAATGTTAGGTTAATATTGTTTACTTTAATATGGTAGGTAAAATTTATTATTTTGTAGTTATAATTCATTACCTTAAAAAAAACCGATACATAACACTTATATCAGGTTGTGATATTGCCTGATTATATGAGATTTGAGTGTGAAAACATATTATCTTTTATGTATGATTCGCAATGCTTATACTTTATACAATTATTTTCAATAAGTTTTCGATGAGAATCAGTTAAAAGAGTTTAAATAATTTTTTATGAATAAAATCCTTAAAAAAGCCAGCAGCTGAAACGAAATGAAAGTATTATTGTTCCAAGGATATGATATTTATTTAAATATCGTGTAATATAATTTTACAAGTTAAAGAAAATCATTAAATAAAATAATTTAAAAGTCCGGAACTACTTAAAACTAAGCTAAAAACCAATAATGCAATAATGCATTTAGTATTATTACTTGGGTATAAAATAGTTATGATGCTATTTTTAAGAAAATTCCAAATTTATTTTTATTTTCAAAGATAAGGAGAAATTATACTGAAAGACTTATGCCAAAGACTAAAGATATTGTTTTTATACTAATTATAAAATATGAAATATTATACTTCACTACATCACAAATTGTATGGCCGTGCATGTTACTTAATTGTATAAGTAGGTTTACAGTTAACGACACTAAATTTAACTTTTAGTTCTAAGTATGATATTTTAATATCAACCAACATCATATTTTGTAATTTTTTTTACTTATATTGAATCATGTTATCATATTTAATAAAATAAATTTTGTATTGCATTCAAACATTTATCATTCAAAATACATGTTTGGTATAATATTTTGATCTTTGTTTATGTTTGCTGAATATGAAGTTGTATTAACTTTTCATTAGCAGTGCTATAGAAACATACACAATGAGGTCACGTGGACAAACAATTGAAATCATGTACTAATAATGTATAATAACGTTTAAATAGTGGGGTTGTTGTCGCCGATCGGAGTAAGGCATCTGTGTCTAAATGCACAGTTACAAGTAAAAAACTTCAAAGCCGACTCCCGACAATATCGTTTTTCATATGGGATGACCGTCGAGAGAGAGAGAGAGAAAGACAGAGACAGAGAGAGACAGAGAGAGACAGAGACAGAGAGAGAGAGAGGGAGTGATAGATATAAATCACCTATTCTCTCATCTACATGTAACTCAATATGTTCACGTGTTCCACCACCCATCCGAAACCTAACTGTACCAAAAACCCACACGCTGCGCCAACGACCTCAGTTGCCGAGGGCCCTCGTGTACAGATAGATCGATAAAAAAAATGTATTCATTTATAATATAATAGTATGTGATAAGGTCTTAACTTGACTGCGAGCATAATTTGTTCATTACCAAAAATAACGTTATTTAGAGTGTACTGATGAGTCATTGGCTTTTACCGCGACAAGATTTATTGTATCGCGAACAACGGTATTATATCTTATTCATGAATATTAATGTTCATGTCGTATTGAAGGTATCAAGTACGGCGTAAAATGTGTTTGCCATCACGAATGTACCTGAATTGCCTGTTCTATTCGCCGTATGTTATTCTTATCGTGATACAGCGACCTTTTGGTTTTTTTTTGTTGCGCGTCATAAGTGTTTTTTTAGAGACGTTGGTAGGTGAATACAGACCTGTAGCAATATCATATTATTATAAGATCTATTGAGTTAAGAGAACCCTGCGAACTGAAAACTGATACAAAACGCACGTATTCATCGTTTTAATAAATAAAATCTGTACCACGAGTCGCGACATGTCAACGCGTAATTATAGTTTTATATCAGATGCTACCTGAAATAAATAATGAAAGTCGACGATCGTCTGTGATCGCTTATCATGATAAAAAAATAGAATTATCACCCTTTATGTAATTTCTATTTTAATTATTTTTGCTTAGCAATAAATATCTGTTACGTTACTGTTGGATTTTATAGTTTTATTGGTTTGAGATCATAATGATTTATCATCGATCTTCATCAGATATGTTAATGAACAAAGACAATATTTATACAATGTTCAAGCCATGGTATGGTAAAAAAGTTCAACTTCAATATTTAAATCCTGACTTTGAAACTTGAAGTCAACAAAACAGTCCCCAGGTAACATTAATATTCCTCATTATTCATGAATTAGTTTTCTGTGGTAAAATGTGATTACAGTTATAATGCTATAACTAGAAAGTAAACACATATAAATGTACCAGTATTAATAAGTATAAATGGCCTGTAAATATTTACTTTCAGTATTATTCACTATGTATTTATTTACAAGTTCGGGTGCACATCGGATATATAGTACAAATTTACAGTGCAATTATAATAAATATATATAATTACGCAAAATAATTCAGAGAAATCATTGGTAATTATTGATAACCACATGCAAATAATATTGAATTCTCTGTAATGATATATTTTTTTTATATTTTGCACAAAATAATAGACAAAGAACGAAATAAATTATGCAATATAAATGTATACGAATGTTAAAATAAATAAATTAAATCTAGAAAATTAAAGAAACGAAAAACCATTTAGTTAATATACTTGTTTATATATAATATATATGTATAATGCCATTTTTGTTTCATTTTCAAAAAATTAAATTTGAGAATTCCAAATCCAAAATTGTACAATACCAACGTAACATCTAAAAAAATTAATATTAGAAGAATATATGTATGTAATTACTTCTTATGTAAATTATGATGGAGGTAAACAATTTATTTTTGTTTCTTTTTTCATATACAATCACATTTTTTATGACTGCATTTAACTGTAAATGTACATTTTTAAATAAATAATTCTGCGATTTAGTTTAGTACCATAATTGTTATTTATATTTAAGTAATAAAGACGAAATCATGAGTGTACTATAGACTATAGAGTGTTTGCATTTTTATCGATAAACATTAATAATTTCATCCGGAGAATTGACTTTATCTAAATATTTTAATCTGTAATAATATTATTTATGATGTTAATACTTTAGAACATTTTTGATTCTGAGTGAAATGAGTTATGTATTGGTCATACCTAATGTTTGTTTTTTTTTATTCTAGTGATATCATCATGATTTTTCCCAGTAAAACTTATCCTATAATCAATAGAAGTGTATGTTTCCAATTTTAAATGTTGTCTAGTTGGTGCATTAAAGATGTAATTTCTTGAATTTTTTAACATTTTTCCTAAATTCTACGGAAAACTGACGAAAAATTGCAAAAAAAAACGGCAACATTTACGGAATAACAATGCGCGCATGATTTTTGGACGGTCGGTAAACGATCAGATTGGATATAAAAAAATATGGTTTGTTGTCGCCTTAATATCAGCTATAGGTGTAGTAGGCTGTCCGTTGTTGTTGTTCTTCCTGAGCAGGATCAAAAGGAAAGGCAATAACGAGAGACATCGGTTTCTGGTGTAACGTCTGATCGCCAACGACTCGCGACTGCTCGTAGTATTGCGAATCACGTCCGTCACCTAATCACGAGTTAAGGTACAAACGAGTTAAGTCAAAAAGAAAATTATAAAACAAGGAAACGCCGCCTGGAACGTGAATAATATTTATATAATTTAATACCCTTCTATTGCATATTATTTTGAACTGCGTTTCTGGATTTGGTTTATCATGGGATATTTTTATCGACGTAAGTCGCCTGTCTTCTTTAAAAAATAGTACAAATAAAAAAAAAAAATTGATATTTTTGTTAGTTTTTACCCATAATATCTCATATAATAAAGATTTTTGGATTCTTTTTAAATTATATTTTAAAATATATTATTTAAAATATAAGTTAAATTTACAATTTATTTGCTAAATTTGAGGTTGACAGTTGTACTAACTTTTTATTTGCGTAATATAAATGTACATAATATATAATTTATGAAATAAAATAAAAATTTGTATATAAAAATAAATAGTGTAATACAAATTTATGTGGTTTTAATTTGAATATATTTAACTCTGAATTATCAATGATATGACTAAGAGTGCAATCATGATTGACGGGTTTTTCCCTGAATACAATTTTTTGTACCGAAAACGATATTAATTATTCATGAATATTATTAAAATAATTCGTGTTGTATTGATAAGGTTTTAAGTACGGCGTAAAAAAGGTTTGACTTCATGAATGTACCTGAATTGCCTATCCAAAGTGCCGTATGTTTTTTCGTGTATCGAGATTTGCGTGGTATAATGGGTACCTTGCGTTTTAGATTCCGAGCAAGCGAAGAATTAATTGGTCTTATCATAATGTTTGTCTGTTATTATGATTTCAACTGGGAGGACTGGTTCCATTATCAATGTTTCTTGTTTATGATCCCAACTTTGATTAGATGAAACATTTGGAAGGCAATTTTTTAGGTTTTTGCATAAAATGTCTCATGCCGTTTAAATAATTTCGAGGTGATAAAAAAAAATGAAAATTTGATAAAAATATCTTCATATATTGTTCTTACTTGTGAAAAATAAAATTTTTTTTATTTTTAAACATTTGGAAATACTCAAAACTCTCAGCTTTAATATATGTCATAAAATTGAAATATAAAATTTACAAGATTCACAAGATTATAAGTAATTTTAAATAATAAAAAAGTTAAAGGAAAGTTGCAACATAAATCTTATAAGCATAAGAGTATTCAGTTTTGATGAAGTTCCTTGAATTTCCTCCTCACCTACGTTCTCTTATTATTTTTCGATCGTTGTAATATATTGTTTGTTGGGTATATTTAAGTGATTATAGGTAATAGTAAAACATCACAATATCATACAATCTATCGAGTTGAAAGAGTCCTGTGAACTGTATTTTATTTGTTTTTTTTTCAATTTAAGAACTTTAGTAATAAGCTATGTAATTCAGCTTGACAATTACAAGTATACAAATATATATATTATAATATATATCCAACAAGAAAATATAACCGCTCGTACAATTAAAATATCAAACATAATTTACAGTAATAATATAGTAAACATATATTGATATGGATATTAATAATTAATTTATTATTATTAATACAGAATTAGTTTATTTTAGACATTAATGAGGAGATTTTGAATGGATAAGATTAAAATGAGAAAAAAATTGTACAGAAAAAATTATAGAGATATAGTGCCTATAGCGATTAGTGCATTAAGAACTAAATAGAGGAGTGTTATTAGTGGTGACTGATTAGTGACTTGAGATTAGTGATAAAATATGATAATATAACAAGAAATGATCAGTGGGAGAGTTTTTATTGTAGGTTATTCCTTATCCATAAGTTTGCATTCTGGATTTCTTGTATAATGAGGGTGCTTTTAGAGTGATTTTTTTATTGAAAGCTCTCTTAAAATCTGGGCCCTATTACTGTATATTAATAGTAAACGCAGATATTTATTTTTGACATGAATAAAATCTATAAGATTATATTTCCTTTGGTAAAATATAATAATGCACATCGATGAACGTCGATGATCACTTGTTATGATGAACTTGTAAAATATACAACAGTCGTTTAATTTCAGGTTATTAATATTTTATTATTTTTATTTTGTAATAAATATCTCCCTACATTACAAGACTTTATAGTTTTATTATTTTAAGATCATAATAATTTATTATCGGCCTTCCACGAACTATAGATACCGACACTTTCGATATAACAATATAGCCATGGAATGGTATCGTAAAATATCTAAATTGTATGAAAAAAAAGACGTGACTTGGTAATAGTAGTTATCATTATTATTAAAAAATATATCTTCTGTGTAGTGCAATTTAATGTATAATGTAAAAACTTGAAAGTATACGCGTACAAATATTATATAATTAGCCAACCTATGGTTACTTTTAATGACCATTAAACAGATTGAGATTTGTTGTATGTGCCAACTAGGCCAAAATTTAATTATTATAAAAATGGTCAAATAGACAATATTTATTAGTAAGATAGGCCAGTGAAGCAAATGAGCTGAGGTAGCATATTGTAAATTAATATTTAAGACAGCCGGTCGGACGAGACCGGGGGATTGTGTGTGTTTCGGTTGAAGCATATATGTGTAGAGACTACGACACCACGCTTTATTTTGTGTTTTATTAATATAAGCTTTTGGTGTGAATTATTGTTTTATTTTGAAAACCCACCAACTCTTATTAATTGAACTAATATTTATTAGTTTTGATTATTAAACAGAGGATTTTGTCATTTTTTCAATTAATTGCAGTTTAGATATAAAATTGACAGAACATGGTTGGTTATAGATCATATGAATTACATTATTATTTCAATAAAAAATGTAATAAATTGTCAGTTAAATTAAATTAATATCAAGGTACACGTAATCACGGAGTATTAAAGACGTAAACTTTATTGGAGTAGAGTTCGTGGTGCAGCCATGGCGTTCGAGTGGGGGTACCTGAATTCCACAGGCGACAACGCGCTGTCGAGCGGACCATTGCCTCGCAGTTCGCACGAACGCATGACCACTGGAAGGTTGGAACACGATCAAAATCAGATCAAAAGTCGGAAATGGAAGGGAGTTGGTTTTTCGTCACTTTGATAACTATTGGTATAGTCGGCTGCTTGTTGGCGCTGTTCATCCTGAGCAGGATCGAAAGGAACAGCAACAATGAGAGACACAGATTCCTGTTACGTTGCCTGATCACAAACGACTGCGTTGAACTCGTCTTCTTACTCATCGCAAATGTCACAGTCATATATTGGCCACAAGCCGAGCAACACGTGTTTATGTGTTGCTTGCTCCTTATTTTGCGCTTCGGCGGATTGGCATCCGGTTGTGTGGCCGTTGTGATGGCTGTCGAACGGTGGCTGGCCCTTACCAAGCCGTTTTTTTATAAAACCGTACGTATTGTTTAATGTTTATATACCTATACATTGTTCTACGCTCTCGATACTATAGAGCAGGGATGGGCAACTCAATGCTACTAGAGGGCCAATTTTTTGTAAGTGAAAATCTAGCGGGTCAGAGAATTTGGGAACCAAAAAAAAAAAAAATCAATTCAATTTTTACAATTTATATTTATTTTTTATATTTAATTATTAATACATGTGCTATTTTACAATTTACATTTATTTTTTATATTTAATTATTATTTAAATCTACGTTTTATGATAAACGTTATATCGATATAATAATAAAATGATAAAATACAGAATAATCCTAACATCTTATATTTAAACTAAGCTAAAAATAGAACCTTTACCAGTTTAATGTCAAATTATTTTATTTAAATAAGAAATAATTTTCAGAGTTCTATAATACTTTTTAAACTATATAATTAATTCTGTATAATTTCAAACATCAATTTTTTATAGATTATTCATGTAAGTTATTAGATTCGTTGAACAATAGGTATTGTTGTGAACCGGTTGATTTTCACTGTAGTTAACTTATTGCTACTAAATGAATTAGGTTAAACAAACAAATTCAAACACGAATACTGGTAATAAGTATAAAGAATTATATATTTATTTGAACTTATAAAACAACTGTAAGATATTGACAATTTGATATACTGATCCCACACTCGTGAGTCCCAATCAAAGAGTGATTTTTGATAGCTTCCGAGTGTGGTTATATACTAAATTATACCAGGATGTGCGTCTGAGGTGGTCTATTATGTCCTTGATTAGAAAGGCCAATAGTTCTTAAGTGGTTGTTTCTAATCAGTACACCACTCGTAGTAATTACTTATTGTTTTTTTAGCAATACGTGTTATTGCTTTAGTAATACGTGGTATACTTACAACAGTATTGCTTGGAGGTAGGGTTTTGCTATAAATATATTTTTTTTATCTTATAGTCTGAATTAATTGTACTGTTAGTTCATCATTTGACTGGTTTGTGTTCAGATTAGGATTAGAGGCTTCATATAGAATTCTGTTATGTTATCAACAATATTCTATTTCATTAATACAGTAGAGCCTTGATAGTCCGGATGAATTCAGACTAAGCCTCGTCCGGATTACCGGAGGTTTTTCCTACTCAATTGACTAAGACATTTTTCTTTCCTTCGACTTTATTAATTGAAAATTACAAATATTATAAATACTACAAACATAAATTGGTACATGCATACATAGCTTAATTATTTCAACTTTTTGTTCTAAATTTAAAGTTACGTGTTTACGAGGAGCCATTGTAACAGTAATAGGTAATACAATTTATAAGACAACTCACTCGACAAGAAAGAAGAAAACGAACTGACGACCAATTTATAATTGCTATTTTTTTTTTTATAGGGACAGTAGGTAATAAAATTGACGAAATTGTTATTGTCGAAAACATATTTCATCGATTAATATTGGATTCCGGGAATTCCGAACAAACTGCCTATGTTTAAATATATTTATGGGCCGTCCGGATTACCGCGTTCACCGGATTATCGGGGGTCCGAACTATCGAGGCTCTACTGTATAATCAAGCTTATTGTTTTGTATTCAATTATATCCTCTACAGTCTACATCGTTTTTAAAATGAATTCGATCCCAAAGTATTTACGCACACATACAATCACACACTCCAGTATTACGTATACATTTGATTATTTGACAGTTGAATTTTAATATTAATTTTATTAATTCTCAATGATCTGCTTAACCATCTTTTGAATGAAATGTGCATACTGCATATAAATGTTAATATTAAGCTCTATTTATTTTATTTACCATGCGTAGTATGGAAGAGAACGACATATTGATATAAAATATTATTATACACTTCACGTAGATATTACATGATATATTATTTTAGATTTACATTTTAGTGGTTACAATATTTTATATAATTATAGCACATTACCTTTTCCTTACTGAAACGAACTGTCTTCACGCTTTTGTTGGCCGACATTTGTATAACCTGCATGCCATTATTAAAGTTCGGTTCTTCTTATATCAAAGGATTAAAAGCGTGTTATCAACTTCGGGATTCCAAAGATCCATTTGACGTGGCGTACGCTTATTTGCTCTTTGTTATTGGTAAGTACTTGCAAGTATATATTACGATATAGTATTGGTGAGAATTAATTATTTGACACTAAACATTTGCAGTTATTTTTTTATGTATTTAAATTAATAGATGATTTAGTTTTATTTGTCTTCTGTATCGTTTATGAAATACGAAAAAAGATATTAATAATTATATCGTTAATTATCTTTAAGGAATACAACTTTTTCGCATTAGGATAACTTAAATCCAATTACATATTATGGTTTAATTATATTTATTAATTCCAGGTACGGTGATGTGGATGAGTATAGCCTTCATGAATATTATCGTGATGAAAACGCTTTGTATGAAAGAAAAACACAACCAATCAAACAACGTAACTTGCGTAAGCAATGGATTGTCGTCGGCCCGAAAGGAAGAGAGAGCTTACGCCTGGCTAATGCTTTCTTTAAATTTCACATTTGTCTTGCCATGGGCTCTACAATTGGTAATAACCGACTATCTTTTTTTTTATGTTTACAATAGTTCATACTTGTAGGAATGGCAGAACAAGGAAAAATTTTTACGGATATAGCAGCATTTCGTCATGAAAATTAATGAATATTCTTAATGAAATTAATTTCAAAATAAATATGGATTTTTAAATATTTTTCCAACGTTTTCACGATAAATGCGTGACATGTCATTTTCATACAAGTATAGTATGATTTTTGCGATTGTGTGGTCGTGTACGCGATTTATCTATCTATATATATAAAAATGGAGACAAAAAATTCGAAATTGCATCAGTTGAGAACGGCTGGGCCGATTTGGCTCAAATTTTTTTTAAATGATAGAGAATGTCGGGGAGCGCGTTTATAGCATAAATTATGGACCTAACTCCTGTGAGTTAGAGATTTAGAGACAAAAACTGAGTTACACCTGTGGCGCCCTCTAGCAGATAAAAATAAAAATATAAATCTAATATATGAATGTGAAAATGAAAACCTTTGAGTGATATGTTCTCGGAAACTACTAAACCGATCGTTATGATTTTTTTTTTAAATTGAAGAGCTCATTGCGGAGAAGGTTTATGGTATTTGATCGATTCTCTAACTTTAAAAACAAAGGAGTTATCAACTATCATAAATAATGACCTGTTGCGTAGACTTAGTGGGTAAATAAAAAGTATTTGTTGATTCGTGGGTTACCTTGGTAACCAAAGAATTATATCTCAATATACAAGAGTTGTTGCCAGGCGATTTAGTGTCATACAAATCAATCGATACAATTTGGGATGGAACGAAGCTGTAAATTATTGCAACAGAGTTTTTGAAACCATTGGATTTTCCAGGCACGCTACCGCTCTATCTACAACTGAAAGTTGTATCAGTATCCGGTTTTTCATAATTAAGTACCTAAATTTGTCTTATTTGTGTGTGTGTGATGCCAGCAAGACGCAAAGAGGCAAATTTGAGTCGTCGAATAAATGCGGCTAAAAACAAGAGAAAGAGAATAGCGCAAAGAACGGAAGAACAAATGCAATCCGATGATATGAATGTGCGTGTGAGTATGGCGCAATTTTTTGAATTTCAACCATAAGAGGCACGAGCTGAACGCAATGAACAACGACGATTGGAGCAAAGACTAGCGCGCCGTTTTATTATAAGTTGTTATATATTTATACCCATATCCTATCTATTTCTTTCTTTCTTTCTTCCTTCTGCCTTTAAGATTATAAGACCTTTATTTTTACTGACTTATGCGATATTGCATTTCAAGTAATTCATCCATTCCATAGACCGTTGTGAGAGTGAACAATCGTGTTGTGAATACTGCCCTGTACTGTTTTCGTTATTACAAATTATTGTATACATTTATAATTTTAATAATCCAAATAAATTGTTTTCGTGGGCAATGGCAATGGCATGTAAAGGTATGGGCAATGGCCTAGATAATTCGGGTCATATACTTGCCAGTGATCATAACCCCCTTCGAAAGCTGTATATCTGATCGATGTTAAAGGATTTGGATAGAACCTAATATAATTCAGAATATAATCTATGTTGGTGATCTATAATTTCGATTGGAACACACCATGTTTTTCACACGGACAATTATACGCGGCATGCTCTCGAGTGGGTAAACCATCCAGTTTGTTTGTGTTAGCTAAAGATGGGCTAACAAAAAATAGTGTTCACGCTATAGCATTAAGAAATTGATATTGTTTGTTAGTGTTACTGTCGTAATTAATTATTAATGATATATATAACTTTGAGGATTAAATTATGATAAATTTCAAAAATTAATATTTGGTTTTTTTTTTTTGTATATTCTCTCATCGTTCACAGCGCTGCCTCTTTCACTCATTTACCACATCCTTACACAGTTACAATAAGTTAGTTATATTTTTTCTACACTATAAATTCCCTATAAATAATTTATATGGCAAAACAACGTTTGCCGGGTCAGCTAGTTTTATAGTATAATATTCGTGTAATATACATTTATAGAAAAGAACCATGTGGTCTTAAACTTACTATATTATTTACACCATTTAAATAATAAATTTGACAAAATGTATAACTTGTATACTTTTAACTTTAGAACATTACATTTCTTATTAATTTAAGATTTTAAAATTTTTAATTTTAAAACAATAATATACAATAATATTTTATTATATGTAGGTAATATATTTGAGTTACAATACCTAACATAAGGAAAGTTGCTTTACAGTTCTTCGATAAAAGCCGAATTGTATCAGCATAAAAAAAAAACTCTCATTATTCAATCTTATAGAAACCTATGTAAAAGTAATTTAAAATATAAACAGCTATGAAATAATTAATTTTTTTTGATGTTCTCGACAGATATCGTTTCTGTTGTCTCAGTTGTGCGATGGAGCAATAATGATAAAGAAGTTGAACGAGATAGCTGACTTACTGATAGTGGTACATTTCTTAATGGACCCTTATCTGTATGTGTTGCAAAAATCAAAATTGGTCAAATTGATATTTTAGCGGCCTATAACTACAAAGTGATCACGGATACAGCAGTAATTTCATAAAAACGTCGTGCATCATAGCCATAACTTTATAGCAATATCCCATAGACTATAGAGGATATAATTTAGTTTTTCTCTCCCCCGGGAAGAATTGTTAAATTTTTAATTTCTAATAATTTATCTTTCCTCGACAAAAGAGAATATAACAGCAATGGTTATTTATTAAATAAATGTTTAATAAAGTATTTACATAGTTATATATAGTTTTGATGGTCATTTGCTATAATTATTTTTTTTATAGTGTAAATAGTTAAATACAAATGAAGCGTTGATTTAACAGTGACACTGTACTTGTACCGGTTGAAGACTTGGAGTATGGAGCAAAAGCTGTGTAATTTTGATAAATGTGTACCTTAAATATCTATCAATCGCAGTCTATATTCGCAATTACGAGAAAGATTATAAAGAATAATCTAGTACTCAGCCTTGATTTGCAATTGAATATAATAGCTGGTCAGCAAATCATCGGTCAGAAATAAACAATAGATTTTGTTGAACTAAAAAATTAAAAATTTGGCACGAAAAAAATATTAGTAGAAAATTGATAAAAAAAAAAGCAAGGATAAAGTGAGAGTAAATCTGGTATTCAGTTGTAAATATAAAACAAAATTAAATGAAGTATAAATTAAAAATTCATTTTTCGTCAATATTCTCAATTATTTAAAAAATGTTGAGAAATTCAAAAAATATATCGTGTTTTAAAAAAAAAAAAAAAGCTCAAACCAATTTAATCAGTTTTTAATAAACGCTTCGCACTCATAATACTACGATTTCGTTGCAATACCGTCGGAGTGTTATCGATTTTTTTTTTCAATACAATTAGTGGTATAATATTATATAGTCATTGCGTGATTGGTAATAATAAAAAAAAATAAAAATATTTTATGGAAAATGGCAACGTGTCATGGTAAATTGTAAAATGGTCGTGATCGGCGACGGTTGCGTGTTCCGGCCGCCCCAAATACCTCAAGTACACTCGCGCGGAGTGGGGTTGCCGATATTGTGGAGGGTCGAGTGGACCCACGAGCGTACGGTACGCGCAGTCGGCGTTGGACAACAGGGACAACGGACGGATGTTGAACGCTCAAGAAAGAGAACAATGGATCGTCGGTGTCGTGTTGAGCGCGGGTACGGTCGGCTGCTCGCTGGCGCTGCTCGGCTTGAACGTGATCCCGAACAGAGGCGACAACAAGCGGCACAAGTTCCTGTAGCGGCGCATGATCGCCAACGGCTTCGGGGGGCTCGCCGGCCTGCTGGTCGTCGTGGCCGCGCGTGAAGACTAGCGCGGACTGCTCGTGGCGTTGCGGCCCTGCGGACTGGCATCCGGTTGCGCGGCCGCCGTGATGGCCGTCGACCGGTGGCTGGCGCTCACCAAACCGTTTTATTACCGATCCGTACGTGAGCCGCATTGTATATATTTACGCACCCAACACTGTTTGTAGACAACACAAGTACTAGCTATCCGTTGGGCAATCGATCGAAAATATTATTATTTTATATTTATCTTTTACAAGCCCGTTTAACAATTATTGTTATTTTCAATATTGTTTATCACTTTTGGTTTGGATCATCTTTTATCCGCAATAGAGTATAACCATTCTCCTTCTCCGGGATTATCCACGTGATACTTATCGATGCAGTCATAGTTACATGGTTATGTGATTCATGGGAAATATATATACTTAATAATTTCATAGATAACACTATATTATAAACATAATTTGTTTTAAATTTATCTTGGTAAAAATTGAACATATGGGACATATTTTTTCAACAAACCGTAAAAATTGACCTAAACTTTTTTTTTGTATACACAATCAATATTACGCTTACTTGCTCCTCAGGACCGATAAGAAGTAGTTGCTATAAATACTTGCAATTATATTTCACATTTCACATTTGTATTTATTTACAAAATAATAAACACAGTTTTGAATTCAAATCATTTAATACAAGAAAGTTTTTGGTGTTTTTTATGCCCACTTTATGTTCCTCATTGGTCGTATCTTGAGTTCCACGGGTGGTAATATTAATATTTATAAAAATCAAAAGTTAATTTCGTATTAAAATCGACTTTGGTGACTAACAGTAAATCGAATTCAACTCACGACCACGAGTATACTGAGTGAACTGCCATACAGTTATAATTCTTTTGTGATTACTTGATTACGAATTACAACTGCGTAAAAGATCATTTTCATAAACATCGTGTAAATATCTTTTCGTTTGATCATTGCCGATACATGGACTGAGATTCAGATCCGATTGGTAAAATTCGTTTCAGTATATTGTCGAGGCGCGTTCGGTCCGTTTCGTTTTCGAACGCAATCCGTTTGCGTAACCGAATGCCATTCTCGTGGTAAGCTCGCGATCAATCACACGGCGACGATAAAAACGCGAACAATCGGCAGTGGTGCCGTTTTGCCGTTGCTGGGTGGGGCGCTCGCTCGAGGCGCGTCTGCACAATATTATCCGTGCCCGTGCGCGGAGTAGGGGCGCTGATATTATTATGCGGTGCTGAGTTGGCCGTGTCCAGTGCTATAGTGATGCGCGGACCCCCGGGGCGGACGGCACGCGCGCGCTCGCGGGCAGCGGACAACTGCGGCTGGTGCCGGCCGGCGACAGGACGCACTTGATCGGGCCTCGGACGTCGAACGATCGGGGGAAATGGGACGAGGGATGGCGTTCGGCACGTCGAGCGTCGGTACGGTCGGCCGCTTTGCCGGCGTTGCTCGCCTCGAGCGGGATCCGGGACGGAGAGGGTTGCCCGATCACCGACGGCTTTGCGGCGCTCGTCATCGGTGTCGCGGTCGAGCGCGCCGGTTCGTCGTGGCGTAGCGCTTCTGCGGACCGGCCATCCGGTTGCGCGGCCGCCGTGATGGCCGTATGCCGGTGGCTGGCCCTCACCATAATCGTTTTTTTACCAATCCGTACGTGAACCGCTACGCGCTTGTTTGCGATAAGTAGACAAATATAAAGTGTTTTCCCCGTCTTTCCGTTGGACATTCAGACATTCAGTAAGCAGACGTCGTACGCCGTAACTTTTTGCAGTCATATCTGAAGAAAATAACTGAACCAGCTCTTTCGATTTGCCATCACTAAGTTAATATAGAATAAATATTAAAGGTTGGGGACCATTTGAACAATACCGATCAATTTATTATTTCAATTCAAATAACGTTTAACATATGTTTTGAGTATAAGTTAAAGCCTGAAAATACTAACGTAGGCAACTGAAACAACGTGAAATACACGACCATGTACCTACTATGTTATTTGAATCATTCCGTTACATGTGAAATATTATGCATCTCCATGACTTCATGAAATACACCACTGGTTAATTTTACCTCTTAATATAATAAATCGCGGTAATATCTCCGAAAATTGAACGCCAAGCAAAGTCAATTTGTTTCTTTAGCTACAAATTTTTAAATTAAAAACAAACAGGTAAAATTTTAAATGATATAAAATTAAGTCACTTTATATATCTAAAAAAAATATCACATAGTCTGGTAGGATATTTTTTTTATTTTTTATTTGTCGACACTGCAGATTATTGAATTATTGTTACTTAATTATCTAGCCCTACCCGATAACCCTCAACGAAGGTTAAAAAGAAAATGGTGTAGGGACCTTTTGTCCTAAATTATAAATAAAAAAAAAAAAAAAAATCCATACTAATCCGACACTAAATTAATACTATCACGTGCTGGGTGTTACCACTGGATAATTTCCCAAAATCATAATATTCACTGTTATTATATGTATTATTTTATCTCATCTAATTAATGTGCATATTGTTGTATAGATTGTAGATTGTCTTTTACCTAATAAAAAAAAAAAAAAATTATCTAGCCTCGTGCAGGTAATGAAAGCGATAATGGTGAGCATAAAATTATAGCTATAAATATACGACTGCGATAATCACAATAAGTCGCCAACAAATCGAATGCGGTAATGGTCTAAGTTGTAGTAATGTCGACGCTGGCAAATAAAATCAATATATTTATCCATTTTTAAATTGTTGCATTTATTTTGCTATGTTAATTATTCTGCATGATTGGCGGACCACAAAAAATGCACGTCTTTACCATTAGAAGTTGATATTTTCAGTGGCCGCACAGCTTAATAATTTACAAATAATAAATATGTTAGGATTTCCTTTTTTTTTTTTTTTAAAAAATTTCCACTGGTTCTCTGACGTGTAACTGTTTTACAGACCAAACTACAATTATTGAAAGATATAATAATAATTATACACTTAATCGTTTTCATTAAATGAGTTATCCGTTGATTTTGGCCGGATAACCTTTCACAACATATTTTATGTTAAATAAATTATTGATAGAGCATAATATTATGACCATAGATTTCTTTAATCTGTTGTGTAAATAAACTGCAGTTTTGTTTAACACCATAATTTTATTTACAATTGACAATAATAATTACAAAACATTTTTGATGACTGTACTGCAAAGTGTTGGGTTTTACGATAAGCGTTTTTAATGTCATCCGAGGAAATTATTTTATGAAAACACAACTATTATTGAATTGCAATAAATACGGTTGAAAATCGACCAAACGTAATTGGTGCTGTATCGCATTAATTTTAATAATTGTACGTTTTATGATTAAAACTGTAACGATAACACTTGGAAGCGTTCTTTACATATAATATGAATTATAAATGACGTGCAAATATAAACGTCTATGTACGGACCCGTGTTGAGTTGGATGGAGATTGTAAAGCTACTTGTTACTGCCTTTACTGCGTTTTATCGTAATTGGAATAATGAATTATGGACAATTAGGCTCTGTCATACTGTAAGATGTACAAAGCGTATTTAGTTAATAATTGGGATAGATAAGTGCGTATAATTCGCATGATGAGTATTCCGAAAACCAAAGGACATTTTACGTGCGAAATCCGCAGAAAAAAAACTTACTCGGAAGTTGAGAGACCATTTCTCAAAAAACGCTATTTATTTTTAGCCTTAACTATCGTAGCAGCTGCGAACTCGGCGTCAATCGACTCCGAGAAATCATAATAATATGTATATATATTATCAATGATTTATTAAAACCGTATCGACTGCGAATTTTATAGCGTGAAATAATCAATCTGAAAACCATGATGTAACACATGTCCAAGCTTTCCCACGTGGGACGATCCTATTGACGCGTATGACGCGAACCTCGTACATTATATTGTACCGTCGCAATACTCGCCGCACGTTCGCGTCGAAAAGGGACGACGATACACTCATGTGTGAACGTGACCGGAGTATGACGTAAACGGTGAAATAATTCCGTCTGGACGTGAAGCATGTACGAAACGACAAAGTGCTGAAAGGAACACTGACCGTTGAAGAATTCGGTACCGCGCGTAAAGGGGGGTTTTTTTTTGTCTTAAGTTTCCCGTTCCGATAAAACGGTGGTGAATCATTATTGGAATATTATTATCGTCGTCGACTTTTGTTCGTAATTCTTTTGACGCAATACGCTGCGCGCACGAGCCGTGGTATTCCGATACGGGTGTTGAAACTCGGCGTACACAAAACCATTACCGTGTACACGCTATAATATTATAATATGGTTGTTATAATATTATGACGTATACCGCAAACGTGTACGAATACCTCGAAACGTTATTTTTTTTTTTTTTTAATAACAGGACGCGCGCGCGCGCTAATAACCTCGCCTCGCCGTCGATTGTTTACAAGCGTAATATTCTAGCGATTTCTGGCCGATTTTCTTCGGAACGATAATGATATTCGGGGCGGTGTTGGGAGGGGTGGGAAAATAAAAGAGAAATAAAACGAGCACACACACACACGGTGTACGATAAAATATTGTAGTTTGTCGCACTTACGTAACATACGTGTAGCGGCTCTATTATCAGCGGTTCGATTTTTTTTTTTTCTCTCTTATTAATTCTATTTCTTATTTTTTAATTCCATCTCGTCGGATATCGTAGCCTTGGGCTACGACGTGCGGCTCGCTGCTTCCCGTGCACACAATGTGCGTGTGCATTAGCGACGCATGGAGTCCGAGCGCAGCGGCGCGGCCGGCGTGGTGGGTGGAAAATCGCGCGCTTGCCCCGGCCTTGGCGGCAGGGAACCGCGCGGGCGGACGGGTCGCGCAGTCGGCACAAGTCGAGAGCACGGGACGGTCAGAACGCGATCGCGACCAGAGATGACGAAAATGTTCGACGACACTACTACTGCTACTACCGCGGCCGCCGCCGCGGTACCACGCATGCAGGCGGCGGCGACGTTCGCGCAGAAGTCGCCGGTGATGGCGTTGTTCGCGGTCGGCGTGCTCGGCAACCTGTTGGCGCTGTTCGTGCTCACCCGGGCCCGGCGCGCCGGCAACGAGAGGCACGCGTTCCTGTTGCGGTGCCTGGCCACCAACGACGGCGTCGGGCTGGCCGGCATGCTGGCCGTCATCGTGGCCAGCGTCTGCTGGCCGCACATCAGGAACGAGCTGTGGACGTGCCGGTTGCTCGCGCTGTGGCGGTTCTTCGGCCTGGGATCCGGTTGCGTGGCCGTCGCGATGGCCGTCGAACGGTGGCTGGCCCTCACCAGACCGTCGTTTTACCGAACCGTACGTACCAACACATGCTATGCGCGCGCACACACGCTTGCTCAAGCTCACGTAAATGAGCACACGCGCACGTAAATAAGCACACGCACACGCGCACGTAAATAAGCACACACACACACACACACACACACACACGCTCACGTACACGTAAATAAGCACACGCACACGTAAATAAGCTGGTATAGGCTGCGCGCGTCCGCGGGAAAAGGTAGTGCGTAGCCGATAAATCCAATAGGTAACTCCCGCCGGCCAATCGGCTATGACTTAAACACGACATCGATAACCTGCAGGAGTTGTGCGCTGAAAACGTAATTTCCGATCATTTCAACGACGTTACCGTCGGTTCGTGCTGGTTAGTGTTCCGTGTTTGTTTACGTTCGTCTAACGCCGCGATTTACGTTCGTGTTTTTTTTATATTTCTTTTAATTTTACAAGATGTGTACAATCCGTATCCTAGGGCACAATAAAAGTACGTGATAGAAATAACACGATACAGCGTGATGGGAGAAGCCACCCAATAATCGTGTTTAAATAAAAAAATTACCCTATTATAGTAACACATCGATCGGCCGTCCAGTGACCAGTGCACGTGTATCTGATCGATTACAAACGTACCATGTAGTATTATCTAGTCGGATTATCAATTACGATTGCAAAACGATGTCGGTTTATTTGTGTACTTGGCAAGCCGAAATGATTGGTCCGTGGAGCATAATACCATAGTAAATATATATATAATTTTCATTTAATTTTACTCGACGCTTCTGCCGTTCGTTTTCAATCGAATGTATTCATTCGTTACTGTTTTATGTTTACTTAAGGCATGACGTAAGTGTTTATTTACATATTTAGATTTGATTTCCATTGATTTTTCATCGGTTGTTTTAAAAACGACGGCATACAACACATCAACTATTTCTTAAGTATAATCATTATTACTAATAATTGTTTGTTTTAACCTATGTATGATATCAATACATCGAAATGAATCGACGAGCAATTGTTAGGGACGCAACTAGGTTGGTAAAAAATAGTTACACGTTGGGACGCAAATAACCTATTTTTCCAAACCTAACTATCTTGCTATTTATGATCTCGGACACAAGTTGTATTATGTACCACTCTACATCCCGAACAGTAAACACTAAATTGTTTATAACGAGTTCTCGGCCATGAGATGTTTCTGTTAACTTTTGTTAAAATATTTGTAATTTTTTTTCTTCGTATTTATTTATTTTCAAGACAAATAACGGAAATACATTGCAGTATATAGATTTTTGCATACCTCCTGCTTGTTATTGTTAAGATATATTATCTAAATTACATGCTGTAAACTAGATATTCTAACCTATACTCGACGTGATATTCTTGTCTTTGAAAATATTTTGATATATGGCGTAATTTCCCACAACGATTGTTTTAGAGGATATTACATTTTTTCGATTCTCTTATTTACATATATTCCGACCGGTTTGAGTAAAAATCATGGGTCAAACGATAAGGTCTTCAGCGAAGCATATACATTTCCGCTTTCGAACGAGTGTATTAGCCGCAGGTGTTCCTATCAGTGTCGTGTATTATTTGGATATCTGAATATTTAAATTAGATATGCACAATCTGTTATAATTGTAATTACTTTTTTACTGCGGATTTTTATTTCATGCCAAAAATGCAGTTGTAAATTATGTTTCAAATACTTGTGCGATTGAACCGAATATAAAATATTATTGACGCAATAATTATCTTAGATTACCTGTATTACGAAAACGTGTTCGCGAAAAATTGTAATTATTTGAATTGTCTAGTAACATAATATTGTATGAATAAAACATGAAACTTTGAGAATCCTATAAATTCCAGATGATATGAACTGTTGATATCCGAAAACATTGAGTGTAAAAAATGTTCTTGATACTGCGATTCCTATAATACGTCCACTCAATCATGATAGCTCGATACGATTTTTAAAATACATTATACTTATGTTTATTCATATATAATATACATTAAGCATATTATATACAACTAATAATTATGTATAATTAAGTTACCCCAACTGAAAAATACGGTCGGTCTTACTTATACATTATGTTTATCAGAAATCAAAGTCAAGGTCTGTCCGTGGCAACACGTCTGGTTTGATAAGTCTCCGGAGACCGATTACAGCCGTTGATAAATTTTTGTACATTTGCATTTTTCGTTCATGTGAAGTACTCAAGACCAAGAGTTTATTACGCAGTACGAAACACGCTTCTCCGTGTTCGCATTATGTATGTTGATACGTTTTCTGATTAATTTGTGTATTCTACATATTTATTGTCCATTACGCGAATGTCGTATGTTATTTTATCATACGTCGTAATAGTATTGTGCGAATCGTGCAGTGTTTGATATAGTCGTAATTATAGGGCCAACATCCTAAAATTGAATGAAGGTTGTCTTCGAAAATCATTTACCATTAAACTTAGAAACTTATGGAGTAAAAAGTTTTAACACAGTTTAAATTATTTCACTAAAACATACTCTACATAAACGTCTATAATGTACATTAAACTCAGCTATATAGGTGTCGGGAAAAATCGGTGGCCCGAATGAATTTGTCCTAAGAAAGCGGTTTACCCAATAATCAGAATGTGATAAAAGAAAAATAATGCAACTAGTTTCTGGTAGTTAACGACATATTAATATAAGTAATTAGTGCATTAGTATGTTATTCACAGAATGTACTAAGTAAGAACAAAAATCGAATGGGTATAATATATTAGTATAAAATATAAGTATAAATAAATACTTAAATAAATACCTGGTGTGCATTGAAACAAAGTGATTCATTTTTGAAACAAAAAAAAGAGATCAATAGAGTTTTGCTTGCATCATTTACATTCTTCGGTGTGTGTGTATATTAAACTTGTTATTTACTATAGCCTGATTTGGGTTCGAAAATCACTCACTATGTTTCTCTTTACACTCCCAAGCATTCCCCCCTCTCATAGGAAAACTATCGAATACAATTTCTAAATATAAATGTTTTACATACGGTTTAAAAACAAAGATAGTTTACAAAACAAAAAAAAACCTCGTTCAGAGCATCATTGTAGTGCACTATAGTTCAGTGTATACTATGTATAGTGATATCATCATATTGATCGAAAATAAGTAAACATTATTTCGTATACACGCGCAACATCGAAAATAATAATATTATATTTTCTGTTTGCCATACACTCATATACGCATTACACATCGATCTGTTTTTTTCAAGTTTTTAAAACATCTAAACCCAAACCTTACCCAACCTTAACACAGTGTAAATTTCTTAGTTCCGCACCTCCAGTAATGTTTATTTATCAAATGTTACTGAAAATATGTATGAATATTTAAACACCGTGCCGATTATATGGGTTTTTTTACCAATATTTTAGTGATTTTAACAATGCATTTTTTTAACATCGTAAATATTTTTTATAAGTGGGTGATTATTTAAACGACATAATATAATTTTAAGAGTTAAACCAAAATTATTCTTACGGAAGCATAATCAATCAAAAGGGTTCTCAAGGTCTGTAATAACATTATAATCCGTGTTTTCCGTGATGTGTGGTGTATTTAAGATGGGCGAAGTGAAAAAATAGTGACAAGGCGTTAACCAAGCGTATTATATATATAAAAAAAATAGCCATAATGAATTTAATATAAAAGATGCTATTTTAATAAAAACTATAAAAATTACTGAAAAAAAAAAGTGGCACATCAACTTCATCATCACTCGCAGAATGGTTGGTTTATAGAGTTCATTTTAAACATACTTTTATTTTACATGCTTATAATGCAATAGTGGAATTGTGGTCACCGCATTGCAGTGGCACAAATAATTGGGTGGTTTCCGGACCTGGACCCTCCCCTTCGGCAATAATATTATAGTAGGTTCTATTGTAGCATCCAGAATTATATTCAAATATTATGTAATATATTATGAGGACTAGTGATATTTTAGTATTCGCGATGCACTTATAGTACTAATATAGTATATTATAATTTATACGTAAGTATTGACTGAAATAATATAAACTAACTTCCTGTTGCAATAATATCCTGTGAGTCATAAGGTTTATACTATATATCTTAAACGAATCAAAACATATATTGGGAGCTCAACTTCGGAAACGATATTAAGTATATTGGCTATATTCTAAACATACTCTGAGATTTACAGTTACGGTATAAACACAAAATGTTTTATTAATATATTTTAATTCAGAGCTTTTTTTCTTTTAGCTTTTTTATTTACTCAAACTATCTATACAATTTAGTATAATAAGCATAAATTATGATAAGATTTTACAATGACGTGCGGCTTTGAGTTTAGGAACCGCCCACTGGTGACACTTAGACTTTTTTATAAATTAAAAATGCGATTATTTCATTGATTTGAATGATAAAAAATTATGACAACAGTGATTTGTTGGATGAAACACTAGCATTAAATAGAAAACTTAAAGAAAAACGCGAATAAATAACATAATTGGGTGTGCTATTTATTTGTGTAATGTGATGGCTATCAAGTACAGTTTATTGTAAAAATATATTTCTTGACATTCTGTAATATTTATTAGGTCAACTGTCAATTAGCTTAATAGGTTATAACTTTCGACTTTTATCTTAAGTCCTAATAATACAATTGAACGTTTTTTCACAATAAACTGGAATTGTATTCCCAATGTATCAAAATTAATTTATATATTATACCAACATCGCTAATCTGTTTTCAATGTGAAATCAGTTATCTCTAAGGAAAACAAATAAATAAAAACGGAAAATATAATTGAAAACTGAGTAAATTTTTCAAAAAAAAAAAGGTCTTTAACTGGCTTTTATTCAAGGACGTTGTACAAATTGTATAGGTAAATTAAATAAAAATGTAAAACAAAAATAAAAATAAATAATTATACCGATTTAAACTATTGGTCCTTGCAGATGTAGTTTTTGGTATTATTTTTATGCGTTCGAAAACAATGCTTTATCAATGAATAATACTATAATGAAAACGTATGTGATTTCAGAATATTACTTGTGATGTACTAAAACGTACAGTATTCAAGCTTTGGTTTGGAATATTTTGCTTGGTGTGCGCGCCACTCTTCGGGTTCGGTATTTATTATGAGGAGGGAGCGGACAAGTGCAGTCGTGTCCGAGATGCCAAAGAACCTTTGGACGTGTTGTACGCTTACTTGCACTTCAGTATTGGTAAGTATTATAGTTGGGGAACACACAATAACATTGAAACAGAAATATGACGCCGGTTAACCTGTCTGTCGTTAAAGTGTAAATATACTCAATACTGGTACAATGCACTCGAAATACGTATTATTGATACGTACATTAAATACACAATATATACATAGATCTAAACCAATACGTGATTATAGAAGCGATCGGTGTCCGTATACAGTTTAGTAACAGAAATAAAACAATATAGTCGTACATCGTGTTGTTTTCTTTTTGCAAGGTATGATTTTTTGCATTACAATAGCCTACACGAATTTGGACGTTGTGCGAGTCCTGTGCACGAAAAAGAGTACTTTCAACAACCTCAACAAGTTCAACAGCGTGAAATGCATGAGCAATGGCAGAACAACTGCATCAGTCCGAAAGGAAGAGAAAGGGTTCACCTGGATCGCGCTTTCCTTGTGCGTTTTTTTCGTCTTATGTTGGATTCCGCAAATGGTAACGTACGACAATATTTCGATAAAATCGCTATGAATATCCGGACCTCTGTTTATAAGGAGTCTAGTTAAATTTCTCAATTTTTTAGGGAAAAAGTAGTTTCTAAAAAATTAACCGGTTTCTGATGTTTCTTCTTCAGACCTCATTGAATGGTTACCGTAAATATTCATTAACTACCATTATTTTACAGTAGATTTCAACCATCGTGGTACTTCAGCAGTTACAATTAACTTACAGCTATATTTAACCATACATATATATATATACGAGAAAATGATATTTTTACACATTTTGATCCTTCACCCAATATTGACACATAAGGATACACATAATCGTATGCGATTGCTAACGTACGCGTATAAATGTAATTACGTATGCGAATATTTTTTGAATGTTAACGATTTCAAATAATTCTTCATTTAAGAGTTTTACGTTGTATAAGATTTATTCTAATAGATAACTAGAAGAAACATAATATTTAATACACGTGTATTGTTAAGATATGTAGGTAAAAATATATTGGTTTAATAATATGTAAAAAAAAAAATTCTTAAAACCTGATACGTCAAATATTTCAACGAGTTCTCATTATTATATATACTCGTACGTATAAAGATTTCACAATGAAATTAAAAACTAGAAAAAAAAACTCTAATAAAATCTCATTAAGTGTAAATATAGACAATAGCCACAGACTAAAAAGAATCAATATAAATTTAATGAAGAAATAAAATCAATTTTAGTATTTATATATAGATTAGAAAAAAAAAAGACTGCTTGTATAGTATTTCACAACTGTTTAGAACTTCGAGATAATCGCTTTAATATGACGATATACTGATAATAAAATATGACAATACTGATATTTGCTATTGTTAAAAACCTTAAATGTCTTCATAGAATAATAAATATGTCACATATATAAGAGGGGGAAATCTCGTGCGCTTTTGGTTAAAAAATCTGTTTCCAAGTATTTGATCTTTTATGTCATCAATTGTTTAATTTATATAAACTTTAAAGCGTTAATAAATCACCGTATTCAAATAATGACTCTCAGTGAAGGTCAATGTAAATTACAGAACTATTGCAAATCTCATCTTATATAACTCAAAGCCAAATGTTAAAATAATATATTATTAAAGAATTATGTAAGTTTTCAAACACAAATATTGGTTACTTATTCCATCCATACAAATATAAAATAAAAAATATGCCTTATAGAAAAATATAAATATTTTATGCTGGTGAAAAAAATCAGACATTGTCCGATTTTGGACTTACAATTTTCATGAATAAAATAGAAAATGTTTTAATGCCAGGTTATATAGCTTAGGTTTTGCAATGCATTACATTTGATGGCAAAAAACATACATTTTTCTTATTCTGTTTAAGTACAGACGAACCTATACCTCGTTGGTTAAAAAGGTCTTACAGTTTACATACAAAAACAATAACTGATACATATATTGCCCTCGTAGAATATTTTATCGCAATCCACTCCAACAACCTGTAATCTGTTTGTACATGACTGTTAAGACTGTTTGTAACCACGACTACCTGGATTTGACTACCACAAGGGTAATTTGGTAATTTAATCATGTACATTGTCCAATGTAAAGATCGATCTAGTGATGTGATGAAACCGTTAGAAGCGCTTAATATGAATTCACCGTGAAGTCTACTTGTGATTGACTTTAAACGTTTTTTCATTTCATTGCAAGAACGTGGAAACCTACTTGTACAGCGCGGTAGGCAGAAAAACGTTCACACGAGGAAAATCTATCGCGGTAGAGTTTGCGGTGAATCTGTTTTCGAGATCATTATTCGGTCGTATCGCTAGACCGATCAGCATAATATGTTGGGTCAAAAAGATAAAACGTCTGAATCACTATTATACGTGTTCCAAGACAATATACTATCGTAGCACCTATAGTGGTTCCGTGGTAGCTGAAAACCTAACAAAATTAACAAATCTCATTCGAGTCGTGATCTACAGGTATCGATTCCGCTGACCAATTTTGTTCAAGACCAAGGAAGGATAAAGCCGTTCTATAGAATAGCCGACATACTGTTGGCAGTGCACTTCACGGTGGACCCTTTTGTGTACGTGGTGCAGCAGTGGATGCGAACGACGAACGTGGAAATCATCAACAACAACAACAGCAGCGCGAGGACGTCGTGCAACGCATCTTTGCTGCAGAGCATATGAGTCATAACAGCAACCTGTTACGCAGCAACGATTTTTAGTTAAGAACTAAATATAGAATAAATCATTAGGTTTATTGAAGTTGTCAGTTGGCAGTTGAGAGTCAATTTTATTCATGTAATTATTACTAAAAAAAAAAGGCCGGCTTAGTGAGCATTTCAGATTATCAAAGGGCCCAATATTACCCAAAACACTTTTATGTATTCACTTTGGTATATATTAACATTTCGTTCGCTATCATCGACGGTAACTTTAATTGCGGTCCCTACGCGCTACTATTCTCGAACAATACATTTTGGAAAAGAAACTGGTAACACAATAGTCTGAATAAAAATCATAAATTTCGGTGGAATAAAAAAACATAGTATTATATCGTATTTGAAACAATACACTTTATATTTCAAAATATGTTGTTGATACTTATGTCAGAAATGAATAGGTATTAAAATTATTTTAAACAAACGAGTCGTTAAATCAAAATAATCGTTATTCTTTCACTCGTAACGCGGCACGGAACAAATAACACTTTTTCATATATTTAAAGATTGGGTACCCGTTATAACACTTGTTACAGAGATAAAATTATCTAATTATAATTTTCTGAAACAATTATTTTTTTAAAATCTAATATATATTTGCCACGAAAGAAACTTAATTGCCAAAATAACAACAATTTATACACTCATATATATATATTATTGTTTTTTAACGTTCTTAACTTTTTAATATTACTTTTTTCTATTCTTTTTTAAAATGTATTATACATTTACCTAATCATTCATTCGACATTTTTTTAACGTAAAAAATTGAATCAATTATACGTATGTACAGTTTAGGAGATCGAAGTATAGTGTGACGGAGTAAACGTTGCTAAACGTAACTCATCTAAACTTTTAATACAAGTTAATCAATAACAAACTACTGGTCCGTCATTCAATTTTTATGTATTGAAATGTTAAGAAAAACATTTTGTTCCAGAATATAAAACTAAATATTATAATACTGAGCTTTAAGAATAAATATTCCCCATATACTCAAGTATATGATTATATACGTGACCAAACGCGTGTTTAAATCCATTGAAAACCAAATAATTTCTACGATATGATTTTATGAATTTCAAAAAGATAAAATTATAAAATATGTCGTATGGTTTGGATCAGAAAAAGATCCGCCTATGCCCTATATGGTTGGCGACATGTGTTGATCAATCCCAAACCGTATAAGGATGGACCGAAGAACGGTTGCCACGTGGTACAAACTATGACGCGTGTTTCTGTATTTAAATATTAAATACATTAAAGTAAATCGTAAAAACAAACAAGTGGGATTACATAATATCTAACGTCATATTGTTAGTTGTTACAAAAATAAATTAGTATTTATTTACACCAAACCGAGGTACCACTAATACCATGACGACGTTTTAAAGTCCCGGAATGTATGTCTGTGGTATTTGTGTAGATGTATTGATGGTTGTAGTTATAAGAATGTTTGATGTTAAATACCGATAAAAAAAAAAAGTTATAACCTAACATCGACAACAACTCATTGTACTATACTGCAGGTCTCAAATGTTATAGTATTATTAATTATTATTAATTATAATTTCGTTATTATAGATGTTGAGTGCTGATAAAAAAACATACATATATATATAATTTAACATCGATATCTGCTGATAAATCATCTGTCCTGCAGGCAATATTTAGCAAACTGGTCACTGAGTGTATAATTTGAATTTTTTATGTAACATATACGTTTAATTTTATACTACATTTTGATCGATATTAATATTACTAGATAAATCACACATTAATTTTCTCAGACAATGGCTGATTGTTCCTTGGCATGTATATTAATATTATCATGGTTTGAGTCTGCAGATAAAATACACAACACCGTATTATAATGTGTGACTCATATTATCAAACTAAATGTAATTATTATTTAAAACTGTTAGTAATTGAAAAATTACGAAAATTAAATTGTATAAAATTAGTCTTAATTGATTCGTTTCGTACAAAATTAAAACCCCACTGCTAAAATGAAATATTGCATTACATTTCATTACAGATTTCCATTCAATTATGATCAATGTGAAATGTACGAACAACCAAATGTTTGATAGTTATCGAAATTATCACTAAAATATGGTTTTTTCGTATGGTACATTCCGATTATTGATGCGAATTTTAAACATTGTTTTATATACAAATTTTTAAATTCATTTTTCATTAATAAAGTTTATTGAATATGTATTTAATTTCGTTTAAATGTTTACAACTTTTAGACAGGGTTTGTGTATTGGAAACTTTTCAAACACAATTTAAGAAATTCTTATATTTTACAGACTGATGTTGTTATAATATAGATTCTAGTTGGAAATATTATTGTTTCATATTTTAGTTTATATAAAAATCAGAAAAATATATTTTCATCCTTTTTTTTCGGTTTTAAACCTTTGTAAATACGTCGTCACACCATCGGGACGAACACAATTTTTTTATTTTACAATAAATATTAAATATTTCCACTATTTTCCAAGCTTATGAAATCAAATATAAAAAAAACGTAATTGTGTATCTATTACATTTCGATTCAAAATAAAATACATGTATAAAGTGCGCATAAAAAATATATAAATGTTATTAAAATAATGGGTTCATTAAAAATCATATAACAATGACCGATAAACTCATGGTCTGTTTTGGTCTACTGTTTTAAAAAAAAATTATTATTTATCTTATTTATTGAACAACATCTTACCGTTAATGCGCAAACATTACGGAACTTTTAATCGACTGAAATAACAAGTGTTGATCAACAAGAGAAATGCATGACATTGAAAACATCGAAAGTCAGTACGGAAAACAATAAAATAGTAGGCGGGTATGACGTAAAATCTATCGAGAAGTACATTCATTATACTCAACATTGCACTCAACCCTAAAATCAAAAATGCATACATTTTACGCTTTTACAGTAATACACAATTTATAATGTTGTTCCGCAAAATAGTTTTCATTTCTGTTACGAGGATAAATTAAATCGGATTCGATTGTTGTTCGGTGTAATAAAAATAGAGAAAACGTATGTAAAAAAAATTCCATGATATAGTAACCGTGGTTATGGGCGATAGCCAATAATATTTTATAGGTAATAACAACTGCATGTTCTACCGTTCGACGGGCATAAAGCACAAAATACAACGTGAGATCGTATATTGAAAAAATAAGATAAGATATGAGAATTTAAACAAAAACCACCCACGAGAGTTTTTAAAAAAGTTTACATTTATCTACACTCCCACCTCGAAAACTGACAGTGCGAACACTATCGATCACAGTTGTTGACTTACAGAACTATTGTTTTTTTCATGGCTCAACTACACATTGTTTCTATTTCGCCAAAACGAAAACCTCGCTCAACGCCTCTTACTTCTGTCTTCATATTCAGTCGATCCGGAAGTTTCGGTACGATTGCAGTATTCTGTGATAATATTTTTGTTCGTTAAATATGAAATAAGAAAAAACTTCGGATATTACGTATTTTATAAGTGTTGTAATGTAATTTTGTGATAGCAGTTTTTTTGCGCACTAAAAAAAAAATACTTAGAAATCGTTATTGAAATATAAATGAAAACCTAAAAAAAATTTGCTGAAATTCCACAGTGTACGCAATGAAATTAAATTCATTGCGGTCGCGGTGTTGTGCTGATAAGGAGTTTAATAAAATAATTTAAATATCTGTCGTTGAGTATAATGAAATATTAAAAATTGCCCCTAAACGTTGCGTAAACCATATTACATAATAACTTGACCAAATCAACAAGTGCTAATGGTGTTAAAGCACATTATATTATTATTATTATGAGGTGGTGGTGAACCGTTTAATAAAATCAAGTGACGAAAATAACACTGCGTTGCGATTAGAGCGGAGGGATAATTTACTGACCCGGTACGTTTCACTACTCACTTCAATCGCAGCATCGACAACTCCGCTACGGATTATCTATACGTATAACCACACCGCGGCCGGAGTCGGTGCCGGCGAATCACGACGTTGCCGTACTCGTCACGCAGTGGTCGGACCGATTATAATATGACGTAAACAAACGCATTTAAAGTGGAAAAAAAAATGATTAGATATCGTCAGAAGAATAATAATTATTGCGGCAGCTAGTTTTACCGAGCTATAAATGGCAGCAAATAAGTCGCTCGGAAAAACACGCCGCGCAGACGATCATTATAACGACAGATCGCGCGCAACACGTTTTTCTTCACACCAAGCGTCGTGACCTATCCCAAGTAGAGGCGAGTGTGGGCATTATAGTGATCAACATTAAGTTCCCGCGGCGTAATCGCTCCATCCGATTACCTTATGGATATGCCATTTACGGCGTACACCTAGTCACGACGCAACTTATGTATTATACATGCTAAAAACTAAAATTCCGTGCTTGATAGTTGATTATCGAATCGAAAATATTGTAATAAAAAAAGTTTTTTTTTTTTTATATCGATTCTGCAGTCAGGTAACTCATTAGTCTTGAAATATTAGCATGGGATCTCCGTGTGCATTCGTGGTGCTGCACCATGCCTGCAGGGCTCAAACCCACCCCTAAAAAAATATATTTCTTTGTACAGCAGTGGTTCCCAAACTGTGCTCCGCGGAGCCCTTGGGGCTCCGCAATGGTTTCTCATGGGCTCCGTTCGTTACACCACAAAAATTTAATAATTTTGTAGATTTCAATAATAGACAATGTTTTCTCCAGTTCTTTTAAGACTATTGTTTCCTTTATTCATAAATATAATTTTATTTTAACCCCCGTATGTATACAGTTTGTGTTAATTATGTTTCATACACTCCCAGCACAGGCAAATGCAAATTAACGTTAAATGTTTCTTGGGGCTCCACGAGAAATTTCTCCTTAAAAAAAGGCTCCGAGGCTGAAAAAGTTTGGGAAGAGCTGTTGTACAGAATTGATCGTATATGATAGATACAATTAAATGTGCGTACTTTAGACCTTTGCGAGTGCGAAGTCATTATTTAATTTTTAAAATCGTGTTAAAAGCAAATCGTTTGAACATTTTGGAAAAAATATAGAGGACGTTTAAAAAATGTATGTAGGGCGGTGCCACTTTAAGCCCCTCCCAAATAATAGTCCTAGATGCGCGCCTGTGCAGTTATAACGTGTATGCTACCAGATTACGCGCATGCATTGTCTTTGAGTTCGAGCGACACTTTACCATAACCATCGTTGCATTTAGATTTCTGACAACAGAATAAACAGGCGTTTGAAGCTTACTTCAACACATAATATAATACCAATAGCTTAGATTTCGATTGAAAGATTTCTACGGTTGTGTGTACAAATACATTTTATATTTTATAAACTAACAAAACATTTTACCAACAATATCAAGTGAATGCTTCTGGTAGGCGATATATTGACTCCAGGCTTTTACATTAAAATAGGTAATGGTTTTTTTCTAACTATTTTAATCTGGCCGAATCATATAATATTTAAATCTAAAAATATAACATACACACTCTAGGAGTCTAAAGCAAAGTATTAATGTGTTATATTATAAAAGATCAACTATGTAATATTATACTTAAATAAAATAAAATTCCTGGGTGAGTTATTAATTTTATTCTTATAACAATCGAGCTGAATTGTCAAATTTCTTTACGTATTTACATTTAGAATATAAAGCACAACATCACTATTATATTTTATTATAATGTTATAAAGTTATTATTTTTAATATTATACTTTTGGATCGCATCACTAATTATTTTGTGTTCTTGTTAAATCTTATATTTTCAATCCGTATACACTATAGTATTTAACTGTCGAATCTAGTTTTACTCTTTTTATGTATTTAATATGGCTCAACTATAAAAGTTGTAACGTTATTAAATCTATTTCAATATTCGTTATAACATTTATGTGGATTGCATTGTTAAAATAAATCATTAAAACAAAAGACATTTTGAACAATTTCAGACGTATTCCGGCTCATAAATTCAAAAATGGTGGAGATCTAAGTTCTTACTTACGTATATCAAATTTAACTGAAATTATTCTAGCACTGTCCATTAAAATTTTATACTCCTCAAAAGTGCTGCTATTGGTGCAATTATCCCTTTCTATAATTAAATATATGCTTCTCGCTCTAAATCATTAATCAATTTACATAAAACTACATGTTATATGTATATATTATGCGGTACAACAGACGTAAAGACGTTAAAATATTAAAAGGTCAATGAACTTCACTATTCTCAAACAATTTGCTTTTACGAAGATAAATGTTGGTTTGTACTTTTCAGTTTTGATTTTCTGTATTATTTAAACAATTATTTCTGTTCTTATCTTATGTTGTATATCATTTGCAGTAAACATGTTGAACGGGATCAGATAACGAATTTGTCTTTATTTCAGTATGCTACTTTAGTGAATAGTATTCGAATACAAGTATACAACGTTTTATTATTACGAATCCATGGAAGGGTTATGTGTATCGTGTGTACGTGGAATCGTTATTGTGTGACTTATGCGTGTCTTAGTAATTGTAAAAGTATACGAATAAATAACAAGTACTTGGTATTCAGTGGTAGGCCAATAGGTGGCATTCGGGCATTCCCCCCAGTATCCAAAAAACCCGTCATCTTCATCGCTCTACAAAAAAAAGAACACATATATAATAAGGTAAGATAGAGAATTTCTCTATAATTGATAAAATCTAACCCAGGTCTGCTGATGACTTAACTGCAATAAAATCCAATATGAAATTATTTCATACAGGATTTAATAATGTTTAAATTATTTTCATCCTAAGTTAATTTAAATAGAAAATTATAATATATTATTATTTATTAATAATAATTATAATATTATAACTTAAACACAATCCATTTTTCAATATCAATAAAAATATGTCGGGTCTTTGTCATTATTTTTATGTTTTTATATTTCGTAAATACTGAACATAGTGAATGATCCTTTATTATTTGGTTTTTATCATTTTTAATAAAATAACAATCCTAGATATATAATTGATCTCTTAAATTCTATATACTACATCTTATTTTCAGCTTATTAATTTTAGATACGCAATTACAAAAGTATAAATACAACTTTACTAATATGTGAATTATAAATTGCATAGTTGTTTTTCAAATTATGTTTTCGTCTTATTTCGTGAGACTTTTAATAAACACTATGGTGTCCTTGAAATTAATTTTGTATGGATGTATGAAAGTATAATTAAAAATTATTTTTTCATATCACTAGACAACTGATGAAGAAAAACACAATCAAATAATATAATATTTTTGTAGTTAGAATTTTCTTCCATCGGAATAAAATTCTCGCATGATAACTTAAAGGTATAAATTGAAACTTTCAAAATAATCATTATAAATTGGACATTAATAATTGGTTACTATATATTACATCTACATCGGATATATCACCGGATATTTCAACTGACCGTCGAAAACTCAGTATTTCAGGTTGGTAGTTGCGACAAAAAATATTATATGTAGTCCTTAAAGGCTAAAATTAAAAATAAGGAATCTTACCATATGCCAAACGCATTATTCTACAAAATTAGACGCAAAAACACCTGATGGACCACCCATTAAAATGTGCAATTTTATAATTGTTATGATTTATAAACACTGCTTGTTCTTTATAAAAACCCGCATCGTATGCTGAATAATGAATCGGAATTCGTCAATAACAATACGATAATAGTCTTTGCGTATACCATATGTGTGCAATAAGTACCTATAGGTACATCCTGACTCTGCATAAACGAAAAATCGTAATTCTAATATTGCCGCATAGGAATACATAAGTATTCTACATGTATGTTGTTTTACGTGTGATACTATGTAATACGCTTGATTTTTTTGACGGACGAAGTTCATAACGATATCGAAGTGTGATTACATAATGTTATACCGTATAACTTGATTATCGCTACGAAAAACCCCTCAATGAGGGTACGCCTGATGAAAACGTCGATTCAAATATTACGTGAGACACTGCGGAATTTCAAAAAACGATCGACACGCTTGTAAAACAATATAAATAATAAACACGAATCATCATCATTTATGTGAGGGGCGTCGCGTCGTCACCGTTTGGAAAAGGGCTGCTGTGGATAAACGCTACAAATAGCCCACAAACAAAAAAACGTATCAACGTTAGATACCCTATCAACAATTACCCACGGGGGGCTAATAACCATAGTAGTTGAAGCATTCCTCAAAAAAATAAATAATTTATTTATATATTCAAATACACTCGTCTAATATTAGTGCATAAAATACCATGCTAGTCACAAAATAGGAAGGTTTAGTGAAATGAAACCCATTGTCCTGGGACCAGACATTTTTAGGATCTGCTCTAGTAGACTAAGTTGAAAAATTGAAAAATTATTTGGGTTTCAAATATTTTGTCAGTATTTTTGTCAGTTTTGTAGTTTTATTTTTGCGAACAAAAAGTGTTTATTGTGTACAAAAAAAAACTTACACAAACAAAGATTTAGACTGCAATGTTTTCTTGATCATTTAAAAATGTTAAATTAATAGCAGATCAATAAAAATAGGTATACCATAATTAATAGCAGATCAATAAAAATAGGTATACCATAATATACTAAATAGAGTAAAGATATGTTATGGTGATTTCGTTATTGTAACGATTCACGTTCAAAATCAATCAGCCCAATTATTCAATATTAATAATTTTTAATTCCGTACGAATTATAAAAAGTGGCCAACCTGCAGTAACAAATACATCCACTATAAGACTGTAAAAAGAAACGGCATTTACGCGTAGTTTAGAGACGTTAAATATTTTTTTCAATTTCTAACCAATTTACGAATCCAATGTAAATAAAATATACCGATAGGCATAATAATTTTATATTAATTTCTCTGACTCACTATGTTTTATCAAATTATTCTCGTTGTCTTACGTGGCGGTGCATAACATATAATCCGTGTCCAATATTTAAGTCGGATGATTTTCCTCTCCAAAACGAAAAATGTGGAAAATCAGAACTCACTCGTACCATCGTACAATAAGAAATGATGGTAAATTATTCGTAAAATATTACATCGATTTGTCATGTATTCGTAACGTGACGACGTGTGTGTCTGTACGGACGGCTTATCGGTGCTTTTTTAGGGTCCAAGTTGGACGAACGGTCGTCGGACTAGATAAGACGCGTTAATTTTGTATACATGTAGGTATTACATATTATATACAGATAACAAGTAATAAAGACATAAAAATACAAACGCATTATTGCAATCTTATTATTATTATTACATATTTATAATATGTATAATGTAGACGTAATGTTAACCGTAATACACCGATTGTGCTATTATTTTATTTCTAAAACATTCAAACGTTTATTGTCTATACGAGACTATTTGGCTCGTATATACAAGTACTAGCCTGTATAATTTATCATTAATAGAACGAAATTAGCTTCCAAGGTATTAATTCTAATTCAGATTACATCCACTACCTAACCAAAAATATGATCGAATGCATGTATATTCATAGCGATACGTATCGTATTGAAAACTGATGGTGCGGAGTCGTTGATATCTGAAAATTGCCAGGTTTAAATAAAAAAATGTTCTACATACGAGCTTGACCCCATAAACATACATCATATTATTATGGTAAGCAATAAACATTATTATTTCTAATTAATAAAAACGTCTACGATTACCGTCATTAATTTTTTTTTTCATCGAATCTTATCGAGTCATGACCGCGTACACGTATATACTCGGAACACGTTCGAAATGTTGATACATTGCAAATGACGCGACGACAAGTCGGCTTCAAAAGCCACCATGTATTATATTTATATAGTATTATTGTTATATAACGAGAAAAGCGTGTCCCCAATAAACGGCATACATTGTACACATTATGCAATTTTCAAACTAATCGCACTCCAAAACTAACGTGGTACATTTTCCCCCGTTGATTGCGAACTTGTCGTTGTACCCCGTCGTCGTTTGAAACAGTTCTACTCTGTAATAATGTACAAGTTATTGTCCGAACTCGCGACAATCAATCGGCTCCGTACCGTGGCCGGGATGTCTATCGGCGATCTCTATACTAGGGCAACGGACGTATATGCACGAGAAATCTTTAAAAACCACTTCTTAAAGTGCTGTAACGTGCTACGAGACGCGCTATTGAAGTTTAATCGTAACAATTTTATTTGAAATCATTTAAAATACGGTATTTCGTTGCCGTCACCACTGCTGTTTACCATCAACACCCTCTATGTTCAACCTAAAAGACATTAGCCCACAGTGATAAAAGGCGCAAACCAAAATTGAATTCATATTTCACCTTATCGCACTGGACGATCAGAAGTTGACGACGAGACCGTTCGTGTACACATTTGTGATCTCGTCAATCACATTATTGCTATTATTATTGTGTAATTACATAAACGCCATTATCAAAAAGAACAACAAGTGCGAATGCACATAATGATTTACAATATATACGCGTATTATTGTTGTACAGGTACGATCGGACGGGGAGGGGTGGAGACCGTATTATATTATGATTTACACGTGCGGTGTACGCGCGCACGGTGTGGTGCACAGGGCGGCGTCGGCGGCGGCGACGGCGCGGTGGACGGGCGGTTTGCGCGCGGTGGCGCCAGGGTGGGGGCGCGGGGCGGCGGGGGGCGAAGCGCGCGTCGACCACCGCGGGGAATCGCGGACACGGCCGTTCCGCGCAGTCCGCAGAACACGATCGCCGGATCACGATGGTAGTGCCGAACGCGACCATAGCGTCCGCGATGCCGAGCGGCGCGTCGCCCGGGTTCAGGATGGCCGTGGTGGTGCCGTTCATCGTGGGCATATTCGGCAACCTGTTGGCGCTGTTCATCCTGCGCCGGATCCGGACCAGCAGCAACCAGAAGCACGGGTTCATGCTCCGGTGCCTGGTCACCAACGATTGCATCGCGCTCACCGGCATGTTCTTCATGTTCGTCGTGAAAACGCTGTGGCCGCACATCAAGAAGGACGTCTGGATGTGCCGGTTCCTGGTCCTGTGGCGGTTCTTCGGGCTCAGCTCCGGTTGCGTGGCCATGGTCATGGCCGTCGAACGTTGGCTGGCACTCACCAAACCGTTTTTCTACCAACGGGTACGTAGACACGACCTCATACGATGTCCGTTATTGTTGCAATATTATTGTCTTGTGAAATTCTTATTGCTTCCACCGCGTCTCGCTGTGCTGTTTGTCCGCCACGTCCATATCTATGAGATTGGCCCACTCGTACATTTTAGCACCGGAAACGTGGGTGCAATTTTTCACTTGCCGAGTGGGAGGGCTTGACAATTTATTTACAAAATACAATTTTGAAATCTTTTGTCCAGAATTTTTTTGGGGGGGAGGGGGTGGACTTAGGTTTTGTTTTGGGAGGTCAAGTCCACTTGACTTACGCCAATCTGCATTGCTTATCGACTGATCCATCATGTAGTTTCTCCAACAAAAATACGTTGCTCCATCCCTCCTGCCACCAACAACGAAAGTATGCTACATTTTCCCACTTTCAAATACGCGACTATTTTCTAAGTACTTGTGTTAGAACTTTCTGATTTCGAATTTCGTGAGTTCACCTAAACCCTAGAGAGTAGAGGTTTCCGGGCACATATTATATTCTAATATTATTTGCTATGTAATTATATTTATTCAATCACAAAATCCCGATTATTCTTATCGCTATTCGTATCAATACTGACCAAGTGTATAGGTACATTTTAGACATGGATTTATGAATATTGATCTTATATAGTTTAAGTTCAGAACTAAAAAACGGAATTAATCGAATCTAATCACAGTATATATTAATATAAAACCGTTCAAATGCATAAATATAAATAAACATAAATATATATTCAAATATATAACTATTATGTGTACCGTAAAGAAAATGTATTTGTATATAACAGTAATATAAAAAACAATTACAATGTGGTAAAAAATATATATCCAGCATATGCAGGTATTTTAATTTTGAATAATTCCGCATTCTTGATATTTCGTTGAATCCACAGGATTTTTCATCAGTCACCCTTTCTCATTATATTTTTTGAAGGTGTTACCACGTCTAACTAGCCGTTAAATTTTTAATTTTAGATCCAAGTGACTAACGGTCGTATAGGTATATAGTACATCTGTACATGCTATCGCTATGTTATTGTATATGTAATACAGTTATAGGTCATTTTTCAACCCTTATGCGGCACGTGAAGGGGTTGAATTATCAAGTCCAAATTTTTACAGAATCATTATTTAGTATCTCTTAACAAAATAAGAACGTGCTGTGTGTACATTTCTAAAATTAATTTTTTGCTCCTATAAGGTTGGACCACCCTAATATGTATAATACATTTTTATTTTATCATATTGGAGTATTAATTTCCAAATGTACCTTATGTCAATGTAATTATCAATTACTTGTTACGTGCAACTTCAGTGTTTTCATATATGGTAAATTTAACAGTGTTCAATTATTGTTTTACATAGGTAAGTTTTTCGTTATTAATATCTGATAATAATATTACGTTCTAATCATCAAAACTTGTTTGTTTTTTTAATACTTGCATTCTGCTGAGAATAATGGTTAACTACCTTTAATTTTAATTGTATTCAAATATTATGATTACCCTCGTGGTTTAAGTGTCAATTAACATTATTTTATCAACGGGTATAACAAAAAACAAAAAAATCAAAAAATAGATTAGTATGAAGACTGGGAAAATGTCCTTGAGTGTTTATACACTTGGCCTATACTAAACTTTAATTGTATATAATTGTAATAGAAAGAAAAATAAGGAAAATCCATATGACCTTTATATATTTTACAATATTTTGTCTGTAATAACCAAGTTCATAACGCAACAGTATCTAGTTATCACTAAAAATCACGACACTAAGTAGTGTACTCATTACCCGTATACAGTTATTATAACTTTCGATAATCCACAAAACCATTTCAATAAGATCGATGCGTGTTCGTGCAGGGGATAGGCGGCAAATTGTGGATTCTGCGAGATCGGAAACCGTGGACGAGCATACCGCACAGTCGGTTGTAAGCTGGAACGCAGGTGAGAACGGTCGAAAGACGATCGCCATCGGATAAAAATATATTGTACCCGAAAGAATGGATATAGGTGTTATGTAGTTGTCGCGCGGTACATTGGGTATTTATTTATTTAGTAGATTTTTAGTATTTAATAGAAGGGTAGAATCATCTGTTTTATTATTAAGCAGTTGTATAATATTGTTCTTTTTCTGTCTTTTTAAGGTTTTAAATTTAAAAAGTTCAGAATGTTTTTCGTATCAAGAGTGAGGGGATCTATATGGATTAATTTTATTGTTCATAAAACGTAGCATAATGTTTTGTATTTTTTTCTATTTGTTCGCTATGGCCAATGTTGCGAATGCCTCCCAATGTATTGGTGCATAATATTCTAATATATGGCGAATTATGGATGTGTATGGACATTTTAGTGTAAATGGATCGTTGAAGCCGAAGCAAATATTGCGTTTAATGATATTATATTTTGGTATGATTTTGGCCGTCCGCCGGCGCTGTTCGTCCTGATCTCAAGGACGGGGACAGCGCCAACGAGACGAGTCACATAGATTCCTGTTGCGGTGCCCGATCGTCCGCGAGGGGTGACCTTGCAGCCTGCTCGTCGTCGTGGTGTTTGCGGGCGACAACGAGCAGGTCAATCGCGTGCTGTTGCGCTTCTTTTTTAACGAAGGGTGTACGTCCCATTCCGTGCTTCTCGTACAGGCGGTAACGACCAAGGTCAACTAACTACAAAGTTTGCGGTAATAGAATATTATAATGAGACTAGACGACTAAAATCCGAATAAATCGCTATGATATGAGTGGTATACTGCAGCGTGATCTGCGTTCGAATATAATAACAATAACATGTGGAAGTCTACAAAAACTTGATGAGATTCAAGGTCGTGCAAGCGTACCTGTGTGTTGCTATGTTTTCGGGAGGCGCCAGTCGACCGAGCTTTAAGGGCGTGGTGACGTCGAATTTAAAAAAGTAAATACGCTCGTCAAGGTAAAGCCGCTGGTCTACCGATGTGATTTACGTCAATTTTACTCACTCACTATGTGTTTTCCGCGGCCATCAGCTCCCACGATGTGAACGTGTCGACGGGGAATGACGATACGTTGACATTCGGATACGAGTGACACAGACGGTCGTGTAGTACGCAGGCGGGGGTGCTACAGTGCGCAGTATATAGTTTCATGTAATAAATATAGTTTACGGTGAAAATTCAATCGTTCGCTATTCTGTCGAAGTGTACTTAAATTTGTCCCCCTCTCCCACCGATCCACCAGGACTTAAAAAATATACGTCCAATGTCGACATATTGTCACTGGAGACTTTTTGTCATTTCTGCTATGCGCGTCCACTACACATGATTTTATGTACGAGTATATCGAAGTATATACGCGCACATATAGTACGTAATACAAGAAGCACTCACCGACGGCACCTTGACCTTTTTTGTCCTTGAATCACGAGCAAAATGTTTTCATGACCCACCTCAATACTTTTTTATTATTCAATTTTTATCAGGTGAAATAAGCTTTTAAATTCGATGTCTGGCATGAGTGATATGAGTATTATAATAGTATTGAATTTAATAATTTTTAAAAAACGTGTGATGTTTAATTAATAATTATAATTAATTTCGTTTAATCAAGTCATTCAAATGAACCGCCTAGCTTTAAACCGCAACTGGGTTCAGACCGACTCTCGTTCGGATAATTATTTTGGAAACATACACTCTAGCCGTTCGCATGAATATTGTACCTTATTCCAACCTTTGTATGTAGATGAACCTACCAGATATTTACCCAATTTTTCATGTGACCTTTTTGAAAATAATGTTCAATATGGACCATGGTGACTCATCCTCTGGCTCTTAGTTTTTTCAATTACTTTAACTAAAAGAAACTATCGCTTTTCGTGAATTTTTAAAGTTAATATAAAGTGTACTGCTATATTACTTATACGAGTATTAACAACAATTCATATTATATATTAATTACAAATTACATACATTGAAATATTTGTACAACTTGTAAACGGAATGAAAATAAAAAGTTAACGAATTCCTAATACCGTTGACGTAAGCCCATCGCCGACAAATCATTCGCAGATGGTCTGAAATAAAAGTTCCATATTAAGTATTTAAGTTTTCAGCGACCCAAAATTGAGTCGGTTCCTGCAGTTTGAAAAACGCTGTGTTAACGTCATGTCAGTATTATAGTTACGAGGTGTTGTGCGAATCTTGCGTATGTGCGTGCATGTGTGCGAGCACGTGTTTACACCTATATTTTCGACACGCGACGTGATAATCAGGACGGATATACATTTTACGCACAGACACAGACACACGCAGGCACACGCACACGCACACACACACACACACATAGGTTATCGGGATGCAAACAAGTCGTTTCAAAGTGTCATTACGGAGGAGCGAGGCAATCAAATCATATTAATAAAAAATAAGTACGTTATATTTCGATTACGTTCGCTCGTAACAACATTATCGTTATTATCCGTTTGTCGCGCGTACCGCACGCGCATCGCCGATCGTCATTTTACATATCCCAAACAGCCATTATTATCAATGTATCGCCCGGTCTACGGGATTGCACTTCGTTTAGTCCTGGTCAATTTGCGGAATGCACAGTCGGTGTTATAGTACATAGTAAATGGTTGTTGCGTTTTTCTTTTGTCACTGTACACACTTTACGTACAGATATTTTTCTCGGTTACGAGCGCTGCGAAACGCCGTAAACTTTTGATTAAATTTCGTCGTTGTATTTTGGGGAAATTTGTTTCGATTGACTTTTTTTCGCGTCATTTTCGCGGGGTTAAAACGTCACAACACCGTAACTGCCGTGTGGATCGTAAAAAGCATTTTAAAAAAATAAGCCCGTAAAAAGTCGAAACGGTTCTTTCTCGATAGCACGCACGTACAATAATACAATATATACTCGGTGGGGAATTATTATTCGAATAACCACGGCGAAAATGTTATAACTGTTGTACTCATATTTGCGTGTTAAATTTGGCGGTGACATTTACTTGGGTTCGGACGAGGAATAATAAGTAAGAAGATCATGGCTCGGTTTTAAAACAAAATAAAATTCATCGTTCACCGCGAGTTAAAGAAAATTGTACACGAACCCCATATAATCGTATCAGTTGTTAAAAATGTTAAAATTATGTGTCTATATTGGCCCGACGCGCAGTGGACAAGTTATGTAGAATCGTAAAAATGAATAAGTAGATAAAGAAGATTGTAACATTTTCGTTTAAACAAATCTTGAACAATCATCGTTTTAAATCAAGTCTACGTGTATGTATTTGCTTAAATGTGTATAAATCTGCGTGCTATTTTTAAATTTATTTGTTAACTAATTAACATATTATAATATACACACACACGATTCATCATTAAACGATCGCATAATTAAGTACACGGTTTTTCTATTGAGTTAAGGAGCAATCATTTAAAAAAAAACGAAATAATCACTTAACATTGGATATTTACACTTTGGTTTTTCAAATATAATCACACCCTTTTTTTCGTAGAACGAAAGCTCATGCGATGTTCGTGAAAGTAATAAAAATTACATTTGTACTAAATTAATGACGTGTTTTGAATGATATATTTTATTGTTTTTCACGAATGATTCACGATTATTCATCGTAGTTTATAACAGTATTTGCATATATTTTTTGCATAACGTCAAATACTGAAATTATGAAATCCAAATGATGAGGTGATAAACATAATAAAACAATACGCTTGTTGACAATAATTGGGACGCGAAATTATTTCAAATGTAAGACATTATATTAAATTAACTCTCTAATTATTATATTTTTTGAATACCTACATGGCAAATCTTCTTATGGCATGTTATGGCGGAAGACAATCGTTTATTGTACAAAGATACGTACACGGGGAAGTAAATTTAATATATTCGTATTAAATTTAAAATTAACAATCATAAATGTAATCAGGTAGGCAATTAATTTTTGTTTTTGTTTGGATTGGAAAAATAATCAATCATTTTTAATCGTCATGTTTATTTATTAAAAACAATTGAAACAGAATTGCCGTAGGTAATATTTAATTGCTGAACATTTGACGAGCCCAAAAGGTAATTGAATAATGTTTTATCTAGTCGCGTAGCATAAACATTTTAAGTTTTTATATTGATATTCAACAGTCATTTTTCAGTTAAAATACCTGATGAGTTGACCGTAGTCTTATGTTTTATCAACATGTTTACAGTCCACACGTTAATAAACTGCAACAATAATATAATGTGAAAATTGCATCAAATGAGTACTGGCCGTCGAAGGACTATGACATTATTGATAACAAATTATTATTTATACTCGAATACACGCGATAAAACGACATACATACGTTTGGATTAAGACTGCACATACTATTAGTCACATTACACGCTATAGTGTCATAATACACATTATTTTAGACTTTGCCGCGAAGTGAAATCAACATTTGATTTTCGATCGGTCCCCGATTCATTTCGTTTTGTATCATCCATTAAGTTGTCAACTTAATTGCTTAATAGTTTAATAGTTCATTACGAAAATATAAATAAATAAATAAAAATCAACAGTATCGGAATATTCAAATTGACGATACGTTAACAATAAAAAAAAAATCAAGGTTTTGTCAATACCGAATCTTCGAGCTTTTATAGGGTTTTTAGCTGTCTATGAAAGTATTGGAAAATAAAAACACGACACATCGTTGTAAAATTTTTCCTTTCTTACACTGCTCACCGTTAAGTTTTTCATATGATCAATGAATTTCTGTTGTCTTATCTATATACTTTTCGAGCGAACGTCAACATTGTACAGGCTGTAGAGATGAGATTAGCCACCCCCTCAAAATTCTATATTCACAAGTCATTATGACATCAATAAATAAATAAATGCATTGTGTAATCGATCAATATCATATTACCATCCACAGTCATACAATTTGCATCAATTATAAATATTGGTTTATTGTAATTAATTATTATTAATTAGTTCCTATTTCCTATACAGTTATAACAAGGCAAGTACACAATAAGATAGTATATGTTAAACTATGTGACGAGAATCTCGTATTTTTACTGAGCCACAATATTATTGAAGTTTAATACTGGCTACAAATAAAATATATTTTTAACCAAAATAATTAACATATACCGTATTTGGATACGTGTACATCCTCGATTCAATAAATGTTATAATTTTTCAACACAAATATTGATTGTCATAAATAATGGAACATTAAAAATGAAAGAGGACAACACAACTATAACAATAATATTTATTGTTGCAAGACTAATGGAAGAGGAAAATTATGTGACATTTTATATATTTTTTCTTTCTATCTTAAGAACTCAATATAGTTGTTTTTTCGATATTGTTTTGAAATTAATTATCGTTGTTAAGGATAAGTACGTAATAACTATTAAATTCAAACTAGTATCAAACATTCGTTTTATTCCGAATGTGTTTTTGAGTGAACATTTTTTGAGAAACACTGTATTATCATATTATATACCTATTTTTCTTACGTTTTTATAATCTCAAGGGCAGTACAATTCTTCCGAATCTAAATAGGAGATAATAATCACTCTTTGAAAACAACATGTATGTTTATGCTCTTTTGAAAAGAGAACCCTTCAATAAAAATGATTTCAACATAGTGGCGGCAGTGAACGGTAGGGTACATGGTCAAAAGAATAAACACACACTCTCAAATAAATGTGCATAATTTATTATAAATTTGTTCATATTTTGTTTACAATATCTGATCTAACTATGAGTCATGGAAAGATACAATTTCCATAAAATAATTTTGCTACGGATATTTTATGTTATTTCACTTGAAATGATTGCCCATGACCGGAAACAATACGATTATTTTATTATTATTGATTAATGATAACTCTTCGTAGCTTATATGTGAACTTGAAATATATTGCAAAAGCTCAAAATGGAAAATATTCCAAAAGTGTTTCATTAATGATAGAATATAATTTTGGTCAATAACATAACGTGTAGACTGTAGAGTAATCCAGTTAAAACAAATTAGAACCCTTATTATAATAATTGTGCTTTCAGAGATGTATAATTTATTACGTAATTAATGGTCCTTATAAGGTTTATTTTTTACTTCAATGCTCAATATTCATGTTAAATACCTCTACTTTTCACTCTAATTTATCTAGTTAATTTTTGTCCTTAGATTTCTGATAATCACACCAACCAAAATTAAATAAATATTTTAATTAATTATTTTAAATCAGTTATGTAATACGATATTACAGATATTACAATGTTTCGTTCATTAACGTAACTGTTACCTAGCGTTGTACATACGATTTTTGTTATAATTATTATTATTATTATTACCTTGAAAAGTTGTAAGGCGTTCACCGGATGATCATAATGTCAATCAAATTTGAAACTTGAGCGTCTATCATCATACTGAACAAATTGTATTTTTGTATCTATATCCCATAGACTATGGCAAGTATAAACGTGTAATTTTTTGTAATTAAACTAACTCAAGCAAATTTGTTGAAAACGCATTTCAAAAAATACTTATTTATATTAATGCCCTTCCATCGTATCGAATATAGATACTATAATATTCTCGAGTACGTACCTTTATTGTAACTTTAAAATACAATTTTTTTCATTAGTTTTATAATGATGGGCTTTTCTTCTATAACGCTTTTTTATATAATAAAAATAGATAAAAGTTGCACGCAATGTCTCATTAAATCAAAGATGCAAATGGTATATTTCAAAAGCCGTCTACGTTTGACTATAAATTATATGTTATAATAAAATAATGCAAGTGCATTTTCCTTGCAAATAATGGTGAGATAATTAGTTTGACGTTTTGTGACTTTTTACTCCAACATTAAATTATATCAACATTATATCGCACAGTATTGTGTTTTAAATTTCTAACTTTCCTTTAATGTCAATTTTCCTAGATCATTTGATATCTTTCGTACATGGAATACTATCATCATTGTTTCACAATCAAAACCGATACCCATCCTACACATTGGCCAGAATTCAGCCGTATCTCCTGCAAACCGATTTTATTTCACGCGCAAACATAATGAGACCCGGCACTGAATAAATGTTCACCTGGAAGCCCAAAACGAAATGAATTGCAATAAACGCAGTGAGCGCAGCAGTCCACCATGGCGTACCTACATGATACGTGATAGTTAGGGTTGTCAAATTTTGATATCCCCAAACCAGGAAATGATATTGGTGGTTTTTTTCGATGTAACGCTCATGGAAATACTTAAATTAAAAATAAGTATACACTTTCTTTATTCAAATATTCATACAAAGATTAATACAAAGATATATTATTAGTAATATTGCATTGCTATTACTTACTTACTTTGGATGAATTTTCTTCAATAGAGTTGTATGATTCTTAATTTGTTCGTAAAATCCGTCACAAGTTAAACCAAAATTATTTACCGGGATAAACTGAACGGCCGCGGGCCAGGACACCAGAACATGTCCTTAAGACCCGGAAGAATTCTAATCCTAACGACAGTAAATTTTCTCACGACTATACAGATATTTGGTCCAAATACAAAACAAAAAATAACTATTTTAGTTATCATCGATTGAATAAATAACTTTATAGAAAACGATGTGTTGACTGCATATTTAATTCTATTAAGTGCGGGCGATATACGACATAATTATTGTGAATTCATTACTGTATACCGAACACTCTGAACAGTATAACAGTGATACCACAGTACGTTTTACGCGTACAAATATATTTACTGCTATGTACATGTCGGACGGAATCGATGTATGTGTCATACGTTACATGTACACCATAATATTATATTTATATATACATGCTATACGGCTAGTAGGGTTGGTTTAGATGCTAAGTTCAGCGTATCCCGACGGTAGAGTGAACTGTTCGCATACGCTTTGATTTCCAACTTGGTGCGTTAAATTATTGTACCATAGTTTACGGTGCACAAGAACTGCGCGCGTTGTCGTGTGATTTCCCAAATGGGTGGCAAAGAAAATGTGTTTTCAAATCACTTTTGCGGCGAGTTCCGTGATCAGACGATGTATTACCATTATAACTGCGTACTAGCATAATGTACTATACGCGTATAAAATATTCGGTCGTGTTGTGCACGGATAACTTTGTTCGACTTGAAACACCGTATTCCCGAATAAACTGTAGCTGTAAGTATATCGTCACTTGTCATCACAAGAGCTATGGTTAATTCGAAAATCATCCGAGTAAAACGAGCTATTTAGATTAGCGGGTAAATGTATTTCCATCCCATGCTCAAGTTCGACTGAACGATTTTAAATTCGAAGGCCAACAATAAGCGATACTACGCTATTAATTTGTCAGCGATCGTTTCCAACGGTAAAATAACTATTTATATATATAAAACACCGTTTTCGTGTAATGCGCGATGACTCGTGATTTGAGATTGAAAACAATTTTGTTTTAGTCATTTGCACGAATTTTCCTGTCGATCAAAAATGTCATCTATGCGTTCGTCGTATTATCATTGAAGACAATCGGACGCCTGTAGGGTTTCAACGCAAGAATCGTAAATGATTTCCTCGTTTTAATGACACTAGTACGACGATATTGCGAATTTTGTGAGTAGATGGCATACGTATAGAATATATATATATATATATATATATATATATATATATATATACATTATACATGTATAATACACATGTAGTTTCTTTATTGTTAAAATATATCACGTCTGAATATTAATATGCACTTCAGTTCATAAAATTAGAATTTTTTTTTATTTGAATATATTATCAAAAGAAAAAAATATCTTTAAATACTATGTGTTGAATTATTTTAACAATAATTTTGAATAAAGATTTTGAATCGTTCAAAATGTACAAGTGTGAGTGTCTACATTAAAATCATTATTTTGTAATTTATAACAAACGAATTATTATCGTAGCATAAAAAACAAATTTTGAACTCTGTTATGGACCTGTAATGTGGACTTGTACTATGACTTTTTATCGTTTTTTGTTTACTTAAATAATGTCAAATATTTTAGGTATATTTTAGTTTGAGCAAAATAATAAACACTCTATTGACGTGAAGATAAGTAGGTAACGACTGAATAATACACAATACATACTACCTATTTGTATTTATTGTAACAGCATATAATATGTATGTTTGTCGTTTTTGATTCCTATACAATATCGCTGTGTACGCTATTATTATTGTTACAACGTGCACATTTTAATTTAAACGTGTACATCTATAATATATAAAGGTAGTATAAATGAAAAATACAATGCTATTATTCGCTGTTGCCATCGGTTAATTATGACAGAACGTTTTAGGAATCGTTAAAAACTTTGCACGGAGAACGCAAACAATGTGTAAATAATCATTTTTTTTTAACAAATTACCAGCTCGAGTGCGTATTGATTACATTGATATGTAGCGCATCGGCGTATATATCCTAGGTATTATATCGTCACCGTGGGAGTCAATCTATTAAATTGGACTTCTTTCACCACCTAATCCTAAACGTGGGTGTATTATAGGGTACCTATATATAGTGTATAAATAAATTATTTTTACTTTAATTCAATTACATTTCGCTTGAAAATATATGGCGGTGGCATAATTTTGTTACGTGATACAATAATAATATATATATATAAAAAAAAATAATAATAATTATTCGGAACGCGGCGTACGGAATATCCGTGGTTCGGAAAAAATATATATTATTGTGCGTCGTGAAAAAATTACAAAAATATTTAAATCGTTCTCGAACGGTTGTATACACACTCAAAATGCAAACGCGGCGACATTAATTCAAAAATATCGTACGTACGTATACGCTCACGTCGTAAATGTTTATTCGTCTCTTATAACTTATGGCACAGCAGATATACAGGCGATCAAAAGAGTTGCGCGCAAGTCTCAAGCCCACGCGATATCTTCTTCTCCTTCTCAATCTCTCCCGGGACGCGTGTATACGAGTATATTTTACTCCGAACCGACGAGGACGATTTTATTTTGTCGCGTGTGCGCTATTATCGCCGACACGAGCGCGATTTCGATTCGCTATACGATGTATCGTAAAAGGGGAAAAACGACTTTTAAATAATTATACCATACGCGTGTACGTGCATCTGCTCAGCGGACAGAGGTGTACGACGACGACGTGTTGCGTAGTTGATGCACTTTGTATGTTGACCGATTTCACGAATTCGTGACGATAGCCGCGGGGCCGTTATGTATGAGATGGCCGAACACCGCGATGCACCGCGAGTGAGGCGTTTGTAAGTGCACTATTGTACACGTTGATATTGCGCGCACCCGTGTACAGCCGACGGGTGACCGTGGACTGCAGTGCCGCCGTTCCGTTGCACTCACGTGCACTGTTAACCGTGTAGGTACGAACACGTCCGACGCTGTACGTAGTACGCGCCTATACGTACGCGGCCCACGGGCATACTGCAACGCTATAATACGAGCGTATTATCACATATACGGTGAAATCTCTCCGCACGGACACCTCCCAGTAGCGGACAACTCTCAATACCAAATGGTTTTTTTTTTTTTTTTGGAACGGCAACATTTTCATTACTTTTCAACAGGAAAACCTCTATCTTTAATCTTAATTTAAAAATAATAACAAAACGACGGCGGAAAAACGCGCTTTCATCAGGACAACGATGACAGACTCGTTCATTTAAGTCGTAATGCGACGATAAGGATATAAAAGGATAATAATAATTTCGATCAAAATTGTTTTATACCGTCAATAGAGGTAGCAGTAATATTTTCTCTTCAACTGTAACTTTGGCAAATGAGCTTACAAATTGTACAAAAACGGCATAAAAAACAAACCAAGCTGACCGATTTTATCAATCAAATGTAATTAAATTGAATTATGTACCTACCTACACCTCTTTTATACATTTTTTTTTTTCAATATCTATGATGTACCTATGATTATTTTCATTAATATACAATATACATACATATTTATACATATTATATCATAAAACATTAAATAATAACACTATAATTAAATTGAACCAAGTGCATATTTTTTCTTTTTACACATTTACCTTTTATGAATTTAAGAAATGTACCCCCTCTGAATAGCGGACGAAATTTCGGTGACCGAGCGTATCCGCTATTCAGAGATTTCATTATATGTATACATTACATATACGAGCTGAGTTGCCTGTGGCTCGCACGGAACAATATTGGCTGATACTGATCATTACAGAATATATTGTGATCCATCGCTGCCGAGTCACTTTCAATTTTTTTTTTTTACATTAATTAGTTTAAAATATTTATATTTCAATAAAAAGTATTTTTAGCATCACAATAAATATAATTACGCAATTAAAATTAAACGTATCATATATAGTATCATAACTATATGGTAATGGTAATGATAATTTTATAGTTTTTGTAATTTACATCAATATTCGGAAACACTTTCTTGATCAATTCTTTTTTCAACAATGTGAATTGACAACAATAATATGAACACGGAATGAGGCCAGTGGAAGCGTCCACCCGAATTTTATGTAGACCATAATACAAATATATCCTGGAAATGTAAAGTTACTAGCTAGCTTACTAGCTCATAGTTTCGGCTGTGCGTTGATTATAAATCAGTCAGTTAGTGAGGACTTCTTCTTTTTTGCAGGTAATCACGTATTGGACAAATCCAAAATGAAATATAATTTTTTTTATCGGGTCTTACGACTCGCGATATTTATAGTAAAAAATATTGGCACATTTTTTATGTAACACACTTATATTACCTGTGTGGCAGTCTACTCTGACTTTTTGCACTGCAACAGTTTTTTACAAACTAAAAAGCATACCGTTTAATATTACAAACAAACTACCTCGCTTAACGTTATAGCAGCTCCCGTTGATTGTTGTTTGCATAAAAGTAGTTTTTCTCATTACCCTCGTCGTTATCTTCTAATCGAAAACTCAAGTCCGGCAATAATTAATAGTCAAGACGACCAAACCTTGAGACCTGTAACGAACACTTTTACGATTTTTTTTTATAAACACTCGCGGGATAACGCATCGGACAAATAGTATAGCTTCTGTTTTCAGACGTAAGTAACAAAATTATTGTTTTATCACACTTGTGTCACGAGAACATTATTCCACGCGTTACTCGTATCTTGGTGCCAAAATTTGATGATTCCCGTACCAAGTACATTTTCCCGGAGAGAGACTACTAAAATTGCATTAAGATCGGACCGATTGGATTAACTCTCGGTGATGAGCAGAGAAAACAATGTCCTCTGGTGTGCGTGTAACACTCGGCTCACATTTGCGTGTCATCAATTACATTACACGGGGACTTTCTCGGCGAAGAAACGTTGCTAAATTTTAGTCGTGCTCGTGAATTATGAACATTTTTTGCTAGTTTGTTTCATTTAATCAAAACACGAAGTAAAATTAATGCGACAACGCCTTTATATGTCATTAATAAATTTATGTTTTTTATTTTTTACACATTTGTTACAGCTAATGACTTAGTGTAAAGATATAAATCAAAAACCATCATTGTTTATTAAGCTAATCGTCCAATCAATATTTAAAGAAATATTTGACAACTGACATGTTGTTATAGTAATAAAATTAAATGTTTAAATGGTTTGAAATATTTCAGAAACAAAAAAAAAACTATTTTATGATAAATAGTTCAACGTAGCAATAGTAATTATTTTATGTATTTATACAAGAATAATAAATCAATTCCTGTTAAAAACGACGTAGAAATGTAAAATGATTTTTTTCTATCTTGATACATATATGTATATTTAAATATTTTCTGATCAATTGCATAATGCATTCGTTTAACACCGTACACTAAACATCCGTATATAAATAATATATCTCAGTGACTCATCTGGCCTAGTGATATCGCTATTTTATTGATACAATATTTGTCAGCACCTATTTATATACATTATACTTTTAAGTATTTTAATAATTTATATTCGAGGAAATATATATTTAATGTACGTAGCAATCTACGTATAGGTATTATATTATCAGACATTTTGATGCCAGCTGGTTTTAATACTTTTTTTTTTTTTACAATTGATTATGAATATATCAACTAAAGAATAGATTAATACTTTAAATATACGTATTTTAAAGTATATAGAAAACAATTAATGTTATGAATTATTTCGTTGACTTAATTTCGTTTGTGTTCTATTCTGTTACGTTTTAAGGATTAAAATCTATAAAATCATTGATTCCCCGAACTATTCGCTGTCAACGGTAAATTCAATAAAAATTTGAACGGACCATGTTTAATCCATCCGTTCTACATTTGCTCTGGTAGTTTTAATCAATTTTTTCAGGGCAATATTTTGATTCGGTATATAAGTTATATTATTTAAAAGAAAAACATATTTTGTAATTTGGTAATTTGACCAAATAAGACATACGCATTAACCTAACTATGAGGTCAAATAATAATTAGGTTTTTGATATTCTTCATTATTTTGTTTTCGATAAGAATTTTTATCTACAAACTATCGAAAAGATATAGTAAAAATATTGCATGTTCGTTAGTTCAAGGCCGAAATGTCAATAAAAATAAATATATTGGTTTCAAGAAATGATCATCAACGTATAGAAAAATATATTTTCTTCAATTACAATGCAAATAAAAAATAAGTTATCCATAATAACATTTTAGTAATTGTCATTAAAGTGTTATTGAATATTGTTTAGGCAACTGAAATAATTGAATTGGTACCTAACTCACTTCAAATACATATTTCAGACCAGTTTTCACAAGTATAATATCTATAAATATATTCAATAAATGAAAAAACTAAGAAGCTAATATTTAATTACTTTTAGTATACACTTTTGGCAAGTCATTTCTGTGTCATTACAACATATTAAAAATAAAATATATATCGTGTGTGTGCGTGACTATATTGATACCATATTATTAAAACTGAGTTTATCGTAGGTATATGTCGATATTTATTTTAATAATAGTTATTGAGATGATATAATCATATTGATCTAAACTTGTCACTTAATTTTAATTATTTCTAAAACAAAAAAATATCGCCCATATGCAAATGGCATGCGAAAATGCTGCAGGAATTGCTATAGAATTCCGAGTATAGTAATAAAGACACTGATGATTGTAACAGTGCTTACCACCAAAGTAATCCAGAGGGTTGGTGACTGAAGTCGTATTCACAATAATATAGTGATAGGGTTTATAACAATCATAATGTGAATAATGTGATGGTTTTAAACAATGGACGTTGATAGAAAATCTTTCGCGGAATGTGTTTTCAGATCACTCGTATGCATTTTATTCGAGGAAGATATACTTTCGATTTGTAGTTTCTCCACTGGTTCTCCCCCGCCTGCCACAACCGTACCTTCTGTATAGCACATGTTCTTCGATTTTATTGTTGAGGAGACAATTGTAATAGCGACATGGCCACTGCGGTTCATGGACTATATGGAACGAAAGACACCATTGTGATTATCATCATCATTCATCATTCAATTGTTTTAGGAGGAGGAGGAGAGTTGCGGGGAGGGGAGAGAAAAAAATATTATTCAGCAGAACTACGCAATTCGTACGTGCAAAATCTTCCGGTCAAATCTCTAGTTTGCTCAGTGAAATAAATCGCATGTTATAAGACTTAATCAACTGCGCGCACCCATCCGAAAGAATAACGATAGTGTTCAACATTTCCGATTTCCGGGTGAAACCCCGTGTGCTGACACGAATCCCAGTCACAAATATGATTGACATGCTCGTCGACACCATATCATTGTCATAATGTAATATGGCGTATTACACACACCGCGCATTTCTAAACCTGGACACACTTGCTCCGTCGCGTTGTCATTATTTTATTTTATTAATACAATATTAGCATTGTTCCTGGAATGTAATGGCGAAGAATTCGCAACTGCCCATCGTGCGCCACTAGAATATTAACACCGAATAACGTGCCGTATGATAAAAAAAAAAAAAATCAACCTACCGCCTGCACAACATATTCGAAACAATACTCACCGACTCGACGTGCACGCGTATTTAAATGCATGTCATTTGAAATTTTATATTAATATTTGCAAAATATATTTTCAAATCAATTATTTTGCACGCACGCGGTACAAATCGGGAAGGCGATCCTTTTTCCTAAAGAGTCAAACGAATATTTATATACTTATCTGTTAAGTAATATTTTATACCTTGTTATTTAGTTATGTTACTTATTTAGCAAAAGGTCTAGAAAAAATATACTTAACCATAGTACTCGTAATGGCGAGATCAATACAAAATATTTCTAATGCGATAGAATTGTAAGTTTGTATTTTATAATGCATTAAAATTTACGCGAGCAGCAGTCAAATATATTGCATGTATAATGAAAATTAATTGATTGAATGAATAATTGGTTTATGAAAGATATAATCATTGCACATATAGATTTTAAAATCAGCTATAAATACGTAGTACAGAGTACATGTTACGATTTCACATCGTAATAAAACGATTAATTTTTATTTCTTCCAGGCAAATAATTTCTTTCAGCTCTTATTTATATAACTCTTTTATTGTACGTTTTTTTTTTTCGAAAAAAAATACTTGGGTACAATTTCTATAATAATTGTTCAGCCGTATACATATACATGTAAATTTCATTCCACGGGTCATTGTAATGTGAATTGTGTAAGGTTACACTTCTACGGTTATTATTAGCCGTGGCTGATACGTCGAAACAAAACCGATGTTTGAAAAGCACGTTGTCTGTTCTGCCCCCTGCAGATGCCCTTTATTCATACAAGCCGTGGGTTTATAATAGAATGTTTCCTATTGAACCGTATAAACATCGTCAAGAGCAAATGATGCGGTAACCAAGCTATCTAATGGCTCATCATCGTATTTGCATTTTTTCAAATAATTGTACACCGAAAGAGAGAAAAAAAAGCTTTCACGCGTTACTTGTACTACATAGTATGTACCGCAGAAAATGGCGTTTGACAATTTAAATCTCACGAGGATAGCAAAGTAGTAGATTTTCGTACGCAATATTATATGTGCGTATTATTATCCGATAAACCGTGGACGGTTACGAGACAACTGGTTGTTGTGTCGCAGAACACATGTCTGTACTGGGTATGTGGTTAAAGCTTTAAACTGTACATATTGTCATTGGACCCGCCGTTATTGTACCATCAGATTGTAATAAATTAATGTTTACACTCTTATCTTATATTGTGGCGATGTAAACAGCACTGTAATTGAACGCACAGACGATTTGCGATCTCGCAGACGTAGGTAAACATCGCACTACCGTAACACAGTGCGTCGAACGTGTAAAATGTTAAGATTCGACGGAGAGCGACCGGCACCGGAGTAATTAAGAATGAAGTATACTGGTTGTTTTGTGACGTGAATGAAATATAATTTATTATATATTTCGTAAATTCCAATTATTTTTTGATGACCATTTACTGTAAAAGCTACCGCGGCGGCTACGGTAACCTTAAACAAATTATAAATTTTCCCTGGGAAGTTCGAATGTGAAAACCGATATAACGATAAATTTAATTTAATTCAACAGTTTCTAGTTAGTGTTTAAAATGATCATGTTACATTAAAACGGTTATTTATTTTATTTTTTACGATTCCCGACTAAATCGCGCGCAACTACGTAGACTCGCGCCAAGTTTAAACATTATAACTATATATTGAATTATAAATTAGGAACAAGAAGATACACTTCTAACACACACGTGGTAAATATAATTTATAACAATCAATTTCAATATAATACAATATAATGTCTCGGAATCTAAGTAATTGTATTTCATGATTCGCTCTAGTGATGGGCTGAAGCGACTATTAGTCGGTTTTCATCTCGTACTACCGACTAATTATTCAACTAAAATTTGAGCGAAAAACTATTTATGAATAATTGAAATGAGTCGACTATTTGTTCGACTACATTTTGTACAACCAACTAGTATGAATAAATTAAATTAGTTGACTTATTCCACTAAAAATTAGTTGACTAATTCGGCTAAAATGTCAGATCGTTTAATCGTTTTGTAAATAGATAACTGACCTAATGATTGCCTACTGCAGATTGTGGAATGCAGATTATCAAACTACCGACTAATTCTATGCAATTTTGTAACTAAATATGTGTAGAGAATACACGTATATTATATACAGATCGACTATTCTAAGAAATTACAATAAACGTAATCTAGTGTTTTACAAGAACATTTTACATATACCCTAAATAAGATCCTAAGTTATCATTCGGCATTTCGACTATCGTAGTCCGAATTTGCTCATTAAACTAAATCATTTTGTTTATATTAAGTTGTAAGCGATAGTTTATCGGTTATTAAAAAGACATGGTGTATAAAACAAGTTTGTTTTAGTATCATTTGACCTTATCCTTATGTATCGAATCAATTGGCATTTTTTTTTTTTTTAGTAATAAGTTTAACCCGCGGGGGATTAATTGAAAGAGCAACAGACAGAAGTTGCCAAAAAAAATAAAAATAAATATCTGCTACGTGTTCTGATAAGTTTTTATGCACTCGAGTTTCACGGTTTTTGATCAATAACATTGGGCTGGCCACAAGTGTGGAAAAATAGATAGCAATGAAATATAATGATGTACGACCGGGAACGCTTGTTGGTATTTTTTTTTCTTTTCTCGAGAAACTTTTGGTCCGTTGATGAGAACACGACACCGCACGTTAAATAGTTGTATAATAATCGCAGCGCAGGGATAAAAATAAACAATACTGGATGTTTTTGCCGATTAATAATTGTTATTCCGTTTGTCACACTTTGTACAGATCGTAGATTAATTATTTTGAAGGTCACCAGTAAAACAAAATATTATATGTGTGCGTGTGTATATTTGACATCACACACACACACACACAAACACACACACGCACACGCACGCACACAAGCACAACATTTTTTGCTTTCCGTTCGTCGTAGCAGGAAGGAGGAAGAAAATAATGAATTCTTCGTGGGGCTATTCTCTACGCGCGTCCTATTGTACTCAAATCCGCTACAATTATTATTAGAGCCGTAGCGCGTGCATTAAGAACACGATTAAATTTTAAATTGTTGTCGTTCGACTTGCAATTCGTGGTATCATTTGGCGAAGTACCGCGCGCAATATCACTGCTTTAGCGGTTAAATCTCTCACTACCCGATGACTTTTGTCGAAAAACCAAATTCGTCTCTATCTGCAGCCTCCCCGAATAATATATGCATACGCGTAGTTGTTTGACACCCTCGGTGGACGACTACTTTGTGAATGTATCGAGTACGTTGGTCGTCCGAACTATACCGCGAGATGAGCTCGTCTCGACGCGTCTGCGCGTTCGCCCGATCACCGCAATCACATAAAACTTCTAAAGATACACGATATCGGTTAGGTCGATGAGACGAGCCCGTGCAGCTGCCACCGAGAACCCGTCGTCGTTTCCGTCGGGAAATCCAGAAAACTTTCCGTGGGGTCGACTGACCGCGACGACGTCGTGCCGCGCGAAAGTTTTCGTTTCGGCGCCAATAAAATCCCATTCGGTTGCACGCACATTATTATGATTATTATTGTTGCGATCGTAACGAATCGCGCGCGCGCGCGTTTGCATTTCATATTCACCAGGCGAACGCGTCGATAGTATTATTATTATTATTATTAATATTATTACTATCATCATCGTCGTCGTCGTCCTGCTGCAGTCTCGTTAGTATTGGCGTTGCGACGGCCCGCGCGAACGACTATAGGTTGACAAAACACATAAACCTAACCTAGCCGAGCAATGTAGTGTAGAGGCACAGCTATACAACGATGCGAATAATATATCCAATTGGTGAATGAATATTACCGCGCGCGTGGTATACCGACGACCCTATACGCGTGCACGGTGTATACCTACCGACAAGCCGATATTATATTATGCACGCTAGCGTTTATGTATTATGCGTGCGCCGGGTACGATAAACAATAACGCGTATTGGACCCGTGGCGCCGCGATACATACCCCGTGTACAAACCACGATGTGCCTGCGCCTGCGCGAAGCGATTTGCCTTACACAGGGTGTGATTTAGGCGTTCGAGTTAGGCACCGTAATGCCTATGCGTTCCGTAACTAAACGGTGTCCTGTGGCGGTACAAACTTTTATTTCTCAAATGAAAGCGCCATTTTTCTACTGCTTGTTGAGGGCATTTTTCTCTGAATTTTTGATGTATCGAGATCGAAATTCGAACGAGTAGTTTTCAAATCATTCGTATTGGACTATTGGTATTATAACACCTAATATTATGACACGATCTGTAGTTACAGGTTATCGATGATTGCTACTAATTCGAGATTACGCGAATTTCACACTTTTCATACGCAATTTTAAGTTTGAATTACTTCGAAAGTATTGGTCTGAATTTTGACTACGTTACATCAAAAATTCTGGGAAAATGAACTGAATAATATTTTGCGTAATAAATATGGTGTTACCACAAGAAACCATGTTTCTATAGCTACAGGATTTAGGTTGGTATAAAAAAAATGGTTATCAAACAAATAGGTGTTATGGTAACTTGAGCATTAAAAAAAAAACCAAATTTAAACATTTTTACAGTCGAAAAAGAGAGTGAGCATGGTTAAAAAATCACCCTGTATAGCTGATTACACTAGCTAAATTATCCGGCTTCACACGGAACAGTCTTAGCCTGGACATAGAAGTAGTTTTTAATGGAAGACTCACTCATATACATAATTTAAAGCCTAGCCATGTTTGAACAGCCTTGGGGTAATCTTGTTGGTTATAAATTAAGTATATCAAGCTGAACTACCCGCGGCTTCGCATGGAACTACAATCTTGGCCGGAGCTAACATTTTTTTAATCTCTTTTTATTGCACGTCTAAAGTATTACAGGAACCACGTACTGTTTCAAATTTCAAATTCATACGTTTTGTTGTTTTTTGAGATGGAGGGATCAGTCAATGAGCAAGTGATATTTGAGTTTTAAATATTCTATATAGGCTAGCTGAGCCACGCCCGGTAGATATCTAACTGTTTTAGATTAGAGTAATTATACCATATTAAAATTATAACCATTTCAATATATGTAATAAAACAATCTAGGTTGAATAAAGCGAACAATCATCTTATATCATAACGATATTTATTTATTCTACCTAATACCTATTATACGTACTCTAACAATATTTACGAACTATATCTCGATCGGAAATTATTAAAATCAATATGTTAAACAAAGTAAAATATTTCCTAGCTAACCAATGAGTGAAAAAATGTATGAATCCAGTCCATAGCCCAAAACTATTTCCACCCTTAAAAATTCAATTTTCAAAAAATTCTTTTCACAGTGCACATAAATATAATAATAAGTAGGATTCCCTCAAAGTTTCGAATGAATCGATTTGGTATTTTTGGCTGTATGCTAATCAGTCAGCGAGTGAGTGGTATTTGAACGATAGGTTTGCGCTCGATCGTTACGAACTCGATTCCGGATATATAACGTGCTGCGCCGGGCTTAAAGTGGGATGGTGGTTGGACGCAAGGGACTCGTCTCTCTACCTCTTGCAGTGAGCTTAAAAAGCGTCCCCTTTAACAGTTCTACGAAAAGTTCAGTGGAACGCTTGAGTGTTTGATAAAATTAATCACCTACATTTTAAATTACTAACGGGCTATAAAATTGTAATATCATAATTTTTACAATCATAAACTTTTACGTCTCGTCGGCGGTCGGCCGTAGCTCCGAGAAACAGAGTTTTACAAACAATAAAACAATAACCGTACCTATTAATTATTAAATATTAATCATATTTTACATATAAAACTAATTAGTTCCTGTATCGAACGCTCAAAATGGTATATAAGCATAAGACGTCATATTTCCTCCTGTGTTTTCTTGCTACATTAAGACCTAGCCCCTGCGTCCAAATGCTACAAGTTTGGTACGACCACGTGGGTCATTTTAATGCGATTCGAGTTAGCAATGTTTATCGGTTTCGTTAGGCCAGAAGAAAAAAATACGGTTTTTGTTAAAACCAATTTTAACCATATTTATTGATCTTTTTTTTATATGGCAAGGGGATTTAACATTACTCGGAATTTTTATTTATTTCACATAATATGTAGAACAAAATATGACAAGACACTAAATATATACAATAATCATAATCGAAAAAACCGTGAAATCTTCTCCATCATGGTGTCGGTTTTGGTTTCGGTTTCGGTTTCAAAATTTTTTAACGGTTCAAGTCCAAAACCGGTCTTTTTCGATACGGCCGAGTCCCTGGTTTCGTGAGCCGGTATCGTTGTAGGTACATATTGTCCTTTTTTTAAGTCCTATTGTCGTCATTATTGCAGTCGTATCCTACGTCTTGTGTTCTCAACGCGTCCGACGTGTCGCACGGACCGCCATCGCAGGATGCGGAAACAAATTACTCTTCGGAATGGTCAGGACGATCGGTCGTGCCGATCACGTAGTACGTACACGCTATAAAACTGCGTGCGTTTCGACACCACCGGATGTTATGCGTACTTGTGTATCGTATTATTATTATTATTATTATCTGTTATTGTTTACTGTCGGAATAACCGTCGAGTCGGCCCCGCGGAGCAGGAGTGTTCGGCGCGCTCCGCCCAAGGCCGCGGTCGGGAAAATGTTCGCTGTGAACTGGAGGTAGGAGAGGGTCCGAAACACGTCCTCGTCGCGTATCCCTACTACTCGCGATGTGTACGTCTAATTGAATGGTAATACACGTCGATGCAATGATGATGTAGTGCACTCACGTTATAATGGTTTTAGCGTGTTTAGCTATATGTATGTGTCGACAATCATTCAATTATTTTGGCACCGATACTGCAATCGTCATCGCTTCGGCGTAAAAACGACAAGACGGCAGAACCGCGATGAATGTATTCCGATTAGAAATTCGCAACGGACATCGTAGCTCAAATCGGTCGAAACCGGCAGGAAAATCTGTCAGAAAATATAACGGAGTCTTTATAAAAAGAAATTAATAACCGTCCACCCCTAACCTTGAAGTATTTTAAGTATTGAAATAAATCGATATTCCAGAATATTGTGATATATCATATTTGTACTTTTCAATGTTATTATAAATTATAATAAAGACGACTTGGTAACCAGACCAAGTATCGTCTGAAGCGGGTAAATACGATCGAATTATTATATTGGAAGAACACGATCGCGTGATATTATCCAGGGCACACGCGTATAATATAGATTTTACTGAAACAGTTTTACCTGACCTACCGAATAAAAATTTTGAACGCCATACTATTACCAGCTTTTGATTTCCGAAAGGGGTCTGTGTATTGCAAATATTTGTTTTGCTAATATTTAATGTTTACTGGCTATACTGCGCGATAACCAGCGAAGTAATACAGTATATTGAATTATAATTATTGTGTACCTATTCATGTACACAATTACTCATGTTTGAGAATAATAACTGTATAAACGAGGAGTAGGTACCTATACAAATGATGTAAGGCCAACCCAATATTAGTTAAAATATATTTTAAGTACACTAAACTGCAGGCATTATGTGTGTGTCTACGACAAGAACTGTGTTCCAAAGTATTTTAATTTTTTTAATCCATATTCCATATTGTACTGTTTTTAGAAACGGTCAAGCATCCGATCTCTCCTATATGCGTTTATACACACGCTCTAGCCAACGTACGTTTTTCATTAGTTTGTGCAAACATGCATCTATAATATCCATACATAAAATATACCGAACTACTTATACATTTCATCCAAACTCAATTTACCGGTTTCACATTAAAGACATAAATACAAATTTATCACTAGCGTGTTATATAATATGATGACTAATTAATAATGTATAATTTCAGCACATTAGCCTTCGTTTGTTGAAACGAATGATAATCATCCTATGGTTAGGAGTACTGTGTCTGGTATGCGCACCGTTCTTCGGGTTCGGTGTTTATTGGGACGCTCAAAAGCAGAGTTGCAGACGTCCTCGAGATGCCGAAGAGCCTTTGGATGTGTTGTACATTTATTTGTTATACAGCTTTGGTGAGTACATCAGTTCTAGGGGCACGTAAAATAGTATTTTGTATAATGTGTACTGCACGAAAGCAACGCATTATAATCACAAATCAACACAGTACAATATTAATATTGTGAAGCATACAAGGTGTCCCACCAGGATTTACACAGAGTGATATCTCCCGTGCTCATAGAGATAATCAAATACTGTTTACTTTTTATGAGCATCCCTGGGCAACAACAATTTTTTTTGACAATAGTTTGAATAATATTAGTTAGTGCAAAGAAGTTAAGAGATTTACTTTTAATTTCATAACTTTTATGAACGTCAAAGATAATAATTCACAATAAATGTTTAAACTTCTTTAATAATATAATTTCCTTTGCCCGGGGATACTCATTAAAAAAATCAGAATTCGATCAACTCTATTAACACGGGAGATATCGCTCTGTGTAAATCGCGGTGGAACACCCTGAATGTTGTATAGTATTCGAATTGAAAACAGTGGCAGGAGGCGAGCTGACGCGTTACATCGTCCGCAAAATATTCGGATTAATTATTTAAAATAAAATCATTCTGACATAATATACTACGTTAAATACTATCTCGGAGTACCCGTATTTGAAATTATAATAAACGCTGTTATAAATAGTTTTTTTTTCTTTTAACCACGCGCTATAATTAATTATAGTTTATACAAATGTACTTTTATAGCTTTGCGCGTTTATTACTATTTCTAAACGATTTAAAGTAACGTGTATAAATGCATAATTAATGCGCGCATTAATCGCTGCAGATGCTTAAATAAAATTTATTACCAACTGTTGTGGTATGGTTGCGGCATTCAATGGTCTAGGGTCCGCGGAGGAATAATGTACTATGAAATAATATAATAAAGTAACTTTGCGGCTTGATCTGTACAGTGAACTAATCGTCTGCGAGTAATATTGCTAATTCGCGGTACTCGTGCGCGGCGGAATGCGAAAAGAGGCCAATGAGTGATTAACATTGTAAAAAAACGTATATTTCAACATCCGCGGTTATCGTTATTGCGCGCTGTACAGCAATAGTAAATCGTATACGTTGGTAACGTCAAACCATGATTTACGGCGCGAATAGGACCGCGATGAGTAATTTACGGTTTTTTTTTCTGCTTTTGCCCAGGTGTGTTTTTGTGCGTCGCAATAACGTACACAAACTTGGCCGTCATGAAAGCCCTGTGCATGAAAGACAGTCCTCTCAACAAACACAACATGCTGCTGAGACGCACGAGCAACGGGACGTCGCTTGCGTGCAACGCGGCCACCAGGGAGGAGAGATCGTTCGGCTGGCTCATGTTCTTCCTGTGCGTCGCGTTCGTCCTGTGTTGGCTCCCGCAATTGGTACGATGCACATTACTATCTCATCAACACGATACTATCGGCATATCGTACAGGATGTCCCACCGGGATTCGCGTATAAATCGCGTGTTAATAGAGATAATCGTTTTCTGTTTTTTTTTTTTTTTTTACAAACATCCCTGCGGAAAAGGCAATTTGTTGACAATAAACAGGTTAATAGTCATAAAAGATCAACTTTTCATCGGTTTCGAAAATAGCCATTTCATATGGTGCTTATTTTTCTGAATACACATTTTGACGGTTCAACTTTCAATTTTATTTTTCACTTCTTGATTTTTAATAATTTTTCTGGTTCACAAGAAAATGGTGTACTATTTACACAGTTTTAAATAATAATTACATTATCAGCAAACCTTATTAAAAGTGACGAGATGATAATAATTAACAGTATTTCTTTGTGAACTAGAGAAATTATTAAAAATCAAGAAGTTAATGAAACTTGAAAGTTGAACCGTCGACATTTTGAGAAAAAAAAGCCCTATAAAATGGACATCTTTGAATTTTACAAAAATTATAAAATAAAATGTTAATTTTTTAACTTCTTTAATAATATACACTTATATTTACCAAGCTATTGTCAACAAAATTGCTTTTTCCCAGAGATGCTCATAAAAAAAAAAAAAACAGAATTTGATTATATCTATTAACACTCGAGTATAAATCCCGGTGTAAAGTTATGCGCGATTTTCGACGAGTAGGACTATTTCTAAGTCGGGGGACTTGTAACGTATAAGCACACTTTTTAAAAATACAACACGTTCGAAAAAGAAAAAAATTTTCCGCACCCCTTCGTTAACACCTTCAAGATTAATGTTAATCATTGTCGAACCGTATTATCTAGTTGTTTTCAACCGAATTACAGAAGTTTTTTCATTTACACTCGGTTTGAAGTAACATTTTAAAATACCCTTTTTTTTGGACTTGGTTATTTATGAGTATACGGGTACGTGGACAATTTTAATCAGTTCCCGTCATCCTTAGATAATCCTATATAGGTTATGTTCGTGTTCGATATCTGGAAAATTATCATTTAAGAACATTTCAAATATTATTTTAATTGTTTGCGAAAAAATTGTATAGTAAATCGGTTTCGACGTATGTATTTAAAGATTACAATTAAAGGAACATCGACATTTCTTTTAGACCGATTTTATTTCTATTTAAACACTGTTGTTATTATTCGTATAAAATCGTTAATTATTTCGATTACATACTATTTTATCTTACTTTTACGAATTTTCTAAAATACAATAGTATTGCATTCTAAACATTTAAAACTGCGCAAATATTCATCATTATTTATTATTTATCAGTTTTACACATGTATATATATTATATATATGAGTGTGTGTTTACCGCTAACACGAGAAAGTTCATTTTGTTCTATATATATTATACATGTCACGTTGAAATGTATTTTAATCATTTCATTCCCCGAAACGAACAATGAATACATTTTTATTTCAATAATATTGGGTCTGAATTTTGATAGAAGATGTGCAATGATTGCATAATGCATAATTGATTGGAATTCTCATAATTTGTCTTACTATGATATTGTCAAGTACAGGCGCAGGCCATTGCAATGCGTTATTTCAAATTGTAAAGAGGTCCTATAACGATGGGGGCGTATTTATGGTGGAAGGGTAGTATAAGGGATAGATCGCATTCTGGAATATCCTTTTTTCTCAAAGTATTTTTCCATTTTAATATTACCTTTGTTTTTTATGATTATCATTGAATATTTTATTTATCTAGACTGAACTACGTTATTAGAAATATGTCGATTATTGTTCAATAGAATATAGAGTTATTATAGTACCTAAGTAAATACCTCCCTCGTCCTGATCCCGCATTGGTGGTGATGTGGTGCCCATGTGTAGAATGAAACCGTGGTATATTAGTTATTACTTTTTTAACCTATTGTTTGCATATTAAATTAGGTTAGGGTTACGGTTAGGTAATTAGGTTAGGTTTAATCTTTGATCGTATATACACTGGACTGAGCTATATAAAATATAATTGGAACCCATAGCAATTTGACCCAATGTCAACACTGCACATGAGCGTTTATTGTTTAAAAGTGCCGCGGAAGTCGCTCCCCGTCCAACGAATTTATATACGCCGTGTAATAAGTCCAGAGCGACTGACCGACGGCACTATTCTTCACCTACCGACTATGCTTCATGTGGGTTATATAGCTATATATCCGGTGTACATGGCCTAAGACATTGTTTTTCAAACCGTAGGCCGTAAGTATATTATGAGGGAAGTGTGTGTGGGGGTTGGGGGTTTAGTATACAGTTAAGGAGAAAATTTACGATTTATTGATGTTAAAAAATGTCAACACCTCTCAGACCTCGGGGAGCCATAACGAAAATCAATAAGGGGTCGCATTATCAAAAAGTTTGATGATCAGCGATCAATGAGGGTGGTTCTATAGGGACCTAGGATTATAAGGTTAGATATGGTTATAGACAGTGGCGGCGCGAACGATTTTGTGAGGTAACGATAAATATTTTGCTACCACCACCTAAATTGTGTCGAACCATTATGGCGTTAGATAAATAAGTCAGTGACGTTGCCAAAGTGCTATAATACGTAATATGGGTAAATCGAAATATCATACTTAGTGCGATCACTACCCAAGTGTCAAGATTCAAGGGGCCAAAGGGTACCACCACCCAATCGGTGATGCGGCCGAGACGGCGCGATCCGGCTCTTGGGCCCTGGTCCCTCGGGACTCGGTACTTGGGCGCTGACCATTAATGATGATATACCGTGCCGGTCTCGCTCGGCGTACGCGTGTGTTGCGCAGATAGCGGTGCCGCTGACCAGGATCGTGGCGAACGAGAACAAGCTGAAGCCGCTGCTGTACGTGGCCGACATACTGCTCGCGCTGCACTTCGCGCTGGACCCGTACCTGTACGTGCTGCACCACTGGCAGCTGATCAAGTCGATTTTCCTGCGGCCGGCCCACGGCGACATCCACCGGAACAGCAGTAGCGCCACCGTGAGCCGAAGCAGTTCCATGCGAACGTCGTACGACTACGCACCCAGCACGCAGCCGCGGCCGGTTTGACGGCGGCCGCCCGTTGCACGTGTGTGTGCTTATTGCGCGCGTGTGCTTACGTCGAACATGTGTGCGTGTGTGCGTGTGTGAGTGTGTAGCGTGTGCGTGCGAGTGCGGTGGTGCCGAACTTCTGAAAAAGTACTCTGGTCAAATCGTAATAATACCATGCGTATCGTTCACGACCCCTGTGTCGTAAGTCGTATTCGGATCGCAAACGATAACACCCCCCCCCCCCAACAGTCACATTTTTAAAACAGTGGTCGTGCAAAGGCCCAACTTAAACGCACTATATTGTTCGGCGCAGGGGCGGACGCAGGAAAAAATGTTGGGGGGGGGGTTTTGAAAAAATAAGAATAATTACCATTGTTTTGAAATAATTATTTAATGTATTTTTAGAAGTCATAACAATTAATTATAAAATCAAATTTATCCACCTCGGTGTTTTTGCCATAATATTCAAGATATCTTCATAAGATACCTCTACGTCTCTGTATAAGTTCAATAATACTAATCCATTCAATCGGTCCTCCGCCGTCTTGTTTCGTAAATAGGTTTTTAATCTACGGAGACAAGAGAATGATCTTTCACTCGAAGTAACTGAAACGGGAAGTGTTGCTCCAATTTGCAAAAATCGATGTATAGACTGATATAACGTAGATGACGTGGATTGAAAAATTACAAATTATTACAGATTCACTTTTCTTACCAAAACATTTTTTTCTAGCATATTTTAACGTCTTTTGAATAATTAATTGTTTTTAGGTACATAAGATAAAATAACTATTACGTTTTAAATTAATCATCTATTCATTTAGGGGGGGGGGGTTTGAACCCCCAAACCCTCCCCCCCTGCGTCCGCCACTGGTTCGGCGCCACCGGATGCAGAATGTGTTTATATGCGTGCGTGTGTTATGTTTTCGGCATGTCTCGTATTATTTTGGTTTTGACGACACAGCCGTTACACCATGTGCATACGATTTATATACACGTGTGAGACGAGGGGTGGAGATCTGATTAAAATACGTGGTCGAACGCCGCGCACTGCAGTATTTGCACGTCGGATAACGCTATGTTAATAAATTTAAGTTTTTTCGACTTGCATGACTCGGGCAAGAACAACAGCGTGGGTTTATCGATTCTAGTCAGTTTCCCGTTTCGATTTACAGCTTATACGCACGAGAACAAGATTTTTTTTATATTTTAAACGTCCAAATAGTACCTGGGTTACAAACGCACACATATTGATAATAATGTTTTTTTTTTTTTTGAGGGGGGGAGGATTCTCGCTTAAAGTGCAGCTGCACACTGCACGTACGCCTGTATACACGTATACGCTATTAGAACGATGCACATAGTATAATTTATTATGTATATATATAATGTGTTCACTCGTTTGTGTGTGCATTTTTTTACCTTTATATTTTATTTTCGTTTTTAAACAACTACCAACCAATGTCCCCCAGTGATAGTAGTACAGTTTCACCCGATAAATGTATATTTATATATAGGTATACTCGCTGTGAGTAAATTAAGTAGGGAAATAAATCGCTGAAAAAAAATAAATTTAATTCTCAAAATAAAAATAAAAAAAAATTGTCTGTTAGGAAAATCATTTTTGCACGCCCTGGTGCGCGCGGTGTTGACAAAGCCGGCTAAAACAGTAAAAGTAACGCATTTTTTTTTACAATTAGGTACCTACTTAGACTATAATAATATTATGTTAATTTGCATATAATGTACCAAAGACTAAAGTAATTATTATTTTTGTATTTAGAAAACAAAGAGATGTTTTTGAAGTGTATTTTCTAGAATGTTCTATTTTAATAACATGTACAGACCGATTGGTATACTAAAGGTTTTATTTACGTTTTCCCTGTATTCGTTTGTGTTGAGACGTGTAAATACCCATGACGCGCTTGACTATCAATATTCCAATTTTTACTTAAACATTTGGTTAAGCCTATAGGATAAGTATGTTAAAAACAAAATATTATTATACATTATCATGCCGGGTACACGCCGTAAGACAATTGTTTTTTTTTTTTTTTATCGACCACATTCGGTATAGCAATCGGCAACATTACTTGAGATAGATAATCTGTCGTTTATTTTCCAATGTGCTTTCGGACGCAAACAGTTTTAATATTACTAGTGGCCGGTAAATGTGTATACTAATCAACACAAATATTTGCAATATAATTGCCTATGACTGTTTCGGCAGTTAAACAACGATCTATGTGAAACTACCTGGGTTGTCAAGAAAAATCAACGGCTTAAAGTGAATACTCAGTATAGTCATCATGTTATAATATGTAGTTAGTACAATTAAACAGTTTCAGGGACAATTTTCATACAATAACAGCGGTTTTGAACAAACCCGCCTGACTTCGGTATGAGAAAACCCAATTTCTATATTTTACAAGATTATACAGATTTTCAATCATGCGTTCATGGCAAGTCGGCTATCTTTTACAATATTAAAAAACTTCGTAGTCAAACGAAAAATAGATTTCAAGTAAAACATTAGGTTGTGACGTAATATTAATTACCTATGTACACTTATCACTCACATGGCAATGTAATTACGCGTAGTGTATAGTGCCCACATAAAATATCAAATCAACTTAGTTTGAACGAAAACCGTAACAAGTCTTGTGCCGAGTATAAATAGAAATAAAAATAAGAACACAAAGAAAAATATTGTTTTAAAAATAAATAAAAGTTTTCTCGAGATGTTACGACCGGCACATTTCGCATCCGTACAACCCATTTATTTTTTATAATTTATTCACAATGTATAAATCGTAGCATAAATAGTATTTCGCCCGAGCATGTTATTGATTTGCATTTTGCTATTATTTACTGTACGAGTATATGTACTTATTATTACGTTTATCCGATCAGTATTATTCTTAGCAATACGATATTTTATCTTCGTCGTTATTATTTATGATATATTTTTACTTTTATAAATTTTGCTTTTATCTAGGCTTATTGTGATGTCATGTTGTTTTACACATATTGTTTGCTTTACTAGTTGTGTAATATTATTTGATTTGTACATATAAATTATATATTTATAAAGTATATTTATACATATATACTGTTAATAAAGTCATAGTTATATTATTGTACATTGATTGTTATGTATTTGTCACACCATCAGCGCCGCTGTGGTATTGTACACGCGCCAGCGGAAATACGATTAGACATAACGCCCGATTTACGCTAGGTCTGCAAAGTCGATGAAAATCAGAAAACGGACACAACTTTGAGGCACCGTGAACCAGACGGATGTCCGTAAGTTTTTCGCTCGCACCGAAAGAACAAAATGGAAACACGCGTCATCGCCACGTAATAGAATGCGGGGCAAATCAATGTTCTCGTTTACATCTCGGTATTTTCTGCGGGTTTTCAGCGTTCGCGTCATTTGCGTTTGCAAAACTGAAAGTCAACGCACGCGGGAAGGGAACCGCCCAAGTTAGGTGGTGTACAAGAAGAATCGACATTTTCCTACAGACTTATTTGATCTTCGAGTCGTGTTCGCACTTGCAGCCGGCGAACGTCAGTAGATTGTACGGTGCATTATTCACTCGTGTTCTTTTCGCCTATTCCATGCGCGCACAATTATTTCGATGTACGTTAGTACTCCTGCTCACACTCTGCTCATCCGAGGGAACGACAGCAGGGGCGTAGCTATACATTTTTTTATGGGTAGGCCCACATAAACCTTCCACTGTTCGACGGAAGTGGGGACTCATCCCAATTTCGGTATTGGCCTCCTATAATTTCAAAGTTATCAATGATTATTTTTATTAATCATTAATAACTTGAGGCAGAGTTTGAAATTTTTATTTATCTGAGTACAAGAGTGTCTTACAAGATAACTTTTTTATAATTATTAATTATTATACTCGTAACTTACAACATATAGGTGTTGTCCATTTATAACGTATTTTCAAAGTCAAAATTCTATCATCTTTCCTTTATGATAGCAAACTCATCAACAACAGCCGATGGATTATCAATAAATTGCTCACTTATTTCCCTTTCTATGGAAATTAACGTCAAATCGTTAAGCCTAGGAATTTTTATTGTTGACCTGAGCGATTTTTTCATTCTTCTCATTGTTGAAATACTTCTTTTTCTTTTTAGAGAAAATCTGGGTAGGCCCGGGCCTACCAGGCTTACCTACTGGCTACGCCCCTGAACGACAATAGGTGTATATACATATGTGTATACTCATTGCTAGTTTAAGTTATGCGCTCAACGGTCGGTTCAAACCTGTGGATTCGATTTTTGACATTTTCTTGCCAGTTCGTACACTTCCGAAAGACAATAATTATGTTATTGTTACGTGAAAAATCACCGAATACGGTGTGCAAGCATTATAGGAACGTGTTTTCGACAACAACTGTTCGACAGTAAGATAATACGGTGAAAAGCGAACGAAGAAAACATGGTACGGGCGGCGATGATGTCGTTGAGAGAAAAAATCATTAAACGTTTGTAATTTAGTTGTTGGTAGACGTAATGAAATAATCGACTCACGTGATATGTTATTATTATGGTAAACTGTATCCGTATTAATTCAAACATTTTACGCTGCAGTAGATGTCATCAGCTTTTTTTTCGTTTTCGTAATTCCCAAACAAGAAAAACTTGAACCGATTTCCGGATGGTGATCACGGGAGTAGGTACTGTAAGCCGTAGGATTGCATAAAGAAAGAAAAAAGAACTATAAGAGGAAAAACATTTAGAGTAGATCGATGGCTATAAATATTATCTGAGACAAAGTATCTTTTAAGTTGTAATACATATGGACGGAAGTAGGTACCTTCAAATGCATTTGACTTGAGCCCAAAAGGTTTTAAGAACAAAGAGTCTTCCACCCACTACATAGGGATCTTAGATGGCTCAGGGAGGACTGAGCCCCCATATTTAAGTTGATGCTTCTGATGACCACTTTAGTAGGTACTCTTTTCACTAAATATATATTTTTATATACGCTTTGTAGTATTATAATATTTTCGTTCAACAAAACAATAATTATTGTTTGATAAAATGTATTGTAAATGTAAGGTATATTATTTATTTAACAATTTATTGTCCAAGTAGGTACAGTACAATATCTCGTTTCAGTTCTAAAATTCGACAGACTGGTTTTACAACCCGAGAGAATCGAGATTTGTATAATCTACACATCTATAAAATAGATAGGTATCATCACTTTTCTCGATTTCTAGTGAGAAAAATTTTGAATCGCGATATGTTACTATGCTTAAGGTCAGTTGTTTGACCGGACCGGTTGTCCATCAATGGTAAATCTTCCGCAGTTAATACTAGGTTTTTTCACGGAAATCTTGCATTGAGCATCAAGCTGCTTGGATTTTTGAAACAATAACTGTTTTAAATAAAGTAGTTCCATAGAAGTAATAACAATAGTAAACGAAAGTTACCGGTATAGAGAATAAAAGAGAGGACACAATGAAGTTTTTAAAAACACGAACAGTGTGTTAACAAATTGTTTCCAATTTGTTAAGTTTGGTCGAGAAACTGAATTTTATCGATTTGCCGTCCTAGTGTAAGCCATATCAACATGAACTTTTTTTTAAAAATTATAAATGACATGAAAATTTAAATTAATATAATATATTTTGTTTTAAGAGTTAAAAAAATATTATAATGCTATAGTTAGAAAATGTATTATAAGTAACTTTAGATAAGTTTTATAATGTATGGAAAACTTTAATTACCTAACCAATTTAATATAATTTGGTTTTTTTTAGTTTAAAAAAACTATAATTACATGATAGTTTGCACTTTAATTCTAAATTAAATGAAACTTGTTGATAATTTAATAATCAGAATCTTGAAAAGTAAGATACAATTACAATTGTACATTATATAAAAAACTCAACATTCATTAGGAAGTTTTCATTAATTTAAAATTTACCTATGAATTATAAAAAATTTATTGAAGTATTTTACACAAGGTAAGATAAATAAAATTTATTAAAATTAAGTCATAATGAGTTCCTTTAAATGTACGATTGTTGTCAGTATCCAGCAGCAGTTAAAGTAACAAAGAACCAAATTAAATTCTGTTTCTTACCTAGTTTAGATTTGTTATATTACATTAATAAATGATTCTTGCTTAAACTAACAAAAAATACTGTAACATGTAAAATTATTAACATAATGTTTTAAAATGTTGAACACATTTACTGCGTTTGTAAGTTGATAATTTACTTAGATAATGTATATATAAGTAGTAAATTGTTAGTTTCAATAACAAAATTGCAGAAACAAACAGTAGCAACAAAATATTTAATTATAACCCATTATGATTTTAGAATACATTAAATCAAAAAACCAGATTCTACTTGGACTAAAATGCCATCAAACGTAGCAAATGTGTTGAAAAAAAAATGGATTACAAGGTGTAAATGTCATTTATAAATTTTAAAAAGTGTTAGTTTTATAGATTAATTTGTAATTTATGTCATAAGTTTGTAACCCTAAGCAAGATTTTTGTTGACAGGCGCTTTTCGTGGTTCACATGGCTCGAGTATTTCATTTAATAGAACACTCAAATATGTCCTATATGTAGCTGTACCAGGCTGAATACATCACATCATAATTTATAATTTATATTATGCCTATCTATGTAATAATGAATTATTATAAAACTTGTATTTAAATATGTACATATAATTATTTTTACTTCATAAAATGAATGGAACCTTTATATGTTAATAATTTATAATTTATAGTAAACAAGGATGAAAAAATATAAACAAAATTATGAACAGTTCATATTTATTTTTTTTAATTGTTACAAAAAAACGTCTCATGCTAATGCTGGTACAAAGTAACCACACTCCCTCAAGACTTTGTTGTATGGTTCGACTACCTTCTGTACCTTCTTGTTTGCTTCTCTGGTCAATTTCTAAAAAAGAAAAATAAGGTTACATTTTATATTGGTGCATAATATTATATGATAACTTACATGTCTGATCTTCAAACGCTGGGCACGTTTGGCTTCACGTTCTAAACGGCGAGCTTCATAGTCCTTGACAACATGTTGGTATTTCCATCCAACTTCATGAGACAAACGACCAACATCACAGTATTTACGTCCACGTTGTAGACTCAACATTCTCATAGCCAAAGGTACAACCATGGTTTTTTGAGATGTGTACCTTGCTGGGATGTCTTCGTATGCCTTCATGCGCCTCAAAGCTTGTTGGCCACGAGTTGTTTTGTGAGGGATCATACCTAAAAATAAAATTATTAGATATATACTTGGAATGGTACTAGTAAGAAGTGTGAGAAATCAACAATTAAAATTAGAACATTTTGATACATGAATACATCTGTAAATATTTTATAACTACAAAATGTTAACAATTTAACTTTGGAAAATAGTATTTATTCTACTATATTTATATCAAGGCAACAGATATTTATGAGTTGGGCCCGGATTTAAATGCACTTAAGACCATACAGATATGCTCTAAAAAATGCATTTTACCACAAAAATGACCTTAAAAATGCCATATATTTTTTTTTATACAAATTATAATTTATAAATGAGACATAATAATTATTTTTACGTAATGACTTTATTAAAAAAAAACTGAAAATTTGAAATATTGACTGATATGATGTTGACACGCATATGTTTTGGCCGTGACACGCATATGTTTTGGCCGTTTTAGGGGAAATATTATTCATTTTAAACCGCGACTTTAATATTACAAATTTTACAAAGTAAAATAGTCCCATCGGTTGTAAAGACGTCTCTTTCGAATTCGTTCACATAGTCACACAAGCGAGAATAAGTAGATGATTTTATTTTGGGCATTATTGAACACACTATTTAACACATTAAGATCACAAACACACGTAATACGAGCAACGACTGCGATATAACACAAACTGACTGATTATTTGTTATTTGACTGAATACGGGTGACGATATACAGTCAATAATAAATTAAGATAAGATAAAAACTAAATCGAAAAAAAAAATTGACAATGTGTATGGAAAATTAATCTAAAGATAATTTTTTGAATAGTCCAAGTTTTATATCTATATTAAACAATTATGCATTAAAAACCAACAAAATGATCCAATAATGCTAAAAATGTTCTAAAAATGAAAAAACATCAAAATATGCAAAAAAATGCAAAATAAAATTTGTAGCTTTCAAACCCTCGTTACATGAAACGAATTGTGTACTTAGAAAGCATTGTGTATGATCAACCAAAAATATATGCACTTTGCATTGAAATCCGGGCCCTATTTATGAGTAAGATATTTACAGTAATGGATAAAAAGTAATGATTGACAATAATATATAACTTTATCACTGCAACTCTAATTATGTTTTTTAATCTATATATGCTACATATAACTATTTTTTTTAATATTTTTGAATAAATAGATTGATAAGTCAAAGAAAAGCTGATAAATTTGATATAATTATTCAAGTAAGCAAATGATAATGTTATAATATCAGTAGTATCATGTTAATGAGGAACATAATAGTAGGCAAGGGGCTAAGAATGTTTTAGATATACTAGTATGTCTGGTGCAATGAAAAGATATATATATATATCTTGTCTTTGCTTCATAAAACAATTCAGAACAATATTATGAAAAGGCATTCATTTCAAAATTTGAAGCTATTCCAATCAAAATATTAACTTTATACAACTGAATTATTGTATCATTTTTCAGTACAATGAATTTAAACTGAACCATACAAGCAAACCAATAGAAAACTACAATTTACATTATAAGGCATAAGCATTTATTTCATAAACAAATCTATAATCTTCTCATTTATAAAATATTTAAAGGAATGTCTCAAATAATGCATGCAAGGAAAAATATCATAATATTCATAGAAGAATAGCACATCATTATTTAAGAACTGAATGAAATATTTTATTTATTCATTGTGTTATATTTTAATTGAATACTTCTTACTCTTTTCATATAATAGCGATAATTTCATAGTTTTATTATCAATTAATGTAAGTAAGGATTGTTTAATAATCATTAAAGAGTTAAAACTTAAAAGAATTATAAATGTGTTTCTCATTATAATTTTATTTTTCATAAATTTCAATTAATGTAAGTAAGGTTTGATTTTATTAATCATAGAAGACACATTTATATCTTTCTAACTTAAATTTAAAGAGATGATAATTCCAGTTGAAAATTAAAAATTAATCCACTATACAATTTTAAGTACATAATACAAAAAAAAAAAAATTCTAATTTAATATATATAATAACTTTTACAAAGAAAATTATTTTCCATGGTATTAGTCCCAAATAATGTAATGTGTCTCTCATAATATATTTATTTTTCATAAATTTCAATTAATGTAAGTAAGGTTTGATTTTAATAATCATAGAAAACACATAAATATCTTTCAAAGTTTAATTTTAAGAAATGATAATTCCAGTTGAAAATAAATCTATTATATTGTTTTAAAATATAAATCAAATTTAATATTATTATAATAACTTTTTAAAGGAGAACTTAATTTTCGAAGAGTTTTTGTCTCAAATAATGCAATGTGTTTCTCATAATAATTTTATTTTTCATAAATTTCAATTAATGTAAGTAAGGTTTGATTTTAATAATCACAGAAGACACATTTAACTGATTTCAGTTTAGAATTTAAAATTAATCAATTATTAAACTGTTAGCTATTAATTGAGAATTATTCCTTACCGAAAATAAGAAATACAAGTGTTCTAAATACATTTTTTTAACTCATGGTCTTAAAAATATTACCACTCAATATTAAAATCAAATTTAAAAATAATATCTCTTTTCATAAGAACTTAATTTTCAAAGAAATTTAGTCTCAATTAATGTAAGTAAGGTATATATTTAGAAATCATTAAAGAGCCATTTTTCACTATTCACTCAAGAAAAAACTATAAGTTATTCAAAGATAAAGATATGTAGAAAAGGAAACAAATATACATTTATATGTAGGGCTCCAGCAGTATACATAATAGAGTACTTCTTTAGGTGATACCAATTTATGTGTTTTAATCAAAATGTACACCCGAGATGGCTATTGAATTACCAATTAACATTAATATGTCAAATAAAACGTACCACGGACAGTTCTTCTGAAAATACATCTGGGAGCACGGTGATGGAAAGGTCCACGAGCAGGGTTTACATTACATCTCTTGCGCAAAAAGGACAAGTACTTAATTTTGTTTCTACGGAAATATAAACATATTAATAACCGAGCACATTAAAACATTAAGAAAAATTTTCAACCTGTAAAAACTACCAGCAATGTTGATTTTGTCGCAGTTGAATACGACGACTTTGTTTCCTTGCAGGATTGCTTTGGAAACATACGATGCCAATTTTCCAAGCAAATGATCTTTGGCATCAATGTAGATGCGCTAAAATAAATAAACTGATTGGTAATTTGTGACACAAATCTGATGAAATTAAGCATGTTATAATAACTAAGAAATGTTTAGGTGTATTAACAATAGGTAGATAACGCGTTGACAGTTTTGCATTGAAAAAACCCAAACGCTCGGTACATGGGACAAACGATTAGCAATTTAACATAGCAAATTCTAATGAATAAGTAAATATGGCAAATGTGAACGAAAACATTTTAAATAATCAAATATTGGGTTCGTTTAAAAAACGAAAGCACAAGTTAACCTCAAAAGAACGTGAAATCAAAAATACGGTGAATAACTTCGTGCGCGTAGTTTAACATCAGATTTTGAGTGTTCTAATACATACCTTGTTGAATAATCCGTGTTTGGGAGCCATTTTAGCCGTAAACACTATAAAATAAAATAAAAATTAAACGAAACCCAAACAGAAACGTGTACAGATACTTACACACGACGGAAACACACGACGTAGAGAAGGAGTGCAGAATGTTGATGTATGTATTCTGGCACGATCGTCGGTCCGATGGTGGGGGTCGGTCGGGTCGCGGAGAAAATGTCATGGAAGAAAATATCAACCTCGGCCCACTTCGCGATTCCACGCGGTTTACGGCGTCCGCGATAAGAGATAAGTGCCATAACCTGGAAACTGTTATCACCACGGACACCGACCGACGCGGCGGCGACGCTCTGGTTGGAACTTGGAAGAGATTGTGTATTTGTGTTATTATTTAATATTTTACCGCAACGTTTCGGAACATTCGAATTTTGTGATTTTCAATTGCCGACTTTGCCGTATTAGGTCGGTTTGGTGAAACGTAAACGTATATGCGTCGTACTTACGTATCAAAACAGCGTGGACGCGTAAAATAAAAAAATTATATTTCGTCTTGAATCAATCGACTGCTGTTCGCGGCAAGTGTGGACGTGAGGTAATCAAACGACCGGTTAGGTTAGGAGTGTTAGGACCTATGGCCCGCTACATTTTGAAATCTATAGTACGGTCATCTTGAGTCAATCGAATATTTGATTGGATTTTGGTATTCTTTTTCTGTACGAACATATAATCGGAATACCTAATTTAATCAAAATTACGGACTTATTCTATACGATACTGTCCAACAGTAACGATTGAAGAAAACAAAAGTTTATTCGTATGATGACAATGATTTACCTTGATATCATTTACATGATTTACACGAATCTTTAATTCATGTAAAACCCTCTTCATTTATTTATAGGTATTCTGGTATTCATGCGAATCAAATTCCATTGACGCGCATGTTGCGGTCATGTAAGCTCCAGCGGTACTAAGTGCGCGCCGTTAACGGAAAAGAGAAAAAATATTTTGTTTTACAAGTCAAATGTACGAAAATCCTTTGAATGGCTTTTCGTCACATACTGTAGATCTAGTTTTTAAGAAGAAGATAACATATAGATGCTTTTTAAAAATTGATCAACTTTATACAAGAAGAATGCTGCGATATAGATTTTATTACAATTTGCTTATAGTTTTGATTTTTTGAAATTCTTATCCTTACCATAATAGAGTAATATAAATTAGGACATAGTATACCGTGTAGATATAACTTGTGTACTGTGTGTCTGTGGGTCTTTGCCCGTTGGTATTTATTAGTTTACAATTTTAGCGCTAGTAAACTAATTAGTCGCTTGTCAGAGTAATCTCATTTAATAACTTAAAACATTCATAAAAACATTTTTAATTTTGATCCTATGAAAGAAAAACACCAGTGACAGTTCTATAACGGGCGCACGTTGAATTTTTTGAAAAACTTTTTCTTGTTTTTATTTGATATAATATTTACTGTTTTAATTTTTTATCTGCCGATGGGCTGTTACTGCATCAAAATTCAAATACGCCTATTTTCTTCGGAGTTATTTGTAAATTGAACGCATTTTCAAGACAACTTTATATTTTAAAATTTAAATCTCTTTTTGTTTAAGAAAAACACTGACAATACGTGGTTATGACAGTAATTATAAAAACAAAAAATGTGTGAGGTTTCCTATACTTGAAATTTAATCTTAAATTTGATCTTTATTTGAAGTATGATTACAAGTATAAAAATATATCAACTATCAACCATTTGGCATCACTCAGACGTCCTGTTGAGATAATAATATATAAAACCTTATTGATGTACCATTCGGACTTTCTAACATAATATAGATCGCGATATTTTATTTACAATTTGTTGTCATTACATAAATCATTAACAAAAAAAATATAACTTTGTATTGTGATCGATACGGTTTTCGGTTTCGAAGGGCGATTGGATGCAACGGTAGTTATATTATATGCGTATACGTTATTTACGAATATACTAGAAAAGGATCTAGGAATAGAAGGTCATATGATGTCTTACAATTCCAATATAAAAACTAAGTCTTTTATGCTTCGGCGAACCTCATTCTTTTGTCTTGGTTATGATCTTATGAGTTATGGATACGTACTTCGTACAAATACATATATATATCTGCTAAAGTAAGTTGCTTTTAAATGGTAAACATAAAAGGTATGATATCTGATACATTTTATGGCGTATCATATTGTACCCGAGGGTGGCTGTATTTGTCCCTATTACTTTTCCTAATGTTCATAAATAAAATTGGTCTGATTTTCGTTTTCTTTTTCCCTTTCGGGCGTGTTTGCTGGCTAAGAGTTTTTGCCGCCATCCTAACATCTTGCCACTTATCTCTGTCTCGAACCATTTCTTTCCGATTTTCCTCTCTTGTTATCAGATCGTCAACAGCATTTAGTATATGACATACGTACCTAGATCCATTACGATTTACACCACATTTATGCTACTCTTATAATATAGTTTCGTTTTTATGAATACTATTATGATATAGCTATTAGTTTATTCAATTTATATTTTATTACGTTATAACGCTATAACTTACATTTATATAAATTACCCGTGATATTCATTTCATAGTGTATTTTATTAATTTATTACGGAGTATAGTATATTTTTTAAGTAAAAGTAACAATATTATTTAAAGACTGTCACAACAGTTGCAATTCATCAAGATCACGAACAGTACATTTCAAAATTATAAGCTAAGTAGACAGGATGTTTAAAAATATGATGTGTAATATCTTTGAGATTTTTCCATGTTTCCAATGCAATAATATCGAAAATGTTGTAAAATAATAATAACAACCTAATAAAAATAAAAAAATGTATTTGATATTAATATGGTGAATTAATATACCTGTGACTGTATTTATTCCTATGTGTGCCTGATTAGGTACAATTGTGTAATAAATGGGATAAATATATTTTGATAATTTATATTTAACATGGATCAAACTCATCTTTAATACTAATATATTTTTGTAATAAAATGTAAAGAAATCTCATACTACAAGTCTTCAACGGAATGGGACCATTAAAAAAAAAAAAAAATAGGTAATTACATTGTAAAAATCATGAAACGAATATATTTATCTATTTCCTACATCTTTTAATATTTCTTGCATTTTCACGAATAAAAAATGGTGCTCAGTTTGCTATTTGAGAAACTAAGATGGATTTCTGATAGTCGTTAAGGGGGTTTTTCAAATATTTTAAAAATACGTAAAAAGGAATAGTGTCATCCAATTTGATGCACAACACAAAATCATTGTCGTCTTAACAGGTGATTTTAAATTCTGAAAAGAGCAAAGAAGCATGACATCATTAATAGGATACCTATCTATTCGATTTATCATAATTGATTATTTAGGTTTTTTGTGTAGAATGTTTGCTTATATAAAGGTCTCGTAAAAATTCTTTAGGAATAGCTCGGACATTCGATCGATCTCATTTCGTAGATATCATTATCATACGTTCGAACGGTATCGATGCTTTTGAATTAAAAATAATTGTAAATTATCAGATTGCGTCAAGCCGTCAAGGTGTCTATATAGAATCTATATAGAAATATCAAATATTAATGTCAAATGTTAATTTCTTACGTCCCGGTTCTTTTGAGATATCTGCTCCTAAGAATTTGTTTTTGTAGAACGCAAAACTTTTAAAAAGCAAAAACACTGCAAGCCAGTGGGGAATTAAGATGTACGGTTGTATTTTAGATGGCGATATTTTAAAGATCAATGATTAAATATTTAAAGGTTGTCGACCCAACGTACACGTGTGTATACGTGTATGCATGCAATGTTCGTAAATATTTTCATGTATCTAACAGTGTTATTTTAATCAACCTAATATGACCGGCTATTCCTTTTTACAGTACAGAGTTTATATATATTTACGTGCCGCAGTAAGTATTTGTAATGTATATTGTAAAATAAACTTTAACGAGAAAATAACAAAAGTTGCGTGCGATATATTATGTACTCTGTGGACCGTAGCATAAAATCTATATAATACTCAATGGTAGTTTTCAGATAAATAAGTGAGAAAAGTTCTCTCTTAAATTCTGAAGTTTTCATTTATGAATAAGTTTACATTTATTCGTATTATTAAAAATACATAGTTTCTCGTTTGCGTTTAAAAAAAAAAAAACAAAAAAAATCAAATTGCACTATATTATTATAACTTAAAATACGAAATATTTATTTATTTTTCTGGTAACATTATAATAATAAATCCATAATATTTATGATCTACACTCGTTGTGTTATAGGGTTTAATGTGTTCGTTTTAAAAACTAATATTACAAATTCTTGGAAAATAAGCAAATACCAGTACTGACCCGTGTAAGTATATAGTATATTATACGACATGTAATAGGTATTATAATATATTTGCACGTTTTTAGTTAAACAATATTAGGCGTTTTACAAGTAATACCACGAAGAGAAAAAACCGTTTTCTTTCTTTAGTATTCGTTAGACGTTTCACTAATCTTTAAATTGTAATATTGTCTTTCCAAACTAATTTAGGCGTATTACAATATTATTGTTTACAGAATTTAAGGCTGGGTTAATTCTTTTCGTCCGGTTTAAATAATAATATAAATAACAATACATTTTATAATCTAATAATTTATAATCTAAAGGTAATAACAATAATAATACATTAACATATATAGTATATTATATAATATAATAATTATTATAATAATTAGTTTGAGGATAGAGATTTCGGTTTTGGTCGAATATAATGTATAGGTAACTGCCATCACTGCGTACAGCATGTGTAAGTCGTTGGTGGTAATTCCAACCTTTTTCACAAGAAGAAAAAAAAAATTAATAAACAAATACATGAACAACAGAATTGGACCAAGTACAATAATCGTTACACTTATAATTTCATCATTGTAGTTCGGACGGGGCTTACCTAAGTTTATGGAATGCTGTGTATCGGCGTTGTGTCCTCCAAGCTTGTGGGCGAGTCTTTTTCGTTCGTGTATTTGGTCCTATTTGTTCCGGGCTCTTGCAGACGCATTTTTTCCGGGTCTATTGATCGGGCCTCGTCGTTTTCCAACATGAACAGAACGCCAAAGTTTAACTGTCTGATGTCGTAATAAATGGACAGCGTCAACATTACGCATACGAGTCCCACGACCAAATAGCCTGTGGAAACATCACAATACGATTAGTCCTCCACTTTATCGATCATCATTCGTTCACCGTAATATTACAGTATACGTTACGGTCACAGTGCGAAGTTATGAAGTTCGCTATGCTATCCTAAAAAAAGTCGATCGCTGGTTAAATCTAGGTTGTATCACGTACGGTTGGAATTTTTTTTAAACGTTTACCATTGTTTTTTATCGCGTGAAACTTATGATAAACGCTTTTATACGGACGCGGGAAACAATCCAAAACAATGGCCGCTAAATATCCGTTAATTATATTTCGTATTAGACATGTTTTCGTTTCTTTTCACATCCATTTACAAGTTTACGTCAAACGATTCCTTCGACTATCGTTCGTATGGCCGATCGGTTTATACGTATCGCAACTATGTGCAAGCAAAACGTTTTATATTATTTAAGATTAAGATGATATTATTATGCGATTGAAGATTTCCTGATCACTCGGCATCGGTTGCAGTCCCCTACCACTGGGCACGCCGGTGCGCCGTCGGCAAGTCTTAGGGTAAGCTCACACGGACCACTTTAGAACCACGCAAAACGGTGGTCGCTCGTGGTTGATATATTAAAAACATATATAATAATATGAAAAATGCAATTGAACTCAGACGGACCACTTTCTGCCGTCAGTTTCGACTTCAGTCGACTGTATCACCCACGAAATTGTGATCGTCGGTGGTTGAGCGTAACACACATGTTGCGACACGTCAACCACTTTCCGACCACTTGCCACCAGCACTAATCATTATTATTTTATATTTATAGAAATATCATTGATATCTGTATAATCTATACAAATATTATTATCATTATTTTTACACTAGCAAAACGTGTAAAATAGAAATGAAGAACGTACGCCACATTTGTGGTTGTGGTGTGGTTATATTGACGTCGATTTCGCCGACAGTATAACCACAATTTAACTTAAAAAAATCGTTCACGAGTGGTCCGTGTGAGCTTACCCTTAAGAGTCAGAACGCACCATACACGTGTAGTACAACCAGATTACCACCAGCGGCGATCGGACTTTAGAGATGACGTAACAGTAACGTTCGAAAACGGAACGAGCATTTTATTTTAAACACGTCATGTGTCATAAACTCATTACTCTCTCACCGGTTATCATCAGTTTGTACAGCGGACGGTACTTTTGGTCGGGCGCGTCGCCCGGGATGTAGTCTCCGAGACCGATGGTGGTGAGTGATATGAAACAATAGTACAGCGAGTCCATGTAGTTCCACTCGGGCTCCACGTACGTGAATATGGCAGCGGGTAGCAACAGGAAGAGAAAAATCAACGTGCTCAGAATGGTGCCGAAGTGCAGCAGCCGGATGGTGAACGGCGGGTACAGGTGTCCGAGGCGACTGTTGAGGAAGTGCAGGTACTTGGTCGTGGGTATCATCAACCGGTCGACCAGCGCGGTCAACAGCACCAGCGTTAGGGGTATGCCGAAAAGAGCGTAGAGCATGCAGAACAGTTTGCCTTCTTGAGACAACGGAGTCACGTGACCGTAACCTGGGGGGCAAAATTATTATGTCGTAAGCGTGAAAAAACAAAACCGACATAACTCCTAGGTCAGCCGAGACGCGTGGAGGTCGCGTGAGACGTAGTCATTTTAGACTTGAAACCACTATATAACTTAACTCTCGAAAAAACGATTCTGAATGAAAGAGATCGGTTGGATCAGTTTACATTTCTAAAGACGACCGTTATTATTGTAGAACAAAATTTCTTGATGAAGTATGTTAAGCTTTTAACGTTCTTACTTTTGGAAAAGAAAAAAGTTTCATAAATATTATGAAATACCCGCAAAAAAACACACATCATGATAATACCACTACGTTCCTCGATTCACTCAGAATCCAAAAGTGCGCATTGTTTAGCGTAAATAATATGTACACAATATTATATGTCTTACAGTATCATAAAATATGGGCAAAATTGAATTAAGAGAACCATGGGACGTCCTCGAATGTACTCGTATATAGGAAAAATTAAAAACGATGCAAGAGTCAAAACCTTAGAAACTTAAAGATAAGGCAAGCGGTCAACTTCGAACTTCATCATTCGAACTGATCCGAAGGAATCGGAGTTGTGGACGAACCTACGGGTTGAAATATTACAACACACCAAACGCATTTGTATCGATCAATTAAAATGTTTGAACATTTTTTAGTTAAATGAAAACACGTGTTACCGAAATTACAAATCTTATAGAAAAACAAAAATACATGTCGAACAGAATTGTGCCGATTTGTGTTGTAGTACTTATATCTACAAACATGTACTTGGGTACATTTGTAATAGGATTAAAACACCGAGTATGTAATTTATGCAGCCGCGCAGGCAAATATGAAATGATACGGGAGTAATTAAACTCGGGTAATTAAAGTTATGAATCGGTGGAATTATTATCGAACCAAATAATAAAAACATTTCGCGTGCAATAATGGTTAATTTATTAACATCATACATTTCGGTGAAATGTTTCTCCTTATTCCGCAGCGTCGGTGTTCGTGAATCAATCGATTTCAAACAAAGCGGCAAAAATCGTTTTCGAGGAAAAAAGACAAATTTCGAACAACACAAATAACGAGATGACGTGTTACTGCGTATAAGTAATGTTCAGGGGATTTATTTCTGGTTGACACATCAATATAGGTATACACTTACCTATGGTTGTTATCACGGTACAAGCGAAAAATAGAGACTGTCCAAAACTCCAATTGGGTTCTCCGGAAACATTTTTAGCTGCCGAAACACCTCTGTTGCTAGCAGCTAAAACTTCTTTAATGAAATTCTCCATTGAATCATCTAAAAAGGAGGGAAATTTTGTTACATAAAGCCATTTGAATACTTTTAAAACACATGTATATATAGAACGTTATGTACGGATAATGCATGCGGTGTTAGCATTTCTTCGAATGATTCGTTTAAGGAGAGTAATGCCATTACGATTTATTAGAAAAATGTTCACATCAATGGTCCAGGATTACTTTTGAAAGTGTGCGTATGATATAAATCAAAATAATATATAGTTAAATACCTATATAATCGCTTTTATATAGCTGTAATGCCTTAGATAAAAACAAAATTAAGAAAAATAAAAATATATAGTTTGCGAAATTTATTTTGCTTCTATTGTATTATTGTAGTTTACAACTTTCGACTAGTATTGAAAACGGCTTTGACAAATTAGTTTCCTGTATTTATAAAATATGGATTGATCGATATTACGATATCTGTGTAATTTTATAAATTATATGAAATATGGATTACATAAAATAGCTACATGAATAAAAACTTTAATTTTCTTCGGATTTTCTTCCAACCATTGTGGTTTGGACACATTTTCTTCTGATCGTGAAATACATAATAATATTATATATATTTATTGTTTCAATTGTTATAGATTTTTATGTTTAATTTGATTTTGGTAAACGTGTGGAGAGAGTACTATGTAATTTTAGAATTTAATAATACCCACAAAATTAAGCGTTGTTAATAAAAGTGGGTTATATGTAATGTGTGTATAGTATGAGTTCACTGTGAAAAAAAATCATATTTTGTCTACTATACTACTTAGGGGTTGTTTACTGCTCCAGCGCTACACTATAATAATTATTAGTCGCGAATTTTTTTTCCCGTATTGATTCACCTTCGAATGAGCTATAAACCACCCTCATCTTATAATAAAACGTAATACGCTAGTTTATCTACTGAAATATACGTGATTAATTTACATAATTAAATTATTCCTTAGTGTGACTGTGTGAATACGTACATCATAATGACGTTATATTGATTTATTACTTACTATTTTGTTTTATTAATATCTTAGAAGGTTATACTTTTATTTTATTGATTCATTTTATGGCAAATTAGAATGTATAATTAATATTCCTAATATTCCTTATGGATTTGTATAATAGTGCAAAAGGAAAACGGCTAATGATATAGCTCCTTTACAGCCTAGTCGAGATTGGCTTCAGATCGACTTTAGTAATCTCAATCCATGTGAGCACATTACAATGATTTATTTTAAAAGTCTTATCATGTGATTATCTAGAGATTTTATACTTATAAGATTACTCTAATCCTTATTAAATGCACTGGATAGTTCTATTTTTTGGAATGGTTTAATATATTTGGTGTCCTTTTATGATTTCTGCCTCAAGATTATTTTCTTGTTGTTAAAACGTTAGGTTGCGAATCCTCGTTAAATGTACCCTCGTCATTTACGTTTAGTTTCTTCGTGATATTATGTTATGATGCCAAATTGATTTTCATATACCTTATATAGCCTTTGTTTTATTTTAAAAAGTTTTCACGCTCTACAGGCATATTTTCTGTGTTCCTAGAGCCTTCATAAATCATTAAAAAATTAACCAGTAAGGCGTTTAATATTATGTCTTATACCAACGGCCGCGGCTTGGAATTTTTTCTAATGGAATATAATCCTAGTACTGTTTAACTCTTATTATTTTTTATACATGAATACTGTTGTGAAATATTATTATTTACCTTGAATAATAATTCAATAATATTTCCAAAATCGTTTTGCTCATTATGTTAACCGGGTAAATCATGTATCATTATAATAAACAAGTAAATAGTTGGTGCGGGTTTCGTTGTATTCGTATATAACTTAAAAATAAATTTAATAGTAAGATTTAAAAGTAATAGCTTGTAAGTTGTAACTTGCATTTAAACATGTTAAACACGTGTAAACGTTAATAGAGATTTTTTTTAAAAAAACAAGATAATTACACTTTTCCAAGATTTTAAAAATGAGTATAATAAGGAAAATGAATCGGTAGACCAAAAAAATATTGTTAAAAGTGAAAATACTCACAAGACAAAAATATAAAATGAAAAAGTAAAAATACATATTTCATAAACGTATTTAGCATCAGTATAATGATTCTGATTAAATATCTAATTCAAATTTATTGAGACATGATTTTGAAATTAATTCAAAAAATATTTTTAATTTATTTCAAAACATATTTGATTTCTTTTCCTATGAATTTTGAACAGCAGAAAGTGCTATTAAGAATATTAAGATAATAAATTCATTCTTCGATGTTTCAAATTACTAAGTAAATTATAATGCTGTATGAAATAGCATGAATGCCAATCAAATAATTGACGTTTGCCGTTCTTTCTGAAGGCAATAAAAATGATTAATGCTTGTAGGTAAACGTAATCATGTAAATTGGTTTCAAATCCTGGGTATCTTATTAATTAGAATATTGATTATTAACATCTTAACTATAAATTGTAATAAATGAAAGATCAAAATATTACGCGCACCATTGTCAATAGAGCAAAATAGTCATATCGTAATGAAAAACAACAGTTTTAACAATTCTGAGTAAATATTATGTGTTTGTAATGTTTTCTTGAAATAAATCAATTGTTCTGCACCACAAGTCTGAAACGCTAGTTTGCTAAAATACTGTCTATATTTAAGTCAAGTATACAAATTATGAACAAGTATGAAATCGTTTGAATGCGTTATACTGATTGATTCATGAATAAAGTAGGTATATCGGTTTGTTTGGTTGATTTTATTGCCAAGTAACCAGAAAAATCAACAGTTACATAGACTTCCTGCATTATGAATATGCATATTTGATTTACTTATAGCGTGAGTTCATATGAAATATTGACATTCTAGGACATTAACGATGTTTTCAATGACAAGTTTGCTCCGTACGTTTCGGTAAGTCTAGTATATCAGCCACTTATTTAGCCCTCGACCTGATGAAAGGTTGAAGTTTAAAGTGAACGTGCTCATTAAACTGTCACAAAGTGGGCGATTTTAGGTATGCACGTTTTGTAGGTAGTTAAACACTTTTATGGTGATTTATCGATTTAGGGAAATTTTTCATAAATATATATAGTGACACACCGGGATTTACACAGAGCAATCTTCCGTGGTAATAAAGATAATAAAAATTTTTTCTTATGAGCATCCATCGGCAAAAGCGATTTTCGTGGCGATGGCTTGGCAATTATATAATATAAAAATATAAAAAATTAGCTTTTTATTTCAGAACTTTTACTAATTTCGAAGATTTTATTGGGCTTATTTTCCTGAAAATGTTGACGGTTTAACTTTCAATTTTCATTAATTTCTTGATTTTTAATAAATTTTCTAGTTTTAAAGAAAATAGTGAACTACTTACATTATCAGCAAACCCTATTGGAAAAATTGATGAGGTGAACAATTTAAGTAATTTCTTTGTGAACTAAAAGAATTATCAAAAATCATTAATCCCACGAAAACAGAAAGTTGAACCGTCAAAGTTTTCAAAAAAACAAGCCAAATAAAATGGCTTCTTTGAAATGTATAAAAGTTATAAGAAAAGTTTATTTTTTAACTTCTTTAGTAATATACTTATATTTACTAAATTGCTGCAACCAAATTGCCTTTACCCAAGGATGCTCATAAAAAATAAAACAGAATTTTATTATCTCTATCAACCCAGGAGATGCGCTCTGTGTAAATTCCGGTGGGAACAGTCTGTATATTTGAGTAGGTACTACGAAAACGCCTAGATAGATCTTATTGAATTTAACTATTTGATTCCGAGTAGTATAAAATAGCGATTAACACATGAATAACACAACGGAATGAATGTATTGAGACTCAAGTATGATTTCGTGTTACTCTTACTGAAGAGGTAGTGTCTGGGAATCGCGTGTTACTACTTCGTTCACAAAGACTCTACTGAAATGTATTACCTTTTAAATCGATGGAATTGTATGAAAAATAATTAGTTTTAATCGAACAGTGGCACACAAATTTCGAGTTCAGTGATTACCTACGGAACTGACAAAAGCGGAGGGCATAATGGTTCGATCAGACAGTCTGGTGGAAAAATTTCAGATCGAGGTGGTGTTATGGAAGATGGTTATTTCATTAAAAAGGTAGATAACTATCAACCTTTATACAATATACATTATACACTTGACTGTATAAATATTTTTTAGGACGAGCTTATGTTACAAGAGTTGAAAAAAAATTTAAATAAAAAAGAAGAAGAAAAAATTGAAGAAAATAAACCAACATTTGATGAAGATTAGATTTGTAAAAAAAATAGTAATCGCATTTATAAAACATAATTTCAACGTTCGTTCCTTATCGATCCGAGAGAATTTTGGTTGAATAAATTATATTATAAGTTCAGCTTTTATAAGATTCTGAAAAAAGTGAAAACTATTCGTTATATTATGTATTTTTTTAAAGTATTTTTTCTTCTCATACTTTTCGAAACAGATAAAATTAAATTAGCTTATAAAATATAAATAGTGTTATGTTGAAATACAAATAGTTAAACCATTATACACAAAATTCTTTTAACAATATCATTAACATTTTTTAGCATTCCTGGTACAATCAAGTTACTTAAATTATTTTTTTAATTTAATAATTTATTATCAATATACCTGTATTTTTATGTCAAATAGAGGTAAATCGTTACCAATTAGCAATTTATAAATGATAAATACAGGATCATAATATGGTTATAAAATAATTATATCCCAATGATTTATGAGAAAATATTGGTATACATATTTTAATTGTATAATTATTAATGTTAATTTTTTGTTCAGTTATAATTAATTTGTGTGGATGTGCCCTATTTATCAGATTGTATTGTTTTTTTTTTACATAGCTTATAAAAATGATATAAAAATATTTCAATCTTATGTATATATACTATTCAATGGAATATCTTTTTCGGCTGTAAGTTAATGCATAACTATAATCGTCAAATTATTAAAACAGACTGTTCATACTTAATACGCAGTACTTATCCAAGTAATAAATAATTATCTGAGTACATTATATTTGTGAGTATTATGTAAAAATTCCAACCATTATTCGATGATGTGCTTTCCACCAAAACACTTTACCAATCGTATTACTTACTCTGTCTTCTAATACTTTTGCTTTTCTTATTAATATACTCAAAATAAACACACACGTGAAGGATTTAATTATTTATTGTAATAACTAATAACTAAAAACTATGACGATTTCCAGTCGTACTATTCTTATTTCGAATCCGGACATTTACGTAATTTGACAAAACAATCAAGTAAAAGCTACGTCCTACATGTTTCGGGAGGTTCGCTTGGAAAAATAATTTATAGAAGGTATTTCGAGTGGTATTGACTGAATTTTATCGAGTCAATAACCGTTTTCTCTGTTTTGCGGAGAAAAGTTTTTAAATGAAAAAAACATAAAAAACTATTTAATTACAAGTAATCTAAACCGCGGGATATAAAAGGTTTTAACAGAAAAAAAAAGTATATGAACAGCAAATAGAGTGGGTATTTAAAGTATTAAGTGATGCATTATTTTGTTATGCATTTGAAAGCAATAAGAGCAGAGCTTTACTTGATTAATGTTTGAATGCGGATGAGTATTCTAACCAAAAAACGCATACAATTTTCGATTATGGATTTTTGGGATTCCTGGGTTTGAGAACTAGAAGGAACACCATGTGTTTTGGTGAAAAGGCGAAAACCTTTGTTCAAGTACTTAGCTGAAAGTTAAATTGAAAACTGTGCAAAACGTACAATAAAAACCTAAACAAACAACATATTTTCACAACATTTCATTATTTTATAATAAAGTGAGCAAAAGTGCTAAACCGTTTTACAATGCTTTGTAGTTTTTTTTGCAACATAATATGAAATATAAATTGTTGCGAGACCGCAATACATTTCTCGCCGCTCTTGGAATGTGAAAAATGTTATAATAATTACAAACACGTCTAACACACATTCTACTACGCGTTTTTGTTATAGTCTAGTCTGTACACTGCAGTGCACGTAAATTGGTTCGCGTTTATAATATCGTATATTGTTTCTACGCAAATCATTTTATACGAAAAATGTAAAATTATACATAAAAAGCAGCGAGAGATCGATGTTGTAATATATGCGCCATAAAATTTGGCAATAACGCATTGTTTAATTCACCGTAAACGTAAAGTGTAAGAGTACAATATATAATATTATTAAAAGTAGAAAAAACGGCAACATTATTTGTTTTATTGAAACATAAAAGCGACGGTCGCACTATAAGTAGTAAAATGTTTATTCACGATCGTTGTAATAATTGTTTGTTCCATATTATTATATTCTTACGTTAGGTTATGTTTACGCGTATACGTGTAGTATGATGCCGAACAAAAGCTTATGTATTCAACGAAACCACTTTTGGTTTTAATAGCATTCTCTCGCGATATACGCGCGGCGTGCTACATTTTTTTTTTGGATATTTCAAATGGAGCACATTTGCACGCAGAGTATTCATTTTTAATGGTTTCGGTTAATTATATTATGTCCGAAAGTCGCGTTCGGTTTTGTCGAAAGTTACTGAAACGGTTTTGTAATTGTTTCCTGGATCGAGGCGTACACCTACTAACGTTTAAATCTTTGACAATTATTTGGTGGAGGGGAGGGGAGGGGAAATATATATATACATATTTCGAATAATCCTACGATTATTTACTTTTGGCGTTTGATAAATGCGGGGTACATGGTAAGTATCATATTCATCCCGGCTTATGTTTGAACAACCGATGGTAGGATTTCTGTTGACAGTCCATTATTTGATGGAAATGTACGATTAGTTATGAATGCCTCGTATACAAAGGTACTTTCTAAATGTACACGACCCAATTTCATGGTAGGTATCCTTCCGATATAATTTATACATTGAAGGTAGAAGATATAAAACATACATTGGTATGCACGTATAATTAACGTAGTGTAAGTAACGTTTGAATGGATTCAAATATCGGTTTCCTGGGCTAATAAGACTTTACAACACTAAACTTTTAGGCTAAATGTTTTTATTGTTTTTAATTTTTAATTTTTTCTATAAAATATTTCATTTTCTGTAGGATTTATTACCGCGAGCTTTTTATACGGAAATTAGGTATGGTATTTATACATAATACGCACTTTCTAAAATAAAACTTTGTTTGGAAACCTTAGTGTCCCGGTATTTATAATACTGATCTAAAATGTCCCGGAGGAAATCCAAAAACGCGTTCGATAAAATTAAAATTATATTTATTGTTCTTTTATATAAACGTCAATTTTTTTTGAACACCGCAGTCGATTTATCATACGAAATTCGTTTTACTATTATTACAAAATGGTTCTACAATCATAAAATATCATTTTTTTTATAATTCGAATTGTATTCGTTTTACCTACTTTATATATATATATTTGTCCGACGTAAGATTTATTTAAGTATTATCCACTGAATTTATTTAGGGCTTAAACGCACAGCATGCGGTGACCGTTAATATCAATTTTAATGTAGGTACCTGTAATCACACGAGTACACGGTAATACGTATTCGTTATGGGTTACAGCGCATCTCAACGGAATACACGTTAATCGTAGGAAAAAATATTTATATACACACCCTCGTTGCAGACAGTCGACTTCTGGGCGACAAGCAATATTTTCTACTACATCGCATAACAAAAAAATCAATCCGTAAACCAATCGAATAATGAGCACACGCATTATTATTATACCGAAACGTGCACGCAGTAAAATATGCAAAACAATAATTAATACATGATTAATAATTGACGTACTCTTACTGCTCTATCAACAGTGAATTTAATACGCCGTTATATAATGTAAGACAGTGTACGTCATACCTACGTCATATCATGAAACTTAATGAATTTAGCATTTTCTCTTGGTAAAAATAACAGGGCGAAAAGTGTAAAATCTTAAAACTTAAATTACTTTTTGCCCCACGACAACGTCAAAACCGTATCGTAATTCGTATTGGGTTAGTGGAAACTTTATATTAATTATTACATAATCAAGTTAAATAATAATAACTATGTATATCAGCGTAGGCGGTTCCTACATGTGCTATTGGGGATACCGCCTTCGGTTAAGAGAGTATTTGGGAAATTTCAAACCGTGTTTGATGTATAACGATTCAATTTAATGTAATACAGAATTGTAATGAAATATTGTGATCGTACCTTTTGAAAATGTACACTTGTTTCTCTTTTGAATGATGTGCGTATAATATATTAGCTTATATAACATAGTTTAACTACTTTTAAAATGTTGAATAATAATAATTCCTCGCCGTGCAATGTGTTCATCATTAATAGGACGAAAGCAATATACAGGGTGTCCCACTGGGATTTACACAGAGCGATATATCCCGCGTTAATAGAGATAATTAAATTCTGTTTTTTTTTATGAGCATCCCTGAGCAAAGGCAATTTTGTAGGCAGTAGTTTGGTAAATATAAGTGTATTATTAAAGAAGTTGAAAAATTAACTTTTTATTTTATAAATGTTGTGAAATTTGAAAATAGCCATTTTATAGGGGTTATTTTTAAATTTTTAGTTAAAATATTATTAAAAATCATTAGCCCAATGAAAACTGAAAGTTGAACCGTCAAAATTTTCAGAAAAATAAACGCTACAAAATAGATACCTTTTATATATTTATAAAATCTATAAAATAATAAGGAAATTATTTAATTTCTTTAATAATATACTTGTATTTATCAAAATATTCTCAATAAAATTGCCTTTGACCAGGGATGCCCATAAAAAAGAATTTGATTATCTCTATTATTAGAGAACATATCGTTCTGTGTAAAACCCGATGGGACCTCCTGTATAGGGACGAAATATAATATCCATTAAAAAAAATCGATTATCCTTGAAAAAATAACGAACTATATAATTTCACACGTATATGGAAATTGCCAGTAAAATGCCTTAATTGTTCGTTGTAACATACTCGTATAGTTTTACTATAGATATAATATGATTAACAAATTTACATATAAATACGATTGTCAGCAGTTGGAATGATAAAAACATACATTTTATTAGAATTTCAACATTTTGAAAACATCACGATTACTCAAAATTCTTATTTTCATGAACTTGCATTCTTGAAATGACTGCGAGAAATGACATATCGTCCTTTAAATTACTGTACTAGGTTATTGGATTTGAATCATTACGTCCGTTGACTATTATATTAAATTAATTCGTAATGTTTGTGATTATACATTATCAACTATCATATTTATTATGCCGAAGAAATTATAATTCGCATAAGACCTGTTATATGCCTGGTTAAAAACTTTATTAATCTAGCAGTTTTATTTATTTTTAATATGGAATAAACGATATGACCATTTTACGCAACCTGCAGCTAGCTGCTCAAAACTTCCGACAAAATGTTCACGTGTTGTAAAAGATTCGACGAATCGTGAAATACTTGAAATGGCTAAACAAATTTTAATGGAGTATCTCCTAAGCCTTCTTTAACAACATGCACGATGTATGTCATGTTCAGTACTATTTTGAACAAAGTTTTACCACTTCTACCTAACATAAATTTAAATAAACTAGGTATCTTTCTTTGCTCATTAGTATAATGATTAATTTCTTCTTCATAAACATTAGTACGATGTAATATTATACGCACTTTAAGGACAATTAAAACGAAAATAATTTTGTTTTTTAATCACGACATAGTTGTACAATCCAAACACGTACCGACGCATGATTTATATACACCATTACAGATTGAATTATATTTTTATTAGTTAAATGTATTCTTATAAAGTGTTATGACACGATATGTATTTTATTTATACAACTGTTACGTTCGTTCAGTTAAATTATATTTATATTTAGGAAAATAACTGCTGAGAAAATGAAAAATTGCACGTTTAATTTTATCGCATAATTTAGGGAAAAATTATTACAATGTTTATCATTCGTGTTATATCCACCGTCGATATCTAAGAGTTAGGTTAGGGTTATTATGCTGTCGCGTGGTTTTGATTGAAACATAAACATGTCCCTTCGAGGATTTACCCATTGCGATATCTCCTGAGATAATCAATATATCCATATAATGATTTTTTTTTATAATACTCACAGAGACAGGGCTACATATATTTAATTTTTAATCGAAATTTTTCTATTCACTAACGTCATGTTTTTTAATCATTTTTTAAGTTTTCAGAAAAATCGTGTGTTAAACAAATTAAATAATTAAACAAATTCTCAGAAAAATGAACTCTATAAAATCTTCAAATTTTTCGAAAATAATAAAACATAAAATCATTTCTTAACTTTTTTACTTATTTTTTAAAACATTAAATTAAATTAGGATATGAAATATTTATAATTCTTGTCCCTGTGATCCTTATAAAAAAAAAACATAATTTGAATATCTTTATTATCTAAGGAGATATCGCAGTGAGTAAATACACGATGCAGTGACACTCTGTATATTTCTGCGTGGTTCTTCAAAGGACTAATAACTGCAGCAGTTCACCGGCGTTCAACTTGCCCTAACTTACTTGAGATGCAATATGCCATTAACGAGCCAAATTACTTATTCACATGCGTCCAATAAGATACCTTTTTGGCTGTATTGTAGTAATTATATTATTGTACGGTATACTATTCCTGAGTCGATTGTTGCAGTTTAAATACATAGCAACATCAAAGGGCTTACGGCTTTGACTACTTTATTTACGTTATCAGGGTGTTCTGTACTTAATGTTTGTGACGCGTGAAACACACAAATAAACCGCCAGTCATGAAGTTAAAAAATTAATAATAACAATATATGGTTTTGTTGTGATTTATAACTTGTGAAATATAAATACGATTGTGTGAACACGCAAATACATAGAAACTTGTTTACCTATATAACACAATAACTTCAATAGAAATTTTACAGTTATTTACTTATTTGTTTATTTACAATACGTAACATTAAATGTTGAATGAAGCTTATTTCTACTAGTTTTGCTGCTATGCGCGTTCTAGTTGATAGTTTTCTGCGCAGTGCAAGTTTAAAATTTATATTTAGTGTTAGAAGTGATTTAAAAGTTAAAAGTGGATTAATAATCTGGATTTCGAAGTTCTACACTGATTTCATAGGATTTTTTTTTATTTTCATTAATAAATCAAAAATACATAGTACATGTTAGATAATATACAATGTAGAATACCCGAACGTTTTCCAGAAAAAGCAAAAGACAACTGACTTACTTGGGTACACCTTTTTTATACGTAAAAATGAACTTGATTAACAATTAGTTAAAAATAAAAATCAATTAATACTTTTAAGCATCTGCGATTTATTATCTATTTAATAATAGATTCTATGTATATATTGTTTTAGTTTAACTTATTAGTGTGCAAGGGATAAGGGCTCATATTTAGTGGGATAATGTCCTAGGTTATATTTAACCCCGGGTGATATCAAAATATCCTAGTACATAATGAGCCCCGGTAACAATAACCTATGATATTTTTACCACGAGGGTGGTAAAAATTGCCGGTACACCGGGCATTAGTACCATATTTTCTGTACCAATTTGATTAAAAACTTGTACTTTTTCTTCAATTGATTTCCATGTTGATAAGATGATATTTTAAATACTAAAATGTTACTATAATACTATTAATCAATAAAACAGATTATATATTGAAAATAACATGATTATATAATATGTTAAGTTGTTATTTTCTAATACTCTGTCTATACTTATTTTATGTGTCTAATATCAATTGTAATCCACCTCACTTTTGATTTTCTTCTATTTATGCTATAATTTACTTTAGTGTATTTTAATTTTATCATTTTTTTTTTTTGTTTTTTGATTGTAAATTAATTATGCATATGTTTGGATTCTTTTGGTACCTACTATTATTGTTGTCGTGTCAAAATCGCTCTCTCTATTTCTCTCTCTCTTTCTCTCTCGAAGAAGGTTAGCAAATTAATCAAATGTAAATCAACAGGCGTCCTGCGTGTTATAGACTCAGACTGTGTTTAATAATGACTTGATTTCGTGCTGGTATATCTACCGTGCATAGAAGATAACGTCAGTGTCATAATGATGATACCTTAAATATGGATCGTGGTCCTTTAAGTGGTTTATTATGTTAATGAAAGGTGGTGTTTTTGAATTTAATATTTATCTGTTTAATTGAGTTTGTTGTTAAAAAAAAAATGTATGCAATTCTTTTTTGTTATCTTTACGGTATTTTTATATTATTTATACGATTATAGTTGTCATTTTTTCTAATATGTAACGTGACCAAAATGGTTTATGAATTTAAAGCCGTACACGCCCCGCGGAGAATTTTCCCAAAGTTTATTAAAACTAATAGAAATAATAATACGTCATTGTCGTACACTACCTACATTTAGTTGCGTCGAAATATTTAGATCTAGTCAAGAGAATTTCAATAGCTTAAATTCCTCTGTAGGTGCTGCCTAGGAATATAAATATACGAGTATATCTGTGTAGGTAGTAGAAGTTGGTTCGTGCCACTGTTGAAGGTTACTTGAATCTTCGAAGGTTCATTGAAAGCCTTTAATTTAACTCAAAATTATTACAAAGGTGTTTCACGCGATGGTAATCAATTACACTTGTGCTAAGTACCTACTAAATTTAAGCTATTATTGTTAAAACTATGTTGTACTATTTTCTTTTCTGTATATATGTATGACGTGTGTGTATGTGTGTGAAAATATGTCACTTTTCTATATAATCTGTATCTCGTTTACTATTTGTATTGATTTTAAATGATTTTCTAAAACTAACAGTTACATTTGGTCCAGATTATTTTTTATTAAAAAAAAAAAAATGTTCAATTAATTTACGCGTTATTGGATTGCCAGAAATCATCACTGTTTTATTTGATTAAGGTAAAAATAAATATAAAATCTATAACTACGATTATAATAAATATAGGCTATAATATAACATAGCAAGATTTAATAAATATTAAAAGGTATTGAAAAATCTAATTTTATTAGTACTATTTATTCGGAATATTTTACGAAAGGCCCTGTTTTGATGGAGGGCAGCCGTAATCGTTAAATTTGATTTTTAATAAGCATTTATGACTGTTCGAATACAAATAAATTTAATGGATTTTTATTTTATTGAGTACGTTAAGTGCGTACATTTAGTTGTGGCTTAAAACTTTCAACGGGTAAGAAAAACATCAAGTGGATGATATTTATTTTACTACAATAAAGGCGCCTAAAATTTCAATCAAAACTTGATACTGTACTGACTTCCAGTCTACATTTTCTAAAAAGAGCGATTTTCGAAAATAATTGTTTGCACCACCCGAGTTTGAATTGCTCGATACCATAATATTTCTTAGTATCAGTCAAGATTATATAATAATTCCCGATAGTCTTATACTGTATATCTGTTTTCACAGTGACGTCGTTTATTTAGTAATTGTTGTGCAATGTGAGTGATTTAATTAAGTCTTATAGAAATAATAACAAATGACAATAAATCATAAGAATATTATACACGTAGAACAGAAAATGTTTTATATATTATTTTTACAGTTTCATACACATTGTATGCATTAATATAACTGTACATAGCAGATGGAGGTAATTAAAACTCATTAATATTTATGAACATTTGAACAATACATTAATTATTATAAATATTTTTCCGTCAAGCACTAAATGCGCAAAATATACTTAATATTAAAAATAAATCAATGATATCGTATTTATAAAATACCTTCATTTTGATTAGGCAAAAGCTTTTAATATTTTATAAGTGGAACATGTGCATATTATAATCAAAACACGAACACACACGATTATAATTATTTGAATGGGAATAAATTAGTTGAAATGAAAATCACAGAATCCTTTTACGGATAACTTTGTGATAAAAATATATTTTTTTAATTTTTTTTTTTATTAAATATCATAAAACCAAAAATATTCGAAAACGTTTGTTCGTTCGCTGAAATAAATCAACAATCAAAAACCTATAGGCTATAATAGTAATAAAAAATTATTTTAATATTGTTGTTATACACATAATAATTTTCAATAAAATTATTTTTTTATGATTTCAATTTTGAAGTGTTTATTATATTTTTAATTTTTGTAAAAATGTACTGTTTAATAAATATATATATATACTGTTCTTTTGATACTTTTTGCCATACACATAATTATATTGTAATTATATTTAATTTCATATTCTGGATCAATAATTTATGTTTGGATATTTTATTTACACTAAATGGACCACTGCCATGCCGATAATTTATTAATTTTTTAATAACAACGATTTTCAATTAAGAAAATATTTAGAATGATACTGAGAAATTCGATGTGAACTTCACTTCTGCTACTTCATGTACACACAATTTGTTCGTAAACTTTAAGTGCCTGTAAATAATTAATTGTTCAAAAAATTATTCTATCTGGAACACAAATATGTATATTGAAGTTATTGTTACGTCAATAAGTTATTAAACTTCTATACGAAATATAGTACAAATATATTATTAAACTTGTATAAAACATAATACTAAAATACGTTAGAAGAAATGTTTGAAATATCTGCCAACTAATGTGATATACTCGTATTGAACCGACGCAAATTACAGATTTTAACGAGTTTAACGAGTATGTCATCGGTATTGAAATCGAATTCAATTAACATATTTTATTTTACGCAGCTAATCTACTCGTATTTGTAGAACTGATCGAGTTTCAATTTAGAATTAATTATTTATTTAAAAAAGTGTATAATATGTTTATTTCAATTAACTGTAAGCAACTTTGATTTTATATGACATACAACGTGGAGCTGTTAGCAAAAAAAAGTGAACAAATAAAAATGTCTTTGTCCATAAAGTCTGTATTTATGTGGCATCCCACATTTCTCGTATTTCTCGTATACCCGCAACACTATGATATGCATGACGTTAAATAATATAATATAATTTATTGAAAATTGACTCAATTTTCAGCATACCTGACCGATATATGTATACTGCAGGGGATATTTGTATTTATTCTTAATTTGTATTACGCATAAGTAAGGGTTCCGGTCCTCCAAAGACCATTAAGTCGAGAGAAGAATATTGTACGAATTTTTTGATTTTAAGTTCATCTCTTTGATTGTTTTGATTCATAAATAGTTGTACATTTTAGAAAAAATAAGACATAATAATTTACTCATTATTTTTAATAAATAAAAAACGATTAGATCAATAAATTCGCATTTTTTGGGAGTATTTTTCGTGATTAACGTACGTTCAAATTGTTGGCAGTACAAACAAATATTTAGTCTTGTAAATATATCAGCATATGTGTAGTTCCTATATAGGCTATAAGTAAATACAATTATTAATACATTTAGATCGGTATTTTTTTTTTTTTTTTCATAGCGTAAATTGACATTCTTTGAAATGGAAGTTTATAGTTAAAGAGAGATTCAATCAGGTTTATCTAAAACTGAATTTTAAATTCATGGCGATAATTAAATATGAAAGAGGAACAGTCAACGATATTTTTGTTTCAACATTCGACTCGGATAATTTGAATTACTTAAAATATTTGTGGAAATATAAAACTTTTGAGCGTACGTTCGATAAAAAATCTCATGGAAAATTATTTAGTATTAAGCTACGAATAAACTGTAAATTAACTTTTAAGTTAATTTCAAGTTCATTTTGGGTCTTAAGATGTATAGATACCGCAATGACGGCTTATAATTTATTATATTGAAATTTCATTTCTTGGAGTTTAGAAAAACTGTAGCCGTTTTTAATCATTTTGTTACTTATAATATGAGTATATGATATATAAAAAAATAAAAAAATATTAACATAAGTTGAAATTGAAATTTCTTTTTTAATTATTTACATTTTAAATATGTAAATTAACCCTTTGGTTATTAAATAAAAACTTGAATATTTTTAATTAAAAAAACTTCTTAAGCAATCAAATTAAATATTTGTGCTAAAACACTCATTTATATTTTCCATCACGATGGTGATAATAACGGTTTAGTAGAGGAATTAAAAATAAATATACGGGACTCGATGAAAATGATTGAAATCTTATGATTTATGATGACGTAGGTATAATATGCGTCTATATTTTACGGTATTTCTAATCATTGTTATCAGTTTATTATTCATAACTAGTTGCAACTAGAGAGTTTCGAGACGTCAATACTGGCGGCTTTATGGGTTCAACGGCATATCATCGAAAAGTTTTGTGCTCAATTTGTCTACTGCTCAAGTATAAACTTGCCGTTACGATAAAATGCCGAATTGACGGTTCGGTAACGATTCCGTGGAAACCGTAGACCCTGTTTTCATAGCTTTATCGGGCGAAAAGGAGAAGTAATGCGATAACTATCCTTACCTCCGAAATATAAAAAATAAAGAAAGTAAAAACATAAAACAACCGACCACCTATTAACTGCAAACTGTCCTAACAACTTAACAACTGTCTTTACTGCCGAAATTTTACCGATAACATTTTATTGGGCACCTTGAGCTTTTTTTTGTATAAATAAAAAAACAACGTCTATACGTGTACACTATCGCTGCAGTTATTAAGACCTGGGTTCGTAAAACAGTTTTGTTGTGCAACATTATATTTTATATTTTGCCAACACAAGTGCCGAAATTATATATTTTAAAGGTTCAAGAATCATTTTTTACTGGTTTACGTTCATTTAAGCCTTGACGTTATTAAAATAAGTAGGGAATAGCGAATGTACATTTGACTCGTACGTAAAGATCTGTGATTATATCGATGTGTTATGAGTAGTTTCGGACGTTTGACTACATTATTCTGTATTATGATCATTAACTGGCGTAAAATTAGTCATGATAAATCATCATTGAAATTTGACAACTTGACTAGGTTTAATTATTTGTTGCACATTTTCGTGGTAATCCTTAAAATATTATACAGTGAATGTCACGTCCAGTTAAATTATGTTTTATTTTAAGACCGCGGTGCGGATAACGAATAATTTATAGACATTATTGTACCAAAACGGTATCTACGACGTAACAATAAATATTATGTAATCGCACAATCAATAAAATAACATGTTTGGCTTGTTTAATCGTTTTTTTTTCCAATATTTAAAATGATAAATAAATATTTTGTAATGAAAGGGATAATTTTAATGGAGAACATAATTTGCATTTACACATTGTTTGTTTTACGCATGAACGAGGCGATTTGTTAGAGTCTGTGACTTTTAGATAATTAAAAATGTAAGCGAATAAATCATGGAACCTTAAGGAAATTAATCTGGGGTCGGGACCTGACAAACATTATAATGGCCACATCTGTTTGTCGTGTCTTTTGCACTTTTTACTTCACTTCATTGACATTATGAGCTAGAAAACATGTTAAGACTGATACCGAAAATAAAACACTTCTTATCCAAGTAACTCTGCTACAACCGTTGTCTAAATTTCGTTTACAAACGCTTAATACTCAGGATAGTCGCATGCTCGTTCCTTCTCATTAATTAATATCAACAATAAAATAATAATAATTATGCAGTGCAGATTAATTTATTTACACACACAAACACACACTCATACACACACACATACATATAGACTGCTGTGTAACGGTGAGTGGACGATAATTCTCGCTATAGAGTGTTCGACGAGACGTACGATTTAATAAATAAAATGTCCTTGATGTTATGGAGAATAATATCGCAGATGATTATGATTTTTTGTCGAACGAAACAAAATCAAGTCCGTGAGTATTGTTCAAAATCTGTTTCGAGTTTCATCGGATCGAAACTCCCAAAAGTATAACAATATAGTGTGCGGTTTACTGACGTCGAGTAGTTGGTTAAAAAATTGTAAATCAACAAATTATAAATCTGTGAACATCTTTAAAACGACATAAACCCAATAGCGTAATGTACATGTACAATGTACATAGTTTGACGTTCATTGAATTTGGTAAATGATCATTGTAAGCTTACTTAACACTTATTCGATAAAACCTTTTGCACATTTACCATTCCGTATTAGGGCAAATATGCGATGAAATGCGTTTAAGTACCCGTGACACGATAGTTATAGTAAAATACCAGTCGAAAATGTTGATTTTTTTTTTTTAACCGCCCGGTACAACATGTTCTTAATTCTCGCACATAATATTCACAATCCGTTGCGTATTGTTTGTGTTCAATTACATTAAAATAGTAAGTATATATACGCGCGGCCGCGGCGGTGGGACATATCTGGAGTTAAATCAGTATACCATTGGAGTGACACACATTGTTTATCATAATGACTCGCGTGCACGTTGAAGATATTGAAGTACAGTCGAATAATGTTTAATTTAATATGTATTATTCTGTTTGGAATCATCGTGGCAAACTAAACAAATAGAACTGATGAGTCTATTGTGCTGGATGTATGATGTATGATAAATGGGGGATCACCCTTATGGGGGCTTTCATTTGGGCGAATGACCCAAAATAATATATCGTCTGGGCGAATTTATACTTATCATTTGGGCGAAATTTACACGGACCCCTAATTTATCTTATCCATCGTTTGGGCGAGCTATAAAAATGTATATAATACATTTTCCTTCCCATTTTTAGAGACTTAGGACTCTCATTTAACTCTTACTGGTATGGTTAAAACATTATTATTCAATTACCTACTTTAAGATTTAAAGTGTATTTTTTTTTTATGTATTTTTTTATTCTTAAATTAATTATCTTCTCAAACGATTGGTGGTTTTGAAATTGAAGTAAGGGCCGCATTAAAATTTTTACCATGGACCATGGATTAGACATACTTGTTATAGAGTCTATAGTATAGACCAAAAAAGTCTCGCATGTATGTTGATTATCGATTTAACCATGATTAACAAAACGTATTGTGTTAAAATAATATAATGAAATTGTTTAATAGAAACTGTTTGCTTACAACCACGCGTTTGCGGTTCGCCAATGCTTTGAAAAAAATAAGAATTTAACAATATCTAAGGTTTGAAGGTTTATTTATAAGTAATTATTAAACAAAAAAAATTAGGTCCGGTGAAGTATTTATGACTTCCGGACAATGATGCGTGGTTCCGGAACAAACCGCCCACGTTATCATTTGTAGAGGTTGAACTTAAATTCGGAAAACATTGGATTGAAAAATTCTTTGATTGACGCCCAACCCTCTCTGAGTCGACAAACGTACGAATAATGTTCTCCCACCACCTCGTTGGAATCTTTAGGTGGAGCGACACCACCGTTATTGCGTTTGCAGCCGTTCTTTTTACGATTCCTCCTGGATTTCTTCGGTTCACCGTTGGCTTCATTTGGAACGTCTTGATCCGAAGCCGTCGGTACTAGTAAATGAATCGGATGGTTTGAAATTCAAACAATAAATATTGTAATTGTATATATATTAATTGTAAATTATTTGTTTGCAAATTTTAATTAATTAATAAAGCGGTGTTTTATTATATCCATTTACGCAGGAGTCTTACGAGAACCGTCGATATTACGTTTGGGCGTGTGCTCATGGTATGGAAATGAAACGTTTTGATAACATTTCAAGACAATCTATCAACTACTTTTCAAGTTGAGCTTTTAAAGTAAAAATGTGCTTTCAATATGCCAATGTGCTTACGGTGTACAGGATTCTCTTGTAGGTCCGAGAGACAATCTTCGTCCTCAGCCGCTAGAGAACCATAACGATTCGAAGAAACGAAAGTAATCCTATTTGCGTGAGCGGATCTCACCGACATTGCCCGTTGTACGTTTTTTATACATTTTGAGCCCTTATTGCCGATCGTCGTTTGCGTATTGTGCTTTTTAAACTCTCCTAGATCAAAAACGGTATTTATGTGTTACAAATGTTTCAACACATTTTTACGAGGTGTAAACGGTAACCATTCGCAACGGGTTGCATCATCGTAACAATTGGTTTTCCCGTGATCCTTTTCTCCAAGACCTTAGCTGTACCACAGGCGGATTTATTTTCATCATGTCGTGGACTTGATTGTCCGCGAGCTTTTCCATTGATGGTCGTCGATTTCTTGCTGGAATTGTTCGATTTACCAACACGACCCGCTGGCGCAACTATAACATTAAGTTTTCCGGCGGTTTTCTTATTGGAAACCCCAGTAAGGTTGACGAGCTCTTTAGATGTGCCCGTTCTTGTTGCACGAGGAGACCCTTTCGGCTTGTCGCCAACCGCTATCGGAATCGAAAAGTCCACGGCATCGTCGTCGAACTTGAACATCGTCTCGACGATCTGGAACGTAGCCGTGGTCCAGGGGACACGTTTCACAACGGACGATTGAGTGAATGTTCGGGGCACATTGTAGCCGGGGCGCGACAGCGTGCAAACCGACGAAATCGTGAACTCCGTCGGCTGTGTTCTCCTCAGGGTGGCCACCGATTGTATTTTCACCGTACACTTGCTGTACTCCATGCGCTTCATGAACCGCCCGACGAGGAGTAGGCCATCCATCACGTAGTCCGGACGTCCGGGCTGCGCGTATACGTACTTCGACTTGTCGTTGTAAAATTGGCGCAAAGCCGACGCGTTCGGCTTTCCCATGAGCGCGTCAAAGTACCTCGTGGCGAACCCGGTCCCGATGGACTGGATCTCCTCAGTTGTCAAGTCGTTCTTGTTCTGGTTGCTGAGCATCTTGGTAAAAGTTTTTGGCTCGATAAATATGAGGTATACTCGTATTTAACGAAAACTTGCGAAATCACAAAAAGACAAAAATGAGCGTTTTACGGCCGTCTGTAAAGATGTACAGAAGAATAGATAATATAGGTATCAACGATTGCTAGTCGAGAATGACGAATGAATTCCAATCGTTCATAAACAACAAAGCAAATCCCTGTTGCTATAGCTTTACAGTATAATATGACAGTATATACTGTTTAATTACATCAGAGAAAAAACAACTAATACTAAATTATAGAACACATATTAATTACCAGAAAAAGTGTTGTGTATTGTCGATCCCGGAAAAACGATAATACATACATTGTAATTAATGCACCATTATTTTCGAAACACGATTCTGAACAATGGAGGATAAGTGAATAAGCCTCATTATTTGTAAAAACTGTTCGTGTTAGAATATTACCGTATTGATAAAAGTTCCCTAGTGATGCACAACGATATGTTTTCCATTATCGATATCGAGTCATGTATATCGATATCGTATCGCGATATCGAATTACAAACGATATCGATATCGATATACGATATAATGATAGAAATATAATTTATAAGACTAAAAACATTAAATAATACCAATAATACTATTACCATACTGATTACTGGTACTACTTAGTAATATATAAATAAAATATAATATACTTTAAGTACCTTATAGTTTTTCTCATTCGCGTGTCGATTGTCGTTCGCTCCATACGTTATCGTTTCACTCTTGCTTAAAAGTTAAATGTTCTACAATTTTTCTCTCTATTACTCAAATAACACAAATTATGTATCGTTGAATGCGTAAAAAAATTTTCAACAGTGCTTGACCTACATCAGAGTATTCAAATGCCAAATCATTGTATTACTTCAGAAAACGGGTAAATATAATTATTTAATTATAATAAAATATCAAGAAGGTACTGATAATTCCACCGGACGCCCCGGCCATAGGTCGTCAAAACTCGACTTAAATGGCCAAACGAACTTGAAAATGCCGTTCAACTATTTACAAATTTGATCCAAATAGCTGCTTGGAGTTCTACTATTAAAAAACCTTCAAAACCACAAAACTTCTTCCCAATTCCAACTCAAGTCCGTGAGCTAATAGCTAAAAAACGACGGGCCAGATCCCTCTGGCAACGTACCCGTCTCCCCTCTGACAAAAAATCATTCAATAATCTTGCTTCTTCGCTCTAACGAATATTAAAACAATTAAGAAATGACAATTTCAGTTCTTGGGTCTCTTCGCTTACAATGAATAACGGCTCTCTTTGGAGAGCTACTCGTAGTTGCTTGAAACAAAAACCCACAATTTCTCCAATAAAAAGATCAAATAACACACTTGGTGCAAAACTGATGCAGAATTGTCCGAATGTTTCCGATCTCATTTACTTCAAGTCTTCCAACCCCACCTTGACATTGTCAATCATGTATTTGATGATAATATTGTGAACTTTCTTACTACCCCGTTTCCACTTTATCTAGCACCTAAACCTATCTCGCCGGGTGAAGTTCACCATTTCTAAAAACTATTTCGTCTCAAAAAATCTCCTGGTTGGGACTTTATTACGGCAGAAGTAGCTCAGCAGTTACCTAAAAAAGCAATTATACACCTCACACACATATTAAACGCTATCATTAGACTCTCCCATTTTCCTCTTCAATGGAAAACCTCGATAATTATATTAATTCTGAAACCAGGTAAACCTCCTGATACTCCGTCCTCACATAAGCCAATAAGTCTCCTACCACTCTTCGGTAAACTTTGTGAAAAGCTAATATTAAAGAGGATCTCCCCTTTTCTAAATGATGTACCAGTTATACCACAGACCCAATTTGGTTTTCGTGAAGGCCACTCTACCATACACTAAATACACAGACTGACTGACTCCATATTCAACTCCCTAGAAAAAAAAGAATATTGCTGAGCAGTCCTCCTTGATATAGCCCAAGCATTTGACAAAGTATGGCATTCTGGTCTCCTGTACAAATTAAAAAAAATTCTACCTCTACCCTACTACTTATTTTACAAATCTTATCTTGAAGACCGTTTTTTTGCCATCAAAATTGGATCGGAAATTTCGTCCTTGGGCCAAATATCTGCAGGGGTCCCCCAAGGAGCTGTTTCATCTCCCATACTTAACTCATAACACCAACAAAATACAAACCTTTCAATCTACAACCCTTCTCATAATCACAAATGCCCCGTATTACGTCTCTAATCACACTCTTCATACCGACCTAAAAATTAAAACCGTAGAAGAAACAGACAAAACCCTTTTTAAAAGATACCGCTTCCGACTGATTAACCACCCCAACCCACTTATCTTTGCTATCAGTTCCGACACCATCCCCGGTAATCCGCCTCGCAAGCTAAAAAGAAAATAGTGCCGAGACTTAAATGTCAATAAACAAAAGAAAAATTTAATAAAATAATTATAAATATAAATGTAAAAATGTCAATAAAAAATCATGTTATAAAGTGTCACCATTGGGTGGCTGCTTTTATCTGTAAATACTCAAGTTATATATATTTCCGCATGCATGCTTATTGTAATATATAAATTACAGATTGTACGCATATAATAAAAAAAGTTAAAAAAAAAAAAATTTTTACGTAATATATTGATTTTTTGTTTGTTGATTGAATTTATGTTTAGTAAGGTTTCCGTTTGAATTTCTTTTAAAATATGAATTACTTGATAAATATTTGGATGTGGATGATAAAACTGTGAGTTAATGAGTAAATACGAGTATTATAAAAATTATTGTATACGTAGGTATGTTACTTCCCTATTATTAAATAATTTATAAATTCGTCTAAACGATCGGTTAATTTCTCGCCCAAATAATATACCTATACTTTAATCGAGTAAATTTTGGGTTATTCGCCCAAATGAATGACGCCCCACCTTTATGGCCTTATATTATGAACACCTGCGTGTGACCTAGTGTGTCGACGATATGAAACATACCTATGTACAATATATATATTACTGAGAAACGCTTCTATAGTAATTAAGTAGGACATTTAAATCGGATATCATATTATGTTCATTAGACGCCATAGAAAGATGTTATGAAAAGTCTTTTGAGATTGGTATACGTTTACCTAAAACTACTGCGTAGTCCCGAATTTTTTAAACATTTAAACTCTAAAATGTTTTGATATCTCCTGTACATTTTCGTTTTGTAAGATTCAAAGCCAACTCTGTGTTCTCATTATTTCTTTGTAAAAATTAAATAGCTGTCTGCAATTATTTCTATACGTAATACGTATATCATATTTCAAAGTTAGGCACAAAAAACAACATTTAACTTGGATAAAAAGTTTGTTGTTTCGAACTGTAATCGGCGCTAAAGTCTAGTTATGATAACTCGAAATATTGTCGAGTCAAATGAAAAATATTATATTTTTAAAAATCAAATTCAGCAATTGGAATTTGTTTTACTTGTAATTCCTATTTCAGTTATTGCTTATTCTATGACGTTTGTAAAATATTAAATATTTACATCAGTCGTACTTCTAAGAACTTTGATTACAATATACTAATAACCAATTAATTACACGATTTGAAAATATTTTATTGAACATATATTATTTTCAGTATTAATAACATTCGATCTTACTCATACCAAAGCAAATGAGAAACTACATATTTTTCGAGTTCAGCTGTAATAATAGGTCAAAATGATAATGTACGTATGAAAAAAAGTTGAGATATTCTAGTGATAAGATGCATTTATGCTAAGGTTACATAATAATATGTTAATTAGCTACATATAACATAAATACCAAAAGCCAAATATAACATGTTTTTAAAAAAAATTTTAAATTTATAATTAGAGTAATGACAATTAGTGAAAAGAAAATGTAGGCGAATGAGGAATTACATAACAACCAAAGGAGACTATTTAATATAAGTATATACGGTAAAACAAAAAAAAAGTTTATAAATAATTAATCTTTACTCATTATATTATGCAACTCAGAAAATACATACACTATTTTTTTCTAAAGAAATGTATCAGACTTTTTTTTTTAGAAAAAAGAAGCAAAGTTTATATCTTTTGATAGAACTTTAATTTTATAAATAGTAACGAGAAGTTTAAAATTTTTACTTTATTTACGTCCGAGTGTTCACAGAATATTTAAAAAAACATAAGGACCATAATTATTTCGATAATTATTTTACGATATAGTTGATATTACCATATTATTAAAATTTTAACCAAGAATAATAATTTATTTCACTATTATTACTGTAGGTATTATGATAAATTGTTTCGTAAACAAAATGTTTGTTTCTACAGTGCACTTTATAATCTATGCTGCAGGCACTTTGAAGAACGGTTACTGGGATAACTTTATACTCGTATATCGATATCCTTTTAATAACAAATATAATATAACCGAACAAATGTCGTTATTAAAAGATTGAGTACAAACAATAATTATATGTTTTTATCAAATAACTTTTTTTTTTTGTTTCATTCAGATGTTCGAAGACAATTAATAAATAATATTTTGTATCAATTAGAGAACAAAACAAATTGGTTTATTATTAATACTTTGTTAGTTTATTTTTAACACTTAATCATTATGTACATTATACGTTTAATTTTAATTTTAGTAATACATTTAATTATTAAAATAATATCATAAAATAACGAATGATATTATTCTTATACAGTTATAAATAAACATAAAGCTTACACAGAAATAAAATTTTTCCAATAAAAAAAATATGAATGAATTTAATCGTCAATAAATAAAAATTTGAATCGAAACGATGACTGTTCCATAAAACAGTGTTTGGTCACCGAGAACTATTTTAGTTCGTAAGATCGATAACTCATGTTTGTTCATAATTACATACATAATTATATTTAAATTAAAATCGCATTGATGTCGAATGTGTACGTCATACCGTATGACGTAAAATGTGATATAATGTTTTATGTCAACGGAATCGGGATTGTTGTACACCGGCAAATGTACCTCTGTATTTACTTAGTTAGCGTTTATTACGTAGACGTTATCCGAAATCCATCTCAAGCGTTGTTCGCGATTAATATTAGTGCCGTGGAAATCGCGTACTGAAATTTAAGACGGCTAGAGGGACACCCTTGTTTGTTAGTGCCCGCGGTACATGATATTTCTGGGAGTTTCAGATCTTCTGTTCTAGGAATATTCAACTAAACGCTCCGTGTCAATGTATTATTTCAAATTGTGCGTTATCAATTTTGTTATCCACACTGACGGTCAAACATCTCTGGCGATTCATCTAACGGCATTTGATCTCAATAATGGACGGTACGATACGCAATCAGGCGGAATACGTAGAAACTGCAATTGGATCAATTGGACAACTTCGGATATTCGATGGTTGATTTTTAAGTTTTAAAACATTTCGAATGAAACTCGCATTTCGCGAACGATAAAAGGAATAATTTTCATTGCATTCAGCTGCGGAAAGAATATTGATTGAAAATTAAACACCAACGAGCAGAATGTTTTTAAAAATAAATAGCAAAACGTAATATTATATATATATATATATATATATATATATTATTGTATAGGATTCCAAATAGTTTTTACTGCGAAAAGTATTCGTTTGCTGCTCTCGTGGTCGGACAAAAATTGTACATTAATGTGCGCGCTGAGTTTTAAAGTGAATTAATCTATATGGATATTGTTTGTATTACAGTTGCGCGATCGTGATTTGTACTCAAAGTTTCATCATCGGCCGTGTGAGGCTATAAGTTATAGATTCGATTAAAATTTCCCGTGCCGTATAATAGTTTGTATATCACAAGGTCCCGGTCGTGAGAACATTTTGAACGCCGTTGAGTGCTTTTGTTTCAGACCGTTGTTGGCCAAAGGCTAAAACAAATGCAATATCTGTACGCCACGTGTATGATATACCTACTACGTGTACGACGAGCAACCCAGGAGGAAAAGTATAATCGTAACGAAATATCGTCCAGGCAATAAGCTTCCGGAATCAATATACCTCAGGATTTAAATTCGAGGGTCAGGTAAGAAACACCTATACAGAGTGCTCCGTGGATAAGACCGCTCGAATACATGAATACGTAATGTAGTCTATAGTATACCTACCTAGTCGGAATGAATTTTAAAGCCTTAAACATATATTTGAATAAGATGATTCGGGAGTTATGCTATAATGATTGTGTATGTAAATTTATAACTTACTATGCGCCCACCGCAATTACAAGATTAATTTCGAGTTAATGTACAATTGAATATGTAATATGATAATAATTGATTCGAAGCGTATAAAGTAGTATCGTCGATGATTATGATAATACGAGTACACTAGTGTTCATAAACAACGCTATAATCAAGATCATCTACATTTAATCTCGTAGCTATAAATTGTGTAGCCGAAGTACGTTTTTCTAGGCAACGACAGTGGTGTATTGTTTTTCACGAAAATAATAAATTAATAACTCGCATATCCGCATTTGTTCATAGTTCCACTTTTTATATAATATTTATAGTGAAAACGATGTTAAAAATGTACTAGGTAAGACTTGTGCATGTCGGAGCAATTTCTGTACATCTAACGAGTTTGTGGACTTCAACGATTCCGTATAATACACTCTCATCGCCTATATTCATTTTGACGCATCGTACAGAAACAACATTTTAAAATGTATAATACATTGCATTCTCTTAATAAAGAAAACGCAAAAATAACTTATCGTTTCAAAGATTGTGTGGATTTCAACCCCTCCGTGCAAGTGTAGACACACTCATCGCATAGTAATTTTAACGCATTGTACAAAAACAAAACTTTAAAATGTATTGAATTGTTGTAATGAACAAAACGAAAAAGTAAACCTAACTTCTGAGCTCGTCGCACTTGCTTTCTTAGATGCAGTACTACTAAAGTATGATAACTTTTAGCTGAAAGCTGCGATAAATCATTGAGTAAGAAAATAAAAAATATAAAAAAAACGATTCATAGCGAAGCTCAGTTTACATTAAAGCTTATATTATATGATATTAGTTTGGATTTCGAAAACTACAGGGAATTTGCAAAAATGTCTCTTTTAAATTATCATCTGTGTCCGATTACTAATTAATAGGTATTTTTTTATATGTCGATTTTAACCATTCCCTCTGGTCTCCGGCCATAAATATACTATTTATAGTCATACAATAAAACCATAATTACCTGTATTAACTATTCCTAACAAAATACATGCATTTTATTGGCATATTATGACTGTACAATCTCTATCATTTATACTGATGTGGAATCACTAAGCAATATACAGATTAAATAAACAAAGTTGAATAAATGACAAAAATTCTTATTATCCAAAGATGAAAAACAGTACATAAGTACATAAACAATAATCATAAATTATTATTTTTTTTTTTGCTATTTGTCACAAAGAAATCTATGTACATATTTTTTATATTAAAATTTCCATTTTATTTATTAAATTTGATATTTAGCGAGAAAAAATAGAATACATGAATTAAAAGAATATATATATAAAAAATAAATACTATAAATATTATTTCAGTATGATGTATAAGCTTACTACGACATTAAACAATTTATTGAATTCATTATTATTATAATTTTATGCTAGATACTAGCAATAATATAATCGTGGTTATATTTTATATTAAAATAATTTTATCGTTATAACTTTTAAGTTATTATATTTTACGGTTAACTGTTGAGTAGGATTTGACGTGTGGTTATTACACTCGTACGTATATCACTATGTTGTCTAAAAATAAATAGAATAATTTTTTTTTTCAAGTTCTCAAAATTAATTGATAAAATATTACATAAAAATAATATAAAAACATTATATTTGTAGATGTATCTTCGTATAAAAATGAAACTACGAAAAATATATACTATTGGCTATTGCAAATACTGAATATTCTTTAAATATAATAAGACTTAAAATTTTAGTTTTTTTTAAACGAGTTACAATTAAATAAAAAAAAACTCCACATAGTATTAACAATACATACATTAACTAATACATTTCTCGTTTCACTCAGAATCTAATATAACTATATTCATTCAGGGTTTATCATATAAATCGATATTTTGCAACAAAATAGTTTTTGGTACGACGGTTGGAAAATTATAATAATCTTCAACGGAGGTTTTGAAGTTCAAATACTACAGAGTAAAGACCAATCATGGGAGACGCTTCTGACTTTTTGTTCAATAAATAACAGAGACGGGCCGACAGGGAGAGTGAGTGCCTGTGTATGACGTGTACGTGTGTGTGTGTGTGTGTGAGAGAGAGAGATAGATAAGGGTATATCCATCTTTATTATCCATTCACTCGTCTTATACGGTATTAAATGTTACACAATAGCCGCAAAATAGTCGTCATTCCGATTAATTTTTTCACTTGATGCCATCAAGAGAGTCTTATACGTCCATAGAATGCGAAACGCACTGAAATCGAATGAAGAGACCTGTGACCCTAGACAAGCGTTCCGGTCAAAATCGTTTTATTACACATATTTTAATTTTTTTAGGATACGCGGTGCGAAATCCCAAGCAACCGAACGAACGTTATTATTCGCTCTTTAACCTGTTCAAGTGAACCCGAAAACACCCCTAACACGCGCGTTGTGTACGAAAACAGACCAAGTGAGCAAACATCGAATAGCAAATTTGATGGCTCTCCCGTCCGTGGCATATCGGCGCTCGTTACGACGAACACTAAACGCGCTCCGGTGATTTTGCGAACACCGCGTGTTTGCGAGCGGCAGGGGGGAACCTTACGGTAAGTCGTGCGTGTTCATGTGGATTTTTATTACCGGCATAGTGGCAAAAACATATTTTATCTCGTGCGGTGGTGTAACGAAATGTGCGTAATGAGAATAAATGAATCAAACGGACGGAAAAAAAAAAACCGAGCAATACCTATACATAATACGTGTGTGTGTGCGTGTATCGAAATTCGAATTAGCATGCCAGTAAACAACTCTCCCGACCCCCGCCACGCACGTATTATAACCAGGTCATCCGTAAAATGAAAAAAAATGTTTACACACATTTGATATGTTAATACCGCTTTTTGGTATACGTGAAAGAATCAACAATGTGCGCACGTTATCGATTGAAGCGAGTTTTCTCCTCGGCGAAGGATTGTCGACAATATAGGACTCGACACAACACAATGTGTATTCCAAACGTAATAATTAATCCGACCGAAATCGATAACGTACGGCTATTATACCAACTACGTATAAATCGTTTGAATCCGTTCTGACGAATCGCTAAGCCCGGGGTAACTAGTTATAAACGGAAGAAGATTTCCTAAAAATGTGTGTCGTTCGAAAACAATATTATTGATCAGGATTCACGTCAAACCATATAATATTATATAGGACGTGCAGGTTGCCGACGCGTCCTTCAGCCCAATGCGTACACACTATACATAATACACGCAGTCGCTCACGGTCGTGCTCGGATCTGCACCTTTCGCCGTGTCGAAGGGTTTTTCTTGGCACGCGTTTGCGACAACACACCTTTCGTTGTTACCGATTTAAACGACCCCAAGCGCTTTAATTGTTATTCATTATTACGTGCACACGATCCGACCAAAGTGTACGAGAGCGTTCTATATTGTTCGTAAGACTACAATGAAATACTGTCGTATACTTTTTCTTCGATTTCGTTGATTTGTTTTTTTTTTTCCCCCGCCGGAAACGGTCATCCCCGTTCGTTCTATAGCGAACTACGGCATTCTACCAACGCGCGGTGTTTTTTATTTCCAAAACGAATTCGCACGCACGGAGCGTACACCGCACCCACCCGCGGTACACGAGGCGACATTAAATTGTGTTGGCTTTCAAACGATCGGTTCCCGAATCTCGTAAAAAACATAACTCTATGATTGACCGAAATCTTATTTAACCTTCGGGATAGCTTTGCCCGGAAGGAGCTTTGGGTACTTCAACTGCTTACGACTGCGATTTATAAGCGGTTTTCTAACCGTTTTCCGTATATTTACAGGTGCACACACTTACGGTCCAACCCAGGATTCTTATCCACAAACTCCATCTTGGCCGACCTGAGCCTTCCGACCAACTGGTCCTGTTCCGGTTGCTCGATCTGTGCGAACACCGCGGCCCCGGCCAGCAGGAACGCCACGTAAAACATCACGTAGCCCGCGCAGAGGAACGTGCTCCTCCGGACGCCGCACACGTAGACTTTGCCGCCCTTGAGCGACCACAGAAACGGGCGCATATCGTAACGGGGACGGGGCGGTTTTCGGCGGTGTGCGAATACGCGCTCGTGTTATTATCACATCGACACGAACAATGTGACGTATTATTTTTTTACAACGTTTCCGACGCAGCGGCGGCGTGCGCAGGGTTCGATTTTTTCATCCCGTACGCGGCAGCTCGCATTAATATTCCGCGACGACGCGAACCGAACGGCGACGTCGACGACATGGTTTTGATTGTAATATTATACGTATATGACGCACATATAACCTACACGCTGCGAATGATAACCGAGACTACCGAATTCTCGCGGCACCACGTCTCTGCTGGCGGCAACAAGTAAACCCGTCGTCTAGGAGCACAACACGGTACACGTATATAAAAAGGAAATGAGGTTCTGCATACGAACGAATTCGAGATTGGAATATAATAATATATTATGCGAAACGACTACCTACTTTAATATTATTATAATGCAATCGCACGTGTTGATAAGATAAGCTGATAAAGACGGAACAAATGAACTTTAGACGTGGTGCGTTTGAATCGAAAGAACCGCCGCACACCGTTGGAATAAAAACGATAATTGTTATTACCAGCGCCCTTGTACTCGTCCAGTTACATATGTACCGAACGGGGTTCACTGCAGCGTCGTGTCGACAATGTTTGGGGGTTGTAAAAGCTTACAGTTGTGCGACGCGTGTATACTTGTTTACGTACAGTTTTGGGTTCTGAGTGAAACGAGGAGTGTGTTGGTTTTACCACGATGTGTGTGTTTTTTTTTTGTTTATTTTCATTTTTTGTGCATGTCGTCAACCGTTTTCCTAGAAAACCTTGTCCTATCAACAGTATTGTAAAATAAGTTTCCGATCTCAAATGTTGTCTAGTCGGTCCATAAGACGTGTAATTTTTTGAATTTAACTCAACAATTTTTCCAACGATTGCGGAAAATTGAGATAAAATTGCAATATATATGGAATGACAATTTTGATTTTTTTTTCATTGTAATTCAAAAAGTATTGATCGTTGGGATTTGAAATTTCCAAAAAATATTTACATGATTATTTTATAGAGACGGTGAAAATTTTAAAAGATTCCAACAGTTTTATGCTATTTATAAATACTTTACATTAAGTTGAAATGACAATCTATAGTATATATTTTTTGCAGGGATTCCTGTTTAAAAAGAAATATTTTTGCTTTTTTATAAATATAAAAATACTAAACTCGACCTCTTCCTCTCAGAATCGTGTTTTGGTACATTGCTTTCAAATGTAAAAGACCAATATAGCAGTATAATTCACTCATCCTTGTAACTCACCCTACCGTGGAGTCTCGCCCTTTTTTCTTACCAGCCTTTTATTGGAAGTTAGTTTTCTCGAGTTATTATAGGTACGTTATTATCGCGTTTGCATTTTATTGCGGGCCAACACAACTACGTTCAAGTATAATTTAATATAATATGCATAATAATTAACAATAAAAGTTTTCCAGTGAAATATGCATGTGCATCAATGCAAATATAAAAGTTGATATCAGTTCTTTTTCTCAAAAAGCTATTGGCTCACAATGAAAGGTGACGTATTTTTAACCGTTTTGTGATAATACCCGTGAGCCAAAAGTAACTTTCTATTTTCCTAAATACTTCATCTTAAATAATGGTACGATATAATAATATGAATTGTGTGGTAGGTACCTATAGCAATATCGTAATAGTATACTATTTAATTGCATAATTATTAATACAACTACGATTTTGTTTAACGATTGCGATTGTAAACTTGTAACTTAATTCACTTAATTGAAAGCGTATATATTATATATTAAAGGATAATACGTATGTTTTTGTTAAATATAATATAATGTAAAATATTGAAATCGAAGTGTGCTAAAATACTTTGGTGCTTCTATGTGATCATTGAAATTCTATTTCTGTTACGGGTTATTCAAATCAATGTATAGATATCAAAACTTCGATAAAATCATATTTACGGTTTGTTTTATTGTCATTTTAAGTGACTTTTCTACTCGAATAAATGTCAAAATTAATTTTTTATACATTTCTATTGAGTTCAAGGAAATTAAAAATAATTTAAGCTTATTGTTCGTAAAAAATCTTAGATAATGGGATATTTTTTCTGAAGAAAATGTAACCAGTTAAAATACACCAAAGACGCAGTCGTCACTTAAGTCAATGTTCTTCGTAATACAATTTGACACAGTGTGTGGGCTATGATAAGGGCCATCGCTTTAGGAGTGACCCAACCCATCTGCTACGAAAGATGACCTAGATTTAAAATATTATTACGTGGTACAAAGTATTTAAAAAAACATAATATTAATTTTTTTTAATATAATTTAAATATGTATTACAAAAACGTATTTTTTAATTACTTCAGAACCAGTCAATATATTAATTTGTAAAACTTGAATTTCCATTTACACAATTGAAAACCAATACTTATAATATTGCGTAAAATATACTTATGATCTATAACACAATATCTGTAATCTATAATAATGCATCCATCACACGAATAAGTAATTAAGAGTTGGATCTCGATTGATGTGGAAAAATATTTAGTGATGAGTCCACCAAAATTTACTTAAATTTTTCTTAGACAAATAATTTGCATTGGTCGTAGGCTGAACCCCCCAGATATTAAATTAGGCTTCTTGAATATTTTGTGTATTTTAAAAACCCGTTTTTAGATTAATATCCATACCCACACCTCCATTTCGAGATTTTTTGATTCAAACTAAAGGCCTATGTTTCGTACCGCGCTAAGAAAGATATAAAATTCAGAAAACAAATCAAATTAAATTATGATTTTTTCGTTTCACTTAAATTATGATTCCAGAAAATATTGAATTTTTAAAATCTTGATTATGTCAACAATTTCGTACTCGAATAAATCAAAACGTTTTTCGTGCTATCCAAATGAGGAAGAAGAATGTTTGCATACGAGTATATATTTTTTATGTTAATAAACGTGCGGTAACTTTTCATCACATACACACCTCATGTTATACATCCGAGCAAATGATCTTCATCCGGTACCATATAATAAATATTAGTTCTATTATAGCTGTACGTAAAACTTGAGTATTTTGTACACATACCCTTTTGGTCTCTTAGACGTTGAATATACGGTTTATACGTATTTAAATATATATAGTTACATAATGTGAATAATTTATGTGACCTACGAAAATGCGTTTTCTTATTTTTCTCCGAGGACGGATACAGAAGTACTGAACGGGAGGAGGCAATATACGTATATAAATTAATAGGAATAAGCATAGGAATCGTCTTATTGTCCGTCGACATAAAAATTAGCTGTGTGATGGTTGTTATTGTTATGCGCAAACTTTTAATTTTTAATGTAACATTTAATTAAAACCTAAGTAAATGCCTACTAAAACCGTATTAAAAAAAGAGTTTTGATCAAGTTCCGAATCACTTTCTTTTGTGAACGAGGGGTGAGGGATCGCCCATATCCCCCCCACCCTAATACCCTCGTATCCGCCCTTGTATTTCTCAGGCATCGACCACTACACATCGTGAGAAAATATCGCCGGGTGTTCTGCGGAGAAATCCGAAATAATAATAATTTATCATATCGTAATATTCTTATCGACGTGCCCAACAATAAATCTGCACAATACGGTATTATGCGTCGGTACACGAACATAAGTGTTTCGCACTTTTATCCCGACACCGTATAACAGGTATAACGTTAAAGGCACGTCGCTTTACAACGCACGGGCTCTTACACGTATAAATGTACGCGCAGTGACTTCGGCGCGGGCAAATGAAGAACCGTGTGGGTACGCGCACGCGTGTGATCGATGACGGACAACTGAATATTTTAAGCACCGTCACCGTAGTGCAGCCACGATGAAATGCATACGCGGACCTCGGCGCGGCGCTGTTTTTTACGCGGTCTTACGCTGCCGTTAGCCAATGATACGGCGATATAGAGTTAAATAGCTGTATTGCGTCAAGACGTAGTAGGTGCACGTGTACGCCTGCGTACGGGAGACAATAAATTACGCTGACAAATTCTAATTCACGGGCCTTAATTTAATTTTCACTGTACACCCGTGGGTTGAATTACAGTTTGGCGAGGATATCATCCGTACACCATCATTATATATAAATATATACATCTATCCTCTATATTTCCTTGCTTTACAATTTTCTTTTTATTACACCCCGCAGTCTGCTTTTCGGCCCGTGTCATTATTTATACGCTCTATACGTAACACCAGCCCCTGCACGCAGTGTAAACGTGTGATTATAATGTTTTTTAAACTTTCCTTTTTTTTTTTTTCGTAAATATTATTATGTAAAACAATTGGGTTCGATTGAAAGGATTTGGAGTGAGACGGTAATATATTTTTTTTTTAAATCAGAGCCCTCACAAGACATTGTAACACATATTATATATGTCACGTCCACTTAGTGAAACCACTAATTCCATTGAGTGGACATCCACTTCATGAAATGTATCCATTTGGTGAAAATGTCATTTTACTACACTATAAGAACAATTTTTTGACCTTATCATGAAGTGGATGAAATTCATTTTATCCACATTCTGTAATATTATACTATTATATACGAGTATGTTTGGTGTTGTGTACAATATGATAATATATAATATAACCTTAAGTAATGAAAAATACAAATTAAATTATAATTAATAATAATAATTAGTTTACTTAAACTTTTTTTTATATTTTATTTTTTATTTTTACATGGTTCAGATTTATGGTAACGACTATTGCACAAAATTTTTTTTTTAAAACAAGCACATTTTGATGTTTGATATGGACTTTTCGATTTGCATGAACACGAAGAAAACCCTTGTCCACCTGTTGTGACTTTAACAGTCTTTCGAACAGTTAGTTCTTTGTCTAACAAAACCTCGTATATAAAACCACATAAAACCACATATAAAAAAATTGAAAAACCCACAAGGCATTTCAAGCAGAGAGGAAGTTGTAATTACCCTAGCGAAAATAGGACATACACGTTAAACGCACTCCTACCTAATAAGTAAAGAACCTCAACCTATGTGCGAAATATACAGAGTTAAATTATCAATACACCATATAATGATCGAGTGTCCAAGATTCTCAGGATCACGCGGGATCCTCAACAACCCTTCTTCAATTCACGAAGCATTAAATGTAAATAATACTAAAGCCATATGCTCCTTTTTACGTAATATTAATATTTTCAAAAAATTGTAAATTATTATACACAATTACCTAATGCAAATCGTACAATTACCCAATACCAAAAATACTCATATATAATAGTATAATATTACAGAATGTGGATAAAATTAATTTCATCCAGCTCATGAAAAGGTCAAACAATTGTCCATATAGTGTAGTAAAAAGTCATTTTCACTAAATGGATAATATATTCCATGGATGTCCACTTCATGAAATGAGTGGTTTCACTAAGTGGAAGCGACATATACATACAACCAGTCAAACATATCACGCTTATACTATGCATAAAATATACGATTTAGACTAAGCAAGTTATCAATATTAGGTACATACTCGTATAATGAATGATGTTCAACAAATTCCATTAACAAAACTCAATGCGATTATTATAATATTTTCCAAAATCCGAAGAAGCATAATGTTGTTGTAATGATAATCTATTATAATATGTTATAGCGTTTTACGTTTCGTTTTTAAAAAAAATGTCTTATAGTTTATTATATAAAATTCAAATAATATATATATAAAAAAATAACGGTACATATATTTTTGGGATGAGGTGGGAAATATTGAGTGTCGGCCAGCTATGCTGCTAGGAAGATAAATATGCAAATGATGGTTATAAAAAAGTTTAAGACAATAATAAAATATATTTATCAAATCAGATGGTTTAAAAGCTATATAGTTACTGTCGGCGAAGGAAACAATGCAAAATGTATTAATATGTATTATGCGGTATACATTTGTATACGTGTTACATACATCGATGTATTCGGTTGAAGAACGCCTAAACAACATTATGTACAAGCATTTTATGGTCAATTTCATCCCTCGCTCGTGTACAATGTGAAATATTATAAGATCTCTCTTTAGTATGGTTTTAATGGATTTTATGACGTCTCGTTTGAAAGTTAAAAGTTATAACTTAAAGAAATACGAAAAAGATAACGAGAAAAAAAATAATTTACGTAACATAAATCTACGGAGATAACATCCGAATCGTTTCCAGCAGTAAAATCCCTTGTACCCAACACGTGCGTATACTGCAGAGTATTATTATATATTGTAAGCAGCGCTACTTTACTATATTATTCGATTTTACGTTCTCATGACTTTGCAAACAAAAAGTCAAATCCTTTAAAAATGATTTAACCAACCTTTGCAGAGAAATAACGGCGTGTACACTCTTTGTAGCGTGACAAAACCAGCACTTTGACGTAAAGCAACGATTTCTGTGGAAAAATTTCGACAGTTCTTTTGAAAACTCGGTACTCGAAAACCGCGAGTCAAAGTAAATATTTTCAAAATAATTAGAGCCCATTCTGTGGACATAATGGTTTTTATTGTTATTTTATAATTTTTTCCGTTTTCCTTATCGTCACTTTCCTGTTGAGAAATGTACTTTTTTTCGTTGCGGTTTTTAGGTTTTTATCGTTCTCAATACCTACGGAATAATTTTCAAATTTAAACGAACGAATGAATGTTCTCTTATTTTCACTGTGGTCTGAAATTGCAGTGCTACAACAACGTCTAACACTCTATCGTGTTCTGTTCCGAAAAAATGTTCTGCTCAACAAATCATGCAATTATATATTTAACACTGCAGCTGGTCTATGTTATGTTTGCGTGCGCCGCGTAGCAGAGATAAGTACAATAAATTCACCGACCTAGGTGTTTATTTATTTGTACCGTCTACACTGATTACAAAGTACACAGCGCAGAGAGAACGAATATAAAATACATATTCAATTGTGCAAAATATTTTCAAATGCGTGTTTAATAATACTGCAGCCGACTATCAGTAACTCGAAGAAAAAAATCGACTTACTAAAAATGTCGAGTTATAAAAATCTTAAGAAAAGTTTTCAATCATTTTTTAATATATAAAGAAATTTATATTTATGAACATGCCTATCTACTTACATATATGTTATCATTTTCAAAGAATTAGTATAAGGTTAATATAGTTTTTGGATATGCAATACATTATAATCTTAATTATATTTTATATGACACCGAGTGGCTTAAATACATTTTATATTGCAAGTGTCGCTTTTTTACACTGTTATGGTGCAAGCTTCTAGTGAGTTCTCGACTTCTTCGTTTTCACTGTCTAATATAGTTATATGGGTTCAGTCTATTTTCCACAAATATCCAAATTTCTATTGAATTTGGATAAGAAAATTCGAGATATCGAACACTTGTCCAATTCATTTTTGAGTTCACAGGATTATTTAAACATTAAGCGTTATTGTTATTTGGAGGGAAATTTTATTTATTCAAGGTGTCGAGAATTTCGAAGAACCGTCGGTACCAATCGAGTCAACTGTAATACGGTGAATTGCAGGGATTCTCAACTTGCTCGGAACACGAGTGCGCGTGCCTTCTCCAATCCCGTGGTGTTTAAACCACGTACTGTGTGACGGACCCGCAGAGCTAGGGTCGAAAACCCGTGGTCGAGGCCTCGGAGCAAGCAGGATTTAAATTAAAAACAATGTAAATAAGGAAAATAATATATACGTATCAAAATAATAACACAATATACAGATATATTATTGTTAATAATAATATGGAAAAATTACGAGAGTGGGAACACCCTCGTGACACACGATATTTAAAATTGTATAAAACAATCTCATCGGATGGGGCCGCCGAGGCTCGTGCACCGCGACGACCAATCACCACGTAATTAAAAATGTAAACACAAAAAAAAACAAAGAAATGTACAGGCCAAAATATACATAAAGAATAATGAAAATTTATAGACAAAATAAAAAAACAACATATTACCTCGGGGGGGCACATCAGTGCTCACCCCCGATCCGTCGTCGGTGATGCCCACTGGCGGTTACTGCCGGGGAGTCATTTGGCTGGATCTACTCCATACTTGCAGTCCTTGGTCGGGTTCGTAAACTCTTATCGTAAGTTCGCAAACAATCACGCCATCACCATTAGCCCGTTGTTCGATTTGATAAAAAATAGATATTATCCACTTGGCGTTTCGGACAGCAATTCTGTACTACAGCAATTCAATGCATTAAAATGCGCTTTCACCGAAGATGATTTACGGCACCCATGTCTTGATCATCGTTTCTACCTACACACTGATGCTTGTAAGCTCGGGTTGGGCGTTGAACTTTTTCATCTTGGAGACATAGATGAACGCCATACCATTTCGTTTGGTTGTCGCACGCTAAATGCAGCGGAAAAAAATTATTCGGTAACCGAGTTAAAATTGTTGTCAGTGGTCTTTTTCTGTGAAAAATGTATAGGGTTCATTTTAGGCTATCTAATTACTGTGCTTACGGATCACCAAGCCTAGACATTCCTATTTTGCTGTCGTCTTCGTAACCCTCGGCTGACGCGATGGACATTATGACTGCAGGAATATGACCTACACGTCGAATCCATCGCTGAGCCAGACAATATCATTGACGCTATTTTCCGAAATCCTATCGGTCGGAATGAGGAATCATTCTTTCTAGACCCTGCTCCATGTACCCTGACAAATACATCGAAGAGGATTGTTTCAGATTATAATTGTCAATTGGGCGTTTTTGAGTCTATCTTTGAGTCTCAATCTCAAGACTCTGATTTCCAGAGAATCAAAGATTCTTTAGCTATATTAGGAACCACCCTAGATCCCTTATAACAGCATTATCTTATGTTCGGAGATGTCTTATTTTATCGTCGTATCGCATGTTACGATCAGTGGCTGATCTGTATACCCGAACATAGTATCAACGAATTAATCCATCAACATTTCAGCCACGTGGATGCCAGGAAATGTATTATGGCAATCCGTGATTTTTGTTTTTTAAAGCGACTACAGGTTCGTGTACGAACAATTTTACGTACATGTAACATATGCCAACGGTCAAAAACGCCCACATAACGCCAAGAGGATAGCTATAAGTCAGTGCTATGCAACGGTCCCTTCGGACTTTGCCTAGTAGATTTGTATGGACCACTCCCACCTGAATGGAACCAAGTCCGCTACATCTTTGTCGTTTTAGAAAACTTTTCCCGATTTGTCCGTCTGTACCCGATAAAGAAAGCAACGGTTGTTGCTGTAATAAATCGCATGACCAATCGCAAATCGCAACTAATTGGTGTCCGATCTTGAGTACGGTTTACAAGCAAGACACGTTTCAAGCATCTCGACGCGCCGCTTCTATGATTTCCGTATACCACCCTCAATCAAATCTAGTAGGACACGTAATGCGAGAGTCTGTATACAGTCAATCATTGGGCACGTATAATCGGATCAATTTGCTTCGTTACATACCTCCCGCACAGTACACCCCATTTAAATCTCTAAAACTACTAAAAACTCCCCATCTCGTAGTATTATAGAAGTCCTGTTAATTTTTTCCTATATTTTTTGTAGAACTCCAACCCTGAATAATCAAACTTCTACGAGGGGATTTCTGTGACGGACGAAAGTAACGGGCCTACCATAAAAACGAATGATGAAACATTTACCGTTCGAGTAGCGGGATTGTCGGGGAATAGCCGATAATCACAACCCTACTCAAAATTCACTCACCATGATAATAATTTAAAATATTTATTATCAATTATATTTACTGTATATTAACCGTATATTTCACAGTTATGTATCGGTCACAGTTCACCCTTTTTTGTCTTGCTCTTTTCTGGTGTCATCGATACTGGCTTTCGAGAAAAGGCATAGACACTAGGACAGACACTCGTTTCTTATCCCGACCGCTGAACGGATCACTTGTGCCGGACAAAGAAACTTTCTGTATTTTATACGTCATAAGTTCGACGTAGTAAGGAGAAGATCCAGCCAAATCACTCCCCTGGCGAAAAATGCCGGTGGGCATCATCGACGACGGATCGGGGGTGAGCACTGATGTGCCTTCCCGAGGTAATATGTTGTTTTTTTTATTTTGTTTTTCAAATTGACGACATTCCTTATGTACATTTTGACCGGTAAATTTCTTTGTTTTTTATGTTTACAATATTGTAATTACGTGGTAATTGGTCGTCTCGATACACGAGCCTCGGCGGCCCCCTCGGATGTGTTTGTTCTATAAAATTTTAAATATCGCGTGTCACGAGGGTGTTCCAACATTCGTAATTTTTTCATATTATTATCAATGATAATATATCTGTATATTGTTTTCCTTATTTACACTGTTTTTAGTTTAAATCCCGTGTGCTCCGGCTAAGGTCTCGACCACGGGAAAACCGAGACGCCGCAAACGCTGCTTCCTTGTCGTTCGAGGATAGCGTACATACATGGCAATAGGTATAACGGCAACACTCGGTCATACATCGATATGCGCACGTATAGTCAGCCGTGCTGCGACGTTACATTCTCCGGTATTCGCTTACAGGTCTAAGGCACACTCGCGTCGATCGAAAACTACACGGTATATTATATATTTCAATACGTATAATATACTCCGGCAATGCGAGGAAACGTTGTACGTTCCGCGAAACGACTAAAGCGTGGGTAGTAGTTACACACTGATATTACCATCTGAAACAGAAACGTTGTAAACATATAAGAAACGGGAATAAAAAAATAAGGACATAAACACAAGTGGAAATGGTATCGCATTCGGATGGGCTCGTTGCTTCCATAAATTCACGTGCTACGAACTTTTATTGTGCGCGCCGCTTATCGTGCCTCTGGGTATACGCGCGCAGCAGTGTTGTACATTTCCTCGATAAAATACAATGCACGATGACCTACTACTACGTTGTATTATTATCACGTTCGGCGTGATATAAATGACGTTTACGGGGCAGGTGTACACGCAAAACCTATTTGTACGCGATTATATATGATCGCATAGCGTGTCCCGGTCGTCCTGCAGGAACGATCACTTCCGCATACAAAAGATATGCACCCCCTACGTACACGCAGGCGGCCCGACTCAAGGGGTAGGCGACATAGGCGACATTAGGGTGAATGGCTTAAGATACTTCTACAGTACATGGTTCTTACATAGTTTATTATACTATAGAGAAAGGATATTTATATTGACGATTGAAAAAAACAGCCAAAAATGCTACGTGCGTATAATTGATCTCGGATATTATATCATTATATTTTCTAGAATCGATGAGATTATTAATTTTAATAATCGATTGCGAAGTACGTGTGGTATGTTTTTTGTCACCTGTGCACATAAATAGTGATTTCAATTACATGATTGGATAATTCCTAAGTTTTTCAAACATGTGCAGGCGACACCACCGGCGCGGCCTCGGCTATCTGATATAACTAGTTTTTATGCCCAGGGAAACTTTGTTTTACATCCGCAGAAGTTATAGGTGGTGTATACTGAAACGAGCTATGTATTTTAAAGTTTGATTTATTTAGATCATATTCACTTTTTGTATCTTTGCAGGACAGAATTACAACGTTTTATAAGAAAAACTTGAAACGAACAAAAATGAGTTGAAAAGTAAAAAAAAAATTACCCGTTAAAATGAACAAATAACTTTAATGTGTAAAGATACAGCGTTCAAATGCAACGAAACGTAAATTAATGTGAAATAAAAATGATTAATTTTGAACCGTCGTATAATGAGACAAATTGGTAGCTTCGCTGACACTGATAGGAAAAAAATCCAAAATTCATCAAAATCCCTAACTCTAGTTATAGTGCGTGATAAAAACACGAATCTAAAAATGAAACGTATAGCGGTTTCATTACAACGGTCTCGCGACGGCACTATATTATTGATCAATAAGAAGAGTTTCAAAGCTTTAGAGGGGCAGTAAAACTTTGTCTTCCTAGGCGGATATGAACGCTTCAATACACTGCCTATATGAGTGGTGTGATGCACATTGGATCTACAATACTTCTAGCTCGTGTAGTAGTACGAATACATTTATTGCGTACATCAAATTAAACGGACGAAATCGCTCGATGTTCGAGCAGCCACTAAGATATGTTCTATATTATGTCATGTAGCCCGTCGCCAAATGCTGAAGGCTGGTATTGAAAATTACTGCAGCTGCCCAGCGTACGCACTGTCGGCAGCTATTCCTGCGAAAGGTCCGCGGGACTCGAATTCCTGCTTATAATGGAGTTCACAACTTAAGTTGTGAAAATCTCGATTTCTTTGGTAAAAATTAAGTAGCCCCAACCAATATAAACGAACAGCAGTTGCATTGTATAACAACGTAAAATAATAAAAATAAAAGCTGAACCATTCCAAAAGATTTTCCTAAAAGGAATCCGATTATTTTGATAACAGTATCCAAAACACGAGTTTGTTATTAGACTAATCGTAATAAATCGGAGTAATTATCTTTAAATATATTTTGTAGACAACGGACGCGACGATAATCGACAGGTCTAAACTAATATAAAGTACACTGAGTGTTAGTCGGTACTAACATAAGAGACGTCACGTGAGTGGATTTGACTGCTACTTGCCATTTAGTGTATTGAGTGTTGACAGACATAATGACAAGTGAATTATCATGAATGACAGTTAATATTACTTATTTGTCTCTGATTTTTCATTTCAAGTGAACAATTTCTTTACCGGTTATTTTGCACTACGTATTGTAGTTATTTCATAACTGGGAGCTTCGATTTATTTAATTTTTTGCGTAAGCAGTGATATCGAAAATAATTGTACAACTCTTTAAATCAAGTCCGGGGCTAAGCAATTATATTTATGAAACAATAAAAGTAACTAAATTATTATTGGTTTTGACAACAAAAAGAAAATAATATAATATATCGTTGATCTGACGTGTAATGACCGTTAAATACATTTTATAACAAATGTAACATTTATTCGTTAAGTTAACTATGTACTGTGAGTAATTTAATAGATCACTTCTAATCGGAAAAACCGTAAAAATATTTTGCTTAACAGGTATGATAAATTTGGTTCAATTGTACGCTGCTATCCCCTTCATAAGTTCTAGTAATTATATATTACATTTAATCCAATTACTTTTATAGTGGAATTGTTTGTTTTGTTTTTTCCGTACTTTTACATTTAAAACATTTACAGTGACAATTGAGTCACGTATAAGGCTAGGATCAAGTGTGTTTGTGCCTTTGTACGAGCAACAAAAAGAAAAATATTAATGATGTGAATTACAGAAGTCATTTAAAGGTTTACTTGAAAAGAGTATAACTGACATGAAAAGTTTATTTTATCTACCAAAGTTAGACATTGTATGACGTAATGTATAGCACCTATCATTGTACTCATTGTATTACATGAAGCATAACGAATTTTTAATTACATTCCATACATTTTAGCAGTCGCGCTCTGCAATATACGATATAACTATAAGTACAAATATTTCCGGGGAAAGAAGTCAATCATTGATGACACTATTCTTTTTGAATTCATCGTATAATTTAATTATTTTAATTTGTACTTAAAAGATAACGTCATCGTACTTGTTCACCTCGAAATGGCTCAAAGAACTTTCAGGAAATGTGAAAATTGATCAAAAGAAGATTCAGACGATAAAGTATAATATTGTAGAACTTTTGACATTTGCAATAGTAATTTTTCATTGAATACCCAATTAAAACGACAAATCAGAAATATGACGAACTATAATTTTTTTATTCAAATATATCTGCCATCGAAGAAATACAAGTCAGTTTTATAAATAATGTTATTTTTCTTACTATAATTAGTGATAAGTTTACAATTAAATGAATACTTTATGTTGTTACTCAAATCGTCAAATCATAAACACAATAATTAAACTTCGACTTAAGGCAATATCTAGATTAAAGCTATTATACATGTATTTTAATTTTAAATATAACTCATAAAATAAATACATATTTATTATTTTTATTTATTTATTTTATATAATATAGCGTATATCTGATGAATGTTACATTTACAGTTTCTCTACAAAAATAAAATTGTATTGATGTGTCGACATTAATATTACCCGTTCATAAGATTTTTGTAACTTTTTCAAGGAAATCTAAAAACATTTACATATATAATATATAACATATTATGAACATTATTTTGGACTAATTATCAGTAACTCACCATAAAACTAAATTTATAAAAAAGTAACAAAGATAAATGCACTATTATTAATTATTTATAAACGTGTTTTTGATGTGTCGGCGTATTTGCCATCTGTATAGGTAAAACCGTACTACATGATGTCGTCTAGCTAATTTAAATGTATTAAAAGTTTTAAGTTTGTTGAAGAAACTTTACATCTCGTTACTTTGGTCGGGCATCTGATCAAATTAAACCTGGAGGATGGCATTAGTGTTTTATCTGAAGAATTTTAAGCAAATGCGGGAACGAGCGAAAAAGTGAAATATGTTTAATACAAGACCAATAATATTTTTAAAAAGGATTTACCCAGTATAATATGTACTAAAACGATTCATCATTCAACACATAAAAGGCCGACGGAGACAGTTTTCCTAATGTATTCAAAGCACTTAGAAGTTTTGTGACTTAACCGGTCACTATGTATGCTGCTGATCCTGAAAAAGGTCGATTTCCAAATTAAATGTTGTCGAAACAAAATTTGAAAGTGTGTATAGTCGTTAAACACACGAAAAACTTAATTTCACGCTTAAATATTGTTCGGGAAGAACATGTGTCCGAATATATTATGCCAGTCCACGTCCAGTCAAGTTTTAAAGTTACACTTCGCGAAGTTATATTAAACAATGCTAAAATAATTATAAATTATAAATTTCTAAAGATTACAACATTTTATTAACTGAACTATGTATTAATATAATACGTGCGTAGTGCCGTGGTGACTACTTTTCTTGATATTAATCGAGCGATTTTTACGAATATTAACGATTTCCGAAATTACGAAAATAACAACATTTCACTGCACTGTCTGTCGTATTCCTTTGTTCGAGGATCGCGTACAGATTATCGTGGTAACATTTCAGTGGATTGGAGCAAAAACAGAAAGCTATGTAAAAACCGCCTGGTCACGTATACGTGTGGTGCGGCGCGCATTGTGCACTCGACAAAAGAATTATCGCCGAGCAAACGACTGGATAAAAGTTCATTAATTATTCTAATTTCGTTTTTTTTTTTTTTGCAGACTTCACTGTGTACACATAATATTCCTCGGTTTCGAAGTTAACACATGAAAGTAGACGGGAATTATAACCGTATTATTACGATATACAATGACAATATACGCACAAATTATTACCACGTGACGTGTTTCGCGTTTTTTCTTTTGTCCGCCAAACGAACGTGATCGTGACAAAACCCTTTTTCACGTAGTTGTACACTACACTACACGTATAATTCCAATCCAAATAATAGCGTTTGTATTATCTCTCCCATGCATATATTTGGTACCACTGTAACCGAGTTACGCGTGTTAAACTATATTGTTTTATGTGTTTTTTTCCTTGGTCAATTCAATTTGAGCTCACCGTACGGTTAGGGTTACAGTTATTTTAGCAATTATGCGCAGGATATCACAATATTGAATGCTGGCGAAAAATAATTGTACGGTAGGTGTCGTTAAAACTTCTAGCTACGAAGACAACGATACCCGGAACGGTATATGATTATATAATATTTATGTACGCCATCGGTGGACGTTTGATTAGTTTTAATTTTTTTTATTCCCGTATAAATCACACCATGTCGTCGGATGGGGTCCGTGTAAGGTGTAGGTACAAGACGTATGGTTATAAATTATAATATAATCGTTTCTACTTCTAAAAATACGAATGTCGTCATCTTATATGATAACTATAGAATTATTCGCTCAGAAACGGAACGACAAGAAACATGTATACTACGGGTATACGGTTATTACGGTTTCCGCAGTCAATTTGAAAATGATTTCGATGCAATGATATTATATCTACACAGTTGTGTAGGTAACGTAATCAGTGGAACACAAGTATTCGCATAGGATTAATAACGTTTAAGCTTCTCCGGATCAAATATAAATCTTATTAAACGTAAAATAAATACCGATTCTTTAAACCGCAATCGTACCTAAATTAGACGGTACATATAATGCGTTGCCCGAATGTACATATCGTAATAATAATTGTTTGTTAATCAAAGTGCGGGTGACGAAGTTAAAGCGCATTACCGAAACGTACACGGTGAAGTTCGTATACCTAAGATGATATTATACGTGTGTATATATTATCTACAATAATACGTTTTAGATCGTTCGACGTCGACGGCAAAGCTCTTTTCCAATTGCATTAAAGATGACTATTAATTTAAATTAATTATTCTGATGTCAGTTAAATCATTTCCATATACGTGCTCGCGAACGGTGACTTATCGGTTCATTTCCTGACATTCCGTTTCGATAGAACTCAAAAGTGATTTGCCACACTGATAAACTTTTCCGAACGTTGGACGGCTGTCATCGACCTTGTCTTGTACGTCTATACGAAAATTATATAATGTCTAATACTCTAATGTAATTATACCGTTGTATTTATGGAAGTTTATTCGCACTAGAGAAATGCCCATTTTCCGCAAGACTCTTCTCTTAAGGTGACTTTTAACTAACATTTTATGAAAATGTTGTGGAAAACATGGCTTTTATGGTAACTCGATCATTTAAAAAAAAAATCCAAATTCAAGCAATTTTACTACAAAAAAAAAGGAGTGAATATGGAAAAAACCCACTCCGTATATAAATATATATTATACAGGTGCCCCACCGGGATTTACACAGAGCGATTTCTCCCGTGTTAATCAATTCTATTTTTTTATGAGGAGCATCCCGGGGTTAAGGCAATTTTGTTGACAATTACTTGGAAAATAAAAGTGTATTTAACTTTTTATTATATTATTTTTGGGAAATTCGAAGATAGCCATTTTATAGGGCTTCTTTTTCTGAAAATGCTGTCAGTTCAACTTTCAGTTTTAATTTGATTCTTGATGTTTAATAATTTTCTTAGTTCAAAGGAAAAAGTGCACTATTTACACAATTTTAAATAATTATAAAATTATCATCAAACCTTATCGGAAAAATGACAAAATGTACATTATTTTTTTGTAAATTAGAAAAATTATTAAAAAAACAAAAATTAATGAAAATTTAAAGTTGAACTGTCAACATTTTCAGAAAATAGTTCTTTGAAATGGCTATCTTCGATTTTCATGAAAATTATGTAACAAAAAGTTAATTTTTAACCTCTAATAATATACACTTATATTTATCAAACTCTTGTCTAGTGCATCGCCTTTGCCCAGGGATGCTCAAAAAACAAAATATAATTTGGTTATCTCTATCAACACGGGAGATATCGCTTTGTGACAATCCCGGTGGGACACCTTGTATATATGTACAAATGTATGCTGTCTGATTTTGCTTGCATCAATAATATAATATATCGAGACATAGAAAATGTGTATATTATTTTGGAATATAATGTTTGATCATAAACTCAGTAGTTCGCACGTTGTCTCACGTGAACTCGACCCTATTCATCATTCCGCAGCTGTCACTAGTAAAAGAAACTTTGTTTTCCTAAATATATTTGAAATCAATCGAACGTAACGATGTACAGATACGATGAAAATATCCATCTCATGTAGTTATATTAATAAATTATCTCTATTATAAAATATTAGTCGTACAATTTCCGTGTAACTAACAAGAGTTCGATAGGCAGCCCATAGAGAGGACGGTGGAATATATTAAATGCAATTTTTGTAGTTTCTCGTCAAACAATACTAAACAAAATACTACGAGGAACGATATTTATAATATAAATTATGTTCAGCAACTAATACCTATGGGTATAACATTTGACGTTTTTAACAAATTCATTCGCCGAGACGTTATGTGTTAAAAACAAAAAAGATAATTTAATTCTAATTAATCGCATTTAAGTTCAACGCTTGATGTTTGCGCAAAAATCAACAGTCGAAATAGAAAAGCGTTCGGTAAATATGATGGATGTATATAAGTTCAATACTACTATTTACGCATTTTACAATATAATTCTGAGTATGTTTCGTCTACAAAAAATTATGAAAATCGTTATTCCGATAAAATAATGAAATTTACGGAGTCGACTAACGTCTTGCGAAATTTTTGGCTTACAATTTTAATTTATTATTTTATCGCGAACTCATAACGCGCAATGAATAAAATATGTACACATCATCACACAATATTGTAATATGTGTGGTTAGATTTTTGAGAGAACGTAAAAGGCACATTTTGTTGAATGTTCCATAGAAATAATGTTGTAAGACGAATATTTTAAAAATAATCATTTACATTTTTCATAATCCGAATACTTGTATATGGTAAAAAACAGTCCTTTGATCATACATCTGTACTAAAAAAATGAAAAAAAAAATTTTTCCATGTAATATTATATTTTTAAATTCGTTGTTTTCATAAATAATATTTATTTATTTTTTCTTAATTTAAAATCAAATACTTAAGAAGCGCAGTTATAATAATTGCATTTTTCTTTCATTTACAAACAAGTGCAACAAAAAAAGTACAACTATAAACGGAGTCCGTAATTATTGTGGTCACACAAATTATGAATATAAATTAAAACGTTTTCAAACGGGTTTCGCTAACCATTTTGACATTCACTTCAGTATATAGATTGTATGAGTACCAGTGTAAAAGGAATTGTACAAAAATATTCTATTGACTCGGCTCGCGGAATTAGTTATATAAACAGAAATATTAAATCTTTCTATCTTGTTTTGCAATTTAACATTATCGGCAAACTTTAAGAGAACTTCCCAAACGTTGTTTACAATAAATAATCATAATTTGGCGTCTATTGTAAATAAAAAGGTGAGTAAATCGAAAAATGATTTGAACATTTTGTGTTGGGTATAAGTACGTAACAAGGGGACTAGCTTATGTGAAAAAAACAAAACTGAATCTTCTCCACTTGGCAACAATATAGGATACCAGCTTTCTGCAGGGTGGATTGAAAAATGATTATTGTGGTATGAAACGGATAATAATATGTAAGCCAGTAAGAATATTTTTATTTTACATCGGTTACATAATAGTATACATAGTAGAATGAATATATTATAGGTATATTAATATTACCGACGACTTTGTATTCAACAATAAAATTATATTACATTCTTTTAGCCAGTTGTTAGTCGTCGAGTGTCATTTGTCGTTGTAACGAAGAAAAACATTTAATTTATTTGGTTATCAATATAACGAATAACAAGTGACGATAACTATAAAGTTTTATAAATACGTTCGTATTCAAAAGTTTGAACTTTTATACATTGGACAATGGAAACTTTCAGACGAAAAAGGTCGAATATCCCCTATTTGTAAAGCAGTCGAGGGCCAGAAATAAATTAAACAATAGCTATTGCAGAACCAAAATAAATGCTGGTATTTACTTATATATATGATCTGTATAAAAAGTAAAGAATTTGAGTTATTTCCAAAGAAAAAAGCAATATGTATATTATTATTTATAACAGAAGCAACTATACGCATATACTTGAAAATGATATTCATTTTTTAAAATTGAATATATTTCTTTCCATAACTTATTTAGTATACATTTTTATTGTCTTGTGATTATCTTGTCTAATATACGTGACAACCGAAAATCTACCCATGTTAACAAAACGTCAGCGCTCTCGTGACACGATTGACCGAATTCTCGACCGAATTCCCGAGTACAATTTTTTATTCATCGGAATAATATCTAGGAGCTTCTTGTGGAAAGTTCTAAAATTAAAAAGTCATCTCTATTTGGAAACAGCACCCACATAATAAATTATAAGAAATAAGGATATCATCGTGCTCACCGTCAGAGGCTCTCTCAATGATCAGTTATCACAGTTGATCTCTTTATTTATAGCTATATTGTTTTATTCAGCTTTAAAATGCTGGTTTTTTTCTTATGTTACCGCGTGTGGAATATTACATTTTTAATAAAATCAAACTAATTAAAATCATAGACTTTTGGTTTTCCGACAGTAACTCAAAATTATTATTAAAAAATACTGTAGAGAGGATTCGAAAACCATAATACTGAACATTCTCAAAGCTTACTATTCGGTAAATCGCTATAATAGACAACAGATAATTGAAAAAATTATAGTTTGTTTTATTATATTACATTTATTATTTTTGTAGTTATTTCTATTCGATATATACATTTTCGATATTTGTTTCAAAATGTCATATGGCCAGACACTAGGTAGGTACCCACTATTATAATATAAGATAAGGTGTGAAAAAAATAGTACAATAATATTTTAAGTTCTAAGTAAAACGAGGAATGTCCGAGTGTACTGGTTTTATCATGATATGTTTTTTTTTTTTTCACGGGTCTACTCACGGTTTTGCCTAGAAGGATTGATGTAACCTGGTACTTTTCTGAGAGGAAATTTTGTCTGGTTAATACTTTGAGGACGTCACCTTTGAAATTTCTCAACAGTTTTCCGAATAACTGAGAAAAACAAAGCGAAAAATTGCAAAAAACATCAACTGAGATCGAGAATGCAGACCCTGCACCGGCTAAGTATTGCCATCATACACTAACAATTTATTAATTTTTTTCACGGATACAAGATTTTTCATATGATTTTTTTTATTTGCTTGTTATTCTACGAATACCTATCGTAGCTACTATTAACACACTTATATTATCGATATTAAATCGAGTACTTTATACGAGTACAAGCATTTCAAAAAATTTCATAATTTTTGAAATATTTTCTTTTTGTTGCAAAAATTAGAATGGTATAACAGTAAAAGTTTAACCTACTTTATTAAAGAATTTGTTCATACTACTATATCGACCCCATATTTATAAATATAATCCGATCTACCCGCGTGGCTCTTTCACTCAGAATCGGGTTTCTAGAGCAATAGTACATTGGTTTCAAGTTTAAAAGACCAATCCCTATATCTAACCCGACCGCGAAGTCTCACCCGACTTAGGGGTTTCGTCCGTTTTATTTAATTTTATATTACGAATCGCAAGTAAAAGGTTGAATGTGCGTGGATATAAGAATATTATAAAGTAAGTAATAAATGTGATTAATTTTTCAATTTTTCTCGACAACTTGTTACTACTTTTACGGTTATTTCAATGAATAATTAGGATACACCGACATAACTACCAAGTTGATAATCATCGGACCAGTAGGCAAGCGTATAACTCTGCAGATGGTGTGCAGTCTTAAAAATAATTAACAATACCAGGAACAACAACAATCGGTCGTTGAGATGAAAAGTATATTGTGTAACAAATGCGAAAGCAGGTGGAGCGAGACACTCTCTTTGAGAAAGAAATCTTGGAATTATCTCCGACCCTTAATCGGCAACCAAGATGCATCGATCAAAGGCTAAATAAGCGTACCTCGACGAGCATTTTAAATTTCAAGAAATCGGTTAATGCTATCACGAGTAGGGAATTCAAAATTTCTATACATCTACATGTTGCACACTATACCTATACAACACGGAACGATGAGAACGATAACACGGCGGCCGTTCGTCTTGTGCGGTTAGAGATGGGAACAAAACCGTATGAAAACGTGCACTTGACAAAAAGTTTAAGTGCAAAGGTCGTGCGTACGTGTACGATTAAACTTCAAAAGTTCACCGAGTTTATCCATTAAATATACGTTCTCAGTTCATCGCCAGTGGAAACAAAAAGGCACTAACCGGCTTGAGACGAAATATTGTCATGAAAAATGAAAAATATACGCAACCATTACACGTTACGCGACGCATCTCTGGTAATTAAATGTACTTTTGCTCCGCATCGGTGTTACGTCTTATAGTTAATCATATTTCAGTAGGTATTCACAGTTAATATTAAATGTCGTATTGCTGAATTTGTGCAACGTGTAAGATTCGTAGAGGAAAAACCTGCAGCAATAATTCCTAGTAAATCATTTAGTTTTTATTGAAGTGTATTTTGTTTTTTAAATTTTAGCCTGTCTTATCAAAATAAATAAGTAACAAAAGATCTCTCTCTAACTGAGCTTTCCAAATTCCTGGTTTCTAAACGTATTTTACACAAAAAACTATAAAATTCCGTGTTCAGTTAAGAATTTGCCTATGCTTAAATATGCTGAAAATCACACATGGTGCCGCGACCTCTTATGAAATAGTAATAAAAAAAAATATTACAACTCAATGTTTAACAGATAATCCTTTTGAGTGCCAAAAAATGTATATTATATGTCAAATAGGTCATCATTATAGAGGGTGACATCACTGGATGATCATTCCTCCTCAATCATTATCCTGTTATTTATTTGTCTAATTTCATCATGTTTGCTTATTGTGCATGTAGTACGAATTGTATGTATTCTACTATTCAATAAAAAATAAAATAAAATTATAATTAATTTAGATTTAGACAGTCGTAAACTATAGTTTATGCGCGCAAACGAGTTGTCAGTCAAGGTAATTTTAACTTTTCGCGTCAATGCAGATTCAGCGAACCACGAATGATTTGACGACCGCTACCATAAGAGTATGATGATGCGAGGGCCGTACATTATTTGATCCTCGTTTGATTCGAACGGGATAAATGCGATCCCGCTGTTCCGGCCATATGTGTAATGCGGGTTTCGGTCGACATGCACACCGCTCGTTAACTGGACCACAGTACACTGCGTGTACTAATTATTATTATTTTCGCTCGCGGTTGACAGTTGCATGGGATAAATATGTACAATAATTACGTCCGCGCGACACCGTACCTATTATTATTATATCGCCCCGCGGACTAAAACTGTGTTTGACGGATTCCAACCGAAATATTATCAAATAACTGCGGAATTACTGTTTGCGAATCATTATTACAATATCAGTCGTCGCCGTATGCGGTAAAGTGAAGCCAACACGATGTCCTCTGCTGTCCGTACCGTTGGGTTTATGGTAGATACCATTGTTACCATCGTAATCGTATAGTTTCTCGTTCGTTCGGACCAACCGATACATAATATGAATCACCGCACGCATTCGCAGCCGAACGAATTGTTGGCTATACAATATACATTTTGATTATAATATATAATATACGGTATTCTTCGACTGCAGATCACAACATCGATGCCGAAACGAACGCGTTGCGTGCAACTCGTTGTAGGAATCTATTGGAATATTTAGCGGGACACGACGACAGTACGAGTATAACGGTTTGATTGAGATGCATTACCCTCGGCGAGGCAGTTTTCAGGTGCTCGACTAAGACCATTGACGTTTCTAGCGATTATGTGCGCGGACCGTTTTATCGTGAGTAAGCTTTGAAGTATATACGACTATTGATCAGAGTAAACGCGTACATCGTTTACCGCGAGAATGAAACGTATTTAATAAGGCGTGTACACTGCTGATCTTCGAGTGTTTTGACCACAAAGTAGTATCGCGTTTCGATTTCACTTGTAATCTTAACGAGGCGAACTAATATTAAATACTGCGGCAGTTTATTTTTATTTTTTTGTTTACTGTCAATAAATAAGACCGTTTACAATCCGTACAATAGTTTTAACAATAACTGAACATGATATTATTAAATAGCATGAATAACATGATGAGGAAATCACCCATTGGTAACACCATATTACATAAAACATTCATATTTGGTATTTACACCAATTCCGCTTCAGTTTACGAGGTGAGTTTTTCGGGAGAGCGATAGTAGACATATGAGAAACAAGTGGGCTGTAATGTGCGTTTAAGTTTTGGTGGAAACGTCTAAAGAATATTTGTGCTTGTTCGGTAGTTGTTTTTATATTTAAGTCCTTGGTGTTATATCTTATAACAGGGGTGGCCAACAGGTCGATCGCGACTCCCTTTCGCATTTTCTTGAATTTTTAAATTTTTTCAAGCAAAATGTTTTTTTTTTTTTTGTAAATTTGTGTATCTTATGTTATCTTATGTATCTACGTTATTAATACTTATATATATATTCTAAATAAAAGTAATAAAATAAGCGTAACACGCATATTGTAGTCAACTCACGAATTGATTTATGATATTTTAATAATAAATTAGTTATAAAATATACACAATATAAATATAAGCAATAAAATAAAGTAAAGTTAATCAAATATAAATATATGGTATAAAATTAGTATCCCACCACTCTTGGGATCACCTGGTGATATACAAATTTGGACTTAACCATGAAATTAAGAAATTAATATAATAAAAAAAATTCACTGAGCGGCACGTGACTAGACAACACACAGAATAGTGGGAAGTCGAACACACACTGATCGCCGATTAATAAGACGACGAGCCGTCGACTAATATTGGGGTGTCGATATAAGATAACAATAATGAATAATAACAATAGCTGGAATATCCCTCTATAATGTACATTTTTGTTTATTGACTACCTTTTTTTTTGTCGATCGCGATAGCCTGAGAAAACTAAGATGTCGATCTTAAGTCTATTAAAGTTGGCCCCCCCCCTGTCTTCTAAGGTAGGGTTTTATATGTGCCGAGGAGCGAGTGATAGCAGTCTTAATGCCATTGATTGGAATGTTTGGATTAGTCTGATATTAAAGGGTTATTGCTGGACCCCAAATAGCAATATCATAAGACCAAACAGGCTTTATATATTATTAGAAGTTTGTTGTGGAGTGATATTTTAGAATTAAGAAGACTGCAGCAATTACGTTGGAAATTATTGAACATTCAACGAACATTAGGACTCTGGATGCATACCGAAAAGGTAAAACTAAGTTACATAACTTCAATATACATTGTATGGTCATTATTTAGAACATATTATATAGTCAGTTTATTTGAATAAATGTATCATAATATTAACGAACCATATAGTAACAGTATACGAATCAAACTATTGATAAAATCTACAGTATAAAGAACTGGATTTTTTTTCAGAACTTTCAAATTAGCCTTTAAGCCTGTGGAAAAGATGTACCGGAGGAGCAAACGAAGTATTTTAACAGTGAAATGCGTTGGTATCACGGTCGGGTTTAAGGACTTATTCAAATTTGTTCGTCTGAATGGATTTTTTATTTGGTCGAATGTGCTTTTCCCCAATTACTCGAGACCATTGGGTTTTTAGAAATAAATAAGAACCGGATGTCGCATTATTAATGTTTAAGTTGTTAAATTTCAAAGTATAAAAATAAAATTGCGGTATTTGAAAAGGGTTGGTGGTCAATTAATTTGAAAATTAATTTCATAACGTGGCGAGTTAAGAATTAACGCGCAGGTAATCTATACAGGATAAGGTACCTGCGATCATTATACGGCTGATAATTGTTTTAAACGGAACACTGACCGTGATGAAATCATCAAAACTTAATAGAATTTTAGAAGTAGTAAAATTATCAACGGTTTAAATTCAATTAATTTTATTTCAAATAAACATGACGTTTATTAAAAGATTTTATTCAATTTCGCAGCTTGAAATTTAATTACCAAGCTAATTACTTTTTTCAAAAACATCTTGTAAATTTATACAACACGGTATGTGTTAATTGAATATTAAAATGTAATGCTGAATTTCCACGAGGTTTCAACGAGTCGCAGATGTTATAATTTATAGGCACCCGTATTGTGATATTGTGATGTGTAATTATTAGCATGCGCACAGTTATTGCAGTGTACACGGGGACATTTTAAACAAATTACGCGATAAATTCGACTTGTTGTACCTACGGTTAAAGTTTTGTTGTAGGTGCCGCCGCCGTCCACGAACGTTTTAAATTGAATAACTGTGTACGTATGCATGGCCCCGCGTGGAAACTTCAAAGTATTATCATTCCACTCACGTCATTCGCTATTTGCGGACGGCGTCGTCGGGTACCACCTACCTATATGACGTGCACCTTGCTACCGGGATTCCCAATAGGCAACACACACCTCTGTTGAAGTAATCAAAAGTGAAGAAGACAATGTGAGTATGTGTTCGGTAGTCCAAACTTAATTATCCGACGAGACGAAGCCGTGTACTTTGACTTTGCGCGATAGAAAACGATAGTCTAAAACCGTATGCGAAATACGTTTTCACCGTTTAACTACACCATCCGATCGGTGAACTATTTACGATGAATGTATTATACTCTCGCGGGTGTTGATCACCGCGAATGCTGATTTCGAGGACGGTTGGATCGGAGTTGATTCGACGAAAAAAAAAATATATTTATGCACACCGGACGTACAAAGAAAGAAAAAAAGAAAAGTATCAGACGCTAACGATCGAATATTGCTGTTGAGAACATGCTACGCAATTACGTTAAGAAACATTGAAAATGAATAGTATAGATATTAATCATCGGAAATTATGTATATCATAGACGATGAAGGTAAAAATAAAATAAAAAATATATCTTAATCGATGTGCCCGAACAAACGATCTATCGGTTGACATTTTTCTAAAAAGATTAAAGAAAATAATGACTAGAGTAAATTATACACCTTTTATTAAATACTGAAAAAGAAAAATAGCACAAAAAGCCCGAAGCACAGTACATAATTATTTAATGTCCCAAAGTTGATTTCAAGGAAAGTCTAATATCGTGCAAATCGTGTTCAAATACAATAAAGCGATTAAACCGTTACTATAATACATAAGTATATACTATTGTTCATAAGCTGTATGCAAACACTGTTTACCCGACCGAGTGCATAAATATTTTATTATACATTTATTTAAGTAATAATCAATTTAATATCCTCATATAGTTTATGCTCTAGTATAATAGATTTTATGTTCAATGTTATCTTTTTTTTTTTGCAATATAAACTTATAATAACCTCTCGTATATTGAACCTGCATTGTAGTACACACAAAACGATCTACTTGTTCTCCATTAAAAAATCATAAATCATATGAAATAAAAATAAATTCGTCTTAATTTTTTTTTTTTGGTTATTATTTTATTACTATTAAATACGATCAGTATATTACTATACCTAATTGAAGTTGTATAATGTATTACATTTTTCACATGACGGCGGTGCAATGATCCCGAGAAGAGTTTAAAACTGTTTGCTTTCGAATCATATTTCAATTTTGAAATACCAGCATGAAGAGTCTCGAATTTTAATTTAGTATTTATCCATCATAATATTTCTCGTTGAATGTCTCGTAAAACGGATACTTATACTGTAGTAATTGTCCGACGGAGAACGCAGTAATTCGCGCGCGCAAAGAAATCCATTACTTATTATAATCGCCAGACGAACGATATTTTTCTGATTGATAAAATATTATCTCGCACGATAAACGAGACGCGCGTTTGGAGTATTTTGTATTTTTTTTTCTATTGCAATAAAAATAATCAAAGTTTTTGTGAATATATATGTAGTGACTAGTGCTCAAATTTGATTGCGCGAAATTAGGAACGGAATTTTAATAACAAAAGGTAGGATATGGTACGCACGCGCTCGTTTTATAGTCCGCTGCAGGATAAAAGAGACCAAATTGTATTATTAAAACATACACGTGATAACAACAGTCTGCGGAACACCCGGAATTCATTTCATTACCATGTAAACGATCTTTTTTTTTATATTAAAACGCCCAAGTCGCGCTGATGAGTAATGAACACACGTTCGCACGTAAAAATCACTCGGTATTAGCGTTTATATTTACTCCCGCAGGACGCACCTACGCATTTAGATATTCCGCGGAATCTATTACACGGTATTATTAAAAACTGCTTATCGCACCTGTTGCATTGTACGACTGATTCGATCACCTTGTACGGATGATACCTACACCACGTGTTCAGTGTTATTATAATGTACTTGTGCTACACTGTTGCCTAACCTATAATATAATAACATACAGCTTAAGATAATATTTTTAATAACACGTTTAACTTGTATTGTACGCGCGTCGAGCTTACCGAATTGTAATTTTAATTAAATTTGATATAAACTGAATTTTCAAAACTTTCAAAGTTTGATCAAACTATGATAAAAAAAAAAAACTGTTTTTCCGAGAGAATAACAGTTATGTAAAACATTCATAGTAATTAATCACATTCAAACACATTCTGAAACAATGTGTATTGCAGAACGGAGCGATTAACGTTTAAACTATAATTAATATTATACCTGAGAGATTATTTAGGTGTATAGCTGTAATACTAGTGAAATCGGCAATCCAACGGGTGGACGTGGGAAGGTATTTTACACTTCGAAAACCTGTATCTTACGTTTTAATGTATGATTAACATTTTGTTGACGATAACGATCATCTATGGCTTAGTCTAATCTTATCATTTAGTTATATTAAGTTGCATGTTTTCAAACGCATCCATCATCGTTCGCTCTAAGCTTACTGATGTGCCGGGTGTATACGTGTGGCTTCGTGTATCTACTTTCTTTTCGGATCTGCAATAGGTAGATAAGTCTTTCCTCGAGATTTGCAACACTCGTGAGCATTTGAATCAAATCTTGATTGCGGTTCGGCTAAATCGCTTTGGAATTGCTCGAGTTGTGAAATCGTTGCTTTCAGAAACTCTGTCTGTAAATAGAAACCAGGGCGAGCTTTTTTGGACCAATAGAGTGTACTCATTCTGTGTTTATGTATTATGTAGTAGTTTCGATTCAATATATATTTTACGGTCAAACGAGTATTTTCTCGCGTGGGAATTGATTCGTGCGCTCTAAATATTTACATATTCGATCTTCGAAAAGTGCGCCACGTCTGGTCCGTGCCAGCACTGGTCGTCGTCAGATGGGTTGACCAACGAAGATTGAAACGTTCTTTTGTTTGAAACATAAAAAAAAAAAACCTTTTAAAACCGCGCAGTTTTCCCGTCACGGTGATAATAATATAGCTAATAGCTCTTAAAAGTGGCCGAGCTCTTTCCAATATCTTACCGAGAAAAGGCCCGGCCATTATTGTTATCGACTATACCTGACAAATGTGGTAACTACAGGAAAGTTTTTCGCGAGAAACGTACGTGGAGGCGGCAACTCCGATTGGTTTAAAAATAACGCGACATAAACTTCTGTTCCGACCACACGCCGTTATTTCTAATTTCTGGGTCAGAGACGTATTAAGTTACGGGCGTACCGCACGGGAAACCTGACTCCAGTTTTTAAAAAGACGGCTTAATGTCATGTAGACCGCCGAGCTCCACATTGTGTCACGGCATCATTGTGACGCTGAAGAATACAAAGTTGTTTTCGTTTATTCGTCGAAAAATGTTCGGCCACATTAGACGTACCGACGCAGCGCATTGTTCGATTAATCCAAAAATCTTTTAGCAATACAAATGACGACCGTGTTAGTGGCGAACCGCAGTAAGCCGCAATCGCCACGTTTGTCGTCGCCCGTTTTACCGGAAAGTGAGACGACCACTGCGTTTCTAACATGACGAGATCAGTCGCACAACATCGGCTATATTACCAAAATTATATTTATATAAGCTACAGCAGCGTTTCTTAAACTTTTTTTCCATGGAACCCTTTTTGATGCCCACTTTTAACGTGGAACCACTACTTCTTTTAGGATTATTTGCAAATAAATTATAATTATATAATAATATTGTGTTAAAGGTATTTAGCTAACAAAATAAGAAGTCTCGGTCGCATTTTCATTCACGGTTTTTGTAGTTTGAACCATACAGTTGATTTTAATAGTTCGTCACACTTTTGAGCAAGAATTCAACATTTTTTTCTTTAAGTTCACCATGAACAGATTCTAAATGACGACTACGTCTATGATGCATACTTTTCCCCCACTACTAATCTGGAAATTTTAAAGTAATTTTCTTGAAAATGTTGAAAAAATTACTTAAGCTTCGTGGAACCCCGGAGTGATCTTCGCGGAACCCCGGAGTTCCGCGGAACATAGTTTGAGAAATGCTGAGCTACAGGAACGACCGCACAGCGTTCGTGTCTAATGAGTAATGACGGAGCGAACGCGATCGTAGAGCCCATATCGATTGTCTATTCGGTGTGCGCTACAAACGTATACGTTGACAGTGCTCACTTCACACATTGTTTAATCATCGGTCTTCAGCAGTCAATATAAAGGGATTGAGGAGTGGTGGCACACAACTCATCCCTTACCGTTTACTCTTCGCAAACACAATCATCGTTTGGCCTTTCGCCGTTGACGAAACCCCCCCGAGGTCCGACGCTGTTGAAATTATGCTGGCAATCGGTTCATTCCGATTGATTCGGCTAATGTTGAAAGTGAACGCGATACGTATGGTACACGTTTTCTACTCGTTCGGACGTTCGATCCCTTTCGTACTTCACGACAGAGTTTTCTCGGTTATTGATCTTTGTATTTTCACATCATGTCATCGTGGACACTAACGAAATTCTAATATGATAATTCGCCATGCATTATTCAAATACCGTCTGATTATAATATTCTTATCATTATTATTGACCTTTGAGCAATTCACTGTTGCATTTTAATACATATCTATACGTCATATAAAAACGAAACAAATAAAAATAATTATAATGCTGCATAAACCCGTAAAAGGCGTATACACTTAAATTGCGTACTTGATTGAATTCGTGACATTTTTCAAAGTATTAGATCTGCGAATAATCAAAAACGATTGTTACATCTTATAAACGTAGACAGTTTGACTTTGGGCTGTTTTTTTTGCACGCAATTAAAACCATTGAACTGTAAGCAGTGTTGATGATTTGGTTGTCAGAATGTCCTCACGGTCGACTTTTTTTTCCACGAAAATTGTTGACGACCCCGAGACATTTTTGAGTACAGACAAAATATGCTAATATACACGTCGTCGGTTATAAATTAAAATAACTACTTGTTTCGCAATTCGATTCCATACTAGAGTTTCTCGCGCTCACCAATATTATTTCATCTAAGCTATAACACTAGGAAAATTGGAACTATTCACAATGTAATGACAATTATTACCGTTGTTTTATTTATTTACTTTTTAGTGTACGGACCACTTACTTAAATACGTGCATCCCATAATATATTTATATTTGTACGTATTATACGTCGTATTTACGATTCAGTTTAAATGCTGATGGAAATAAAACATGTATCGAAATGGTATAAGCTTGTATAATACTGTGGCTAGCAATACGTTTTCCAATCATAAAACAATTTTGTCAAGTCATGTTTACACCGATATCGTGCAATACGTTATGATTATACTATGATGCATTTTGATGAGATATTTTTGTACAGCTACAGGTGATGAAAAAATTGTTATAGCATTAAAACGCACCCGCTGAGATAATACTCGTATTGGTTAACACGACAGAATGTACAGCTAATGAGCGTTAACGCCCACGATGTGGTTTTTCGTACCTTCCTATGTATACACTGCAGATCCCGCATTATTCCTTTTTGACGTGATCACCGGAGGTTTCTGAAAAAACACACTGACAAACTTGCTACGGAAGGACTACGATCACAGCTGTGTGTTAAATTATTGGTTTTCGCCCGTTTTTTTCCTTTTTTGCACAGACACGTGACGTAGTGATTCTGGAAGATTTGTAGCTCCTCGCGCTTTTCACTATACACTATTGTATTCCGCTGAGAAACGTTATAACTATTGTAGAAATAAATAATACATATTTTATGCAGAACTCTGTAATATTCTAATACGTGCGTCTAATATAATTTTTCTAAGAAGCCAACGAAAATCTGCAAGGCCATTTTTCAACCTTCAAAAACCCAAGATTTTGTTATGGGAGTAGAGATATTTGTTGTATTATTCATTAATTCGTTTTTTTTTTTTAATGTGGGTAAACATTTTTGTTTCTTACGTTCGATCGATGTACTTGAAAAATACCTTTTATGTACACGTTTGATTTGAAACGTTACGATATAAAAATTGCTTATTACAACAAACTCCTCCAGAGTATATAAAGGTGTAAAGGATTAACCCATTCTGAAATAATGAAGATATTCAAATTATGTTTCTTATATAAGACTCACAGGGACAAGGACGATAGATATTTCATATTTTTATAAGTTCATGTTACGGTAAAAAGTTAGTAACTATAATATAACAAACCATTTTTCTGGAAACTAAAAAATTATTAAAAATCATGAGGTTAGTGAAAATAAAATGGTGAAACGTCAAAATTATAAGAAAAATAAACTCTATAAAATGGGTGTTTTTAAGTTTTTCAAAAATAAAATAATATATTATATATATAAAATAAAATAAAAAAATGTATTTTTAAATTTTTTATCAAAACATAAAATTCATTTAAAATTTAAAATATTTTTAGTCCTTGTCCCTGTGAGTCTTCTATAAAAAACAGAATTTAAAAATTTTCATTATCTCAGGAAATATCGCAATGGGCGAATTCTTGGCGGACACCCTGCACATGTATAATAATATAATTGTTTTAAACAGATTTAATTTATAATTTAGTGAAATGGTGCGTCAAATCGTGTTAAATTACTGAACATTTTCCACTGCCCGGTACAGTGGTGCGTGTAGTAAACATAAGTCGTTTCAACAACACTTGCAAAACTGTGTCTACACTTAATAATGTTTAAAAAATACTCGTAACGTTTTACAATCAAAATTCTGTATTGTTATGAGATTTGACAGTGGTAGCTGACACTAAAAATTAGAAATATCGAGATGGGTAATCAGCACATTAGCGCTGCCCTCGACCACGTTACTCCTTCAATTTATTATAATTATATTAATTATATTAATATATATATTAATTTAACAAAGGCGTAACCTATGGTATAATTTGAAGAATTTTGGTTAAGGGACACTATAGTATAGACTATTATACCGGATTTACACGAGGCCGACAAAACTGTAACATTCCGACAAAATTGCGATGTACAGAAGACAAATTGGAAACAATTCCCCAACATTATCTAGACTTGCGACAGAATGTTCTTTGTTTCTGGAGACATTTTTGTGTCTGCTAAAAAGCGGGATCTGAGGGTTTCTTTTTTGTTCTTGTTTTCGGCAAATTTTATATATTTGGTGTACACAAGTGTTGATGCAACAATTGGTATTTAAAATATAAATAAATAATTTATAAAACTTTTCATTATCAGCAATCAAAACTATAATCACCATCACGGTTTTAACTCTAAGAACATAAGGTCGGGGTACTTCCAATAACATACTAGGAAGCAATACGGTTGCTTAGTAAGGACATTTTAGTTCTTAGTTTAATCACCAGCGCTAGTAATCAAACTTATTAGAGGATATAGAATGGAAGGCTTAAACACTATTGAGGTTAAAAAAATGAAACCGAAATAAAAAAAAAAATTTCAAAATTCTGTTCAACATAGAATAATAATATTATGATTTGTACACTTAAAAACATTTCAGAATATTGAACAAGTAAAATATGTAAATCAGTATGCAAAAAAGCAAATTTTGATTGGTCGTGCCACCAAAATAGTGGACAAATTTAGTATCAATAAGTTCTCTCTAACCGAACGCATTGATAAGGCAACTGTCCCGCGATTATCTTCTATAAGACCGTGATCACTAATATTTCTATCAAGCAGCTGGAACAATAATTGAAATCTAGATGACATTGTTCAGTCTTTAGTGACAGTATTTTAAGTAGTTACTATGCATAATTATACTTGTATTATACTTGGATAAAAGATTTTAATTATCGTTTATAAAATCAATTTTGAAGAAACATAAATTTTACCAATTTCTGAGGTAAATTAAGCGATAGACAACCGATCACCATGATACGATGTTTTTGTTATGTCTGTGCAGTGTAAACTGTAAGCACCCTTATCAATAAAAACACAGCGCATACATTTTGTCTCGTGCATGTTTTAACTTTGTTTTTTTTTTCTTATGTAAACGGAAAGCTTACAATTTGTTGCTGTTTCATATTTGTCGGCAAATTAGATAAATAATGAAGTTGCCGTTGCGTCTTTGTTTGGCTTTTGTCGGTCTATATAGTTGTGAGTAATTTTCCGGCCATTTTCAAAATAGTTTCAGAACGCGCTACGCGGCGTCGGCACCGCAAAAATATATTATATCGCAGGTCAACGAAACGACGGTGCACGTTTGAGCCATTCGACAAAAACCATATTATTGTAAATAGTTTTTGGTTTACGGTCTACTGAAGTGTTTTTAGGGTGTGGCTATGGACGACGTTACGCGGAGCTGGTAAAATCTAATATGTGATGCTGATCTTAGGGTCTACACTTGAAACTTGCATTATGCGCGCGCGCGCCTGGAGACCGGAGAGCGGAGAGGAACTAGAAAATCGTGGAAACGGTTGAAGCGTAAGATAAGTCGATAAGTTTAACGGCGGCGGTACACAGTACGGATGTAGGAGGTATTTCTCGTGGGAATCGGCGACTTATAAAAAGTAAAATAAAAGATGGGAACGTATGTAGAGAGAGAAAAGATGTTTTCGTTGCACACGCGATTTTCCCGGGTAAACGTTACAAGCGGTCTCGTCGTATAGCACATTATCCCATCACGAATCAAAAACTTAAAGATCCGAGTTGAGCATAGGACGAGTTCAATAGACGCATTCCCGTCGAACGTACACTTTCCGTAGCGCGTTCTCGTCGAACAACGAACACCGTTGATATTTTGATGGTGCCAATATTTTTAATCAAACCAACAGGCGCTCGGACGCTGAGTAATCGGACACTATTTAAGTGTGCACGATATGGCCGAAAATAATTGATTTTTCGTAAAAAGTTATTGTACCCACTACGAAATTAAAATAAAATATAAATAATCTGCAGCGTATACGTAGATTATTGTAATGCACCGCGATAAATAGGATACAATGAAATGTCCATCTTTAACACCATTCGTTTGATTGTATGATTAGAAATCGTTTTACCAATTGAATAGACTGGGAAAAATAAAGAATAAACTATAGATCAGTGCTCAAGTGATCAAGCTCAGGTGCTTCTAATGTGAAGCTCCTACATGTCATTCATTGTCTTTTTCTTCATTATGTTAAACATTTTACTTATTGTGCCCCCTAGTACAGATTGTAAATATTCAACATTTAAAAAAAAAAAAAGATCAGTGCTTCCCAAAGGGTGTGTTGTAAAAAATTGAACTACTTATTTAAAAAAAAAAAATATTAAAATATAAAATACAATTAAAAAAGATGAAACTCAGATAAGGCTTGAAAGAGACTTGAAGCCAATGACACATTGCTTTTGAAAAAATGATTCCGAGTGAAAGAGGTCGGGTATAAGTTTATAGTTCTAAGGATGGTCGGTATGGTAAACATCATGGTATCCATTAACCTATGAAACTATATTGATTGTTCACAAACGTGTTTTTCGATCCTGAAATACTTATTTTAGCAAAATAGAAAATTTTTATCCAAAGTGTGCCGCGACTTATAATGACTAATAATAATGTGCCACGATTGAAAAAAATTTGGGAACCACTGCTATAGAGAACTAGGAAAGTAAAAGTTATAGTATATAAGATAAAATATTGTAGTGTTCCCACGTATTATTTATTTAACCCTACCTGTATAAAAGTTTGTACTGTTTTAATAATAAATATTTATAGTGATAACATTTCTCATATCATAAACTGTATAGCTATTATAAAATATCTATATAAATTTTATGTACATTGAATACTAAAATAAACGGAAATAATTCAAAAGTTACACGTACCTTTGAATAAATTACTGTGTTTGGTTAATGGTTTTACATTTTCTGCAAAGCTGGGTTAGGTTGTTCTTAATATGTATTAAATTAAAATTCGTGTTCGAACTCATTCAATTTCTAAGTAGTTATACGTACCTATTAAAAATAAATTATAAATAAATCATTTGCGTAAAATTTAAAAATATTACAACTGGCAAAACACGAGTACATGTGTAAAAAAATAAATAACTACTGTGTTTTTAAAAACATCTTTAGGTACTATTTAAAAAAATAAAAAATATAGAAAATATGAAAAACAAAATGACCCAAAAACCGAGGAACCTATTAAACCCGAGATAAGATAACTCATTAAATTAAACCATAACTGTAGTATCTCTGTGAACATTGAAACAGATATTAAAATGAATTCTATTTTCTTGTTTTTATAATGCGACGTGAGGAACAAATTTTCATTTTGACTTCAATAATCATAAACTTTGGTCAAGGTCAGGGGTGAGCTTTAAGTATAAAATTTTCATTAATTTTAAAGGTCTATCCTGGGAGTAATCTTTAGGCGAACAATAAAAAAAGGTATATTCCATGACATAAAACCAAATAGTCCCATAACAACTACTTCTTTATGCATTAGCTGATAGGTAACAGAAGCGTTTTTAAAATGATGTATTTTATCAAGTATAATTTTTCTAATAAAATAAATGTCCGTCCAACGAATTTCGTGCGTTTTATATATTTTATATTTTTTTGTTTATTTTTATTTTTTATTTTATGTTTAAACACTGCCCACCTGGATCCACGGAGGAAATTGATCCTAGAGTTCTATGAGAGTACAAGCTACATAGTTGTGGCTTACATTATTTTCTTATTAAAATATATTTTATATTGTCATATAATGTACTACGTATTTTCAATTGTATTTGCATCATCACTTCGGCTATTATAATGTACGATATTTTTTTATCGATTCTTTTCTAATCCTTAGTTCATGATGTATTGAGTTTCAAAGAATTTCAAAAATACCATCTAAGTACCTATACAGTATACATAATAAAATATGCATATTTTCCAAATGACTCTGACCATTTTAAACTGTTAACGGTTTGTTCAGCTGCACCTTTTAATAATTTGGATTCTTAAATATTGGTATGTTAATATAGACATTTTATTAAGTCGTATAATATCATTGACACAATAAATATAAATAACTAATAGGTTATACTATGGTTCCGACTTGAAATTAAACATTTTTAATGTTTAATTAATCTTTTTTTAATCTAGGTCGACTTGCCTCCGAGCAGATATTATTTGGACTCGTATTTTGTTGAAAGTTATATCCTTCGTGCTATATGAATGTGAGCGAGTGCTCTCGGCGGACGAACAATTTTAGAAACAAATAACATCGTGCGTGCGGCCACGACGTTGAAAAACTATATTTCCTTTGTAGTATTATGACGTTTACCCACTATATTACAATGTGTAACGCTTTTAATTGGGTTTTTTTTTTTCGTTATTCGGTGGGTCGATAATATGGTATTATATCACGTAATATTATGACTTGTCCGATATTAAATTTTGATTAAATACCTCAGTGTATATATAGAATATAGTATCGATGTATCTGCTAAGTGGGTAACATCGGTTTAATTTTTGTCACGGCCGCGGCGCCTGAAGAACACTTAAACCGGAGCTTATAACACAGTACAAGCATAAAGCTGCGTTTTATTACTGCTATACCATGCGGATATCTTAAATTACGTATTTTGAATATCAATTTAATGGCGAGGGCGCAAAGTACATAATGTTCAGGATGAATAAGCCAATAAAACGCATGAATAATACATATACCTGTACGCACTTAAATCGTGGAGGGGGGGGGGAATCAAAAATCATAATGCCGGTATGAAATTTCGTCCAAAACGCGTAATATGTAAAAATACCTTGCCTATACACCCATATGCGTATTCTTGGATACGCGTCCTGTGTTCGACGATATAAGAATCTACTGATAGTTTAATTTAATTGAAAATCACATTTTTCAAGAGGCTATACATATTTTATCGGGCGAATATCCCACGCATGGAATTACAAGACTCGCGTTCGCGTACTTTCCAAGAAGGATTCTTCAAACCTGATTTCGTACGAAAAACACTGGTTACGAAAACGAAAGATATAACATTTTGGATGCGTCCGACCGTCGAGATATTTATTCGTGTAATAATAGTTTAAAAACGCACTCACATATAATAACAATATGAGTAACGAAATTTCAAAATGTACACAAAACTGTGTTGCGCATATTTTTACGTTTACGAATAATCCCGCGGTGAAACAATATGCGTAACGTTAAAAAATATCCTTGTCGTTAGTCGAGTGATGCCGAATTTCTGACCACGGATTCTTATTGCGCATTGTAACGTGCGCGAAACGGACGAAATTGGTAACAATAATAGTACAACTATACTTATTTTCCATCGAACATCATTACACGGACTACGGCGGTGTGCTCTTGATGAGAGACACCAGATTATGTTATCGTTAACGATATAATATGATTATAACAAATGTCGATGAATATAATATTATGTATATTACGAAATCACACGACCAATCGATATCTGATACATACCCAGGCATATAGTAGCATTTGATTTGGACGACGATGATGATGATGATGATGATGAAATTAGACCGACGGGGGTGCTTGTTTTTACCAGTACTTGGTATCGGTAATAAATTATGCGGATGGTATTAAAAAAAAAAAAACGGATAAAACAACAAAGAGTTAAATTTAATGGAAAAATGTATATTGTTTTGAAATAAATATTTTGATCGTTGAAGTATTTATAATCAGTTTCATGATTTGAATATGAACCGGTGTACAGATGTTGATAAATAAATTATTATTTCTTTTATAGTTACCCATAAAAATCAGGTCCACGTGATTTTTAAAGCGATTTTATTTGTTGTGCTAAAAATATTAAAAAAAATACAATACAAAATTATTTGATGAATGACTGCGTTCTCATCAACATTTTTTTGTTCGAATTATATACCATCCGTACACATAATATTTGGTATGCAATAAGCATGATATGAAATATAAATAAGTAATTATGATAACAATAATTATTCGCAGTAGATCCCGTGCGGGAAGATGCGTCATCCATTGATGGAACACCAACAGTAGAAGAACATTTAAAAATTGTTCCTAAATATCTTAACTTAAACTGATATAAGAGTGATAATTTGTTTGAACAGTAACGTTATTTTTTAAAATCAGTAAAAATATAAAATATATAATACATTGCATTGAGTAACATGGTCGGACATATTTTAGTTAGTATCTACACTACCAATGATCAAAGACTACCAAATTTAATTTAAAACCTGTACGCTACAAACATTTTTTTTTTTATATTATAAATCGCTTTAAAAAAATCATTTTTATTTACCTTTAGAATGTTTTTGTGCGACTGTTTGGATTCCGACTAAATAAAAATAATATTTATATTATGAATTCCAAAAAATGGTAGGTACGTTAACATATTTACGTATTGTTGTAAATGTTACATTCCATATTGTTTTTAATTATGTTACGTAAAAATTGGTGCAAACGAAGAAAAAAAAAATAATAATAACATTTATTTATTCAAAATAACATATGTTTACAAAAAATATATAGTTAAGTATGACAATGTAAGGTACATTATGTAACAGTTTATTATAAACGTGTACGGACAAGTAATTTGTAACATATAAAAGGAACAATTATTAAAAGTATATTTTAGTTTTTTGAACAAAAGTTCTAGCATATTTTATAAATATAAGCCTACGGAATGTCTCGTTTAAACACGATGTTTTCTATTTCTTGTATATTTTACGTTAAGACAATGATAAAATGTGCTAAATACATTTAAAAATCGGTATGTATTTGTCAGTCGATGTATAACACGATACATAGATGTTGATTATATACACGTTACTACTATTTTTTGTTCATTAACGCGCTGTACGTGTTTTTCTTTTTCTTTCTCATTTTCCTCATCAAAAGACGTTTGTAGAAAAATAAAAATAATCCACAAGGGCTCGTTGGATTTGATCGACATATGAATTGAAAATATTCGCTTTAAAATGAACGTGCGTATACTGTAGTATACATTTGAATCAAAACTCTAATCGTACCTCTCCACATAGATTTCCATAAATATACGAGAGAAAAAAAAACATTTTTAACTTACTGTATTTTATAAAATATTTTAATTACTTATTTAGTTATGGGTACGGTAACACCCATGGTAAGATAGTTTTGCCATGTTCACTATTTAGAATGTATCATGACTAACGTGCAATTGCATGTAGCGAGATCTAATAACATTGTTGAATCAGAAAAATTATACTAAAAAACTGTTGTCCCGTACACTACCGTGATGGCGGATACTGGATAAGACCGAATCTGAGGCATCTCGCGTTAAAATACAATAATAATTATCATAATGCGTTGTAAGTAGTAATATAAACAACGAACTTGTTTGTATTCCACTCGAGTCGTGAAACGCGCACATTAGATACAAGAATAGCGCATTTATTTCGCATATTATTAAACGGCAGGATTCGTAATTTGTTTTACACGAAAAGCGAACGGTTGGCGCGCACATAGTTCGCCGTCGCTGTGCGCTTATGAAATATTATAAGTTTGAATAAACAGCACAATTTATAATTAATATTGTTAATTAATAGTTCAATTGTCCATAAACAAGAATAACATCGGGACGAACACCTTCTCACCGCGATTTTTCAACTTTTTTTTCTTATGTAATTAATTTGAAGGCTTGTTGGCTTTCGATATTTACCAATATTACGAATAAGAACCAATACAATTAGAAGTTTACGTAACTTTTAATGAATCGGCCAACGCACATATTTTGTAAAAGCTGCGCATATTTTTGTCGGGGCGTTATGTATATACATGGGTGTCCCGTCGAGGATTTACCCATTGCCATATATTCTGAGATAGTGAAAATATTTAAATTATGTATTTTAAATAGGACCCACGGGGACAAGGACTACTACGAACATTTCAAATTTTAAACGAATTAAATTTGTTGGTCAAAAAGTTGAAAAAATATTTTTTATTTTATTATATTCGAAGAACTTGAAGAGCCATTTAGTAGAGCTCAGTTTTCTAAATATGTTGACCTTACAAAATGTTGTTTTTACTAACCTCATAATTCTTAATTATTATTTTAGTTTCTAGAATTTTTTTTAATTATTTAATACCTACCATAAAAGTAAAAAATTGTTTTTTAACTTTTTTAAAGCTAACCTAACATAGGAATTAGGACTACACATATTTCTAATTGTAATTGAATTAAATGTTTTGTTCAATACAAAATATTGTTAAAATTGTTAATATTAGTTCTATTGTAATGATCAAATGGAATATATTGGATTTGATTTTGTAATTCAAATGAATTGTGTTTTAATCAAGTTTACATTCACCCCAGGCATATAATATTGTAAATCATACTCTAATTTTCATTTACCCCACACTAACTATTCCAATTAGGGCGAATAGAAATTTTTAGGTATTGATTATATTAAATAATACAATTGTAGATATAACAGAACGTTTTCATTTGCCCCTTAAACGATTTTAGTATAAAACACACAGTTTAAAATGGTTGTTTGCATTTTCTCCAGAAGTATGGAGCAAATTGAATTTTTTTTGAACAATTGCATGCAAACTACTTTTTCCCTTATAGTAATCAACAATTTTGCTTTTGATTTAATCATTAGAAGCCTTTTGCGTATAGTTACATATTTTTTTTTTTTGTAAGCCAACAATAAAAAATAAATACGTAATAAAAAAAAATGTAAGATTGTGTAGAACATGTCAATTTCATTTTCATTTACACCACTTCACCCTATATGGTATTAAATAATAAAACAATGTTCAAGAAACTTATATAAATATTATTAATCATGAGGTTAATGAAAATAAAATGTTGAAACGTCAAAATGATAAAAAAAATTAATTTTATAAAATGGCTATCTTCAAATTTTACGATCATAATAAAATAAAAAATAATATTTTTAACTTTCTTACCAACAAATTTAATTCATTTAAAACTTAAAATGTAGTCCTTTTCCCCGCCAGTCTTATATAAAACATAATTTAAATGTCTTCATTATATCAGGAGAGATCGCAATGGGTATATCCTCGGCGGGGCACACCCTGTATAGTATGTACGATATTTAAATATTTAATTTTAAATGGATCGCATTACGATGTATGTAAATATAATAACAACCTACACTATCGATACTAAAAATGAAATAATTAGGTTATGCAGTTAAGAGTAGGTAGGTACCGTAGGTTCCAAATTTAAAAACGTATTGCATTGTTACTCGTAAGTATTGGACGTAATTTGGCATAAAATATATTATTTCCTCCAACGCATAAATATTACCTCAATTAACTTATTCTGCTAACAAAGTTGAACATGCGTATATCAAAGGAACTAACTACACGTTTAAACTGAAATCGAAATTAAAATACCTTGATATTTTTATATGAAACTCGGGATCTTTAATTTTTAGCGTGCATATTATGTTTGATCCATACATTTGAGGAATGTTTAAAAGTTTTTGATGCGAAATTGAGTAACAATTATATTACTTAACAAACTACTACATTTTAAAAATTCTCTAAAGCTTTAAAAATATCACTACATATATAAAACTCGATATTTACTTGTATATCATTTCCACAATATCTTTCATTAGTTAATTGTATTACTTTCTTTTAAATCTACAAGAATTTTGTATCAAAATGAATCACTTCCTAATATGTAAATAATGAATACTATACACATGTACACAACTAAGCACATATTTTGTATTTTCATTTATTTATTTATTAAATTTAAAGACAAATTACGAATGCGCAAAATAAATGTTCGCACACGTTCTATAAGTTGAACTCGTGTTAGGACACTTCAAAATAACGAACATTTTATTGGGAACGGAGACATTTTAACTAGTTATATCTATAGTAAAATTTCTAAATACTCAAAAATAACTCTAAATAACGGACTTTTATGGCGTTCAAATTTTTGATTCTTTTTTTAATTTAGAATAATTGAGGAATGTTTAGATAAAAGTTTATATTCTTAAGTAACATTTTATTTCTATTATAAATTATACATTAATCATAAAAAAAAAAAATTGAGATAGACTGTGATGAAGAAAATAATGAACCCGAAGAATAAGAAACTCCAGAAATAAGAATAGTCTACGGAAGGCAGCAGTGAAGGGTATACGAAAATACATTTTTTTCTATCGAGATACAGAATACTTCATTGTTCTCAAGCACATTCGAATTAGAAAACGCCTTGACATACGACATGGTTACACGCCTATGCGTCAAAGTCTTAAACAAGCTAAAATAACAAATTGTCCTCATAAATGTTAGTTTTAAGCTTAATTTGTTTTCACCTTTTCAAAAGTTTTAAATAATAATTATGTTCATACGTACATAAATAATTTTAAACAATAATACATACAAATAATAAAAATATATTCATTTCATTATAATTGAATAAATATTGTACATAGTTATCAATTGGTGTGCGAAATGCATTTAATTTCTCCCTCTGAATAGCGGACCGCTCCAAATATCCGACACATTTTCAGCTACCTAGGTATTTAGAGGTTTCACTGTGTATGATTCTGAGTTGTAAATGAGTTGTAAAAGAACACTTTTATAATGTATTTAATATTAATTACTTGTAAGCGGTAAAATATGTTACATGACCGCGATAATAATTGTGTTGAATCGGTTTTAACGGACTGAGAAAGACTTGCCGCCTGTTGGTCAGGACATTATAAACTCGCCGTTCAGGACGTATAACTAATGACCAGGCAACGTAGAAGGGATATCTAATAGCGTATGTAATGTTGACCATAACACTTGAACATTACACAGATCGTTAGACAGTAAAATAAACTATTGTGCCGTACTTTCAAACAGACAAATACACAAAAACGTATCATTCGAGTAAATTAATCATTACGTAATATTCTATCCATCGAAATATTAAATACGTTTTAAAACGCATGATATGTCCGTGGTTCGTAAACATAAAATTAAATGTTAATGCTATGAAATAAACGCGACCGATATGTTTATTGTTTCTACTTATTGCTACACGTATAGCCGTGCGTAGAAATATGCGTGTATTGTGTACTACATGATATTATGTAAAGTAAGTAAATACACGTATATCCTTACGTTGACTTCGGAGCGTACATCTTAAAACGTGTTCAACATTATTCCTGTGCGCGAAATATATGTAATAATTTACTCGGACGACACCGCGCCACCTTCATATTTCGCTATTACGTCATATTATCCCTTCCACGGCCGAAGACGCAGCAGTGTCTAAAATAAATTAATAATTAAATAACGCTTACGTCAGTTTGTTTGAAGGTTATATTCGTACGTACATACCGTACATGTTAAGACAATCTATATGGTAATGATTCTTATTTCTAACATAGCCACCAGCAAATCGTGCAACTTTTTATTTTCTTAATCGTAAAAAGTCCACAAAATACGGTTGCCTACCGCGCGAAATAGATACAGTGTGCCATTCAAACGCACAGGATATGATGTAATACAGTTTTCTTTTCCCTACTCGTTCTGAGAGTTGGAGCTACGTTTTTCGTTTGTATTCGTGCGGGTTATATTGCTCGTTCTAATGTCAAGTCATCCGTTTGTCGATAATAATATAGTATTGCGAGTTGAATCCTTGGCAAAAAAAAAAAATGAAAGTTTCGTCGTGGAAAGCGTGTACGTTTTTATTTATCCGAGTCGTACGTTTACGCCCCCAAAAAAAAAAAATGTGTACGCCGAATGTTGACGGCAAAATGTGTGTTAAGATTTGTTTTTTCTGAGAATGTTGTGGGTCGTGGCAATACACAAATGAATAAAACTATAACCGTGTAGTTCATCGATTGTTAATTGTTATTACTTGAATTAATCACGATAAATGGTTGACATTTTGACTCGGAGTTGTAAACACTGTTCCACCGGTAAGTCGTGGCAGTATTGTTAAAATTGTATAAAGTTTTTAACATTAATCAGGGTTAACTCGTCTGGAAATTGTAATCAATGTCGTGTGTTCTGTATGTCAATACATTTCTGGGTTTCGGATATAACAAATTAATAATACTAGGTATTACCAGGTATACCAATAAACCATGCCGGTTCAAAGGAACTCAACAAAACCCTCGTATATTTGATAAATATTCAAATACTTCGATTGATCCCTTGTTATTATTAAATCTAGATTGGAAACTGCTTGCTTCTAGTATAGGGTGACCATATTAAGAAAATAAGAAAACAGGACATCTGAAACGTCTACCCCCCCCCCCCCAAAAGAAAAATTCTTCCATATACATTAATAACACATATGCACACAACTGTAGAGAACATAGTGTCTGTTATTTATAAATTTGGTTTCTAATTTTAAACATATATACGAGTAAAACTGTTTTATATTAATTGTTTCATACATCGATATTTTTTTCACAAACATAATATAATAATATTGAAATAACGGGATTAAAACAGGACCATCTTCTAAAAACGGGATAAAAAGCGTCCCGTTCGAAGTTTGTCGGGACAACGGGAAATGATGACCAAAAACGGGACAATCCCGTTTTAAACGGGACGTCTGGTCACCCTATTCTAGTATGATACGAATATCTAATATAAAAATTTAAAATATACATACTTGACAATATAGCACGCGACCGTTAACTGTGGCAGGCATTGTGATTATTAGCAGTGAATACATCACGAATCACGAGTAATTATACACATACCGATCTGTGTGTTCTACATTACTAGCCATCTAATTATTTTTACATTGATCCATTAAATGTTATGTTGTTGTCAAAAATGTTACATGGCTTAAAGATTATAATTATTGTATTTAAAAAAAATTGAAAAATGGTTTTAATTAGGTACTTATTCTGATGAACTTCAATAAAATATGACTACACTGGAGATGAGTAAAAATAAAATCATAATATTATCATTGTTAGTTGAAACTCGTTAAGAATAAAATGATTTTATTCAGATTGGAGCCGAAAAATTGCTTATCATAAATTATACTGCTGGTATTAATTAAGAGTTTGCAATAGTAATTGTACAAAAAAAATTACTATATTTCTAGTTTCCACGAATAAAAAGATAATTTATTGCAGAGCAATAAAATTATTTTCGTTTAAATTTTTTAATGACTTTTTAGAGAATGTTTTTCTCTTTTATGTTCGTTTTGGCAAAATCATATTATAAAATTTCCTTTGTTTGTGGTCCTGAAACAAAAAAGTTGAATACATATTTTCATAAACACCATAGGTGCTTTAGTGAAAGCGATAAAAACGTATCGATGCTGCAGCATTACATTAAAATAATTTCCATATAAACTTCAACTATAAAAATTTCAGAACGCTAATGTTATGATCGTCTGTATATAGTAGGACACTCATTAACGTTAAATCCAAATTAGGTAAAATTAAAAAGTTATTTATAAGTACCTTATACCTATAGTTATCAGAACCTTTTTTTATGCGTTGGTATTTACATTGATTGTAATATTGTATTTAAAATCAATGATATTAACTAGCATGTGATATTTCAAAGATTACATTCATGAAAAATAAAATGTCTGAACACATTTTTTATTTTTTTTCCCACACAGGCATTCGTGGACATCTGTATACATAACTCTATATATAACTTAACTCGGATACTCACCCCATGCTCTGCATGGCGAACCATTTTAAATATTATACTCCTTCTTAAATCCGGAAAGCACTAGGATTGACTAGGTGACACTTTTGAATTCATCAGTTACTGGTCATTTCGCAGACTTTCTATTATAGCCCTCGGGCACCGAGGTGTCTTCTGCAATAAACAGACTTTTACTCGTCCGTTAGGAACAGAAAAAAAAAATAAGAGAAAAGAACACCTGATGTAACACAGAAATACTGTCTTCCTCCCGACAGATACATCGCTCGTACACTAAGTCGACGATTACTAAGTCAGACATCTACCCTAGATAATATATTTTGCTTCTCGTTATAAAAATAAAAAGTCCAGTGTTTTCCTCTCTCTCGTTGAGTTCTCTGTAGTTGAATCTCCTCTGGAAAATTGTAATATCCTCTAAACGTTTACGTGCTTGGATCATCCTATCTCTTCTCTTATCTAAATCCAACAAATTCAACCGCAAGCCATTCTTCAAAACGGGCTAAATCAAACTCACTTATCAGCCCGTGATACCGATCACATTTGTTTTGTGAGTCATTCCTTTTCGTTCGAACGTCAATCACTGCCGTTTATCTCCTCTTTCGCTCATAATATAAATTCATTCAAGTCCATTATATTTTAAATTCTTTTAATCCTATAACTATAATCCAAATTATCTCATTCATCACTGACATGGGTATTGTCATATTATAATACTACGCATGTGACAAATATGTTAATTCAATTTTCTTTTAATCCCCTTGGACAATTTTCTTTATTTTTGTTATTGTCATTTTTATTATTATTATTTCGCGTCTGTTAGGTTTTCCAACAATGTTCCAACAATACATACAATCATGACTGCTGCATAATTATGGCTTATATGATTAAAATTTGAATAAAGAATGATCAGAGATATATTATTATATAAAACCGAGTATGTTAAAAGTTCGGTTTAATTATATGGATGCAATGCCGATGACATAGCTAAGTTGGGAAATGACCTAGAAATGATCAATTAACATTCCAGAAAACTAATACGACGACAGACAGGAACGCGGGATTGATCTGAAGATGTGCGACGAAAAAAGAGTATGTAATAACTGGAGAAAAGGAGCTCATCGGTATAAACGGTTATTGAAAAAGATCCGATTGGAAATAAATCTTTCGATAGGCCACGCTTAAGAAAAATATTTCATCACAAGTTATTTAGAACCAAAGATACAATGGAGATAAGTAGAAGAAAATAGGGTAAAATTGCGGAAAACATATTCTGAGGGTTGGTATTGAAAAACGGAAACGACTACATAGAATAAAAAAAAATATGAATACATTTAAATTGTTCATAATCTCTATTGAGTCTCAGTTTTGTGACAATAATTCTAAGATTATCATCTTAAGAGACACTGCAGTATTTCGGAATATTTATTGAGATAATCATATTTTTATTTTTATTTTTTTTGCGCACCTTTAAATTAATAATTAATCGTATATATAATTATACGCAGAATATAATTGGAAGTTCTGACACATTACATTACATCGCATGAAACGTTTTATGCTACTGACTGGCTATACTTCTTGTATATGTGTTTCATGCCACACTTATACATGGTCCAAACTTTAAACGATTATAATTTGTAGTTCATAAAATAAATACTCATACAATAGTCTTAAGAAAATATTATATTCATAACAAAATATAACAAGAAAAACCACAGCTTATTCTAGTTTAAAATTGAAAAGATAATATACAGATAATAACTAGTAAGATTTTTGATTTTGTTAAAAAATCTAAAAAAATTGAGTCAACAAAATTTTAAAATATGAACGAAATAAAATGTTATGAAATAGTTATCTATTATGTAGCAGCTTTAATGATTATAGTTTTGTAAAAATAATATCCATGTACATAAACAACGATTGAAGTTCAAGTAGATTTTCAAGCACACTTTTGTTAAATCAATTATAATTGTTTACCAGCATACCGTAAGAAAATTAGGAAGCTTTAAAAAACACATAACAATCATTATGAATGAAAACATTGTCACGGAATGCATTGTGTGTTATGATGACAATTATATATTATAGTCATGTACAGTAGGTACATCAGCATAGCGTATTGTAATTTAATTGATCGAATATATAATTTATGATATTATATTCTGTCTGATTTAATTTAATTACTATTATACTTCTTTAATTTGTTCATGCAAAAATTATTCGGCTTTCATTTGTATAGGTACTTATCAATTTACGAGTGTATTAAAAGAAATTACCATATTTTTACTTAAAATATATTAAATTTTCGTTTTGAAAATATTGTGAGTTTGTATTAAAGAATGCATTAGTCTATATATTAATATATCTTTTATCTACATCACGTTTTCTGTAAAACGGCTTTTATCAACGGACATACAAATGGATTCAGTTCATATATAGCAGAGAAATCAAAAATAAGTTAATTTAAGTACTCGTATAATAAAATGAATGTTATTCAAAATAAAACATTTACTTATTCTTAGGAAGTGACGGTGCTAATTGAGTTATATCTGATGCTACTGTAACATTTCTATATAGTGTCTTTTTATTTTATTTTTGAACTCTGTAAAAATAGATATTTTATATCCATTTTTTTTTTTATTATTATTATTTTTTTTATGACAAATTAAATACATATATATTTTAGTATGGTAATACGAACGAGTTCAAACAATTTATTCGTATCGAATCTCCCAACGGTAATAAATAGATACTAACGAAAATTGTGAAACGTCACATTAACATAACGTCATCAAACCTTAGGGTACGTATACAGTATATAAAATGGTTTCGTCTGAGAGACAGTCACAAATCAAATTATTTTGGTATAAAATAATAATACGTGAACGCGCATTTTTTTTTTATTCCACGTCTCAGATCCATAAACGAAAACGTACGTAAATACAAAATTCAGTTCTCAAAAAATAATCATATACGTCACCTGCGCTAAAAATTCAAAATAAATAAAGCCTCCGGCGATAATATTAGTATAGAAAAATCTAGATTAATAATTATGGTTTATCTTTAAGAATATAATATGACGTTATTAAATAAATAATTAGAAGAAAATAAATGAAAAATCCATGCTATACCTTCTCCGCCAAGCACAAATATAATAATATGTTACAAAATATTTTTTTTAAAATTCATACAAATTTATAAAACATTATTATACACGATAATATATGGTATGACATAAATCTTGTCAATTAATATGAAACCCGTGCGTAATGAATTTAATTAAAAAATATGTACGGTCAGCGATACTTACAACTATATACAATATACATATTATAGATCGTTTGACCCACTTAAGCCCATGATTATGGCGAATGATTTCGCGCAGTATTTTTATTAAATATACGAATTCGAAAAATAGCCGCACAACGATGCACATCGTTCGATTTATCTTAAGAATGAAATCGGTGCGCTTTTGAATTAGCAACGACAGTATACTTCTCTGAAAGTGTTTGTAATGATTAAGATTTAGCAGCCGCCCACTCGATTCAATTACATGGAGTACGAAAAGACTTCACTAATATAAAGTTACATTTCCCCCCCCCCCTCCCCACGATGCTAAGAGTATTTGTTTTTCGAATTGAGGTTTTGACTGCAGTGACAATCGTCGCGCGTTCACGTTTGAAATTTATTATAATACACCAATATATTACACATATAAATGAGCTTGCAGTTCCGGGGTGATTGAAGCGAGAAACAAATTAACATTAAAACGCCGTCAAGTTTTTCAACAGAACACGTTTACATATTTTTATAACATTTGGAACATGGAAAAACACTAATTTACAAAATTCGGGTGTAAACAAAGTTCATTTGCTTAATAATTCGCAGTGCGACGCGCGCGTTGTGCAGGTACACACGTAGTGTAAAGAAAACGTATGCGCAATACGAACGAAATCGCATAGAATTAAATATTATTGTGTTTGCGTAAAGTATACAGGGTGTACCACCGAGAATTACACAGAGCGATATCTTCTGTTTATATGGAGACAATTAAATTCTGGTTTTTTTTAAAAAGTATCCCTGCAGGGACAAAATTTTGATAAATATAAGTGCATATTATTAAAGAAGTTAAAAAAAATTAACTTTTTATTTTATAACTTTCATACATTTTGAAGATGTAAGCATTTTATAGAGCTTATTTTCTGAAAATGTTGATGGTTCAACTTTCAATTATTTTCATTAATTTCTTGATTTTTAATAATTTTTTTAGTTAACAAGAAAACAGTATGCTAGGTATTTACACAATTTCAAATATAATAATAACATTATCAGCAAACCTCATCGGATAAATTACGAGTTCATAATTATTCACATTATTTCTTTCTAAAAAAAAAAAATGATTAAAAACCATGTACCTAATGAAAACTGAAAGTTGAACCGTCGAAATTTTCAAAAAAAGAATCCCTTGAAAATGCCCATCTTCAAATTTCACAAGAATTATAAAATAAAAAGTTAATTTTGTAACTTCTTTAATAATACACTTAAATTTAACAAAATAGCCTTGGCCCAAGGATTCTCATACAAAAAAAAACAGAATTCGATAATAACACGAGGTATCGCTCTGTGTAATTCTCGATAGCACACCCCGTAGAGTAGGCGATACTCTATGACGGGAAGAAAATGAAATATTTCTATTTGAACCATCCGAATAGTTTTATCGCCGTAGAGCTACACGAACATTAGGTGCCATTTGTTTCGTCATTCCGAAGCATGCGCCACTGAGGCTGCCAGGCCGGTACGGTATTACAGTCATTTAGGACCTTATGAAAGAATGTCAGCAATTTTACGTACGGGTGCAATAGCCATGTTGCAGTAATGCGTTGCAGAAACGCGATATGCAGTTCAACAACATTTTATAAATTGTTTAGTGGCAGAAATCGAGAACAGTTGACAGTATTATTTATTCTTCTCGACTGCGTATCGTAATCGAGACGAAATGCGTGTAGGTAATTATAATTCATTAGTATCATCGCGACACCGTTGACATCTGTCTGTCCTACCTACGATGTATACATCGTGTAATTATATATTATATGTATCAAAAATGTATACGGTCGTTGATAAACGATGTGTTCTGTTAATGAAATCGGTACTCGGACATTTCCATCGTGTTCCCGTCCCATTTCGCGCGGAAGATTAAATTTCCAACTCGTGTGCACACTAATATTGTACGTTACAGTTAACATGTATGTGCACATATTATAGGCTAAGATATTTCCGTTTTGTGTAAATAAAAATCTTCGCCGTTCTTGGAAATTCGTTTTTATATATGTCGATAGACTTTAATAACTTTGATAAGTATTTGCGATACATAACGTAAATAATAACGTACATAATAATATATAATAATATATAGGTAATAAACTTCAGACGGTTCGAGTTGTAGTCACCCGTCAACCACGTACGATACTGAGTGTTAGGTATTTGTCGTTTTATTCCCCACCAGGTTGTCCGCAGAAGCTTTCTTCGGAGTTGAGTATATAATATATTAATATACTAAATTAGCAAATATTGTGGATTATTATTATTATTCAATGAAAATAAAAGTTTGAAAAACCGACAAGAATGGTTATAATATTATACTGTTAATTATTGATCTGCACTGTTCTCATTTATGCAACGAAGCTCTAGTACACTTATAACTATATTAAAATAGTCGTAGGTAAATAATTGAATAAACAGTTGAGATGTTTCTAATATTTCGGTAAAAAAAGATATTATATTCGTTTTTATAGGAAAAAATATGAATTTCCGTTGGGGAAAGGTACAAAAGGAAAACCCGCCGTACCGAATTATACGGCAGAGTATTAAATGATAAGAACTTTGGAACACGGATTGAAAATATTTATATTGAGAAAAAGTCTACCGAAAAGAAAAATGTGTATACTGTAAGACCTACAATCCCTGTTCAATAAGGAACGATCGAAAATTCGTTCGAAAAAGTTACCTAATGTTTATGATTACATTATGAGAAAACAACATGTAATTTATTTTATTTATTATTTCAAAAACCATCGTAATAAATTCGATTGTGGGAAACATAGTTTTTTACGGTAACTCAAACATTGAAAAATAAAAAAAAAATCCAATCAAAGCAATTTTTGCGGCCAAAATAGGGAGTGAGCACGTTTACGAAATCACTATGTATACGGTAGAAGAAGGATCGTGGCGAATAAACACTTGCAGCCGGTAACAATATACGCGTGTAGTGGCGAACGGGCAACGGTAGTGATGGTGAAGTATTCGTCGTGCGCAAGAAAATATCCGAGATGGTGAAATTAAATTTGCTCCAGATGTCTCGGAGAGCATCGTTCTTCCCACGGATCTCTCGTCAGAAACAACGCGGCGTCGAACGTATAGCGTTCCGTCGGGAACGAAGCGCGCTAATGCACCGCTGATACCGGACTGCTGCTGCGGACTGCAGTCTCGTGGGAGGACGAGGTGTACATTATTATCTTAACCGTCAAAAGCTGTAGGGGAGGAAAATAAGATTTTTTCGTCACGCGTGTACCGAAAGTTTTACTTTCGATGCTACTACAGATGCGGCGAAAAGTGACTCTTTCACGTGCAGCGGTCGCAAAAGACAAGTTCTCGGCCCTCAACGCTCGGCGAAATAAACAAATATCCAAAGATGATAAATGCACGACGTACAGCGCGCTTTCCGGCCCACCACGTTACGTACAACCTCATTGCACGGTATGCAAATTATCTATACGTTTTTCATTTCCGATGTTCATGCGTTTTGCGTTTGTGTACGTAGCCTTTGTTATGTTACTGACACTACCACTGACGCATTTATACGCATTATAGAGTGCGCGACGAGGAATAGTGTGTGCGGCTCCTGCGGAAAGGCGATTTCAGTCCTGTGCGAAACGCGGCCTCTCTCCTACGGCTAGTGCAGCGTCGACCGAAATCGCTCACTTTCCGCCCTTGCCACACAACGTACTATTTCACCGATCCTACCCGGACGTACAGGCACTAAATATATTATAGTCTCGTAGTGGCGCGCGCCTGTAAAAATCTCTACCTAAAACACTGTGCGAACGAATAAAAACGGAAATCGAATCGTTGTGCCGAAACGAGGTGGTGGGATTTAATCACGCAACCTATATTATTACTATAACAGAATCAGGGAATCGGTCGCTTTCGAGTATTATACATTTGAACACTTTTCGCTCAACAGTAGTTATTAACCTAGTCTTCGAAAGCTGTTCTTGTTTATTTTTAAAAACTTTCCGTTTACCGCGTTTATGATAAATGTGCGTTCAGCGGCGAGTATCTAGAACTTGAGCTTTTTTTTTTAGACTTTGTATTACAATTATAGTTTTGACAATAAGGTATTAGCGAGAAACGTAAAGGGAATAATATAAAATACAAGTTATTTACGAAAAAAAATAGGCGAGAAACATAAAATTTACTTAGAAATAGCCTGTATGTTTGAAAAAAAAATATTTAATTTGTTAAGTATGATGTTATTTTTGTTGGATTAAGTGGATATTTTTGGTGTCAAAAGGAATGTTGGAGGAATTGAAAAGGTGGTCACATTTTTGGGGTGATAGCCCGAGGAAAACTTACGCTTTTAAGCACATGGTTTGCTGTTAATACGTGAGTATATTTCCTATAATATCGGCTTTCATAATTGTTCATTCGCCGGCAAAGGAAATAATAACTTCATAAAATCGTTTTTGATACACAGCAGTATGCAGATAGTAGTGTTACGAATACATACGATACATATGATAGTCTATCATGTTTATTGCTACAAAATATAATATCTATAGTTAATTACCGGTAATTATCAGTGAAGTGATTTCAATTGTTTAGAGGAGGGGGAGGGAAACAATTTCGAACGGTCCATAATAAGACAAAAAAAAACCGCTCCTAAATTATTTGTCTCAATTACATTTTCATCTCATTACAAATTCTCCTTTTACATAATTTTATACTCATTATCATGGCCAAAAATAAGAATTCGGAGAAAATAATGGCTTACGTTCAACGTGTGGGGATAACCTATTACATATACTATATGAAGTTCATATTATGAACACTTGATTTTGGGGAATTTTCCTCCAAGCTATTTGTGCTTGTATGCGTGAAGTATAAATGTGTTCACGTAAAATGTAACAATCATGTTGGCGGTCCGTATAACTAGCCTGGCACCAGCCCTACCCGGGCAGTTGGATTCCACCGGTCCAGCTATGACAAAAGGTGGCTAATGTCCACCCTACCTTCTTCCACCAAATCACGCGCCTGAATTATTTGTACACATATACAATATCACAAACCGTACTCTTTAATCTAATTTAATTTAAACTTGTGGTCAGAATTGTAAACATTAATTACAACAGAACCGCACTCATATAAATTATTGTGATCGTCTCGCGGTTGGTAAACCTAAAGAAATTCAACATTTCGCGAAAGAGAATAATTCTATTATTTTTTTAGACCACCTATAACAATGGTTTACAAAAAATTCAGAAGAATATCGGTATAGTAAAAAAGTATCAGAGATAATAGCCGCGGACGGATGTATACAGGTTATCCTACCGGGATTTACAAAGAGCGTTATCTCCCGTGTTAAGGAAGATAAACAAATTTTGTTTATTTTTTTTGTTGAAAATCTCTGGGCGAGAGCAATACAGTCGATAATAATAGTTTGGTAAATATACGTGTATAATTATAGGAGTAAAAAAATTTACTTTTTATCTTAAAATTTTTATAAATTTTATAGGGCTTCTTTCTTTGAAAATGTTTATTGTTCAACTTTTAATTATTGTCATTAGCTTCTTGATTTTGAATATTTTTTCTAGTTTAGAAGAGCTCTATGGAGGGACGCCCTGTACATAAATTTTAACGGGAGTAAGTAATAAGGCTTTGTTACCAAAAAAATGTTAAAATCGAAATGGTTATGTATATTTAATTTGGTAAATAAACGGTGGAAATATGTACATGAGCGCCCACTGAGAGGGGGCGGGTACACAACCCCTCTGGATAATATGAATTCGTAATCAAATAATTAGTATTGTAATATTAAAATATGAAACAAGTATAAAGATACATCGCGATCTTCCACTCCCCTAAAACTTTGAACTTTGCTGGTGCTCGATTTCCTATGTGTAGGTGCACGCAGCTGTTTGTACAACATCATCGTTTTTTGACCTTTGGCTCGGGAAAAACTTATTTTTCTCGAGTGGGAATAGTTTACGCCGTCATACGCTGCAGCTCCTACCGGGCGAAATTATTAGAGACAAAAATCTCTCTAGGTCCTTCAGCCGTACCGACCGCAGAACGATAATCCGAATTACCGGCAAGTACATGTTACACGCGCGATGTATATAGAAATAGAACAATATTACATTCTCCGTTCGTGGTAATATGCCTAAGGCCTCTCTAACCGTATATATCGGTTTCTCAACAGCAGTCCGCAAACTGTTGCTGACGGCCGATTCGCGCGAATTCCCCAATACCTACACGCATCCGTGCACGGGTGGGCAGTGCGCGCAGCATTCGCATTCGCGTTTACCACGTACGACGTTACGCAGTCCGTCACGTATCCCACTCGACGAACAGAACAACTCGACGTGATGTACTTACGGCCGATGTACCGTATACACACGACACATTATTATGTACACGTACGCGCGCATATCACATATTGTATGTGTACATGAATGTTACAATACACATTCAGACGAACATATACATGTTTAGCGTATACTGTACATACATATATTTACATATTATGCACAGACGTGGACTGGCTGGGGTGCACTAAAACACCCCTTGGCCAGGGGCGGAGGAGTCAGATATTTTTTACGGGGGGGGGGACGCATAGTCATATATATTCAAATACGGTAAGTTAGTTGTGGCTCGAGCACCTAGGTTAAATTTCATAATAACTATAGGAATACAATAACGTAATGCTACGGTATTACGAATTAAAAGTATACATTATTTTTATAATTTATAAAGTCAAGTTTTCACTGTCAACATTTATATGTTTATGAATATACAAAAGAGTCGACCATGTTAATCTTTCTTCTCCCATTTTTGTCCTTGACTAAGTATTAAGTAACAGTAAAAAAAATTAAAGACTTCTCATTGATTTAGGGAGGGCGTCCGCTTCGCCCCTCCTTGAATCCACGTTTGCCTTTTTACACCTCGCTCTTGTACCAAAACAATTGCTAGAAAATCTAAGTTATTTATTGATTATTACAATTGAGAATGATTTAATTCCTGAAGTTGGTGATGTACAATTAGTACTTTCAAAAAAATAGATGGTTGATTTCAATTATTATCATTATTATTATTATTATTATTTTGTTTTTCAAAAAGATTTGAACATGATACTTCATTATTAATAGCTAAAATATAAGTAGCTAAGTATGACAAATTGTGTGCAGTTTATTTTTTAAAATATTTAGTTTTTGAAAAGCGTTCACATTATTAATTTATAAGTGTACACCCTTATGAATATTCCACTCTTTGCATACCAGTCCGCTCTTGCATATACAAATACACACGTTCAGGCATACGTATACGTACATGCATACGTACGTGTACGTGTAACGTCATATGGACTGCACACGAGTAAAACACATGAGACAAACGTTGAGACTCGAGCGTGGAAATCGTGTAATGGTGAAGCTATTGAAAATAAAAGAATCCCGCGTTACATCCAAACCAGTAACATGTCTATATGCACTCGTACATTTGATGATATAATATTATACGCGTATATGTATATGCAGTGCGTAGGCCCTAGGGCAGGGCTGGCAAATCCGTGGCACGCGAAGAAACGTTGAGGGCACGCAAAAGGATGAAATATCTACTGCATTATATTTTATGTTTAATACCGTAAAACTATTGAGACCACGGTATAAGCACTTTTTCATTTTTTTTCCCGAATAAATACAATTTTTCTCGTAGATTTATAATATATTTCATAATCGTTCATAAATATTAATTAACGGCACGTGGAAAAAAATAAAATAAAATTTGCCACCCCTGCCCTAGGGCTCACTGCGATACCCTGTGACCGGTGGAGGGGGTATGGGCCTTATAGGAAAAGCGGTACGAGTCCCATAAGGGTCGGGGACACGGGACAACGAGCCGTGGTGTACCTTATGGACGCATGCTCGGTGCGTGCGTACGTACAAGGATCAAGGATATATCTATATATCATGTATATATAAGTATATGGTGCAGTGTAGTGTATTATTATATGTATACAATGTACCTTGGACACACGTGTGCCCGTCGAGAAAGTCCTGCCTGAGCTCCTTGAGCTCCCTGACCCGGGCCGCTTCCTCCGGCGCCTCGATGGCCGAGAACACGAACGCCCCGACGGCCAGGAACAACACGTAAAAGCCGATGAACACCAACAGGCGTACGGTGGCCGGCGACCACATGGCGACCGCGCGGCGCGTGTGGTCGCTACTGCTGGTCGGCGCGGAACGCGCTCCGCTGGCCGCGTCTCGTCATCGCAACACGGTCGGCCGGTGACTGACTGACTGCCAGGCGGCGCGGCGTCGCGCCCTGAGGACGCCGGCGGCGGCGTCCCTTTGGTACGCGAACCCGTACGTCCGCCGCTATGTCCTCCCTCCCCCCCCACGTCCACCCCAATCCCTGATCATCGTTCCCCCCACCGCGCCACCCGCGATCGGCGACCTGCACCCGCGCGCCGCCACTGTTCCCACCCGCGACCTGACAGTCCAAGGTGACCCCGTACCGCGTGCCCCGTGGCGCGCCAACCACCGTTCGTCAAGAGTAACGCCTAGCAGCCAATCCTGTCCGACGGCGCCAACGAAATTAGAACCTCATCCCGGAGTCTCCGGCCGGTATGTGACGCGCATCAACCGGCGGTGGCCAGAGCTGTTTACGCGGCGTTTACCCGAACAAGAACGCACGGAACCTATCACTAAAAAATGAGCAAAAAAACAACAAAAATCGGTGTATTTTCCAAAAGAGCACGAACAGTATTACCTCTCTGGTAAAATATGGATCATGTTTTTAAAAAATAATATAAATTATATGAATAATAAAAAGCCCACCGATAACTAATTGCTTTAGATAGCTCAATAGATATTATTTGTCCTAGATTATTTACGAATATTTTATTATTTCTTTATGTAAACGTGTCGATGATCAGCTTAAGTCGTCTGGTTTACTCATCAACTATCTGTATCATAAGTTTAATTGTTGTATTAAGACATATCACGAAATACAATGGTTGTAGTTATACAGGATGTCGCACCGGTATTTACAGAGCGTGATATATCCCGTGTCAATAGAGATAATCAAATTATATTATTTTTATCAGCATCCTTGGATAAAGGCAATTTTGTTAATAACAGTTTGGTAAACAGAAGTGTATTATAAATGAAGTTGAAAAATGAACTTTTATAAATGTCGAAGATAGCCATTTTATAGAACTTTTTTTCTCGGAATTTTGACGTTCAAATTTAAATTTTATACACTTCCTGATTTTTAATAATTCTGTTAGCTTACATGAGAATAGTGAACTATTTACAACATTTTAAATAATAATAGTATTATCAGAAAACATTATTGAAAAAATGACGAGGAGATAATAATTTACATTATTTCTTTGTAAACTAAAAAAATATTAATAATCATAAATCCAATGAAGTCTAAAAGTTGAACCGTCGACATTTTTAGAAATAGTAGCCCTATAAAATGTCTATCATCGAATTTCATGAAAATTATAAAAAATTATAAAATTCACTTTTTTAATAATACAATTATATTTAACAAGCTATCGTCAACTATATTGTTCTTGCCCAGGGAAGCTCATAAATATAACAGAATTTGATCATCTCTATTAACACGGAAGATACTGCTCTGTGTAAATCCCGGTCGGACATCCTGTACGGTTTGTCAATTAGCGTGTTACAACCGTAATAAATAATACCACCGGATCTTTTTTTCTGAACTTATACGATTTTTAATTTAATAATATTATCCTATAAAATATTGTGAAGAGAGTTTTGTTTTAGACGAACACGAATATCGACATACTCTGGTTTTAAAATCAACTCATTATCATGACGTGCAATAGCGGTGCTACATAATTACGTTACATGTTATGCAACGATACTCGTGTCTCGTACTACGATGTTATACATGCAATTTATATTTTATTATTAGTGTGCAGCTCTTTTGTGAATATGTACGTGCTCACATCGCACGTAACGCGAGTGTTAGGGTATGCCGTATGCGTACGTTATGTTTGACATGAACCCACGGGTGGGTGTGCGTACGTTTGTGTGTATACGTGTACGTATGTATGATTATCCGGCGGTGCTGATGGTTTTACGCGGGCACGGGGTGACAGAGGATTGTTCAAAAATGTACGGAGTGAAAATATTTTGAGTCCCTCCGTTCTACCCCGCCACAGGAACTCGTCAAAAACCGCTGCCGATCCTTGGATGAGCAGGTTATGAACATAAGTTTGCGAACGCGTAAAGGGGATGTTTGCACTGCAGCTTACCACCTCGCCGCTTCTCGAAAGTAAAAATAGCCGACTGAAAAAGCTCATTTAGACGGAACGAATTTTACGCGATTGTAAACTCGTGTTGTGACTGCAGGAGAAATGTATTATTTATTTGCTGTTGGCTAATTGCGAAAATAAAATTTAATTTTTGTCCTACGATTTTTAATACGCATTTTGTGAACGATAACTATTAAAAAAAAAAAAAACCATGATTGTCAACATTCTACACCACCGTTGTCGTTCGTCGATAACGACCGGATACTGAGAGATTCGTAATGGTTGATGTCGAGAGGCGAAAAGTTACGGTTTGACTTTACGAACGCAGCAAGTATTCGGATGTGTTATTTTTACCCCTCGTACAAAAGATATGATGTGAATACTACTGCGTGTTAGCGCAATCGTAATGTTCAAAAGAACTGCGAACTTGTATTTTTTTTCTCTATGCATTCAATCGGTTTTCGTTCAAAACCCAAAAAAAAAAAGACGATAAAAACGGTGTAAAGATTCAAAAACAACAACTGGAAATTCGGAACCACCAAACTTGACTGTTCAATATCATATTATGACGTGTATGGGCAGAAGAAGAGCGTGATAAGCGATTCTTATCGTGGTTCTTCTGGAAATCGAAAAACTCATTTTATCAATACACACCCGTTTTGACCTCAAGTCCAAAATTGTATTTCGTTATCTTTCGATTACAAAAAAATATGTCCGGTAATATTTATACGCGACGTGATACTCAGTGTGAACGTTGTATATAATATAATTAATATAATGATTGATCGCTAAGTATATTAATAATTCGTTTCGTGAATAAAATATGATACATTTTCAAATGTACATATATTTCGCGTCAATAACCATAGTGTGTGTTCGACCAATTAACGCTTAATGGTTGGTATAATCGTGTTTTACAATGCCACGATTGATTTAATTATTTTTCATAGTCCTTCTTAGAAATAAATCCTGACCTTACGATTTAAGCAACAAAACTTTTGCAAAAGTTTGTATTTTTCCGCAGCGTCAAATCGCGCTCTCGCAGTATTTATCACTTCAATTCGCGGTGACAGTTCACTTGGCCGTGCACTAAGGCCTCGTTTTTCCTCGAGTGAAACTCCTTGCCGAGCCATTCTTCTTGATCCGGATGCAATAACACAAAACGTTTCACGAGATGAGTTGACATTATATTTTTGATGTTAACAACGACTGCAGCAGTAGTACTATATGTATATATACGATATATGAGCTTTTAACCTCAGCGTTAAATATTTTATTCTTCTATAAACTTATGCTATTGTTGTTGTTGAACCTGTGATCATCATGTCTAGCATTTCCATTTCTCATCCTTCGCATGATTTATTAATTCAAAATATAAAAGGAAACTGTTTACAATTTTTTTTTTTTTTGTTACAATAATCTCTATAAGGAAAGACGGTCGTCTTTTATTCACAGCGTACGATTGAATCGCACTTAATTTTAACGATATTTTTCAAAGAATAAAAAAAACCAAGTGAATTTTGAATGTAGTAAAAACTCAAATAAAAACACAAATACGTCATCAGGAAGTCATTAAATTTTAAACAAATAGTAATTTTTGTACCCAATTAGTTGAGTAAATATAATTAAAATTAAAACCTCAATGAATCAGAATAATTAATTTTTTCTTAGAATATTAATTGTAATTAGCACTGATGGAAAAACCAAAACGTGATTTGTTACTATAAATTATTAAACCTCAATTTATTACAATGCAAGATTTTTATATAAACTCTAGCATACATAAACGTCAATTGATAATCGAGTTAATATATTTCGTTAGCTAAAATCCATTATGAGCAATTTTCACTTCTCAGTAAACGTCTACCAACTAATGTGCTGAATTTTGATGGGAGATATACAATATACATGCGTGTACATAATAAATATTATGTATACATAAATAATTATATATCGTCTCAAGGATACAAAACGTATCAATTAATTATTAATTACTTGTCATGAATAATTAATAATATAACAGTGGTAGAACATCACTAATAAAAAAAATCCAATTATAATAATAATAATAATAACAATACGCAGGAAAATTATAGGCTCTTAACAAAACAATTGTATTATTGAAAGGTTTCATATGATAAAAATGACATAAATTTACACTTCTTTCTTAGTGCTGAAATATTCTCTCCATAGCTTTCCGCGAGCACAGTATAATTTAAAAACACAGCTTTTATTTTCCACTCGTTGATTTGAATGAAATTTATATTTAAAGGAATATTTTAGCTTTTGATGACATTTTTAATATATATTACTAATTAGTAATTTTTCATACGTAACATTCATAAGATCATTTTTTTATACTTGTGACATCGCTTGAAAAATTGTGTGACAAGATTTTTACGTACCTATATAATTTATAAATTCTGAAAAATCTTTTTTTTTTTTAACCACTTTATGTATATATTTCAATACGATATATAATTATGATATATAGGATGATTCATTAACCATGCTCACCCCCTCTTTTGTTCATTAAATATTCTGTAATGTTGATTTTTTTTTTAATGTTCAATGGTTACCATAAAAACTGTGTTTTTCATAACTTTTTTTTCATTCCACATTAAATCCTTAAGGGTGGGTATCGATAAAAATAATTTTTTTTTTTTTACAAACATAAACACCGTATTTTAACAGTGATATTTTATTGATGTGATTTTCTGTGAATAATGATGTATCTAAATCAAAATTCGAAGTAATAGTTTTTGATTAATTATTAATAACTATTAATCTTATTTACATCTTAAGAAAAATCGTCTTATAGTACCTTGTGATATGGTATAACTTGTAATTACTTGAAATCCCTGATTGCTATTGATTGGAGATAACTCGGATTTGACACATTGTATACGCATTTTTAGATCTGAATAATTCCGAAAGTACTGTTTCTAATTTTGACCGCGATACATTTGAAATGCCGAAAAAATGAACTGAATAATATTTTGCATAAAAAAAAAAATTTAGCGTTCTATTCGAGATTACAAAATTTGTATAGCCACAGGATACCCTAAAAGGCCTATGAAAAAAAAAGTTATAAAAAACTTAGCTTTTATGGTAAATTGAACATTTAAAAAAAAATCCAAATTTAAGAATTTTTCGGGCCAATAAATCGGACAGCGGTAATGGAACGAATATATTTTGTTTATTTTGTAAGAGTATTATTCAATCTTATATTATAACTACATAAGACTAATATATTTTATATAATCACTAGTCCGTGATTTTGAAGCATTATTTCGCAAAATTTGTGGAAGAAATCTATTTTTAAGTAGATGATAAATAATTGTGGTGGAAAAGCCAACGTCCGGTTATTGGTGTTTCATAAATCTGATAAATAAATAACACCTTTTTTCAACGAGAAACAATAGTGATTATGTTTTTAGAAATGCAGATATATACGTCATATCTTCCAAACCATTGTTTCCGGGCGAATACGTACACAGACTCTCTTGACGAAAGAAATTACCGCTAAGTATTTTCTGGGCTTTTATTTTCTTTCGACAATAGACAACTTTCATTCGATTAAAGTTAAAATGTCTTTGTTCAAAAGTAATTAATTGATGTATCTCGCAATATAATATTTTACTTGGATAATTTTGAGTTCGGTTCTCAACTTTCCAACGTTTCAGTTAATAAACACGATATTGTTTTCCTACAACAAATTACTAATATTATTTAAAAACTTTTAAAATTAACGCTTAATGAACTAAGCGAGATTTGCGTAAAGGTATATTTAGAAAAAAAATTATAACTTCGAGTGTTACTTATTATGATGACCCCCATTGCCTATACATTTTTTTACAACAAATTACGTACACTATGCCTCTGCTGCAGAGGATCCACAGCAATTAAAAATGCTCGTGTACGCATTGACGTCAATACGCTATGTGTTTTGTACATACATAAAACGTCAGGTTTTATTATATATATATTTTTTTTTTCATCAAAGTACATTTAATTAGAAAGCGAGCGGGGTAAATATTCTGTGTTTTTACATCGGAGCAAAATGAATATTATAATATGTTATTTTTTGAAATTTGTTTGACATTCCAGAGTTGAATGCGCGCTTTAATCAGTGATAATCGATCAAAAGCTTGTAAAAAAAGAATTTTCCTTTTTTTAAAACCCTAATTATATATAATGCGTCAATTACGCATAATTCAGGACGAATAATTGTCAAATAATATTTAAATTTATACAATACGTCTCGCGATGTTTTAATATTCATTAAGTATTGCATTTCCATATAATAATATTATTCATTGCTCATAGAAAGCAGAAAAAAAATACGGCATAGCGAGTATAATAAATTACTCGTGCGTTTTCGCCCGATACACGACCTTCAACGAATTTACAAAGCGCGATATAGTACGACGACGATATATACCTACAAACATTTTCCGTTTAATTTCAATTGATTTTGAATAAAATTAACCGTAAACATTTTTACTGCCCGATACCTTTAACAATAGCTTTTATCCGTACAAATATACTACACGATTTACAATAAGTAAAGCATGAATCTAAGCGTGCGTTTTCGATGAATTAATGTGTATTAATCGTTTTCATCGCAAAACTCGTAGGCTTATATTATTGACGAAAATAAATATAACGTCTCATGAATTAAAGATCAATATCTCATATTATGGGTACAAAAGAAGTTATAAAAGAGAAAATAGAAGAGGAAGAATGTTTTCGGCGGCAAAGACATTTTCTAAAGAATTGATCAGTGCAGGCTCAAGAGATCGTAAAGCGTGTGGACGAGCTAGACGGGAGGAATTTATTGTTTTCGAAGGCTTAGAAAAAAAGAATACCACTTCGTATAAAATTTCACGAACAATGTGGAATATATTTAGATTTATTCATGTTTTTTTTCGGTGGAAATTGAAGACACTATAGATTAAGTACGCGATAGTACACACGTCGACCGCCCCTGTTAAATAAAATGCAAGTTAATATTTTATTTATCGTGCTGCCATGCGAATTCCGTGTAAGCTTCACATGTCACACACATTTAGAACAATTTGTTCCCGGAGTAACCGTAAAAGCGGCAGACCAACGACTATAGGCAATATTTAACAAAGCGCGGTGGATACATTAGTAAGCTTTGAGTGCGACTGGTACGCTTCAGTAACAAGTACCCTGCAGGCAAATTGAATTATTGTACTTTCATAGGCTCTAGCTACTTCGCGTTTGCTTCATGTACAAAGTAAAACGTGTTTCTTGTAAACAACATTTACTCATCCCCAGCGCGCATACACATACGTGTGTATGTAGAGTAAACTTAATCATTCGATTTTGCCCGAGTTCACTTTAGATAAAAATAATTTAGCGAAGAAAAACCTTTAAACTTTTATTAAAAAAAAACTATTAAAATATAAAACTATAATACATTCAAAATTAGTTATTTATTTTTATTGGTACTGAAATTTCTGTTATAGTCCATATTATGCGACAATACTTCAAAGTTCAAACTACGAGCGATTGGGAATGATTTTACAATGACGTGTGATATATATATTTTTTTATTGTATTCATTTTAAGAAAAAAAAAACTTTAGAAACAACAAAGAAACTGAAAAAGTTTCGTATATATAAACTCTATAAATTGAAATTACATGAACTAGAGAACTTCACTAGGGTCATTTTTCGAAATCTCGAGTATTTTTAAAAGAATTAAAGAAAAGCCGCAAACAACAAGTACATTGATTTTAAATGATTGTAATCAAGTATTTAAACATTTATAATTAGTGAAATTAACAAATAAATCATACTAATTGTTTGTTTAAACAAAGGAAACTATACTTGGGTACACAATATTGGAGTAAATGATGTAATTTTTCGATAACTACAATTCTCAGTAAACCTATCATAAAATGTACGTCAAGGATACAAAAATGAATATAGCATTCTTGTTAAAGTAGTCCACAATTTTGGAAAAATTCTTCTCGGTTTTTGTGATACAGAAATATCATCGTACTAGTATGCCCTTGGCGTTAGGCCCATAAAATTAAGATACGGTCACAAATTGTACAACAAAGCGTAAAAGTTACGAAGAGTGGATTACTCTAATTACATTTTTACTGCTTCATATTACGCTCCTCAATGTTTAACTACTCATTAATGTTAAATTTAGTTGGGAAATTAAGGGCATATAGTACGCTATTAGAATACACAAGTGGTGGTGGTATAAACCGCATAATTTAATCCTAGGTGTAATACTTTACCGGACGGATATTCTCCACTTATAATGTTCGTGAAATTTTAAAACTTAGCTTTGAATATTGTGTTCACCTATGCATATCACCAACCCGTCGGTTCGCACGGAAAAAGATTTCAGTCGACTGCAACAGTGAGTGACATGAGTTAAGTATACCACCGACATTATAACGGTGTTAATCGTGCGAGTATTTCTATCGTAGTGAGTCTGGAAGATTGGTATAATTGTCGTTTAAGATTCCAAGGGAAATGAGGAATTTATTTGTTGTATCGTAATCTGTTTTTTTTTTTTTGTATATACGTGTACAAGATTTCGACCTGAAGGAGTGCTCCGATCATGCCGATCGTGGGAGATTATCGATAGAAAACGGTGTCTAGTTGCTATACTGGGGGTCCGAGCCGCCTAGTGAAATTATTTTGAATATCTCTCAATAGTTTTACGAACAATTGAGAAAAAAAGGAAAAGATTGCAATACACTTCAACCTACTTGTAGACCGAGAATCGAACCTTGCACCGTACTATCCACTCGTTTACCTTTCACGGATACCAGATTTTTCATACGTTTTTCTTTGTAGCCAATGAAAAAATTGTTTACCTGAAAGTCGCAAATAAATAAGATAGAAAATGAAATGTTGACAAAATTGGGTATTTAAGTAGGTGTTTCGACGAATTTTTATCACACGATGTGTAGTTATTTGACTGTTATTCTATTAATATCAATCTTACCTACTCGAAAAATGTACCGGGTAATTATATAAGCATATTTTAATAGACATTTCATAATTTTTGAAACTTTTTTTTTATACTTTATATGTACTGTATAGATTTTCCATTGATCCCCCGTTAAGTCGTATGACATTGATTTAATTTTTTCTTTTTACTCGCACTCCCCACATTTTTAACCGTACGACCTCCGTTCGCGGATAACGTCGTGTATTTTTCACTTGGCTTCATTTTTCAATCTTCACTTCATTGCTCGCAAAATAAATGTTTGTAAAACAAAATTGCATGGCTTTGTAACCCAAAACTATTATTTTCAAATACGTTCCGTTTGCGTAGACTGCAGAGTTTGGGTTCAAAAGATTATAACAACGATTTCACGTGCGTCCTGTCGTATTGTATCATTTATTATTACAATAATTCGTCGACACGCCCGTGTGTACACAATGTATGGTAAGAACACGGAGAGTCCGAGAATTTAATAATCCCAAGTACCTACAGTCTACAACTCGTTCGCATTCAATTTTTAACCGTCGTAACATACACCGTTCTAGTAAACTTGCCGTGTGGACATGGGTGTAACCACGTAACGGAAACGTTATTGCCGACGCACGCGTCGACTAAATGTAAATCTATTTTGTGCTCTTAAGACGGGCCACGAAATAGTTTTTGGCAAAAGATTCGACTATTAGATTTAACTCAGCAGCTGCTCATGGGCTATTGCACCCGGTATCGTGACATGTGCTATATTTTACTCCTAGAAGATAACACACACCAGTGAAGTGTGACGTATTATAATATGCGCATATACAGGGCGTTCCACCGGGATTCACACGGAGCGATATCCCGCGTTTAATAAAGATAATAAAATTCTGATTTTTTTTTTTTTATGAGCATCCCAGGGCCAAGCCAATTTCGTTGACAACGGTTTGGTAAATATAAGTGTATTATTAAAGAAGTCGAAAAATTGATTGAAAAATTATTATTTTACAACTTTTGTAAATTTCTAAAATAGCCATTTTATAGGGCTTCTTTTTCTGAAAACTTTGGTCCCTCAACTTTCAGTTTTCATTGAATTCATGGTTTTTAATATGTTTTTTAGTTTACAAAGAAATAATGTAAATTATTATCACTTCGTCACTTTTCCAATAAGGTTTGCTAATAATGTTATTATTATTTAAAACTGTGTAAATTGCTTTCTATTTTGTTGTAAGCAAAAAAAAAAAATGTTCAAAATTCAAGATGTCAATGAAAATTTATAGTTGAACCATCAAAATGTCCAGAAAAATTATTTATACAATAAGGAAATGTGATGGGTACAGAGAAATTTGGCGTGAATGACGTGAATAGGAAGCTGCCCGTTGGCCAAATCTCATTTGTATACACAACTGTTTTATTTTTTTATATTACCTATATTTATATCAAAATCTTACAGACGCTACGATACCACAGGAATTTTGTTATTTTCATTATTGTTTCGCACTGTTTTGCCGTTTCAAAAGGTCTCTTGACCAGAGTGTCTTTTTAGACTCCGTATATTATCAGGCACGTTAATGGAAGATTTCTAATTAGACGGTTTCTCTACACTTTGAGCAGTAAACGTAGTACGTTCTTTTTATTCGTACTTATTCGTATTTTTCATACAGTGACCATAACATTTTTAAGTATGCGTCTACGCACTACAGTAACGGTCAAGTTGCACGTTTTCTGTTTTTGACGTTTCAAACATTTAATTATAGAAAACGGGTCGTCACAAACGAGCTGAAAACCTGCCGAGCTTTTTGTAGGGATTTTAAAACTGTATTTTTCTGTAAACAACAGCGCGAGTAATCACAACGGTGATTTTCCTCTTCTTTCCACCATATTTATATTTGTTCGCGAAAATCGGCGTGATGTGTACCTAATCATTTCCATTCCACGGTTTAAACTCAAGCGTAAGGATAGTACGTATTCATATATGAATTATTACAAAATCACTACCAAGTATATACCTACAATATTATTGTTAATCGCCGTTACAACCGTGCTTATTTTAATAGTACACGTCATGTGTAACAGCATTCAAATGTATTGAAGTTTACCATGTCCACGCGCGTAAATCGAATGCAAGTACGGGGTAGGCGATGAAATAAATCGTAAATTATACGACTCGTACGAACACAAATCAGTCGGAAAATCTAAGCAGGTACGCTATTTTAATAGGCCGTCGTACAATATATCGACGATATTGTATCCCAGAACCCGCGTCTTGGGACATGCTCTTGAGTATGAGACTGCTCAAGAGACCGCTCTTGAATGTGCTGCTCAGGTGCGAAATGAGTTTTTATAAATAATTTACGCGTTGTGGGTTTTCCGTTTTTTAGTTTGAACGTGCGATCTATTCTCGTGCGTACAGAAATTATTAGTTACCATATCAAACGATTTAACGACCGTTCGTTGTCGACTGTATAGTGGTTTTAATTACTTTCCTTACGCGTAATATACTCCAAGTAAATCTGTTATTGCTCGTTTTATCAGAGCCGAGGTCTGCACTCTGTTGGTAGTACGGTCCATTAGGTTTGGACTAAAATTACATTTTTGACATATTAATCACACTGCTCGGTGTGATTATAAAATGTAATTTTGGATTGTTTTTTATTAAATTTGAAGTTAACGTTGATATAGGTTTTCGCTAATGCACAAGGTATAATGCGGCTGCCACGCAACAATGTATTCTAACGGTATAATAACTTATAATATTATCATACAAGAAAATACGAGTTTAAAGATCTTGTGAGTAGTTATGAAAAAATACATATTATTGATATTACATCTTGCGTATCTGAACATACGATTATCAATTTTCTGAACTTTATTTCAACGAACGGGCAATGAAATGTAATTTTTATTATTTTTTATTCTTAAATGCCTTGGATTTGATGTTTAAATAAAGATTGACATACTTCAACATGCTTCTAGATGTTTGTTCTTATAACGTTTTACTATTACATTTATTAATGTACTTGTGATTTTCATAACATTGACAAGTTAGAAAAAAAAATATATTGTTGTAATTATCATGTTGAAATATATGACTTGAAAATGATTTCATAATCATTGTATAGTGAGTCATAAATGTATTGTATAGCTAGGTACCTATATAATTCGAATATCGAATGAATATTATGAAAATAATACATTATACACATAATATTTACATTTAGGACGTTTTGACGATTTATAATAATTTTAACCTACGTATCTGAGGGAATTGCGAGTTCCAGTTCTACGTGTATCAAACTTTATGTATAATTTAATTGAAATATGGCGTTCGGTAAATCACGGTGAAAACTTTGTGAATATTATTAGTATTGCAGGAGCTCTGACGTAATACTATATAACGCTGAATCCGTAACAGACTGTTCGAACAGAGAGATGACATCAAATGGAGCCGTCTCTTACCTGCTATGTAGCTTCTATTAGATGGACAGATAATACTGCGTACAGACGCAAATCCCATTGTTTCTGAAGATGCATAGTGACCCCATTGTTGTTTGTATTTTGTATTAGGTTAACCGTTTCGCTGTAGAATATAATTTACGCTTAAAAACTATAATTTCTTTTAGAAATGTCTAAATTTAGTATTTAAAAAAAGGTTCGATGAAGGTACCTGTGGCTGAGTATACTTTTGCAGTGTTACTCAAGCATCCCAACAATTTATGTCAGATTTGCGCCTATAGGGTACAATACATCCAATATCATCGACATTTAAATATTTTTTTATATTTTTCATTTAATTTTCTCGATGATTTGCCCGAAATAATAACTTTGTAACGCGTTATTCAACGAAATAGACAAGTATATAATATCACCAATTAGGTATCTACAAAACACAGAAATTATTTATCTGATAAAATAACTTTGACTTTTAAGTAATTTCATCTTTGAGTATTGGCATTTAAACATTATTAATTTTTTTTTGAATTTTCTCATTTACGAATAATTATTAAATAATGATTATTTGTTACTTAAACAATAGCGACAGAACATGTGATTAGCAAATCTTGTGGTGATAATTATGATTGTTATTTCATTTGACTTCAATTGAATGGAGGACCAGCATAATATTGTATTTTTTATTAATATTTAAACAATTCGCCACTATAACGGCTATTTTTGCAAATGGAATGAATGGAAAGAAAGACACAGTGTACGTAATCAATAAATCATTTTATTGGGTACATTGGAATTCGGGTTACGATAGTAATTCACTATTCAGTTTGGTTGTTGAACATACGAAAACTTAAGAAGGATTTTTGCTAGGACAACGTTTTGCACTTAAACCAAAAGTGTGTACTTTTTAACGCTGTAACAAAACTAACACGAAAGAGGAACGGCCGTTTTATTGGACGTTTATTGCGCTGCTACAACACAATTAGAAAAGTTATCAAGTGCGTTTGCTTCAACATAAATAATATCCTGCTTCCATTAGGACCCCGGAGAAATGAAATTAATGCGAAACTCGGTAGCGTATAACAATCCGCTATTAGCAAAATATCCCCAATCAATCATTTTTACCGCCCCTTCCACGTGAAGAGCAGATTATCGGACATGGTCCTAGACGAGAAGGAAAGAATTCATATTTTCTTAATTACTACCGGACAACTATAACACAGCGGTGTAGGTACATTAAACACATCTTAACAATTAGTACAACGGTTATCAAGAAAACGAGTTCACCCGTACCATAAAAATGATTATTATTGCTTTTGTTGGTCAACGAACTAAATGGTTTTTTTCTCGATTTCAATTTTGCTTACTTCTTCACCGAACAGTTTTTATTTCAACAACGATTGTAGCGAGAGAAAAAAAAATAGATATACTGTACTGATATGAGTTAATAAAAAGGTTCAACTTATATTACATTTTTTCTCATCCGAAGTAAATTTAAAAAAGAAAAAAATCCCAATTCTTTGGATATGTGTGTGTGCGTGTGTTTGTGTGTCAACAGTTTTTAGCTATTTTCGTCAAGATTGCTTATTTGATGGATATTATACTGTGTTGAGTGTCCGACGAATAATATATTCTGTTCAAACATATACCGAATGTGAATTACTATATATTTTTGTATTCAATACTTCGTACCCGTAATATAATTATTATATAGCATATCACGTTATTAATAATGTCTAAATTCGTTTTACATTCACGCTCTACCCCGTAGAGCTGTAGACGTCTACGTTTACGCGTAATTTTTTCCCCCTTTATTGAGATTTTAACCTAACATTTTTACAATTCGACACTAATCATACGTAACATTAAAGAATTGACACAGTCAAGAAAATATATTGTTAAAACTCACACTGTTAAATTTTTAAACCTGATTGTGTAGTATGAAATTAAATATAGGTACTTTTGATAGTGATCATGTTATTGGCTGAGAGAATAGTAATGAGGGGAAAGTTGATACCAAGAGTTGAAGAAAGGATCTTTGACTAATTTCTTTGCTGGGAGAGTGATGTGCATTTAAGTAACATATGTTGAAAATCCCAGTAAACTCCACCACAGTTGGATAGGGTGCTATACGTGCTATTGTTGAATCCCGATTTCAACGAGTGGTTACTTAACTACTTTTTCGATTTTTTAGGTTTCGATATTGATTTCAAAATGGTTTTCGGTTTTGTAACTTCTTTGACTGGTATTTAAAATCGGTTTCGAAACCTGTTACAAGTTCTGCCAAAAGCGTATGATTCTGGAAAGTTATCCCATTCCAACTTTCAGATCCTAAACGTGCTTATCATAATAATAGAGAATGTAGATGAGTTATAAATATATCTGATTAGCGCAAATCGAAAAATGAGATGGATCAAATAGAAAATTCATCTTGCCGTTGTAGCACAAGACGTATATGATGAGCCGAATGGTGTGAAAAAAATGTCAACTATCAGCGGTGTACCTACTATAATAAAATATTTATCATTAAGAGTAAACAACTGCAGTCATTATAATTTTATATCAAGCACCGACCACCAATTAATGTAATGTTAATAAACTGTATACGTCATTAGCATTTGTCTGCTAAAAACGATTTAGCTGTACGTATTTCGTTTTGTAATTCAAAGAATTAATTACAGCGATATAAACGTTTGGATTTTTAAATTTCTCCACTAGTTAAGATTTAAACCATATGTGAGTATGCGACTATACACGCGTGTTATTGATTATCAAAGAAAATGCGAAAACCCACTGTAATAATAATGGTACGTTAAACATTTTCAACACGTAAAAAACAAACAAAATAATATTAATTTAACCTTCGAACATAACATGGGTACATAATTGGTATAAAACAGATATTTCGTTTACCAACGATAATAATAAATCGGTATAAAATACGAGTTGTTACGCTTCACGTTTAACACTGTGACTGTTTTCCTCGGGTAAACAAAAGAGTCTACAGATCAATTATCCAGCTTTAGAGCATCAAAAACTTATGATATTTAATAACGTGTACGATACACCATTTGTTCGTTAAATGCTTGTTACAAAAAAAATAATAATATGATCAAAATGATAATCCTATACCGTTTAGTTTTTCCCCCTTTTCTTTTTTTTTCTACTTATATGACCCGACAAATACGGCGTGGGTTGAGTTTTGTTCGGTTTTCCGTACAATACGTTATGTTATTATCGTATTCGTTTTACGGTGCACTTATTTAAATAATACGTAATGCGTATTTAATCTACGATATGAATCGCCGCGATACGGTATTGTTAGTATAAATATGGTGATTACAGTAGTTCATTCTTTACTCGCATAATACTAAAACATAAATAATTACAGAAATTATTGAGCCACGTCAAAAAAAAAAAAAATCAAAGTAATAAAACCTTCTAAAAATAACAATATATTCAAGTGCCAAATGTTATTTGAATTATTTAACCGATTCTGAATTGAATATTTATACAACAGCTAGGTATTAAGGTGTTTGAATAATGCATTTGTGTTGTCGGCGATGAATTTTGAAGATTTTACGGTTGATCGCAGTTATAGGTGAATTTAAAGTGGCGAATGGAAAACGCGTATTATTCAAGTTACTTTTCAGCCCCCCCCCCTCCTAACCCCACGTATTATTATTCAACGAACAAAGGGGAAAAAATAATGATAACACTGTATACGCCTTGAACGAGGAAAACTTACCAGATCATAGTTGTCTTCGGTTTTGGACCACAAGTAATTAATTCATTAATAATTTATGTAGACGTTTTTGTTAGTTTCTTCGAAATTTTTGAAAAGAACGACCAATGAGAAAAATAAACAACAAAAGAACAAGACGTCTAAATAGTGTACGCCCTGTAAATAAGCTTTAAATCACCGAAAAATAAACGCATATTTAAAATAATAATTAAACGACGTTATTTTTATAAATTAAATTTTACTCTCCGGCTTAATTTACATCCAACTTTTAATCACTTTGTTATATTGTTTATAAAAAATACATTTTGCTTGCTTTGTGAAATTTTTTCCTCCGGTTCCTCTAATCCTTCGTTTTGATTGCACTAACTACTTTTTTTTTAAACAAAAAAAAAAAAATGTAATAAAGCTGATTACTCAGGTGTTATTTCTGTTCGGGCATTCTTTACATGGAATTTTACTATTTTAAACTTAAACTTCAAAACACACTTTTCAATGCGTATTATGTACTAACAGTATATCGTGTATTTTTCCTGTTGTGAAATCAATCAATTTCATTTTTCAGTCTAGAGAACACGACGCAGTCCAGAAAGGACGTAATTATATTGAACCCTTCGAAAGATACCACGTTCTCTGTTGGTTCAAACGCGACGAATATTTCAACAGGTGGTTGAAAAAGTGTTCGACCGGGAGAATAGTTCTGCAAGCACGGTGAGCAGAATATTGCCATTTACAGTCGCAGAGCGACTATCGGGACGATCAGAAATACTTCGCTTGAAATTTACTGCGCAGTAAGACAATGATTATTTTAAAAGTCGTCGAGTTCATATCGAATATCATAAAAAAACTATTATACTAAAAGGCGCAAGTAAAATACATTAGCGTCTTTATTTGATTATATTTGATATTATTTGATATATTTGACCGCAATAAAAGTACTCGAGCCAACGACGCAAATGAGTTGAAAACAAAAATCTCGACAACGGTTAGTTTATTTCAATTTGCGACGAAAAATGACCAACTTGTATTCAAAAATATAAGTATCAATGTTTAACTGAGTAAGTTTTATGAGTGATAAACACAAAAGCAAAAAAGTATACACAATACTGAACGAAATGTGTAAGTCCATTGATACTGCTTTAAAGTTTTATTTTCAAGTAAAGTACATTATAATATATAAATCATTTATAATAAACCCGTCTACACTGAAAACGTCATTAGATACCGGTTGAATGCAAATAATTTTATTCATATTTTTCTCCACACTTATAAGAGGAAAAATTTTTTTTTTTTATAGCGAACCGATTTTAATCAACTTTCCGAGACTATACGTCCGTAAGGTTATAATGGGCAACGTTATACTAATTATAGTAGTAATATTTTTGCAATTATAGAGTAGTAATTTTCCCCGGCTCGATGATCTACGTTGATTCTTTACCGTCAGTTGGGGATTGGTTCAATAGTATGGAATGTTTAGGAAAACAATAATAATCTAAACAGACAGAAATCTTTCATTTATGCGAAACAAAATATCTATACAATAAATTATAAAAATACTACACTTTCATTAGCTGACTTAACTATATACTAATTACACATTTATCCAGGATTATTTTTTAGACATTCCCACCCCATTTTTCGGCCGTAAAATGCTTTAATTTGAATTTTTTTTTCAATCCCAAATAGCAAAATCATCTTAATCAATATTAAAATAAAGTTTTAAAAAAATATTGAAGTTCTATTATTGTTTATCTGGTAGTTCTTAAAAAGTCAATTAATGTTCATATAAAATTTTCTTATAGGTTTTTGCCTGCAAATATGTCATGAAAAATTACAAGAAAAATGTTAATATCAACAGTACTAGAATTATATTTTTTCTAATATATTCAAGCAACCATGTGTTTTCCACTTTTTATTCCATGCCACCTTAAGTATATCCTGTTGTGGTACAAAATTTTGTTTTTCAAATGGGTTCACTATATTTTTACGCTTACAATTAATTTTTCTGGAGTTTTTGATGTAACGTAGTAAAAATTTGAACTTATACTATAGTTATTCAAATTGAAATTGCATATAAAAAGTTTAAAATTTGAGTTATTTCGAATTGGTAGCGATTAGCAATAACATGTTATTAAAAGTAATATCATAATGTTAGGTATTATAATGCTATTTTTCTTAATACTTAAATTAAAAAAATTAAAAAACTACTCGTTCGAATATTGATTTTGGTACATCAAAATTCACAGAAAAATGATCCCAATGAAATACCACAGTGAAAATTGGGTGTTCTCGTTTGAAAAACAAAACTTTGAATCACTACAAGACATACTAAAGATGGTATGTGGAAAAAAAATTTAAAATAAACATAATTTTTATGGTAGCTTGAATATTGAAAAAAAAATTAAAATAAAAGTATTTCCTCGGCCAAAAAAAAGTGAGTGAGCACGTCTAAAATTTCACCCTGTATACATATAATATACTCGTAGATACAACCAAGTAATAGACTTTAAAGTGTTCATAAATATAAATATTGAAGAATGTAAACACATGGTTTGGTGTTGTTTTCGTGGTCAATATACTTCAAATCGTATAACGGACCTTCCGTAAACGCTTGATCCTTTCACATCCCCTATAACCTTTGCGGACTGTATTCGTGCATAACCTCCGTTGCACAAGACGAATAATATTCGATGAAGCAATCGAACGTTCAAAAACATTTATGTGTATAGCTTTAATTAGAGAAGTCTTTGATGCCAAAAAAAATTCTCTAGATCGACTCCAATCCTACGGACGGTTACACCTTTAGAAATTGACAAAAAAAAATAAATCACTTAATTTCACGGACAAGTATTTCGGAGTGTGGGATTCCTCGTACCGCCCGATCAACGCACTGTGTCTATTGGGCATGACGCGACGAGTCTTCTACACACATTCTAATTTGGCACCTGATTTCGAGATTTACGCATTTTTTCGGAAACATCGATCCGGATGCGAACATCGATTGTCGTCGTCGAACGAAACAGTTTTTACACGCTCGTCGGATTTGGCTACAAGTCGTGTGACTGTCGCGAATATCGGGCGGATTGCCAATGTCGTCGGCACCGTCAAGTTGACTTTTAAACTGCCAACGTGTACGAAATAATAATATAACACTGTGTGTGCGTGCGCGTGTGTGTGCGCGCGTGTGTGTGTGTGTGTGTGTGTGTACGTGCGTGTGTGTGTGTGTGTGTGTAACGGCCAACAGTAGATTCGCATTTGTCGAAGTTATGATTTTTCCCTCCATAACAAGTAGCCATTTCGAAAAAGATCACGTTTCCTTACTATAGAATACCATAGCTATCTGATATGATGATACCAAACGTATATAAGATTTATTCTATACGTATATATATATTATATTTCTACTGATTATCGTAATACTCGGTCGCCGTAAAATGGTAAAAAGGCACCAACGAAAAGCGTACATTATTCAAATTTTAACGGGAAGGCCATGAATACGAATTTCAAACTTAAATAGTTAAATGCAAAGGTCGTTTTTGAAAATTTAAATCTAAAAGGATTATCAAACTGTTTTTATGATAAACCGATAAATATATTCGTGAACTTTTTCGTACGGTTTATAAAGAATTCGCGCACGACGTCATTTCGAATTACGATTAAACGCATTATGAAAGGAAATATTACTTTTCGATGTTTAGTTATTTTTAAAGAAATAAATTAATATTAATTATGTAAAGATGTCTTATGTTTACGAAATTATAAAACGTACAAGAATGTTCAAGACTTGTGTAAACGGTTAGAGATGATAACTAAACTGATTACTGTTTATTCGTTAGAGGCCGCAAACATTTTTAAGTATTTCGTATAATAATTCGTATACTACATTATAACATATTATTATAATTTTAATGAGGGTTTGATTAAATTATGGACAGTTATGACGATAATATATTAACAATTTAGCTTAACGAACAATAACCCTTATACTTACGAGTGTTGGGATACTTGTTTTAATTATTTTGCAATGTTCTACTTTATTTACAATTTTGTTCCAAACATTTTTAAAAGAACTGTTTATTCATTTCAAATAAAACGGTTTTCAGATACAATTTTAAAATAGTTTATCTCTAGTTATGCATACTGCTGGAAGTATAAAACCGAATATCTGAAACCTTAAAGAAAATGATAATCCCAGGAATTTATTTTATATTAGAAACTTTAGTCTCTAATTGGCGGCAGACTACTGGTGAAAAATTTACATAAAGAAGGTTATCCGTTTAACATTTCTTATATTTTTTCACCTTATTTCATTTATCCTTCGGGCGCCAATATATACGAAACGTTTTTTCTTTCAAAGTAATTTATATAAGACATAAACGACCATTGGGGATAGTGAAAATAAAAACGCTTTCTACGGTTATTATTTTTGTAAAGAAATAGGAATAAACGGAATGGATACTTTTTTTTTAATAAAATGAAAAATTATCAAAGTATTTTACTATTATTTTCCACCCGAAGATGAATTTAATTTCTTATAAATTAATAATAATGTATCTCGTTTTTTTATTAACAAATATTAAATTTTTTTTAAATGTTGGATGAAATATGTTTGAATAAATAAGAAAATTGTATGTATAACTTCTTATATCTTTACTTGAGATTTTCTAATGGTTTTTAATTTAGTTGATAATATACAAATAAAAGCTATAAATGTGTAGGTGTTTAAATGAACGTATATAATATGTATCACTTTTGAGCTGGGTAAGCGTAAATAAAAGTTAACATTGAAAAAAAAAAATACAAAAAAATACGGTCGAATTCAATAATAAATAACGTTAGTATAGGTACTCTTATTAAAAAGTGTAGAACCGTTTGGATAGAAAAAATACAATATTTACAATATGTACACCTTCGAGGCGCCAAATAATAAGCTTGGTATAAATCGTACGGACTTTAACGTCTCGGTGTCTCACTACGAAGTATATAATATTATATTTTACTCGATAGAAAATTATGTAAAGTATAATTTATAAATGCTGTTACGCAGTCAGTTCACAACAAACGTGAATATTATTGATGTTAATGGTATTTCCTTCGCGTCTAACCAAATTTACAAACGCAAAAGCGACAGGAAAATCGTTCGCTGCTGAAGCCTGCAGGAGAATGGAAATGCTAGGGCCTATCACCACAAGAATAAAGCTGTTCGGAATAAATATTTCAAACAACTATATGAAATTGATGATCGTTGACTTTGACTGGGTCCAGACTTTTTTTTATGTCGATTGTTGGGGAATTTCATTACCCGGAAAAAACGGTTAAAGTACAATACCGCGGTATTTTAATTTCCGGGGTTTTTCCGAGTACGTATCAAACGATTTTATTTAAATTTGAAATCACAAACGAAATAATTGTGGTTGTAAATAATTTTCCTGCGAAAATTTAAACTTATGAAATGAATGCAGTGAATTTACCATTATATTTTGAGACAAGAACTCAAATTATGTACCGAGGTGGAACGTAACAGAAACAATATGGCGACCGGAAACCTTCCTGTGTACATCGTTGAAATGCGGATTGTTCCGTCGGAGACATTAAACGAAATGTCTCGGACATGCCGAAGCGCTGCACGATAAAATACATCGACTTCTATAGCAAACCGTTCTGATATCTGTACGAATGTATCTCACAAACGACAACGGAACACAGAACACAGTCGTGTTTCCAACGTCCTATATGCATCATAAATTTGTACAACAATACAGTAGAGGCCGCTTGTAAGACTAACGGACATAAGGAACGGTCCGGACGTATGAGGATACGTTTAAAAAAAATTTGCTCATCAGACTCATCGCTTCGGTTATAATAATCACATTTCGCAAGATAAAACGTAGAAAATACACTTTTGTGTCGGTTATTGCTTGAAGCTGCAGGTTTCTAATCATGCCATAAACTATGTAATAAATGTATCGCAGTAGCGGATATAGTTTTAGTTTCAACTGATTGTATAACCTGTGTAAGTTGATTTAACATATACGTATGTTTATGTATTTAATTAATAGTATGTGCGTATTATATATATTTAATAGTACTTAATGACATCTAATAAATAATAGTAAAAGTAGCAAAATAATGTAAACGATTGATTAAAATTATTTTATTTGTTTTTTCCCACCTCGGCTTTAAAATTAATTCGGTTATGGGCTAATCCCAGTGTGAGTCTTATAAGCGGTGTCTACTGTACAGAGTGTCACACCGGGACGTACACAGAGCGTTTAACACCCGTGTTAATAGAGTTAATCAAATTCTGTTTTTTTTTTCTGAATATCCCTGGAAAAAAGGCAATTATGTCGACAATAGTTGGGTAAATATAAGTGTATTATTAAAGAAGTTAAAAAATTAACTTTTTATTTTATGATTTTTGTGAAATTTGAAGATAGCCATTTTATAGGGATAATTTTTTATCCTAGGATATTTATAGGAACACTTAATTTTTCCTTAAATTTTTATGAACTTCTTGATTTTAATAGTTTTTCTAGTTTACAAGAAAATAGTGTACTATTTACACAATTTTAAATGATTAGAATATCATCGGAAAATCTTATCGGAAAAATGACGAGGTGGTAATAATTTACATTATTTCTTTGTATAATAATTTTCATATCGATGTACTTAAAGTTTTAAAAGTGTACAAAATAGATAAAATAAATAGGATAAAAGATACACACTTGGTCTTAGAAAATTAAAGAAATTAATTTATTTTATTTATTACATAATATACATACTAAATGCTGATAATTTAATAACTTTTCCACCTTAAAATGTTTCGGATTAACTTAAAATTTAATATACTATGTGAAATTTGATAATATTTTGTATGTAAAGGTAGCTGAACTTTAATATAGTGGAATTATTTCAGATTCAAATGAATAATATATTATATTGAAAAGCCCAAATAAACTTTCTACATTAAAATATGAGATCTTAAAACGTAAAACAATTATTATAACTGTCTTAAAGTGTCAAAATTATAATTGTTTGCAAAAGTAGAAACTGTTTAAACAGCGTTTGATTTATATATCTGTGAATGAGTATAATTTAAAATTAAAATATAAAGCACTATATTTTTCATGGTCCTCCGAAATTGATAATTAGAGCACGCTTAATATATTATAGTACTATCCACTATGTAAAGAGTGCGACATACGACTTCTATCCGTCTTTGCGATATTTTGTAATTAAATTAAATCTATTACAATATTGAAAATTCCCAACAAACTGTTTGAATACTTTATAATTTAAAGTTTAAAGGATTGAAGATAAACTAGCACAATTCGTAGTGAAATAAATTTGCAATTTCTACATCAACCCACACTACTCCTTTGAACTTTAAATTATGCTTTATATACATATATACATAGTGAAAGAAAGAGTATTGTATTATATTTCATCATTATTGGATGTTTAAATTGTGTACGCTTAATTTTTCTTTATAAGAATTTTGGCAATTTAAAGTACATTCTTTTTAGTTACGAATAATTTAAAGTTTAAAGTTGTACAGTTTATAACAAATGTATTGTTTTAATTAAACCGACTAATCGATGCGTAGCAATGTTTTATTGTCTCCGAAAAATCTGTGCCATTGTAATACAATTATTTATAACGAACATGAATATAATTTTGTCAAGATCAATCGTTCCATGCTTCCCGTACGGATTCGCACTTTTATCAATTCAACGGTTAACGGTGCGTACTGGAATAGTACTTATACCTCGTCACGCTGGTCGAGCAGTATGGTCCGTACGAGTTCATTACCGTACGTGCAGTGTGGCTGCACTATGTGTACCTATGCGATATCATTTACAGTGTGTAGTTTATGAATAAATCGCGGAAAAAACGTCGCGCACTGTTTACGTGGTGAAACGTGAAAACGATTTCGCAAACGTCTGACTCGAACACGTATTGTAAAAATACGGCCAAAGCTAGATTTATAATTCTCGAAATGATTTACTCTCGAGCCGATCGATGTGCGCCCGACACGCAGAGAACAACGGAGCGTGATGGACATTTTGAATTTCCTGCGCGGACACAGAGGAATTTTGATGATGATGTATCATTCGGTCATTTACAACATTATGCAGATATCGCGCGCGGCGATTTGTTGTACACTCTACTCTTGATCCATACGGGATGTACGTATATAATATGCTCAGTGATCGTAATGAATGCGTGAACAAACACAAATAACGAACAACAATATCGCACGTATCCCTATCGGAGTTATCAGCCGTATACCACACGTGTTACGAGACCTGCGTAAACAATACATCGTAACAGGACGAAATTATTGATGGCTAGTGAACTGAAATCATCCACGTAGGTATCACATATTATATTATTCATATCGCAATAATATTATTATCGTTTTTAAATGTACCCACGTACAATCGAGTTGGTGGCGCTAAGATTTGTGAATCTTTCTAGTTACAGCAGTGTTGGTGATTGATTGTTAATTCACTTGATAACGTATAGCTGTTCTGACTGTACTCTCTACAAACGTGTCCCCGGGGGGAGGGGGGATATCAGTTTAATCGGTGGTCGAACATTAATGTTGTATGTTCGTCCAAGTGAATACGGTTGAAACGTTCAAGAAGAGAATGGTCTTCCGAACAACGATTCCCGTACCGTGGCGTTCGTTTTATTTCTCATCGGTGCGAAATAAAAACTATTCCGGACGAAGCTCACAAAAATACAACTTAAGTTTTCTGAAACACTGTTTGGAATTTTTGAAATCCGTACCATCTTTGTTGGGTTTTTGATCGATCAAATAACTTTTAAGAAAATAATTTTAAAGTATTTCCACTGCCCTGAAACGTGATGTTCGAAAAAAAAATTCAAAGCAAACTCGTAGTTGAAAAGTCGTTACAGTCTTCATAGTTCTTGCACACAAAATCACTAGTGTGAAGAAATACGGGTTTCAGTTTTTAAAATTTAACTAATCGACAAGCAATCAAATAGTCATTGGAAATGGTAAGATTAACGGTGATGAAGTTAAATTCAAAATTAAGTTAAAAATAATGAACGACGCGATGTCACAAACTTAAAACGATTTTAGATTCCGACTTCACAATAATTGAAAGTGTTAAATATCATATTATATACGCTTTTAACATCATAAGTACATCATACTATTATATTATAATGAACGTCACATTATTAAAAGTAACATTATAATTGATGACGTGAAAAAAAATTGTTACCTACCTAAATAGGGTACTATATTATTATATATAATCGGACAATTATAATCTTTAGCTACGACGAAGTTAGAAATTAATGACAATTCTAGAAATAAGAGCTCTTTGTGTAGTCTTAAATGTCTTATGATTCTCGAAAATCTCGAACACAATAGTATGAATGTGTCATGTGTGATTATATTTAAATTAATATACTTGAAGCTTCTAAAAGTATTAGTTCTAACGGTCGTTTATAAAAATCTGTTATCCGTTCATCCGTTATTCAATAATCATGCGCAGTAGATACTAGATACCCATAAAAGCATTTTACCCTAAAATCTGAAAAGTGAAAATTTCGATTTGCTAACAACAGGACACTCAAGAAAATAATATATATTGAAAAAATAAACAGTACCTAGAACAGCGATTTTACTTTCTGCATTACATAGAATGGCTGCGAAAAGTTTATCGTATAATCTCACTTTATACACGGTTAATAAAAAAAATAATGAATTGAATTGAGACGTTTTATAGTTTACGGCAAGTCAATATATAGTCGTAACTCGCTTGACGTCGAATCGTAACTATTTATACTCGATGTAAATTGTATAAAGTTCAATTCCAAGTTTATGCACACGAGTTCAACTTTTTTTTTTTTTTCAAGAACTATCGAAACTTCATTACAGTCAAGTTATTCAATACAGCCGAGTAGCTGCATATATAACACTTTGGAAACTTCGAAGCAAATAGGTGTATACACAGTTAAAGAGATCATTTTATATTTTGTACTTAATGGATTTTTAAATTGAAAACTGAAGATATTATGCTTAGTAAACAAAAAACGCTGTTGTATAAATTATTATATTTTCAAAAAACTTTAAGCGACTTGCATACACGAGAAAACAAAGTGACCTCGAACTACCCCAACTACACGAGTTTTTTCCCCACTATAAGTTTGTCAACGCTACGTGTATTTTCACCGTCGTCGAAATCTGTACATGTAAATAATAACATCATTCAGACCTTTCGGACACAAATGTTCTCCGCATTATTGCGGGAGTATCACTGCGATGTGTGTAAGGTCCCGAAGAGAGAGATCCATTACGATTACGAAACAAAACGTAATTAGTAAACATCCTACGATAGCTGAACGTGCGTCGCGTAGACTGCAGTAGCCCGCGCACGTGTTTGATTTTCTTCGTCTACGCGAGTTCCGGAGCTTATAATATTATGTACACGTAATCACGTATAATACACGTGTGCGTGTGTATGTGTGTGTGTGTGTGTGTGTGTGTGTGTGTGTGTGTGTGTGTGAGACAGAGAGAGAGAGAGAGTGTGCGTGCATTAGTATATTTGCCTACCCTCCACCCCTGAGCTGAGCTAAGGGTGCCAACAAACGATGTTAATATTATATTATTGTCTGTACCGTATTGTATTAAGCGCGTGAACCCGCTGTAAGGCGATACTTTTAGGACTCGAGCGGAGGCATTACCTAAGGCTTTTGCACCACTGAACGTACAACAGATGACAGTGTTGGACTTCAACCGCCTGTCCGGCTGTATACGCACGCATAAATCGCCGAACAAACAGCAGGTATAGTAATTGCAGAGCTCGATCAAAAACAACGTCATAGTCAGCTGAGTACGCGAGCTATCCGACTATCCGAGTTATCACGTGACCCTTAATGGACGCACAAATATATTTGAACATTGCAATAATTATAATAATAATAATAATAGTAATAGTAATAACGGCCCTCGATGAAGCGATAAATCCGCCGCAAACATTATACATCATACGAGAGCACGAGATGTGCAGCGCAAAAGCGATATCACGTTTCATGAGAACAAATCCGATTTTTAAATTATTACAACACAACTTATCCGTTTGTATGGTAGTGGTGGGGTTAGGGGTTGTCTCCCCCGCCTCTCGAATACTGTTGCTAAATAGTCAAATATAATAATTTTATTAATATCGAACATGTGTACAAATTAAGTACAATTTTTTTGAAACATTTTCCGAATAATTACTGAACTTCAGACTCCAGTGTATGTCATTGACTATTATCATCGTCAACTGCTACAGGATTACGATCGTTTTCAACACTTTGTCGTTCGAGGATTTATTTCAGAAATTTTTCTGGACAAATAACATACGATTAAATGTGGCTTAGCCTTTTTAAATATCCATCGCGATGTTAACGTGGACATCATATGATTTCATAAAAGCATCTTGAACTATTAAAAATGATACTATTGATTATTGATTATTCCATGTTTTTTAGCGCATACGGTTTTCGTCTATTTTTGCTTCATTTCAATCTGTTAAATTTTTCTTTTTACCGTTGATATTTTACGTTAGTACATTCTTTACCTAATAACAAATTCATCTTTTATGCATTTGTGGTAAAATAATTAATTTAGTATAGAAATTATAGCAGTAAAAAAAAACTTGATACTTGTAATGAACAAACACATTGCATTTAATATTAATTTTAATCATTTTCAAGTTCAATCGTTTTTTTAAATATAATAAAACCAATATTTTTTTTTTTTTTTTTATTTTCAATTCTCGTGGAAAGTTCGTAAACAATTGTTCAATTAAATATTATACATGAAAGTAGAATTATATTTCGTATTCAAAAATATGCGTTTTATGTTTGCGATCACTTTACAAAGAAATTTTGAAATATTTTTTTGAAACGTTCGTTGTATTATACTTCTATAATCTATATAAAATATACATGACCGACTGACTATATACATACTGCAGATTACTGCCTCTTATCGTTCCTCTTCATTTATAAAACACACGACTACTTAGATTAAGTTACGTTAAAAGTAATCCAAACTGTGCAGATATTACTTCATAAAATATAAAATTAAGCAAAATTGTGTCAAGTCGCTATATTTTCGTTAAGTACATATTAAATTTAATATTTTTTTCATTGGTTATTCAATATCGCACAAAAATTATAGATGCTAAAAATAAATATATAATAGCCTATAAGTTAATAATTATAATCATAATAAATTATTGGTTGAATTGCTTGATACATAAATATTAAATTCAACACAAACAGTATTATTGTAGGTCGCGGTACGGTTTAGACAATATATAGCTTTAGCTGAATATCGTATAAAACATACATAAATAAATATAACATGTTGTAAAAAGGTCTTACAAAAAACATGAGGTATAATCATTTGGGAGCAGATTACGACAAATGCTCCAACAAATTCAGAAAGCCGGTAATTCCTTGTTCCAGGCCAAAAATATTTAATACTAATGTATAGGAAAAAAATTAAAAAAGAAAACCGCTGTGACTAATGAAAAATTGTTTTCTTCTTTAAAAAAAGTTAAATCTTATTTAAGAACAACGAGGGATGAGAGATTAAGTAATTTAAAAGTCATTAATATCGAACAAAAAAAAAGCCAAATTAGTTTAGTTATCTATATTGACGTGTTATCTGAAATCGAAACCATATCATCCCTTGAAGCCATTAATTATTACATATTTTTATAACTTTATATTTTTAAATTTGTTTTTTTTTTATTTTATATCACCACTCATAATTAATTTAATCGTTTTAATTAATTATTCAGACTGATTGTAAAAAATTATTAATTTTATTAAACAGTTATACTTATTAATTACTCATTATTAAATACGTATTGTTATAACATAATCGTATAATAGTATAAAAATAATTAGAAATACTCAAAATTACTCAATGTTAAGTTGTATACTACTGAAATACGTAGCCAGACCCTGACAAATTATTTATTTGTTTAATTTTAGCCTCGGCATTTTTTCAACTGCCAACGATAGCGTGCCACAATAATAATTGTACTTACTACCTGTTACATTTGATTTAATTTGAATGGCGTGAACTATATTAAACTATAATGTATACTAACATAATTTAAATGATTATGTTTATTATTTTCTTCTAAATAAAAACGATAATGCATCCCAGCTTACCGAATCTTCAACTAAAAAATATCTTATATTCATATTTCATACAGAACATGTAAGTAGGTGGAAGTAGGTAGGCAGCTAGTTAGTTATGTAATACAAATTCCGCTCTTGGAAAATATCCAAAAGCATTATTTTCATTATAATATTAAGTTTTATTCAGGAATTCAGTGTAAATAACATATAAAAACAAACTTCATAAATACAATTAGTACGTTGATGATATAATAGTTCAACATCTGAAAATTAAAAATCTTTGATACGGCAAAACTTAAAATTATTTTAATTTCAATAGTTTTACAAAATCTTATACCCGGAATTATAACTGATAAATTCGAAAAACAACCCCTCTAAAGTGCTGCGATTAATTGCTGATCCAATTGAAGTGTGCTGCTGTTTGTGCCTGATAACGAAAAAAATGTGTTGACAGAAAAAATAACCATCGTTGTCTAGCCAATACATTCGGATTCCTCAATTCGCTCAAAACATCAAATAATATAAACGAGTAATTCAATATGTGAACAATAATAAAAAAAAATATATAAAAATATACTGTTCGCGTTATTATTATCCACAATATTTTGCGGCTATAACGTTTAAAGGTTTCTATATTATAAGCATTCGTCGAATATTTAATATTTAGGTACCTATAGTTACTTTGAACTTTACGGTCACGCTTGTATAATGTTTGTAATGTTGACGAAACATCCGGTATAACCGTAGTAGCAGTTTCAATTTAAGCAGTTTCAACTTTCAACCGCTGTCCGCTATCGACGAATTGTTTCGAAAATATGTGCGAGCAGTAAACATTTTTAAAAAATTATTACCTTTTAATTGTTTATAAAGTTCTGTAAAAAAAAAAAAAACTCCGTCCCTAATCGACACGACAATGCGAACAAGACGATAAATTCGCGTAATCGTTTTATTGTACGCAGTGTATATTGTTACATTTTTTACTTTTTAAGTACCACAACGACGACCTATGCAATAAATCATATGGTCTGATAAGCCATCGATGAGGAGTTCAACCACGTTTCGGTGTGTAAAGCATAGCAGTCGATCTTGAATGTTTAACGGCAGTTGGTCGCGGTGCACGCGGGGTCTAAATATACGCTAACGTCAGAATAATATAATTATATAGTCGTCGGTTGATCAATCGTAATAACACAACAAACATATTATTGTACTTGTTCGGCGAAGGTTCGTAGTTGCGTGATTAAATAAAAACACGGACTGGGCAGAAAACACCGAAGTTTCTATTGATTGTAATATTTTGTTTGAAAAATACAAACGCGGTGGTGGATCCGAAAGTCAATCCGAAACGAGATAAAAACAATAACATTACATGTAATTCGACCATTAATTATGTTTCGTTGGTACGGTGGATTCGTTTCCTTTGACAATTAATTCGTATCGCAGTAACCATTACGATCAAATTATTAAACGAATTTCTTTTCACGTCGGTATAGTTACGGATGATGTAATAAATCATATTGGCCTCATTAACTCGGGAAGCATTGCTTTTCGTGTCATTTAATAAAGTTGATAAATAAAAATACGAATCACAGACGTAATATATTATTTTAATTTGTTTTTCAACAATAGACACTGCGAGACGTATCTAATATAAATTCAAGTGAACGCGTAGCAATGATCCATTAAGCTTATACAGGGTGTCCCGCCGAGGATTCACCCGTTCCGATATCTCCTGAGGGGTGTAACACGATTGTGCCCGTCTTACCTTTTTACCTGCGAAAAACGCTACACGATTGAAATATAGATGTTACAATTGCAATTACAATAAAATTTTCTAATACACAATGCTATTAAAGAAGTTTTTCCAAATGGCAAAATTATGAGCTGTAGATTTAATTTAGACCAAAGTTGGTTTAGAAAAATCCAAAGCCATGACAGCTTATTTAAATAGTACAATTCAAAGTAGGAAATAGATCTTTGGTTTAAATTTTAAATTAATATTTTTTAATTCCTAGATTATTTTTTAGGGCATATATTTGTCAGTCCCAATCCTGAAACAATTTTTAACCAAACCAACACCTCAATTTTGTTGTCAGACCTAGAGCGAATAAAGTTGAAAAGGAAAAGGACAACACATATATTTTTTCATGGAGCGCAATCGTATTGCGTTATTTTCATGTAAAAATTAAGGTGAGTTCAATCGTGTTAAATGTTAAATATTCAAATTCTGCTTTTTATAATACTCACAGGGACAAGGACTAAAAATATTTCATATTTGAATTAAATAATGTTTTGGTGAAAAGTAAAAAAAAATTTACTTTTATTTTCTCATTAACGAAACATTTTCTAAATTTTCTGGAAACTAAAAAAAATGTTAAAAAACATGAGGTTGAAATTTAATTTATTAAATATTTGCAGTCCTTGCCTTTATGAGTCTAATAAAAAATAGAATTTGAATATCTTCATTATCTCAGGATATATAACAATGGGTAAATCCTTGGCGGGACACCCAATAAATATTTAAAAATGAAATGGTTGAGTGATGGTACCAGAAAAATATTTTATGCGTTGCTATATAGGTTATAAGGTTACTAGGGAAAAGAATTATTTTCTAATGTTAAATTTAATAGAATATATATATCGTCCGATTTAAATAAACCAGCACTTTGGTCTGAAGGATTTTTAACGAATTACGTTGGTTTTATTTACTCGTTTATTAGTAGCATCGTGTGCAGTTGTCCTTGTATTTAAAACCCATAATGAGACCTTGTAAAATACAAGACGTCTCTTTTAACGAGTATCTAATCAACTTTATCTAGGTGTACGTGAGTAATCTAATTGCGAATAGAAATGTTTATATTTTTATGTTTCTGGCTACTCCTGCCGTCCAAAATGTAAGCTCCTAACTTGTTAAGATCTACCAACGTTATAGATTTGTGCGTACGAAAAAGTTTTCGAAAAAATAATCCCTTCCGGGATTTAAATCAAAAATTTTAAACAAATCGTGCTTGAAAATGAAAAGTTGAAACCATATTATCGAACGATATAATAGGGGATGAAAATAGATTTTGAAGTAAGAAAAATAAAAATAATATAATAACTGAAATATATAACGTTCCGCGAAAAACTTTCCGATAAGAACAAAATGTGCAGGCTACGTTCAGAAGTAGTCCGAAGGATCATCCTGGCCCAGCACAAATATAATATAGCGCTTTACACTGGTCCATTGTTCGAGTGGTTAAGACCGCAAGTGCGGAGCAGATAATATTATATAGAAAGCGGTGCTTGTGGTCATCAATGGCCCACTCCATCGCGCGTTTGTCTGGCGCGCATTAATAACGCCGTCGCGCGTCAGATAAGATTTCTAGGGGATCTATATTATCGCGCGGTGGCCACTACAACCTACACGCCACATCGACCCACCCGTCCAGCATTCGTCGACCCCGTGTCCGATCCACGGATTCTCTAGATTTTGCTGATTCCCAGCGTTTCGTCGTCGACAGTGCGAAATATAATGACGTGGTCCGTGGGTGTTGAAGTCTCGGCCGGGCCGCGGTTGCGTTATCAATAATTCCGCCACGCTCCGCTTCTCGTTTACGCATCACCGACGAGTTCGTCGGTGTAATAGTGAATTGGTTTCCTTGTGAAAAAGGTTCTCGGTTTTTTTTATTTTTGAAACTTATCCCTCCGGATACCATGTCGAGTACGCGCACCGCGGTATAATAAAAGTGATTCTCTTCTCATGAGACTATCGGTTCGACACTAAAAAAAAAAAAAAAGTCGCAAGAGCATCGGCTTTAGTACAATACAATTTATTATTTACTGGGCACAACCTATGTTGTATTCTATCGATTACCGTGTTTTGTTGCCTAAATTATATAAAGTGTTTGGGTACGTTTGTATTATGTGTACGAATTAGTAAACGGAAAAATGATTTTATGGAAAATTCGAGGTACATTTTCTTACTTTATTTTTTTATTATTATATATTACAACAGCTGTGAACGGGAGATGAGAACAGTTATTCGTGAGCGGAAACCGATTCGGCCGGTGGTGGTGGGGTATCGGGCGCTGTGTGGAAACCAATCGGTGCCAGACAAGTCCGCGCGCCCGGATAACGGGTTGCCGAGAAGCTCAATACGGCGGCGGCACCGAAGACGACAACACGTTGTACAGCTGATCGCGGAGGAAAGTCGCCCCAAGTCTTTATTGCACCCCGACGGAAGAAAAAGACGCCCTCCGCCCGCCCAGCCGACCCCCACCGGCCGGCCGCGCGCGAAACGAGTTCCCTCGTATTTTCGCCCGGTTACCACGGTGACCGGGTACCGCGGCGCGCGGTAGGGAGTAGGGAGATCGATAAAAGGGTCGGGAAAGCCGATTTTGCGCATCTGCCCCGCGGCTGCCTGTTCGTCCACTCAGACCGTCGCCGAGCCACAAGGACGTCGCATTACTGTATACAAGTGAGTTATATATTTTTATTATTATTATTATTATAACTATTATTATTATTATGATTATCATCGTCGTCGTCGTATTAAGTTATTAATTGTTATTGCTGTTTTGTTTTTTCGTCGCCGTCATTATTGTTTGTTCCGCGCGAACACACGTCTCTAGTCTGCAGCTTCGCGGCGGTTTTCTTTTTTTCTTTTTTTTTTTCGCGAACTCAATCCGAGCGCGTATCGTTTTTTCCGCGATACCGTTATCAGTTTTTAGACGTGCGCCACCGCGGAGGTAAACAAAACGTACCGAAACACGTCCGCTGTCGGCGTACGACACCTATAAATATACACAGTACCTACCCGTACTACCTCGCGTTAATTGTTTTGTGAATAATAAGTTCGACTTCACTCGATTTTTCATCCGTTCAAATCCACGCCGTCGCCGTACGCCATCGTCACACTGCCGTAGGTGATCGCGATAAATGGCATTCGCCTAGGCCCTAGTTGAAAGATACTCGCACAGTGGCCGTCTTTGTTCACGTAAGTCATTGCCATGGCGTACATCGATCGGATACGTTTCGAGTGGAACAACTCGACATCGTGTCGCACGCGTTTTCCAATAATGACCATAAAGACGTTTGCGCAGGACTGCGTAGCAAGTATACTCGTATAATATATTCGTGTGACATGTCTCGTTGTTTTTCGATTTCAAACGGGTACATTTATTTACTAGACATAATTTGTACGCTTTTTCGCACTCGTCGAATACCTAATCCGTAAACTTCGCAACACTATATGCCACCGATGATTTGATTTCCATCCCGTTTTATCAATTTAACAAATTCGTAATATGTCCGTATCATGGTTCATGAAAAAACCTGCATGATTATTCTTTGGCTTAGTAATGCGTATACATTATAGATACAAAATGATAACTATGTAATGATACACTCCTATTTACTTTAATCAATATTGTTAATTTTTTACACGAATAAAACAACGTTTATAAAGATTGAAACTACAAAACGAATAATTTTTTTATTTGGTTTTCTCAGCATTTCATTTTTACTATTGGCTTATCATTAATGATTACACATTATGTATCATGTATGGCATATAATATTATTTTTTATCAAAAACGGATATTCTACTTATGATTGATACATTATATTATAATATTTTAACTAAAATTCAATTTTACCCAACAAATTATGATATTTGATAAGAAAATATATAACATCCATAGTAGAATGCTTTATTTATATTTTATTCATATTTTTTCGATTGATAGTATTATTATTTTCAACCATAGAACCTAGAACTTCATCGATACATAACGACAAAATACTATTATTTGATCAATAATTTAATTGTTGGTAAAAGTTTTTACAATTTACTAAATTGCAACAAAAAAAAAATGATCCAACTAAAATCTTCAATGCAACGTACATATTATTACATATAATATAGTGTACATGTTCATGTTAAAATAATGCTTGATATGGTGTGACTGGCATATTAATTATTTTAAATATGATGAAAGCAAATTATGTAAAATCAATTGTATTTGAAGAACTTTCTTCGATAAAACAAGTTATTTTATCAAAGTTTAAATATTTTTGTATTAAATCAATAATAAAAGGGGTTTTTTTTTAAAAAATAAGGTGGTTTTTTTAGTTTAAGAAATAGTTAATACCTAAAACCTATTTGACGTCAACATGAAAGAGTTTTTGGAGTGGAATGTTTACTATTATTTTCGATTGGTCCTTTGAAAAATGACGTCACCGTACAATGATAATCGAAAACCGTCAATCATCTCCCCTGCTGTGAACCGATCGATTGTTTCACCCTCGCAAGCTCATTTTTCAATAGTCATTTCACGTGTTAGATACATATGGTTAGACATATATGTGTAATTTCCGTTTTAAGAAATGTGTGTTTGGAGGAAAACACAATTTCAAAATGATGTACACTGTGACAGCGAGATAATAAATAGAGTTTGCCATTAACTACGCCTTCAAAAATTCCTTAAGTAATTGTTTAACATAATGGAATCTACAATATTGTTAGGGCCGTTAGGGGTATGGCAGGGAAAAATGTGTACCTATTATTACTCATTCATTCGAAAGTTTTATTTCGGATTAATTGAAAATTATTCCATGCATTTTCAAGAATATAAGAACACAAACGATAAACCCACATAGCCCGAGGAGAGTATTCATGTAATCATTATAATAATTTCAGTATTACATAATAAGGAACAAAATGTTGCAAAGTTGAAGATTGAAATACATAGTAAAATTTAAAATATATAAAAATAAAAGAGACGTTGTGATAATACTCGTAATATTTCAAAATCGTATTTACTGTAATTCAACCGCGGTCACGTTTAGAAATAAACTCAAGCTAATTACTCGTATAATTAATGTCATGTATTCTAAAATCAAACTTACTATTTTATTTTAATTTGTTCCGAGTTCGAACGAAAATATTTCCGCCATACATTTTTTTGATAATCCTGTTAAAGTTTCGTGAATTTTTTTTCTACAGTAACAATAAGAACTAAAATTAAAACAATAACAATGAAAGTGCAGATACAAAATAATAATAATTAGACAACGGTAAATGATAATAGTAACAAGGAAGCAAATACTAATGACGATTATATTAATCGCGGTCTCGTATTCAATTATAATTTATTTTTTTATTTTTTCAGAAAACGCTGTCTTATTGCCATGAAGATAAATCTAATCGGTTCGGGCCTGTGCCTGGTCACAGTAGTGACTTGTATGGACGCTACTGGCCGTGAATGCGGGGATCTAGGTCCACCGCCGTCCATACTGGACATGCCGCCACCTCCGATGCCGTCGTTCTTAGCGGCCGTATTGAATGACCAGTCGGGCAGCAACGAATCGAACTCACCGAACAAGGAACTGCTGATGGAAACTAACGAGCTGGAGCCGGGCAAACCGTGTAAATCTATGTGCGACACGGATCCAGGGGTGGGATTTGTCGAGCTACCTCAACAAGGTTTGACGGCGAATTGACAACTTTCGGGTGGCAGTGGTAGGGGGGTAGGAGCTGATTAGGGTAGACAAAATTCGATAGAATAAAAATAGTTTATTCGTCGTTTAATCGATAAAATATAATACGTGATATATAGGCGCCTCTGCTGAACACAAATACACTGTTATGGTATTATAATAATTTTAGTGCGGTCAATACTAATTTTTTCATGATCCGAAGCAGTCTCTTCTTCTCGTCGTCCTGATGGGCACCAAAGATTGTTCGATTTCGCGACTCACGTGATGACGATCGTTTTGTCAAAATGCAATCGGTATTATTTTCATTTTTTCACTCGACCACGATAAAGTTGTGTTTATTTATACAATACGGAATATCGCGTGCTCGAGGGCATCGTTGTGAGATTTCCATTAAACAATGGCGGTATTATTATGTGTGCGGTCGAACAGAAAAATATAAAATAATATATCGAGATGATGGTGAGAGGAATGAGAAGGGCGAAATGGGGATGCGTTTTTTGTCGTTTAAACAAATATACCATTTTTATTGCTGTTGAAAACACAATACCCCTTAAACGAATATTTATAAATGTATTGTATGAGAATGTATAGATTTTTGAAAAAACTAAAGTGGAAATAATACATTCTTTCAGGACCTATTATCGAGACGTATTCCTGGTGGATGTTGTTGTCCACGTGCTTACTCGGAGTGATGTTGATCGGCACCGTCGTACTTGTGGTCATCGTCCGTCTACGAGAGTGAGTGTTTATTATGATAAATATAAATATTGTTTATAACGAAATCGATTCACTTGACGAATCGACAATCCTACACACTCACGGTCTCAGCAAATTACCTCTAAAATGATGTACTTAAAAATGTATTCTTTAGGGATCGTTTTGGTCTGGATAGTTAATTGGATGGGTTGGATTTGGTTCGATCAGAATATGTCAATTAAAATCACTGCGGTCCTTTTTATGATTATAGTTTGGTTCAAATATACAATGATTAGTACTTAATATTTTTTCACTATTCAAACAACGGATTTTTTTTCTAAATTTTAATTTGTTTTTTTTACCAACTACAACTATCCGGTCTGGGTTTTTATCAACCATTATTGGTTCTTATCGGAAGTTCAAATAAAGTGTACAATCGAACACGCGAACTTTTGTAAAAGTAATGATTTAATTTGTATTGGGTTGCAAAATATCATACATTTTGAATGAGTCCGGGCGAATAGATTTTTCCGAACAACCACATTGACCATTTACGTGTTTTTCGTTGTAACCGTCTTCCTGTTTTCCGCCTGTAGCAAGAAACGCTGGAGCAAGTCGGACTTCAGCCCGGAGCCGAAGAAGAGCCCGCCGCTGTACGACACAATCGACATATCGCCGAAGACGTTCTGGGCCACGCTGTCGCCCACCGGCAACATCGACACGACGGCCACGACCCGGCGCCCGGTGCACCACCACCCGCAGACCATCGCCAACCCGAACTTCGAGAACGGCGCCTACTACCCCTACGAGCAGCAGCACGAGTACCAGCAGATCACGACCATCCGCCGCGCCATGCCCGAGTACCAGACCATCAGACCGCACGTGTCATCGCCCACGCGCATCGAGCACCCGAACATGCCGCCGCTGAACCTGTACAGGTCGATCCGCCGGATATCCGACCTGGAATCCCCGTAGACCGTGCACGCCCAATCCTCTAACTTCCGCCCGCCCTAACCGCGAGTACACATGCAGATGACCGGTGGACGCGGCGTGCACTTGTGCAACTGTTATACATATGTATAATACATAGGCTGGTGCACGGGGGACTTGTGCAACCGAACATGAAATTTGCATTGGTGTTTTCATAAAAAAATTATAGTGTGAAGTGGGGAGCAAAGCTTATGAGCTCTTCACGATTTGTGTACCACACCCCTCCCCCCCTCCCATCTTCCGAAAATATTGATCTAGTTACGTCTATACACGCGTGTCTATTCTTGCAGTGGCCATGTCGCGTACGCGTAAACGATTAATTATTTCGTTATATTTGGCTCGTTTTTTATGTAGAAAAATACGTAACACCTGCACCGTACCGGACGGCGGCGGCGGTGTGCGATAATATTACAACATAGCGATAAGACGACCGTCCGACGAACCCTAAACTCTCGGCCCTCGGGTACCGTTCTCTGTATATGAAGGAAATTATTTTTATTTTTCCGGATGGGTTTTATAATTTTATTGCTCTCCGATACGATGTCGACCGCGTTCGAATCGGTTTTTACCGTCTCACTCTGTAAATTTGATGAACAAATAATTCCTAAACGCTCTCCTCGTACCGTCGTTATTTATAGTCAGATAAAATGTATTATATATATATATAGGTACTACATAGTATTACATATTATATTACATAACGATGTAGAACGCTTACGTATAATATATAATATTATATAGCGCGCGTAATATCCAAATGTTTCTCCTCGAAACTCCGATAGAACTCGTTGTTGCTTTTTTTTATTTTTATTTTATTTCTTACAGGATTATGTTATATGTTTCTCGTGCTTTCAGCGAACCCAATCGTTCGTGATAATCGCACAAATCTCAAAGCGTGACAATACGAAAGAACACATGGCAGAGTATAAATCTGCACAATGCGCCCGCTGTCCTGTACGTAGTGTTCGAATAATGTATGACTTTTTTTTTCCTTACAAACCACCATAACGTCGTCCATTGTGAAGGGTGGGAATGTACAAACAGTAAAATTGATGTTTCAATTCAATGTTCACGACGCGTTTCGGTGTATTTTTACGGCACGCTCATAAGTCACAGTGAACACATACATATAGGTGAGGCGCTGCTGTAGTACCTACTGTACCGCTGCGCTTGTGTGTGCGTGTGTGTTCGTAACCAACGGTAAAATGTGACACTCGCTTGGAATATCCCCAGGCCGTTGCGAACGCGTCGGCGACCGATTTCCTTTCAATGACAACGTTTCGACCAAATCGTCTAGTCCTTAGTAATTAAGTAATGATTATACGTTGCAATATAGCCATATAGGTACATTGTAATGTTCTCTATTGTTTTCAACATTGGAGAATGCCCGAGGAGACATTGTTTTATCTCGCGTAGACCAGTGTAGATGCGAACTTTAACGATTACGAATACGCTGTTTACTATACCAACGACTGAAATATTTTTGTATACATGTGTATTAAATAATCTGTTTAGTTTCTTGTCGATCCGTCAATACCTACGCTAATGGTTTTCGACCGTTTTATTTAAAGACTTCTTTATTTTTTAATTGGTTTTAAGAATTCTACGATTCACCTATATGTGTACATGTTTTTTTTTTTTACTGATTGTATAATCTCTGTTATATTGTTTAATTTTTTGTTGATGTTTGTTTGATTATTTAATATTTTTTCTTCTTATTTTGTAAAATTATATTACCGTGTATTAACTTGGTATACTTAAAGTGTAATAGTTTTGTACGCGTAAATATTCATTTATGTATTTATACACGTAGAGAAATGCAATAAAAAGCATTACCTGAATACACATTATATAGTAAGCGTATATACTTACGTGCGCCGGTCTTAACACTTTAAAAGACAGAGGGGAAGAGGAAGAGTGGTAGTAAGGGAAAGAGCACGTCGTGTTCGAAACGATCGCGGGACGGAGAAGTATTAAAAAATATCATAAGGTTCACGACTTCACGAGACGAGATTATTGCAGTACACTATAAAAACAATAATAATAATATATATATCGCTGGTATTTGGTGTGGTATTATTTTTTACGTCGCGCGGGTTATTTTTATACATTGTTCTCCGACGGGTTCCGTGTCACGCGCGTCATCGTCGCCAGAAAACGTGATGACATTTATTTACTTTTTTTACTTTTTTTTTTCTTGTTATTAGTTTTACCGGAATCGAATGCGAACCGTCAATTTCGTAACCGCGTCTTAATATTATTATTATTATTGTTGTTACGGGTAAATTGGCAAGGGCTCTTCTCCCACATAGGGCGCCAACGTTTAAAAATAGACACTATCCTACGACAGATACTTCTTCTACTACTACTACTACTACTACTACTACTGTTACTACGACTACGATTCGCCACACGCACTCGTTTCGCACGCAGTCGTCTGCTGACGGTCGACCCGGTGGTAAAATGAACGGGATAAGACGCGACTACGTGATTATTGTTTTGCGCGAAACGAACTCGTGACGTATAGGTCTCCTTCCGCGGCGGCGAAACGTAGTAGTTCAGCGTGTAACACACCCGCCGTCTAACAAACAGCGCGGCACAAGTGTCATAATATTGTCGTCGTGATATTCGTCTCGTCTGCGTGGACAAGATGAACATACTGTTTAGGAAAAACTTCCAGGCCGAGGGCTCGTCCAAGGAGAGGAACTACTCCAGCGGCCTAGGCAGGAGGACGCCCAGCAGCAATACCAATGCGCTGGGAACCGTGCGGAGGACCAGGGAATCCAGGTTAGCTGCAGCTGTTGACCGTAATCGATAAGGATTATTCAGTTTTCGTCCTTCCCGCGTACCATAATCCGTCCCCCTCCGTCGCCTATTATAGTAATAATAATAATAATATATTAACACATCTGTTCGGGGTGTTCAACGCGTCGGTCGGGCGGTCGGTCGAATGGATAATAATATAATAATACGTGTATACATTGCACATCTGTATGTGTGTGCACCTATTGAAACCGGTTTTGGCAGCCCTGTGAGAATATCGAAGACAAATTAAGCGTGAAATAAAATAATAATACGAAAGACTGCGCAATACTGGCGATAAAAAAAAAGAAGGAAAATGCTTTATCGTTTTATGAATACAATTTAACAATTTCGAAAACGCAATTTTTTTTAATATCTTTTTTCGATAAATCCGAATATTCTAAGTTGGTACTTACACTCGTCAAGTTTAAAATGGAATTTACTTTTTGGTTTGAAGGTGTACAATTGATTAACATCTGATATAATAATAAGTTATTCGCTTCTGCTAAAATGTTACGTGTCATATTATTACTGTTGTCAATTATTTTATAAATTAGATAAATCAAATCATTCCATAACTATTTGTCCGTATACAGTGTATCTATCACAATCGCTAAATCACCAATTGATCAAATAGTATAGATATTATATATACTTACCTCGATAATTTTAATAATAATATTGCATATACTCTTAAAGCAACAATCGTTTTAAATTAGCTATTATAACTTCACATTGACTGCACCGGGTTTTCGACATTATGACGTACGGTGAAGTGAACAATGAAGCAACATTTTAGTTCGGCGGTATTACACAGATGATGTGGTATTTTTACACTCCGGCGTTCTAAAAACCACATTATTTATTATTAATTCGCACTCGTATCGCGGTCATTTAGCATCAGTAAAACGTAAGTTTATTATTAAATGTATAAAAGCATAAGCAAAAATGCAGTAATAATATGATACGCAACATAATATCTTTGGCTAATCTTTACGTAATAGTGTAATACTATGCGTGATTGCTGATTTAACTAGTGTATAGCGCAAAACATTGTCATTTAACACGGCATTGGCTGGATTCGCAATATTATTAAGTGTGTAAAACTGTGAAACGGTAGATGAACAGCAGTGATGTTAGCCAGGAGACGGAGGAAGAGGTTCTTCGTGGGTCGAGGGTGTTATTTTTTAGGCATACGTAAACTGCGCTCGAATTCCCTTATTTCAAGTAAACCGCGCCCCGATTATAATTTGCTTCAAAAAAATATGTACGGTGTTGGTGAGTTGATTCCCGAGACTCACCATACGTATTAGTTGATTCCCGGGGGTTCAATTGGGGGACGTATTAATTGATTCCGGGGTTAAGGTACGTATTAATCGACATACATATGAATGAACACTTCAGTCTTTTTACATTATTTTTTTCATACTTTGAACCATGCCATCATAATAACATGTTAAGAGCCAACAACTTTTTTTTTTATTTAGAATATTTTTGGAAGTCATCGTCGTAGTTTGCGTTTTAGTTGTCCAACTTTAGGGAGAATGCTGTCTAAAATCAACTTTCTTGACTCGTTGGCCTTTGCCGATAAGATTCTAAAAAATACACCAGTTATTTTCGTGACCAATGTACAACAATAAGGGAGTCAACTCGTACGTACCTCTCAGTAACCATGGAATCGATTCACCGGTATCGACGCAGGTAAACAGATACCCGGGAATCAACTAGTGCGCATCCACGTAAACTGCGCCCAGATTATAATATTAATTTATCAACACGTTATTGCATCGTTGTGAAATTACTATTGATATAGTTAACGCAATATGCGTAGCATCGGTCTGCTATATAGTAACACGTATCGTGAATTCATCAGTGAGTTCTCGATGACCGAACAATGAATTTGTGTCGCAGAGCGAAAGGAGCTTGGAAATAATTTCGAATTTTAAGGTGTTTCGTAAGACTGATCGGCCTTTAAGTTCGAATAAGGTTAAGTGGCGATGTATAGTCGAAACTTGCGAAGCATTTTTCAAAACGGTAGGTGATGACGACAGTAAAACTGTACGAAATGTAAGCCACAAGCCCACAACCACGAATCAATGTGATCAATACGTGATAAAACGATTCATGACTACAGATGTAGTGAAATGAAAGGAAACCAAGAAAATAAGTACCAAACCGGGTGGTTTACATTTATAACCATTTTACACTTGATAAAATCTTGGGCGCAGGTTATAAGTGCGATTTTGTGTTTACCTGTGCCTTGGGCGCTGCCTACGAGAGCCGTTTTTTTTTTTTTTTTGCGTCTATACCTTATAAAATAACTCTTCGTCGAGTGTCCTCGCCGCACACGGTTGTATATATTGGTACATGGACATGACGTTTTGCGCGCAACACAATACGAGTAAAACGCACCGCTCCCCTGACAACAATCTGCAGGTTATCGTAAAAATGCACATTAAAATCATCGAGTCAAAATCGTAGTATGCATCGCGATTCGGCTTTTGTTAAAATATTTACCCAACATTTACTACGATTGTATTAGATATGTTGACTAGACGATTTTACCATATGAACTAAGTCTGCTTACCATGACAACTGTAAACCGTTGTTGGGGAAACGGTGCATTTTACTCGTTTGTACTTTTCACTCGACGAGTGTGACATCCGGCGCGACGTTTCGGACAACGTTTCAACACGAAGGCCCCCAGCGATAAGACATATCCGTAGTATGTCGATAAGATGAACGTAATAATTTTACATCAGATTAACAAGGGTTCTTATGGTAGTTATTTGTAATAAAGACATAAGTACCGGAAAAAAAATTACAGCTCACAATACAATAGCACATATATTGTATACATTTTTATTGATGCAGATGGCGAGTTACTATATAATATGCAGTCTGTGTTCTTATTATTGGCTAAACCTGAAAAGAAAACTTAAGTAATATCCGAGGGAACCGTCATAATAATGTGATACTGCGGTAGATAATATTATTGTTACTTCTCGCCCTTCAAAAATCCTGGCTAAGTCACTGTAAAGACGTAACAACTTGTGGACATTTTCCTTCGTTTGAAATCGATCCCGCTTGAGTTTACATACTACTTGATTTTTTAGTAAAAAAAAAAAACTGACTTTTATATTATTGCAAAAAACGTTGGGATTTTAGTGTCCCGCCCCGGGTAAAAACGATGTGATTACATTGCATACGTACGCAGAAGTATTTGCCGAAAATCCTACTGAATGTATAGGGTCAGACGTCGGGAAAAAAACACCTAGATCATTCCCCCCCCACACACACACACACAGTAAACCGGAATAATAATTATTGTAATATATTACACACTTAATACTGTTGCGCTGCGCGAGTGCGAACACGTGTTCGGGGTTAAGTGAATTGGGTCTGCAATATTTTGTGTGCATTTTAAAAGCGGTAAATTGAGTCCCGGGGGGACAAAAGGTAGTAGGTATAAGTTGGGTTCCGACTACTAACTACCACCTACCTGGCCATAGTTCTTATTTCTCCAAAAATGAGATACCGTTTTCTCAAAAAAAAAAAAAAACATTTTTATTTGGTTTAGAAAATAATGGTAATTTTTCTCCAAATAATAAAATATCTGGTGTAACACTATGGTGTTGTGTTCTTTGGCTACCGATTCCGTTCCGGTCTTATAACAGAGCTTAGCCCACACTTGTTGCCTTTGTTAACGAATTATTAGAAATACGATCAGAGATGCATGTAAAATTACGGAGCACAAGAAAAAATAAGAAAAGTAAGCTCGATAAAGAACAACATTTAAGAGAGTAAATGATGAAATACCCTATTAGCATGATAACGTTATATGAGTTTCTTAAATCTGTATCCTTTGACTTCTTACCAAGAATATAATACTATAAAAAAAAAACGTAAATTCAAATTTATTTATAACAATAAAAATACCATAATCATAAGTCATAACATTTGAATTTAATTATGATAACAGAAATACCAGAAATACCATGGTTATAAAATTTGAATTTCTTATAAAGATTGATATATATATATATTTAAAAAAAAAAAACATGATTTGTTTCTTTCTGAGACCATACCTACTCATTTTTTTCCGGGACTCAATTAACCGCGAAAAGGTCGCATCTGGGACCCAATTTACCACTGCCGACGTTGTACGTAATCCCCGGACACGTGTTTCTCGGCCGCCCGCGTCCAAGCTGATGTTGTGACGATACAGGTGCTCGATGATGATCGACTCGGATCACACTTGTCCGTTTAGGACCCACATTCTCCTGGGTCACGCGAATTTCCCGCAGGAGTTCGAGGACTTTGTCGGACCGCCGCTGCTGGTGCCGCCGAAACCCACGTCCGCCGTGCCGCTCATACGGTGGATCCGTAGGAAGCAATCCACGGACAAGGCGGACACCGTCACGAACACGCCGCAGTTCGCGAACGGCACCGGGACCAGTGCGAACGCGCCGGGGCCGGTCAACCACACCCCGCTCGATAAGGTTCGGAACACGTTATCAGATATGATTATTAAAAAAAATATGTTATCCCGACCGAATTTAACCCGTGTAATATGTGCCCTACATTATAATGTTATAAGCGCGTGTAATATTGTCGCAACATCCGTTCTTGGTCAGTAGGCCTCCCCTGCAGGACCATCATACCATTTCGTGCTCGATGCTCCGCATATCCTTCTCCGTCCGTTGTTTTTCCTGTTCTCATTCGAGCCCTCGTCTGCACAACGATTTCACATACTTTATATCAATTAAGTCTTCACAACGCCATTTTCCACGACGATTTATTTCCATCAGTGTTTTTTTTCTTATTTTTTATCAGTTCGTCCCGGCTTCTCCTGCAAACGTGCCCCCCTCGCCCATCGTAGTCTTCGCTTTCTCGTTTCTCCATCCTCTATACTGGCATAATATTATCCATGACTGGCCCGATGACTTTCCCGCAAGATAATTTTAGCTAATATTGAACTCGTCCAATTTTCTCAGTGTCCCTGTTTCCGCACAGAATTATCGCGGACGAAATAGAGTAATGTATATTATAATATATTATTTTAGTTAAACATGCAGGGTGGCTCACCGGGATTTACACAGAGCGATATCTTTCGTGTTAATAGAGATAATCAAATTCTGTTTAACGTCTTTAAATAATACACCTAAATTGATCAAACTATCGTCAACATAATTGCTTTTGTCCAGGAAAGCTCATAAAAAAATTGGATTATCTCTATTCACACGGGAGATATCGCTCTGTCTAAGTCCCGGTGAGACACTTTGTATATTATAGAATAATTTGTCGTCCGTGCCCCGTGGTCTACCGTATATGAATGATAACGGTATAGTACACGTGCAAAAGCCGTTTGAGCGCGAGTACCTTTTCCAATATAAAATTATCGTGTTTATAGGCCAGCGGTTCCCAAGCTCTGAGGTGCGAGCCCTTAACAGGGTAGGTGCGGAGGAAAATTGTATACATTTATTTTTAGACGACTTATTCGTATAACTATAAATATTTAAACATTTCTATAATAAAGATTCCAATAACTATTGTAAGTTGTTACCCGTGTCTTATACTATTTGATTTATACGATGGGAGATGCAATAGCCAATAATCTTTTTTTTCTAGGGTAGCTTGAAAGAAAAAAGTTTTGGAACCGCTGGTGTAGACCGTTAGATCACGGGCGCTGCGAAGGTCGAAATCGCAGAATAATAATTGTTTGCGTTATATTATCCGCAATAGTTAAAATGTGCGAGAAAATGTGAACGCGAGAAAACATCACGATTTTTTTCCGTCATAAACGATTTCAAAAGGTTCGAATAAACGTGTATAGTTTCGCGCGGTATGTAGGTTCTCTTGACACACCGATAGGACTCGTAGGATGTTGCTCGCGTAAGGCGAGGATTACCGATTTGTTTAAACGGATATCGCCGGTCATAAACGGACCGTGGTCTACGCAAATATATGTTCAATATGCGCGTCGTGTTCGTTCGACTCGACTTTCGAGTGGAAAATACTTAAACTTCCACTTTATTTTTTTCTACAGTATCCGAATGTTGTTATTTTCGAAAATAAAAAGTACTCGTTACACATAGTCACGGAATATATGTTCAATACGAAAACGTCGACTCAATCGAAATCAAACGAAGGCCGTTTCCGTTTGCCCGTGTACGGCGAGCTGACGGGATAGTAATTTCCGTGCCCTCTTATTCATTTGCTCTTTTATCGAAATACACTACACGCGATATTATATTATACCGTACCTACACCGCAGTGCATTGGTTTTCCTCAATTATCGTCCCATTCATAAGACACGGTATATGTGCCCGGTGCCTATATAGCTACAAATTACAATAATAATCACGATCGTTGTATGCGATGACCATTAATCGCCAGTTTCAGAACTGCAGAGGTCGCCATGGTTCTTACACCACATCAAACACTCCTAATAGCACAAACGGCGCGCTTCACGTCAGAAAAGTCGACTCGGCGAGCATTGCCAATTTGGACAAAGACTGTTTTATCATACCAATCGCTTATTTGGACCGATTCCTGCCCGACGGGGTCAACGTACGTAATCTATTGTGCGGGACACGTTCAATCGACGGTCCTCTCGTCGCTCGCGATTTATATATATTATTTATACGCTCGTGTGTTCATCTAGCTTCCCACGACCCCGAGCCCGAACAAGACGAACGCTTTAAATATGGTCGAAGTAGACGACCCGAAAACTTGTCTAATGTTCCACATGATGACCACGTTGGAACCAATCGATCCTGTTTTAGAATCTCCTTTGTCGGACCCGATGGCCAGACAGACTGCAGCTGCGTGTTCGCTGCTTACGGAAATAGCGCCGACCAAAGTAGCTTCAGAGGGCATGTTGCTGGCAAATTTAGAAAAAGACGGTAACGCATTAATTTAAGCGATCACCAACTACCACTAAAAATGTTTTAAAATAAGAAAATCGTGTACGCTTTTGAACGCATTAGTCCGGGATTCAGTCGCTGCAGATGTTCGTAATCCCTATTTACTGCTTATTTCCGTCAACACTTAATTCATTTTTCGTGATTTATCGAAATGGATCGAGTACAACATTTTCCGAGCTAAATAGTGTTTACAAACAACTACAACTGAAAAACATAGATTTTCCGCACTTTTTATAATATAATATAATTCGCTAGAACCTTGATAATATTAACAAAATATTACTTAATAATGATGCAAAACTTTATGAGAAACAGTGCAGGACCGCATTGAGGTTGAGTGGGCTTTTTTTTTTTTTTTTTAGGTTGAGTGGGCAAATCGTCAAAAACGTGCCCTCCTCCAAAAATAAAAGGTTTAACTAGAATAATAACCACTGATAACTGCATTATTTTATTTGCATCAATTTATTTTTTAATGCACTGCAAGAACACAATTTATATAATTTAATTTATAACAATTAATATTTTTTAAGGTAACTCGTAATGATTCAATCATTTTATTAAAATAATACTTTTATTGCTTTAAAAAACGATTATGACCGCATGTTGATCTTAAATAGTTTTTTATGGTCGTCAGCTTACTGAAGCTTCTTTCATTCGTTGCTGTAAATATATTCGTAACCCGACGTTTAATTTGGAATATAAATCTTGTAAAGAGTACTGATGAATAAGCAAATAATGATAATTGTTGGTGAATTCTTATGAATCATTTAAAAATGTAGCCATGTTTTTGCTTCACTGATAAAATACATAACAATACACAATTGTGACTCAATATTATTACTCACTTCTTGTGTTCCATAGACAGTGTTCATAAATGTAAACTGTAAAGTCACACCTACAGTGTGATCAATAAATTGTATACATATCTTATAAAATGTAACGTACCAATCCAAGAAAACTTATTGATTCGAATATTTTTTAAAACTTTTACTTGACAGTACAGTGACTTGGTAATTTTTAGTCCTACATATTCGGCCCTTGCCCACGCCCTGTCGAACAGTAACCTATACTATAACTATTTCCAGTCGTCCTCCTCGTGTATCACGCGTCATGGTCAGTCAATGTAAATATCCGTTTCTTATTTTCCGGTCGATGTAGCCGTGTTCCCGTTCATCACGTATTACGTTTTGAACAAGTCTTCGGTGTCCAACCCGCGAGAGGTAGCCGTGAACGTTCGCAACACGACGCTGAAGAAGTTCGATCCCCGGGTCATCAAGCACACCACCGACCACACGTTCGACTTGTTCACCGAAGTGGCCAACATCGTTTGCCCGCCAATGAGCCAGTCGAAGAGGCCCAGGGGCACGCACACCGCCTACATTATATCCGTGTACAAAGTATTCGACGGCGACGACAGTGAAAAGTTCGAGAAACACTGGCTGTACTGGACTGGTATTTATATTATATATTATGTTAATTACGAACGCAAATATTATACAGGTATCCGCGGCTTGGGCAGTGGCATAACTTCAAAATTTGGGCCCGGGAGCGAAATTTTCAACGCCCCCCCCCCATCGTCCAGGTATATACATTAAGAAGATCCGAGGGAGTGTATTCACCTTACTAAAATTACTAAAAAAAATTTTTTAAATATTTTTGCATATTATTTTATTAAGTACACATTTTATCATTTTATAATCATTTATTTAATAATGGATATTTATTATTAATTTAATATGTACTTCATATTATATACATACAAAAAAATTAGTAAACAGTTATAGTAGTTGTAACAAATATTAATTAAAATAAATATAAAACTCAAAACTTAAAACATTTTTCTGGACTTCTTATTTGCCAAAGTAGAAATAATATCTGACGTATTAAGTTCTTTTGCAATTTTCTATTCTATTAATAAAAAAAATGATTTGTTTAATAGTATATTATAATAGAAAAATATAAGATCCCTCTTAGTTACGCCACTGAGCTTGGGTCAAAAAGGGCGATTGATATAAACTTTTGGACGAGAACGTCTTTGGACTGAATACACGTACTTTTAATATAAGATTTCGATACACTTGTAGCGATTGTGACGGTTGAGATTTTTTCGTAGTAACATTAAAAAATATCAACTAATCATTTTCGCTAATTTTTTTTTTTTTTGATCCGGGGGAGGGAGTTGAGTGAGAAAAGGTGGACGTTATCGTGCGGACAGTTGTTTTTGCTTTTTATTAATCGTTCACCTAAACGAGGACATAATATTATGTACACTGTTCGTTTAAATTGGTTTTGAGTATCTCAAAAGCATTTTTTTCGCGACATCTTCTACACCCTTGTCGACATTTTTCAGGCGCTCGTATGATCTACAACTATCTACCGAAATCGGCTGGCCTCAGAAGGATCACGCTGCACAAATCGCAATCGAACGGCGACAAACAGTATATACTGATGTGCGAGTGCGCCAATCTGCTACAAGACTTCACGTCCGTCGCCAGGTTGCTGCCGGCGCTCAAGGCCAGGCTGTGCGGGTGCACGGGAGTTTACCGTTCCATATTCATCATTTAAACGCAGCCTATTAGTCAATGCCCGTGATAATACGATATGATTTAATATTTTGTACTCGTGTTGTACGCGGGATTTCTCACGGGATTTTTAATAATACTACGGGTCACGACCAAAAGACCCCACGGGGGCACTCGTAATAATATTACCGTTACGCACATAACACAGTGTAAAATAATTAATAATACCGTGAACGTTTGGTTCGATCAGTTATTACGACGTGACGTAATGAGACCAATGGAAAAATGATTGTAACTTTAAACGACATACCTACATGATATTATACATTACGTGTACATTTGATGATACGTGTACATAATTTTTAAAACCTAACGAGCGTTATTATTATTTCAAACAATTAGTTGACTCCAGTGCCGCGTTATTAGAGATTTTGCGCTCCGGTGTAAAGTAAAAAAAAAATGGGTCCCTTACTGAAACCTACCACCTACCCACGGGGCGTACGAGAAATACACTTTTTAGATTCAAAGAAAAGAAACTATAGGTTTTATTATAAAGAGTATTTTTTTTAAATATTTTTTAAACATTTCTCTTCCCTTCTCTAATAGAAAGATCGAGTGTATGCCACTTGAGCCCTGCTTACAGTTCATCATTTTATTAACACGATTTAAATTTTGAAAGTTAAATAATTCACAAGTGAACAAATTTCCGACAACAACATTTTGACACCCCCCAAAATGTTGGTGTCCGAGGCAGTTAACCCCCCCACCCCCCTCCTTTAAATACGGCCTTGGTTGACTCACGTCTCGCTAACTGCGCGGTCGAGCATGTAACTATGTAAGGGTGCAAAGTATACTCGTGTGGTTAAATTATAGTAGGTTCAATTATAAGTACGTTCTGCATTTTTATTATTATTATTTTTTTTTTTTTTATCATCATGAGATCAATTACGTGCCACTCCTCGGGGTAAATAAAATAATCGATAGGTTCTTATGTCCGCACCCTCGACGGTTCGAGTGGTAGACCATTGTTCGGTTCATATCGCAAAAGAAATCGTAAGTATATAAAAACAGATTATTAAAAGAAAAAGATTAAACACAATAAAACCATTAGTAAAAATGTACTCGCTAACCAATGATAAGTGCCGATCTAAAAATCTTTATATTTTGCAAAAAAACTGACGCTGCCATGTTATTCATACGTTTGTTAGTGATCGAACATTTTTTTTTAATCGCATTGCACTTAACACTTAATTCTCAATCCACTGGTGTACAATATCATCACTACCTATACACGTATAAGTTACTCCGAACTCGAGAAATTTCCGATTTCATAAAAACGGCAACACCGTTGGCCGTTTCCGAATATGACGTGAATTCGACAACCAGACTACTGATTTCGTGAAATCGACTAACATTTTGCCCATGAATTGGACAGCAGACTTTTTTGAGTTTTTTCTGCTGAATGCATGAATTGCTCCACGATAAACTGTTCGGAATATACGATATTCGTAAATTAGCATACATTACCAACAACTAACGTATAGGTAGACCGTAGACACGTACGAAATCGACAAATCGTAGTGAGAAATAACCAATGCAAGTTGATCAAGTAAATCTTCAAATGCGTGTCTTTAAACCATACTTATCCGTCAAACAGTTAATTCAATAAACGGCAGGAAAGTTCAGTACAGTGGTTATAATTCTTACAATTAGTATTTTGGTGCTTAATTTTTAATATTTTTAATAGTTGTGCGATTTATTTAGGTATGGCATTTTTTGTTTTTAAATACAGTGTATAATTACACCATTTATAATGTAAATAATGTTTATATATGTAAATAATACCAATTTTATAGAATTTTTTTTTTTCCAATAATTGGATAGCTAAACTATTTTCTGACAGTTTTTTCATACAGTTGCACCTAGGTATGTTATTATTATTTTATTTTATTTACATTTTTTTTTACTACGATATTAGTATTTTTCATATTTTTAATATTATTATTTCACGAAATCGGTAATTTCACGAGTTCGTCGTAACATCATATACACAATCATAAATAATTATAGACAACTGTCGAATAAAATGTCGATCACATTAAAAAACTCTTTTATGATATAAGTACCTAACATTTTACATCGTTTTAAATCGAAAAACTCTAATATTAGGTACTTCTGTATATTTTTAAATAAGTAACAATTATGTTGTATAAGTACAAATGAACAACAACCGTAAAAATAGCAATGTATTTATGTCCAAATACAAATGTGTTTGTCGTTAAGCACACGTTACGTCGCCACATCGGGGATAAGAGTAAACAATCAAGTGGTAGACGTTCGCTTGTTTTTCTCGATGATTAATGAGGTAATAATAAAGGATTTCGCCTCTTACACTATACATGGTACGTGTGCCACGAAGTTACAAATGATTTATGTCGCGGCTTAGTCGATCGTACGTTACACAGCCAATGGTCCATTAAAATATGTCATCAAATGAACCAAAAAAAAAAAAATATACGCTGAGAATTTCTTGAATGGAAAAAAGAAAAAATGCTTTCGCACCAGTCGACTAGGGTAATGAAAGTTTATATTTTAGTTTTGTTTGGCTCAACAAAATATAAATCTTCGTGGATAACATTGTTGGGCGTTGTGCTCAATCCACTTGACATAAAAATAATATATAGAACGTTAGGTATGTCTTATGTATCAAGCAAATATCATCAGTTGCGAAATATTCCTGACCCCTGGACGTTGATTATTAATTTAGTGCCAAGGTGTTGATTGTTGTGATTACGAATTTAACACACTCTAATTGATACGAAACCGATACTTTTTATCGATAATGCAATGACTGAATATCCTTTGGGTAGACAAATGAAATTTATTATAAAATTGAAACTCTTCACCGGCTTCGTCGATATAATGATGTATTACTTATTATTTTACTCAGTAGGTATTAGGTAATAGGTTATTATACAGAGCATTATATAAAAAAAGAAAATGTTACTTTTCGTTTCTACAGTGATTTGCGTATATAATGACTATTGAGTAATGTTTTTCTTTTGATATTTATATTGATGTAGGTATTGACAAATTAGTACATAGATTTGGACATAATTATTGAAATAGTCACAAATATAAATCTATCTATATAAAGATATAAATGTATATATTTATATAGGAGGTATCTGGTATATATATATCAATAAAATATTTGAGTTTTCTATTTATAGACATAGATATATTGATATTGATTAAGTTTTCTCGAAAAATGCATTAACTATAAACTTATACTGCGAAAAAAAGGATTTAAAAAAATGTCCAACTATTTGCTAGGAACTATTCGTAGCATTAAATTTAATTTGTGATTTTAATTGTTGTGTTATTTATGTTGCGTGCCGGGTTTTGAAGCCAGCAGTAACAATACTCGAGTGTTAAAATGTTAGTTACTCAAAGAATAAGATAACATGAATGCGTTTTGTAGTTATAAATTTATACTTATGTATAATTATATTTTATTTTTATACAATAAAAATAATGCGTAGTACTTTCAAGGATACGCTGTACATTCCAAACGAGTACTTTCAAGGATTAAAGTAATATACGCATTATATTACATTTATATGAAACAGTATTACAATACGTAGAAGGTATTTTGTACGGCTGTACCAACAAATTACAAACACTAACCTGCTAACTGTAGGTACATATATGTAATTTAGGGAACGGACTTTATTGTAATAAAAAAATCAAAATATGTATATCGAAAAAATGTATTAGTAGGTACTGAAAATTACAAAAAAAAATATACTATAAATAAAAGTATTACAAACGATGTAGGTATATAAAACTATTATTCCGGAACAAAGCAATGAGAAACAACATATTGTTGAAGGTTTGCAAATGAAAAATTGCGACGGTTTGGTCGGAGAATACTCTTGTATTGACTAAAAGACCGTTTTACGTCAACAGATGTGATAGGGCGTAATTCATGTTCACTATATCAGAAGGAGTAAATTCAATGTCCAGAGATCCTTGTTGATTTTTAACAATTAAAATATCTCTGATGATTTTAATAGTTTGAAATCCAGAAAACGCTGATTTATTGATACTGCCTTTTCGCAGCATGAACAGAATAAGATTTCTCCATCACTTTTAAATGTCTCGTTAAGAAACTCTTTCAAATAAAAATTCGCTTATGATTTCGATTTCACAACTTTTGGCATTTTAAAATTATTAACTAGACGTCGACTAGTACACGAAATTACGTTTTAAATGCATAGAAAATACGAATGCTACTAAAGACGATTGTCGAGTACCTACGTCCTACATACTCGACAATGTATGTACCACTTCCTTATTTTATATTTATATCGTCAGGCATTAACAAGAGGTACTGAACTAGTACGTAAATGCCATTTAGATAAGGATAATATTTGGTGGTCGTCAAAAATTACTAATCTTGTTAATTTAGACGAAACAGATAATGTTTAAAGTCGTCAAAAATTGAAAATCACTAAAATAAGTACTAAAATATGTACTTATTTACCAAATATGTAAAAATATGTATTTATACCAAAATATGTAAAAAATATGTAAAATAAAATTGGGCTTATTTTAATAAGAATGATCTGAATCGTGCACATTTTTTATCAGATTAAAAATATCTCATTTCAATAAAAATATGTATTTACAATTAATCCCAATTATTCCCTATTCCTACTATTCCTACGCACAAACCGACGATTTAACTTGACATTAACACCTGTCTGCGCCCGATCTTATTATTCTTATCCGATATCATAGATGGAATGTACGTACAGGGTGGGGCAGTGAATCGGGCGATTTTAAAATAACTATAAAAACCCAACAAGTATTTTTTTTAACAAATATATTTATATAACCTGAAAGTATATAAAATAGCATTAAAGAAGTGATAATTTGTTATTTAATTTTTATAAATGATATCTGCAAGATGGCGTCCATTTCGAAGCAAGCATTCGTGAAGGTGTCTTTGAAAACTGGTCATGACGTTTCGCAGAATTTCCGGTGAGATTTGTATCACCTTTTCTCGTATTCTTTGTTTAAGATCATCAAGTGTCCTTAGTGGTGTTTGGTATACTAGAATACGAGAAGAGGTGACACAAATCTCACCGGAAATTCTGCGAAACGTCGTGACCAGTTTTCAAAGACGCCTTCACGAATGCTTGCTTCGAAATGGACGCCATCTTGCAGAATCATTTATAAAAATTAAATAACAAATTAACACTTCTTTAATGCTATTTTATATACACTTTCAGGTTATATAAATATATTTGTTAAAAAAAATACTTGTTGGGTTTTTATAGTTATTTTAAAATCGCCCGATTCACTGCCCCACCGTGTATATCAGATTTTGATACTTTAATCTACACAAGTATAAAAATGTAATAATCGTTCATTGAATGTTACTGTGAAAAAAATTTATTTTGAAAAAAAAGACCGGGGACGATAATTGAATCACAATTATACTGATACCACGGTTACGGACCTAGCCGTACTCCACGTGGTCATGCACTATACCGCTCGTGGTTTCAGTCCAGTGACGAAGCCTTATCAGTACAATGATAGCGACGGATTTGCAGAGATAAGCGTTCGCGGCGATAACAAACAACCATTGGCCACTTTTGGCTTTTCGAGTGGTGCAGCACTGCAACGCAACTGTTGCGAATCCCAACACAATATCGACTGCTTTGAGTACAGCACGTACGAACGACCGTCCGGCATAACTGCAGTCCAGTGCTTGGTTTCTTTTTTCTGTCGTCCACCGTAACAAATAATCGATCCACGTTTCATCATCTATGTTCGATTTGTACGCTTGTACCGCAGGCTCGACTTCAACGAACGCGCTCAGTCACGTCGGACGTAACTGAAATCCTTCCTCTTTCAAGACCATATAGTGAGACTACTCTGTGATATTGGGTAAGTCTGACTGGCTCGCCGACAGTGGTTTTATGATTTACTGTTGATCACGTCACAATTGGTTTAAAAGCTTTGTCGCGTTTCCATAGGAATGTCTTCAGACAGTGGGATAAGTGGAATACCGTCCAACGAGGAGGTCATAGACGAACTCACTAAAGACTTAAAGAGTTCTGCTATCAAAACCGATTCTTGTGGCGACAATGACAAGTCTAATTTCAGTGGATCGGATTCGGAGGCTGAAACGCCTTTAAATGAAGAAACAGAAATTAGAGATGAAGATTACATTGATGACAAACTATTGAAAGAAAGAGATGAAAAGTTATCTGAAGAAGAGAAACAGGTTGGTATATTATAACTAGCACTCCTTAGTAACACCATTGATCATAGAATATAATTAAATTAATGGTATTACTTAATTTTATCATTGTGAAAATAAATACTTTTTTTCATTTTGTATACAATACCTTCCTATTTAAAATTTAAAATGAATTTGGTGTATTATGTCTTGCCAACAGTGTCAATTATTTTTATGGCATTTTATTAATTAACTATTATACTAATACAACTGCCCAACCTTTAGCCGAAGACTACTATAGTAGTGTAAAATTTCAATTTGAAAGGCTGATTTCAAAAAATTATAAAAATTAATTATCAAATTGGAACTTAAATCTTACTACTCAACTAACTTTTTAAACTTTTTTGTTTTTAGAATTTGTTTCAAGAGGCTCTAGGTTTGAAAAATGAAGGCAATATTAAATTTAAAAATCAAGAACATGAAGAAGCCTCCAAAATATATACGAATGCATTACGTGTTTGTCCTTTAATGTTTCCTAACTACAGAGCTATATTTTTTGCGAATCGAGCTGCAGCCAAGTCTGAAATTGTATGTTTTCCATTCTTATCATATTTTTTAATATTATTAGTTAATTTATGTAATATACTATTCACATAATTACAGAATATTGAAAGTGCTATTCAAGATTGCACTCGTGCTATTGAATTAGATCCTGATTATTTAAAGGCATATGTCAGACGTTCAAAATTGTTTGAACGTAATGACAAACTAGATGAGGCATTAGAAGATTTGAAAAAAGTGCTTAAAATTGATCAAAACCATGTTGAATCCGCATACAATGCTAGAGTATGTTAAAGTAACATAAAATAATTATTTTTATTAATTTTTTTTTTATTTCTAATCTTAGATATTACAAGAAAAGATAAATGAGCGCAATGAAAAACTGAAAACCGAAATGATGGCTAAATTTAAGGATTTGGGCAACATGGTATTGAAACCATTTGGTTTATCAACCCAAAATTTCCAAGTCAACCAAGACCCAAACACTGGTGGATACTCGATTAACTTTAAACAATAATTACAATTAAAATATTCTGTTACCAATCTCATTAATTTTGTACATATTATAAATAAAAATATATCAATGATAAAAGCACATCTTTTGATCAACTTTTTATTGATTAATAATAAGGGTTTTTTTAATAATAAAAAATAAAAAGTTAAGTAAATGCACAATTAGGTATGTTAAGTCAAAGGAAATAACGCAAAAAAAAAACCTAACACTAACATAACAATAGTTTTCTTCACTAGAACGTAACATTCAAAATATTGGAAAGGACAACCCTCAATCAAAGTATAAATGAAAAGTTCCTCTTATGACTATCAACTGTAGTTGTAGTACTTGTGTTACGTTCTACAAATATTTTTGCCGATTTTCACATGAAGAATTCTTCCGTCGAAACGGATAATGTGAGTCATGTTCTAGCTACTATAGGTTGATCTAGCATAGTGATCTCAATCTGTTAACAATAAGTTAAGGGTATATTTTCATAAATCGAAAAAACATTGATTAAACAAGTCTACATGTTTTGATATAAGTATCTTAAAATGTATAGTATAATACCACTAATAACTAATTAATAACTAAATAGTACAATTTACTTATTAAGTTCCTGTACAAGCAAAATCTATGAATCGTAAATATGTTTTTGGGGGATAATAAGGTCAATACAATATCATATAAATTAATAATAAGTAATAAATTTTAGTAAATAACCATGGTAAGAAATGCATTACAAAAATTGGCCTTTAAAAAAAAAGTTGTTTCCAGCCCACAAATATACTTATGTTAAAAATAAAATCAGATAAAATGACAATTAGTCAAATTTTCTACTTTTTTCTGTTTGAATGTTCTTTTTTCCTACATATCTATGTTGGGATAGTGGGTGTCCAGACCTGGAAGATACCACAAAATACGACTTAAAAATAATATCTCAATATATTAGTAGCATCATTATTCATTACTCATGCATATCAAAATATTTATAACCAAGTTGCAAAAATGAAATTAATTTTATTATATCCAACGACACGTTATACAAGGTATATTTATAAACTGGTTTACAGATTAACAGGAATATCCAGAAATTATTTGAATTTCGTAGGGATTTAAGAGGACACCCCATCCACGTGTGTTATTTACATCTTACAAACATACAACATAGCAAATTTATGTTCAGTAGTTCAAACATTTAATTGTTAGCTTTAATAAAAAAAACATTTTTTAAAATAAATGTTAGTATTTGGTATAAAGTAATAACTTTTAACTTTTGTCTATTGTATCATATACCAGAGTTCCAAATATAAAATTAATTGTCATGTAATTTTTTCATAGTCATTTTAAAAAAAGTGAGTTCAAAGTACAATGTATATGTATTAAAAATTAATTTGTGAGGTTCTTAAAATTTTGGACACCCTCTGAATAATCACCCAAAATATGCAACTCTGTACAGTAATTTTATTTAATAAATCATACAAATACTGCTATATGAATTACACAAAATAATAATTATGAAAAAGTGCACAAAGGAAATAAACCAAAAGTACATTAAGTTCCTGGTTTTTTAATGAAATTTGAGTTCAAAATAAAATAAGACCAATAAATGACTTTATAAAGCCTCAAAAAATTCAATATTTATGTTCAAACACTGAAATGGAGACACCAATGAAATAAATTATGCAACTAAGGTTTCAAACAGAAGACTATTAATTTTTCAATGATTTTGATTACCATAGAAAATCATTTTGCAACATTGATAACCTTACAAAAATAGAAGGTGTCACATACATACACTAAATAGAAACCAAAATATTTCAATTATCTTTGAGGAGTCAATTTTCATATTTTGTTGATACAATTATTTCCCTGGCAGATTTTTTAATTTAATACTTTGGTAGATAGTTCACCAAAGATATTTACGTTTATAGATAGTTGACAAGCAAAAAGAGCAGTGGTGAACATAATGGTAAAAATAATTAATCGAAACCAACAAGTTAAAGGATACAATTCTCAGCCCTCTTTCAGCCGGGTTGGTCAGCAGCAAACCTCTTGGTAAGTACACCATTTCATTTTGTTCTACAATAAATTTTCCAACTTTTCGTAAACACTGAAAATACATTAAATTGGTTATTTTTACATTACTACAGTACGAATAGGAAATTGAAAAATTCTTTACTTTTTCGTAGTGTGTGTCTGCACATAGAAACATGGTGTACACAGTAAAACATGCAAAACAACCTTCGCAGTATGTCTTACATGATGCTTTTTCTGCTTCAGCGAAATATGTATTCAACTGATTGATTGTATACTCAAAAACTGAACGCTCGATCTGAGATTAAGTAATATTTAACACGTTATCATTTAAATAAAACAAAACATCGAGTGATTAAAATTCTTACTTTGTTTTCAAGTCCTTGTGGAAAATTTGTCATGAATTTAACAGCTGTACCATCAGAGTAATCGCGTTGGACGAATACCTTAGCGTATTGCGGCCCTTGGGTCTGAGTCGCAGTGTTTCCTTGAGATGATCTAATGGTCGGCGGTGACATTGTGTCTGTGTACGAAGATATGAATTTACCAACGCGAAAATAGCGTATTCAATTCACTAAACAAAGACTAATCTATGCGACGGTGCTATAAGACTGCACCGACTATTGTACCGAATTATGTGATGTATGTTATGAAAAGTGTTTTCAGTACGGCGACCAAACTATGTTCCGTGCTTAACAAAGAATTGCTGCGGAAAAATACTCTATTACTGCTTATGCAAAACGCTCTCCAAACGGAAAAAACGTTTAAAAAAAAAATAATAAAAATATTTTTAACAGCGGTGTATTATTATGGAAAGTAGAACAACTGCTAGAAAAAAAAACAAAAACCATAATTATATGGAACACAACAATACCACGGAACGCACGACTATGATAACCCGTATCACTATCTAAGATAAACAACGATATAAATGATAAGAAATCACGAGTGAACATCGCGCGATAAGTGCTTCCATCAGTTCCATCGGTCCACGACTGTATTTCAACTTTTCATACTTTTATTACTACAATACTTTTAACAATAGCAATTATGCTTATGATAATCGGCGACGACGTTGTGCAGTAAACGCGCAGACAAATGAAATGTAGTATTGAATAGTTTGCGTGAACAGCGACGGTTTGTTTCTTTGAAATAATGATTCTATGGTAGAAGTAAACGTATAGACTTGTTGTACCTACGTGACGTGTTGTTAACAAGTTTGCATTACCCATGTCAAGTTGATGGGACCGAGAAACGGGCTTTTTATGAGACATACCTATCTATTTCAACCGAGGAATGTGTTTATTTATTATTTGAAATACGCGTCTGATGATAAAAGAAATCGCATTTTTTTATTTTGATTACCCGACGTGAGCATTCTGTTTAACGGAGCGAATACACTGCAGTTTTGACGATGGACAGGAGTACAAAATGTACGCGACACACGAGTACTGATTAGGGGTACATTTAGAGGTAGGTAGATCGTATTTTACTTGGTACTTGGTTGATTTGGGACTTTCAGTGGCGGCTCGAAAAAGTAGTACGCAAGAAGCAAACTCATAAAAGCATAACCCACCCACCCTTATAATAAATATCAAACAGAACAAGGAGTAAATATACTGAGTATCCAGCCCATATTATATTAGTATCAATATGTGATAAATGGAAATAAGTCAACATTAAAAAGTTGATTTGTACTGCGTATAGACTTCATATACTGATAGTCAAAAACCACATCAAAGACTTATCGGTAAGTTTCTTCGGTCATTTACACAAAGCAAGCGTTCCACCACTATCAAACTCCGTCCTAACAGCCGCAGACTCCGACGTGGTTGTCCCCACGACGTTTCATTCAACTTAACAATACATGTAAATATGATTTATTTTGTGTAACTGTATAGGTTATTATGGAACATGATTATAATGTAAATTTTTTTATTATACTTAGTTAAATATGTTTCCTAGAAAACTTACTATAAAACCAAAGTTATCTGATATACAAATGTTAAAAATTGTATATACCTAAGCTTAGATGATATAATGTCAGGAAAACATAAAAAAACATTTAAAAGTTAAGCCTGTGTTCGTAAATTGTAAATAATAAAATACATTAATCATTGTAATCTAAGTCGTTACAGAACCATTGAGATTAGGTGTATCTATGAACTTAACGGATAAGTTTTGAGGTGCGCTTTCAAGTTCTACCATCACGAGTGTGTTGATGGCTGGTGGTGGTTTTAAAAAAACACCAGGCACATAGAGCGTAACTTGAGGTCCACCGAGTGGCCAATATCTACCAAGGTTTATCTCGTTTAAAAATGCTACACCCTAAAATATTTAAAAAAAAAAGTACATATTTCATAATTAATGGAGTACACTTTAAAGAATATAGTTTTCATGAATATTTATAGAACTCACCTTGGTCCATCCCGAAGTATCCAAGTAAGTATCTAAACATGTTGTATAATTTTCTGGCAACGTAAAATGTGTTCTATAAAACGCCGGTAGTTGTACATGTTCAACTGGTTCGATTGATGAAAGCCATGACGTTTCGTTCAGTGGATATGCAGTCATCTTCCATGGGCCCAATACTCGGTTATCCAGGATCACGCGATCGAAAATCCCCTAAATATTTCCAAACAAGTTATAATATTTACTCAATATTGTAGTCTCCATAAAAATAGACGTTATGTCGTTATGAAGTACCGTCAAACAAGTAACAACCAAAATCGTACATTTATTATTTCTATTGTTTACAATATATACTATTATATTTCATTAAACTATTATCATTTTCATTTTTTATATCAAAGAGTATAAAATATATATACTAACTTTCTTGTCCTCGAGAAAATTTCCGTAATTGATTCGTCCTTGGTTCTCAATCAAAATACTTAGTTTCTCAACCGAAGAGTTTATGTTCAAACTCATTGTCGTGTTACCTTTCAACCGAGTCATTGTACCAACTTGTGCCTGAAAGAAAATAAACTTTAGCGTTCATGATTTGAAAGTAATAATACTGAGTAACTATACTTGATCCAAGTAAATGATTGCTCGATCTCTAACCGTGCTAATGGTTATATTTACTGGATTAGTGATGTTCTTTTGATCGTTTGTCAACATTGTCTCATACATTACAAAACCAGTGTTAATGTCCATATCCTCAAACGATAACGGAACATCACTAGTCACTGGTTTGATACGTTGAGCCACCTTTTCGAAGAAACTAACCACTGGTCGTACATGAAACGTGCCGTAAGCTCCTTTGGGCGTAGGCATGGGTGATAAGTAGTTGGTTTTGTATTTCTAAAAATAAAATTGAGTTGTGAGATACATTTTAATTCGAGCCTATTTCACTAGATAAACGAAATGATAAGAAAACTTTTCTCTGCATAACATTTAAACACTTTCTTTTTCTAATTCTCAAATTTCTCTAACATATCTCACATTTATGTTTTTTATTGAAGTAAACGTGTTATGTGTTCACCATTTTCCAGTATTTTAGCTAGCTCTAATTATTATTATGTTCCTATAGTCTTCGATTCAACTTATTTAGCAATATCCTTCTTTCAATATCAAGGTACAACGGACATTGCAATAATTTATCAATATGACTTATATTCTCCTACTCTCAAATCTTCTACATTTTTAATTCTTTCTTTTCTAACTTTAATATAATATTTTCATGAATCTCAAAGTTTGTAGTTTAATCAGTGAATATTCGTGACACAACAACTTCTCGAACTAGCATTTATTAATTAATAAAACAAGCATAGAATAACGAATTACTGATCGCTGTAAAAACTAACTTTTTCTTCGAGTGCCTTTTTAATCATGAAATATTTTTCTGTAGGATCTCCGGCTTCGTCTAACGGAGCGTTGAAATCATATGATGTCAACTGAGGTAAGTATCCAGTACTCTCTGTAGTGTCATTCGTGTTTGCTCCAGATGTAAAGCCAAAATTGGTACCTCCGTGAAACATATAAAAGTTGAACGAAGCGTTCAGTGCCAACAACGTTTTCATTTTATCTACAACACCGTCGGGTTGTATGTCAGAGAGTGGTTCTTGCCAATGAGATAACCAGCCGGCATAATATTCTGAGTTGACTAGTGGACCTCCATTTTGAATATTTCTCATCAATTCAAAACACAAAGTCACTAAAAAATGTAATTAAAAAGTAAATGCTCCACAAGTAAATCTAAATTATATAATAGGTGGTGAAAATTTAAAATAAAATATATGATAAATAAAGTGACTACCTACCTATGTATACTTGATGTTTATACCTAAATCTTTTTATAAAATTAAAAGGCGTCAATATCGTTACATTTAGCTTCTTATCACAATAGTGCACTAGTCGTGATGCATCAATAATTTTTGCTTTATAGAATACGGATGCCTATCGCTATTTAACCCTCAGAATGAGATGAGTGCATTTTACAAAACCAACCGCACACCACATAAAAAAATCATATCTATGCGGCAAATAGTTTACTTTGAATGCAGGCTTTAAATGTACCAACAGCACTTGTCAATTTCTAGGTGTTTCTTCCACAACGAATAATTATGTCCACATGACAAACTCTTCTTATTTTGAAGTGAAATGTTGTGATTAATATTAAAAGCATGAAATGAAAAATATTTTTTGATTGACATTATTGGCCAATTACAGAGGGACCGAGTTACACTGAATTAAAGTAGCCTTACACGTAACAGATAAAATAAATACTCACTGTTTACCAAAAAACCGAAATCAACAGTTGCGTACACTTCTGGAATATGACCACAGTCAATGTATGACTGACCACAAACATCAATCGTAAAAAGTACAGCTTTATCCTCTACGTAACCCTTGAGTAAATCGCGTAGCCACCGTTTGTACTCTGAATCGCAGGCATAATAACTACCATATTCATTTTCTACCTTTACAGTGCCGGTATAAATATTATAAAATTAAAATCATCCAATAAAGTTCTACGGTCTTGCTATTATGCATTACTTTATTGTTCTCACCTGAACCATAATGACATTTCCACCGTTTCCGTATAAATAAGGTTGAACTTTTGGCATAAGCACATTGAACCATTTCGAAACATATTTTTTGTATGCTTATAACAAAAAAATTTTTCGTGATAGAATAAAAACAAATTCACATAGTTATACACCGTTAAAAATGAATTATGTTTTATTCAGGATGATACTGCACCGCAGTAGCGAACGCATGAAAACATTTTAAGGTAGTGATTAAAAGTTAAGTTAATAATGTCTATATACCAATACTTGTTTTTTCAGATTTTAAAACATTTGGGCCAACCTTAAAATACCATACGTTCCCCTTGTACTGCGGTGGCTGGTGTTTCGATTTTAGGAAAATTATCATTCAGTAATTATGCTAGTAAATATATACTTGTAAATTTATTCGTTTAGATACTACCAGAAAGATAGTGCCATTTAATCATATTTGTTTGCATTGACCGTATAAAATATTACCAAATTAATGAATAATTATATGGTCGCATATAGTACATTATGTTTTTTACAGTTAGTACACCTTAGTACACTTACTTGAATCATTGGTCCTCAAGCTTTTCTTAGGCGTCGCATTTAATAACCAGTACGGAAATCCTCCCTGTATAGAAATAATAAAAAGATACTCTTCAAAACATTTAATTTTATTTGTACACCGTTCCCAATACTTCCCAATACATCTTCGTAGATTATACCCTTAAACGTTTTTAAATTACTTACGAGGTCTCGTTCAGCACATATATATGGTCCCGGTCTAAAAATTAAATACATGTTTTCATCTTTGATTAATTGCATGAAGTACTCCAAGTCAGCCATCCCTTCGAAATTATACACGCCAGGAAACGGTTCATGTAAGCTCCATTCAACATAACTGCAGCAAAAAACCATGATTTAAAAATTCAAATTCTTAAAAAGCTTAAACCAAAAATAAATAATACAAGTTTTAACTAAACACTAAACTAGTATATTATATTTCAGTATTCGTATTTGTACATGTAACATATTGGTACTGGAATAACTTAATTGAAGTCACCGTTGTGCTTGAGCCCGAAGTACATTGTTTTTGATCCGATGTAATTATTTTCAAGTTTTCAACAAGAACATAATATAATCGTATTTATTAAATAGATACTCACGTTGTCACAGCATTTAAACCGGCTGCTTTCATTTTTTGAATTCTATCTTTCCAATAAGGTCGAGGAATGCGAAAATAGTGCAACGAACCGGAAACATATCTAAATACTTCACCATCTTTAAGGAATTCGTTTCTTTCGTAGTCTATGACAAATGTACGTCTGCTCGTCTATAAAGAAATTCCATAAATAAATCACGAAATAATTTTGTAGTTATATAATACTATCTTTCAAAATAATATCATCCTAGCCTCTTGCGCAATTCACGAACGGTTGCTGTTAGACTTCTATTGTAATTATAAGAAGTCTACAGGTATGTCGCAAAAATATTGTATACGAGTAATCATCAGAATATTAAATTTTTATGAAATCGAATATTTCCACGGAGTTCATTGATTTATCCGATTATTTATAGAAATTTCGACCAAGCGATATTAATAATAATTATTTGCCGCCTAAAACTATTATCCGTAGGGACTTTGTGGATACAGAGGCTTTTATCTAACCAACGACGGCCAATCTTTTTCTCTCAGAATCGTTTTTCGAAACCATTGGTACATCGATTTTGAATTTATAGGAACAATTATTTACCTATATCAGTCTCCCGTTACTGTATCTCCCCGACCTCCGGTAGCTTAACCCCCTTTTTTTATCTATGTATTCTCAATCACTTTATGCAGAGTGATAATAATTTGTGCATTATTTAGCGTAGAATTACAAGAAAAATAAAATTATCAAAGCATATCAGTATATTCAATTCAACAATTTGAATTTGAATTATTCAATACAAAAAAAAATTGGTCTTGAAATGCTTGGATGAATAAATAAAAGTGCTTAAAATAGAATTAGAGACTATTAAAAGTATTCACAATTTAAGTACCGGCCTTCAGATAATATTACACCAAGTTCAAATACTTCACAGTACCGTGAAATATAATATACTAGATATTGCAGAATTATTAGCCGAATCGCCTGATAAAAGATTATTAAACCACCAACGTATGTATGTTGTTTAAATTAATCTTGAGTCAACGGACCATTTTCGATTATACTGTTTTAATTCTAAACAATTTACAAAAAGAAACCATACGAGTGTTATAAGTCCGGCACGAACAAAGTTATTTTTTTTATTAGATGGTTTGAAAAAAAAAATTGTAAACAGTTATATTATATTATAATAAACAACTTGTTTATTTGTTAAAATAATCATTTAGATTAGTTCAAAATAATAAGAGTTCCGTGATCCGATAAAACATTTAGATATTGTATAGAAAATGGAAATGTTAAAAGGTATGAAATTTAGAACGTGTCTATATCTACAATTACCATATGAACATGGTAATTATAGATGTGGGCACGATTAATTTAAATAATATAAGCCCAATAAAATAATGACACTTTAGTTATGAACAATTAAAATCTTTCAGTTCATTGCCCAACTGCAGTTGAGAAGTCGAATCGCAACCGAACGTATTCGAAATCGACGACGTCGGAATTCATGTCGATAGTTCGCTTACACAGGGCTATGTTAACCTCCTTGTTGTTGAGAGACTCCAATGAGGGGATGAAAACTCGTATTAAGAGAATGAGAAAGCTGAGAAAACAACTGGACAATTTCGAAAGTGAGATATGGTTGGATAACATCCGGACGGGAACAATACGTCCGTCGAGTTACTATTACATCCGTCTTCTATTGCCGTGATATTATACGTACGTTTCGCCGTTTCACGAATTAAGTTATCGTTTTCTTAGGCGTATTGGCAGTGGATACCGAATCCGACCCGTACGTGGTACGTCGCTACCGGTCGATCATATTGACCATGCAAGAAATGTACTCGCCGAATGGCCTCGTCCTAGAACTGCCGATGCCGAAAATCATATTTACGCGCAGACTGGCACTCGAGGCGCCTAAAGCGATTGCAGCGATATGCGAAAAGAATCCGAAGAGATTAACTGCCGTACCCGAAGATCTGCCGCAGGCCCGCGGGACACCGGAAAGGCGGCTGTGGAAAGGTATACTCGTATATAAATGAAAAACCCGTGTACGGTGTACAATAGCGCAGTTATAGATTATTTGTGGATGAGGGGAGGGTTTTGACAATCAATTATTTGGAAGAGGAGTGAATAATAGAGTAAATTGTGCAGCGTACATGAATACTAAAATATCTTTATCATTTATAAATTTTACGTTGTCAAGGGCTTAGAGGTTTTTAAATATTATACGACTAGATTCAATCTTTGTCTGGGCTTGTTTTTGTTCACAATCCGTGAATGGCTCCACAATGACGTGTACCTGTGTATATTAAGCAGTAATAGATCAGTAAGCCACTCTTGGTGGCTATCAGATAAGAAAAAACTTCGTAAAAAACGTGGGTGGACTAGTTATGTACTCGTCTTGGGTTTTCTGTACACACGCAGTGCTCGAATTCAAAAAAAATAAATAGCACAATATCGCAATATCTGAAAAAAAAACGTGGACCTAATATAATAGGGGTAGGCAATGAATTTAAAAAAAACAGTTGACGTAATCGGTCCCCCTGTGTCCCCCTTCCACACCACAAATCCATCGAGCACCTTTAACGCATATTCGTACGAATAATACAGACGACACGTAATCATCACGTTGTATCACATTTTACATCGACCAGTGTTATGTCCACATGTATAGGTCTCGTGCCCTGGTTGATGTTGCTGCTGATAGCAGTTTCAGTGGCAGTCACAACCCCGTCGTTCGGATTGCGCCGCAGTATTTCCAGGTGGCACGAAGGGATCGAAGGTATGCCGCGCGGAATAGTCTTGCGACGTTTTTTTTTTTTTCTAACTTTTTCATTTTTCTCTTCCATCACGTGCCATTGGATTCGGTCGGTTCCGACCGTGTTACGTTACACAACAGCTGCCGAAACGTACTGCGAAGCGTTCGACCGGCTGAAATGCGAGAACGGTGGATACCCGGTAGACGAGGGATACGGTTTCAAGTGCAATTGCTTTGACGACTATTACGGCGAGCGCTGCGCAAACCGTAAGACAATAATATATATATCTACAGCGAAACCTCCGAATAGCGGACGCTCTCGATCGTTTAAATTTCGTCCGCTATTCATAAGGAATTCATTTGTTTTTTGGAAGAGTGGGGGGAAGACGATTAAGTTTTTTATTTCGTATGCCAGTTTAAAAACTTAAGAACATTACGCAATGTACAATCGTTTTGCGTTTTTCTCCCGCGCAGGGACGTACTCCTCGGCAGTGTCCTGGTATATCGGCCAATTGTTCGACACCGTGAACTTGAACCTTCACAGAAGCATCCCGCATACGTGGTGGTCGCTTTTGCCGTTCACTTCGGATCTTCATCAGACGTCACTCGTCTCGTGTAAGCTATTATGTCTTGTAGGATCTTTTGCGGCCGATCTGTAAACGTTTGTTTTTTTTTTTGCGTTTTGCTGCAGTTTACCAAGATCGCATGAAACGGATGGAAAACGGATTCTCTTCGGGCGCCGGCGTCGGTGATGGTCCGATGATGGCGATCACGAGAATCTTGCCTCCCTGTTGCCCGTCGCACAGTCCGGCTGACGGTAGTTTTATAATAACCATATATGTATAAATATATATATAGGTACCTATGTATTGTACGTTTCCAGTGGCGCAACTAGGAGGGGGGGAGGGAGTAAGAGCGTCTTTTGCACCCGGCCTGAGTTCAAAATTTGAACTTCAAATTAAGCTCCCCCTGTTAGTTTAGGTCCAACTATATAATAACATCAGTGAAATAATATCAATTTTACATTTCTTAAAGTATTATATAGGAATTTGTTTTGTAATACTATAGGATTTGAAGCCGTTGTTCGAGGACATTTTTTTATTTCTTAATAAAAGTCTTTCGGTGTTTTAATATTTTTAAGAGTTTTCACGTGTATTCTTAGAGCATATATATCACGATTAAATCGTAATTGCATGCAATTTATGGCATTAAGTCCCTATATAGTCCTACAATAATTAAAGAATGTATATTGTAATTCACAAATCGAGGAACAGTATTTTTGTAGGCGCGGGGGTCGTTGCCGTCCACGGGTCTGTGAGCATTGCATAATTTCAACCCCCCCCCCCCAATATTTGGGCTCCTTAGTTGCGCCCGTATCGTGCATTCCACGCTGCAAAACACATATCGCGAGTGTGTATGCTCCACAGGACACGGTACGGTAATGAAACCTAGTGCAACACGTTTTTCAGACGCACTGCCGCCGCTGGACACGGTGTACGATGACATTTTCCGACGGGCGCCCGAAGACCGGGTGAAACGCGACCCGAAACGCCGGAACATGCTCTACCACACGTTCTACCAGTACTTCGCGTTGCAATTTTTCCACGAGGATTTTGATCCAACGGTTCGTTTTCCGCGGTGGTTGTGATGCCCGACCTGTTTTTTGTCCTCGGCCAAATCAGTAAAATATTACGGGCCGGCCACTCGTGCAGTGTTCAGATTTTACATTTTTCATTACTACTAACTGTTGTGTACCTACTCGTACGGTGCAGAGGTACCCTTTTCCCGTACGGTGAATACAGGGTGATTTTTAGACCTGCTCACCCCCCCCCCCCCTTTTTGCCGTAAAACGCTTTAATTTGAAATTATTTTTTTCAGCGTTCAAGTCACCATAAACACTATGTTTTCTACTTATTTTTTTTTCATGCCACCTTAAGTATGCTCTGTGGCGATACAAAATTTTGTTTTTCAAACACCATATTTCTTTGACATTCATATGTATTTAACATTTTTTTAATCGCCAAATTATTTTTAGAACATATCTGTAAATTGATAAACATTTTTACATGAATTAAAAAAACTAACAAAAATTACAATTGTAACACAAAAACATGCCGCGGGCCGTAGGTTTGGCGTCTCCGGTTGTCTACCGCTTACGTCATACGACCCCTTCAGCATAACAATTGTTCATCGGCCGATTAATATTCGTTTCGAGTAATGATTTATAACAACGTTGTGTGCACCCTGCCGCAGGTGACGGGCTCACAACTGTACGGGATCAACGAGAGCGCCCAGAGGGAGTTAAGATCGTTTGTCGGTGGAAAGCTGAGGACAGAACGTCATCCGAACAACGAGCAGTATCCACCGCGGCTTTCGCTCACCGAAAAGTTAAGCAAGGTGTTTTCCCGGATGTTTGCTGATGAACCAACTCATTGGGTAAGTGTTTTCATCGCTGTTGTAATTTGTATTATACTGTTTCGTAGCGGCTGCGGGGTGTAAGTCATCGACGCTATAATGTCAGTAGCGTATATACTATATATATATCTGTGTAATCGCTAATGTCTTGTAGTTATAGGAGGGCTGGGATTTTTTTTTAGGAGTACGCATAAAACGTGTAGCATATATTAGGTACATTCAGATAACACGCATTCCAAAGTATTTATGAATTGTATATCGGGCCAGAATATTTTTGTCTTGGAGCCCATTTTGAAGTGAAACAAAAAAAATTTAATTTTATAAAATTAATCATTTACTGACAATTTATATTTTCGGCTGATCGTTCTACGGTTTTCATAGTATTCTACAATTTTTAAATTCTTTTGTAGACATTTATAATTTTTTTCTATCTGTTTCGATTAATGTATGAATTCTTTACAAGCATTCATTTTTGTACCTACATCAATTTTTTTTTTTAATTATAAAAAGTTAAATGAATCAAATGTGTACATATAAAAACATCTCGAGTGAAAATTTCTCATCAACTAATGCTCCTTATTTGATCCATTGTCGATTTCAACCGATTAATTGATCCGATTTCGTTTAACAATCACAATAACAATTATTAATCATAACAATTATTTCTTAAATAATATACGAGTATACACCTCGCTCTAATAAACAATGAGATTAACATATTTACTGCTTACGTCAAAATGGTTTTGCGTCAAAACGGGCTTACGTCAATATGATTTCACGCCAAAATAGGATTACGTCACGTCGTCAAGATGGGCATACGCCAAACCGTCATATATCGATTGTTTCCATACAATTATTCCTATAATTGTGGCGCATTATTTAACACTCAAAAATCTAATGTTTATCGCGTCACCCTGATTCATTAACTATTAGTCCATTATTCTGTTCAAACGTTTATCGAGTATACGTCTGGACAACGCGGACAATATAGTGCTAATTAAAACGCATAAAGCGTTTCAAGAACTGAGGGGGAAAAAAAAGGAACTGCTCGGAAACAATAATGTTCAAATGTTGGTCCATCGTCCTCTTTACGATCCCTTGGGCACACAGCCCAGCGCGTTTTCGTGATAGTGTCCAACCCTCTACTAGCGTACTTAGCGATCATAACGAGACATTTCGCGCATTCGAACTGATATCAATTTCTCGATCTTACGTTTGACGCAACGTTCAAACACGTGCGGCGCCGCGCCAAATGTGATACACGTCGTCCGGTATCGTTCACCTGCACGGTGCACAGTTCGACATGGTGGCCGGGCGCGTCGTGTTGGCGGCCCACGTGAACCCGCTGCACCGCCGGTGGGCCGTGGGCCATCCGCTGTTGAACGTGGACCGCATGCTGTTCGCGGTGAACGCGCTGTGGGTGCGCGAGCACAACCGCGTGTGCGACCGGCTGGCCGAGGAGAGCGCCGAGTGGACGGACGAGCGGCTGTACGGCGCGGCCAGGCGGATAGTCGTCGGCCAGATGATGGGCATCATGATGAACGATGTGCTGAACGCGGGCGGCGGCTGGTGGCCGCTGAGGCACGACCCGGGGGTGCACCAGGATCGCGTGGTCGGAGCCGCCGCCGACGGGTGTTTCACCGCGCCCCTGGAGATGCTGCTCACCATGATGATGCCGTCCGGCGGCGTGCGGGAAGAGTTCCGAAACGACCGGCAGAACGATTCGACGGCGCTTTACGGCCACTACAGGTGGGTTGTACGGATTTTTTTTTTTAAGGGTCCACCAATCGGTGTTACGTGCAACGTGCTGCAAGGGTCGTACTGATGCGCAGGGATTTCGGAGGCCCCTATGCTCGGTCCACCGGCTTTTGACAAAAATCTTCAAATCTCTAACGGTAGTTTGCAAGAATTTTAAAGTGCAATTTTTAAATTTCCACGGTGACTTGCAAATTACAGCCTACCGTTATTCAGGGGTCTGGATTTCGGAGTGTGGTCTCTTCCAACAGTTAGTGCTTGTCGTTCATACCGCGGGCCACACTCTGCCACTTCGATAGAAATTTAAAAAATTGGTTCTGTGCTAAAAATTAAGGTATTGAGTTGTCGGAATTTACAGGTAAAATAAATAAACTGAAATCGGTATAATTTAATGGTATGAAAAATTCAGAAAACTGAGAAGCAATCAATTTCTCGATCAGTGAAAACAATACCATAGATCACTCCGTATTCTTTAAAATGTATTTTCCTCTCATTTTATCTTTGTCAACTTAATATGCATTCCCACTTCACGCTAGATCATCCCATCGTTGAAATAATCCGGTACATCATATAGTGAAATTATACTGGCCATGTCCATTTTTTAAAATGCACTTCGTTCAGTCTGTTTTTTCTGTCGTCACGAGAATCCGATTGTGAATTTTCCACGTTCTGAATTTCTTTATTTTATTCGGGCTAAGAATCTTTTTGAAAAATACGTAAAACCTCACGGGTTCAATGCATCAAATGCGTCTAATCGTAAATCTCAATTTTTCAGCCAAGTGTTGGAGAGTGATATGCGCGAAACGGTCAGGCTGATGGTGGACCAGCCGATGGGCACGATGAGCGGCAACAACGACGGTGCGGCGGCGGAGCCGCTGACGAAAGTCCTGATGAAGCTGTCGAGGGAAAACGGCGTGCAGAGCTTCAACAGATATCGGGAGCACGTGGGACTTCAAGCTTACCGAAGCTTTTACGAGCTTACAGGAGATCAAGAGACCGCGGATAAGTTGAAATCGTTGTACGAGCACGTCGACCGGGTGGAACTGCTGGCCGGAATGCTCGCGGAGAAGACCAGTGACGACTCTGTGCCTACGTTCACAGTGATGATGAACAGCTTTATCGTGAACGCTATCGTGACGAATCCTCTGTACAGCAAAACCACGTGGAAGTCGGAGACGTTCGACGGCGATTTCGGGTTTTCCGTCGTAAAGTCTGCTAGCATCAGGACATTCGTCTGTAATAACTTACCTGACGGATGCGACAGTGAGCTCATTGTTGGTCTTCACGCTAAATAGGTGTGTACATGCGTACGGGGGGGGGGGGGGGGGTAGACAAGTGTTTAGTGGTTAGGTTAGGTTTCGGATCTCGAGATTTTAAGCTGACACCCTGCAATCGTTATTTATTTTCCCTGCGGTTCAATAAGTTTCGTATAACGTTATAGTGGCAATCGCGGCACGTTGCGTTTATCCCTATTTATACTATCGATATTTTTATCCCTAAAAAAAAATACCATCGGAAAGACTTTCGGTTGTAGTATGTTCAGTGACTAACGCGACACCGCACACGATAGTAAAGCTCTTATTATTCACCACTCGATTATAGTCGCGTGAAAAAAGTAGTTACGTTCAGACAATACTATTGTTACAACGGCTCACGGCACGCACACTGTCCTGTAAGTCCCTTGCGTACAGCACAGTTGCGATTAGATATTGTTTCCATCGACTGTGGTACGCTACGTATTTAAAGGATAGAACAGAATGAGTAGGTGGTGGACCGTGCGCGTGTTGAGAGCCGGTGTAACAGGCGATTTTTACACCCGGATATTTTTACCCCCCCCTCCCACTGTAAAAATAAACTAGGATATATTTACCTCCCGGTAAAAATTTGGTCTTTAGGTGGTAAAAATATCCGGACGTATATTCTTACCTCCCGGGTGAATATATAGGTACTAGGATATATTTACCCCCCGGTAAAAATTTTGTTAGCGGGGGAGGGGTAAACAATTTTAAAATTTTTACCAGGGGGTAAATATATCCTAGTATATATTCACCCGGTAGGTAAGAATATACGTCTGGATATTTTTACCTCCCAGAGACAACATTTTTATCGGGAGGTAAATGTATCCTAGTTTATTTTGACCAGCGGTAAAAATTGTTGAGGGTAATAGAATCCTAAGACATCGGCACAAAAATTATTTTGCGATCGCCTGAACGGAATGTACTCTCTTTTACGTAGGTAATAACTATTATTAAGTTATGAACGATAAGAGCTGTATTATTGTTATATGCGTTTCGTTGGTCCCTATAGGTACAATTAGCTAAGGTCGTTCAGACGGTATTTTGTACATAAATATTGAACACGTAGGGATGAATTTGGCACGACGTGCCGCGGGCACGTCATATTATACCATTAATGCAATGGAATAATATATTAAACTATTGAGGACCATAAGCAAAAAAACAAATGACAAGATTACAGTAGGTATGATTTATGTTTAAAAACTCGAGGTTGCTATTGTAAAACATTTAAATATCAGTAAATATAGTTGCCACAAATGCCCACCCCATCTTATTTTTTGATAAATGAAATTTCCCTTTTCGTATTAATATTGAATTAAAGCAAATATTCAAATTTAACCATACATCAAGTTAATTTCATTGAAATTCAGCGCTACACCCCCGTAGGGAACATGAAAATAGTCACCCACGCGTACACCCAAGTTAATTCGATTTTTCAAGGTGCCCTTGTGGCTTGCGGTAATATTTGGTTATTCACCGAACCCCAATACTGGATGCGGATGCGTATACATGATATAACGTATACTTTTATCGTTGTCTTTTACACCGGATACATTAAAATTGTTACTTGTTACTACTGTTGTTACTATTGTTAACAATTTAAGAACAATAAAATTGATTTTACTGTATTTTATTTACCTAGTTTACACTCTGCACACACGTATCTGCGTTGCCGAACCGATAACCGTTTTGACTGAGGCCTATGATGGATATAATAATATATTTTGCTTGTGATCGCTTCACAATAATATAATATTACGTTCGGACGTAAGCTTATAAAACGCGCGTGTTCGACAAAAATAAATAATAATACGTCTTTAACTTACCGGCGGTTTTTGAAGAGTTGAAAAAACAGAGACTGCAGTTAATGACCACAATAAGCACACTGCAAACAAATTCATTTTTCTTCTGATCGAAAATAGAACGAATTATAAAGAACCTAAGTAGCGTTTTCCACCTTGTTTCTTTTTAAGTTTGACTAAGAAACGTCTACGTGAACATCGAATCTGTTTGGTTCTGTTTATACATCGGCCACTAACGATCATGGTTTTGTTTATTATTGTTGTTTTATGTACAATCTATAATTCACTACATCCGTAGTACGTGTGTTATTATTTATTTCATCTATTAAAAATTATATACAGGTAACTACTATTTAATTATTGTTATCTTATTTTTAAACTACTTATTTATTTTAATTTTGTAAGAGTGATGTGAATGAATTCTTAAATATCATTCTTATCAGTGTATTTCAATGCGTGTTATTAGCATAATTGCCCATAAATAATAAAAACAATTATAACAGTCAATATTAAACATTTTTTGTTAGATATTTTAGATATAATAATTATAACATTAAATGTATTAATATTATTTCCCGTCGGTTTAAAAAATTATTTGCCTAAAAAATAGCCATAAAACTAATTGTAAATTATTCTGCATATATTTATTATTTTATCAGTCATTATTCTGTTTAAATTATGCTATAAACGCCATTACTTACATTATTTTTAGTGATTAAACTGTGTTCGATGTATTAGATTTCATGTAAATGTAACATACGAGTATACAATATTAATAATAATAAAACCAAAAACTGAAGATCACAATTTTACAAAAATCCATATAGCCACATCAATATGATAAATAGAAATAAGTCAAAATTACAATGTTAAGACTAAAAAAAAATATTATTAAATTCTAAAAAATGAATATTGTATTTGTAATCTAAATCATTATAGAGCAATAGAACCATTGAGATTAGGTGTATCTGTGAACTTAACGGATAAGTTTTGAGGTGCGCTTTCAAGTTCTACCATCACGAGTGTGTTGATGGCTGGTGGCGGTTTTAAAAAAACACCAGGCACATAGAGCGTAACTTGAGGTCCACCGAGTGGCCAATATCTACCAAGGTTTATCTCGTTTAAAAATGCTACACCCTAAAATATTTAAAAAAAAGTACATATTTCATAATTAATGGAGTACACTTTAAAGAATATAGTTTTCATGAATATTTATAGAACTCACCTTAGTCCATCCCGAAGTATCCAAGTAAGTATCTAAACATGTTGTATAATTTTCTGGCAACGTAAAATGTGTTCTATAAAACGCCGGTAGTTGTACATGTTCAACTGGTTCGATTGATGAAAGCCATAACGTTTCGTTCAGTGGATAGGCAGTCATCTTCCATGGGCCCAATACTCGGTTACCCAGGATCACGAGATCGAAAATCCCCTAAATATTTCCAAACAAGTTATAATATTTAACTAACTGTTGTAATCATATTCTCATTATTATATCACATATGTTCATAATTGAATATCATCATAGAATAATATGTCACTTTTAAACCCAATAAAACCCTTCACTGTACCATGTTATGTTAACCGAACCATGTATAAAGAAATATAATATATATTATGTAACTGATACATAACGTCAAAATGTGCAAATAACACATTGTGTACCTATGTACCATTTCAATAAAACAAGTACAACAGAAAATCGCTCAAAAAACTATGATAGGCCAAAATATGGTCTAAGTACGTACAATTTTATGAACTTCGCCACTGTACCAGTCATATAGTCGTCAGTCTTCTTTTTCCTTATTTAGATTAAAAGAAATCGACATCTGAGACCATTAGACTGGTACGATATAGTTTTTGTGTTGGTTTTGTTTGTTTATGGGTTTGGTTGTACGTGATACACGTAGTTGCAGGATAGGGAGGCGATAGCTGTTTCTTCTCTATGGTCAGTCATCCCATCCAGAAAGAGTTTAGAGCCACTTTATCTTGATCGGCTACGATGACGCCCCACTCCCCCAGTTATCAGTCTTATCTGCAGACCTAAAACCTGCTAAATCCGTTGAAACCCAGGATGCAGGTCACCCATCCGGCAGCTAGCCGAACAGTGCTTAACCGCAGCACTGATCAGCGAATGCGACTAAACGCCACTTCACACCGTGCCCCATATTAAGTTTAGTGGAGTAATAATGTGAATATCATTACATAAATGCAGGCTAAATATATGAGGCATTATTAATGTTGTAGAGTATGAGGAACGTACAAGTTACTGATCAAATCTAACATTCACTGAAAATCGTACATTAATTAGCCTAGCTTATTTCTATATTTTAGTGTTAACAGTAGATATATTGTCCTGTTACGCTATACTTATGATTTTTATGCCACAGAAAAGCAAATTATAAACTAACCTTCCTGTCCTCGAGAAAATTTCCGTAATTAATGCGTCCTTGGTTTTCAATCAAAATACTAAGTTTCTGAACTGAGGAGTCTATGTTTAAGGTCATTGTCGTGTTACCTTTCAACCGAGACATTGTACCTACTTGTACCTGAAAGATAATATACTTAAGCGTTCATGTTATGAAGGTAATAATACAAAGTAACTTTACTTGATCCAAGTAAATGATTGCTCGATCTCTAACCGTGCTAATGGTTAGATTTACTGGATTAATGCTCTTTTGTTCCTCTGTTAATATTGTTTCATACATTACGAGACCAGTGTTGATATCCATATCCTCAAACGATAATGGACAATGACTAATCACTGGTTTCATACGTTGCGCCACTTTTTCAAAAAAACTAGCCACAGGTTGTACACGAAATGTGCCATACGCCGCTTTTGGCGTAGGAATGGGTGATATATAGTTTGTCGTTATGCACTTCTAGAAATAAAGTACAATAGTTGCTTTCATTGTGATGTATTTAAATGTAATACATTTTAATATAGCATTAAATTAAAATTAATTATGAGACTAATCAAGGGCTCTCATTGAAAATTTTTTACTAAACTTTATTTATACTCAAATTATCTTTTTATGCATTTCACAAAATTCCTATAACTAACAATATTTCTGTTTTCTTTAATATTTTTTTCAAATTTCGAGGTTTTTATACAGCAAAAATTTACTCTTTTCTGCAGTGTACCTACTCAACATTTTCACTTCTATTTAATGATTAATTTTTTTTTAAATGTCAAAAGTTTTACATAATAACTTAGCATTTTAGCTAGCTATTACACAATACTCGATTAAACTTAAACGAACTTTATATGTATCTTTAATTCAGCATTTATAAAATACTTCTCAATTTTAATGGCTCACAGTATGATTTCCTTGTAATCTCGTGCTCTCCAACTTTTTTAATGTTTTTTTTTTTTAATTTTTTTTAATTCTGACTTAAATATATATATATATATATATAAATAAAGATATAATATCGTGTTCCTCAAATTATGTAGTTTCGTCAGTTGTATTTTTAGGACATAGTGGCTACACTTGAACTAGAATGTATTAACTAATAAAAAGCGTCTAAGAATTCTAATAATAAATAATAATAACACTAACGGCTTCTTCGAGTGTCTTTTTGATCATGAAATACTTTTCAGTAGGATCTCCAGCTTCGTCTAATGGAGCATCGTAATCGTATGAGGTCAACTGAGGTAAGTATCCAACACTCTCTGTGGTATCATTCGTGTTTGCTCCAGACGTGAAGCCAAAATTTGTGCCTCCATGAAACATATAAAAACTAAACGAAGCGTTCATCGCTAACATTGCTTTCATTTCATTAACAACATCTATGGTGTGCACAACAGATAATGGTTCTTGCCAGTGAGACAACCAACCAGGATAAAATTCTGAGTTGACTAATGGACCTCCATTTTGAATATTTCTCATCAAATCGAAACATGCAGTTGCTAAAAATAAAAATAAAAATAAAAAAAATACAAAATAGAATATTAAATAAATAGGTTGTCGGCAATAAAGATTATAGTTATGTACATTTTTTAAATATCAATGCTCAATAATATACGTTCAGGATCTTTAAACTTTATTTTCTTTCCCTTATTAATAAAAATGTTGCACTATTTCATAGATAGAATACATGTACAATTTAAATTTCTAATCCTATTATTAGTGGCTTAATATCTAAATGTTCTTTATATTTCTGAAATCCTGAACATGGGGTGCCCATCTCATAATAACTTTCATAATAGTAAGAATGCATTTGCATTTTATTACAAATCTATCCAAACATGCAATAAAAAAACAATATATTATCAGGCAAATAGCCCTCCGAAGGCAGCTTTTAATTAATATACCATGTAGGTAGATAGCGCCTCCTAGTTTTTAGATGTATCCTCAATAACAGGTCTTATCTATATTCAAAATAATATTATAAAGTGAAATTATTAAATAAAGACAATGTAAATGTTAAACGCATACTAGCAAAGAAAGGATTTTTGATTGCTGTTGGTTATCTCATAAAGCGTTAAGTTACTGAGTTACTCTAAATTAATGTGGATTTACAATCGTATACTTAAACATATTATAAAATAAATACTCACTATTTACCAAAATGCCAAAGTCGACAGTTGCGTAAACTTCTGGAATATAACCACAGTTAAAATATGACTGACCGCATCCATCAATCGTGAAAAGTACAGCTTTATTTTCTACGTAACTCCTTAGTAAATCACGTAGCCATAATTTGTACTCGGAATCGCAGGCATAATAACTACCGTACTCATTTTCTACCTAATAATATAAGATTGAAGACAGTTGAATTAAAATATAAACATACAGTTTTACCTATACGTGACGCATTTTTCGCTTACCTGAACCATTATGATATTTCCACCGTTTCCATAAAGATGAGGTTTCAGATTACTCATAAGCACATTAAACCAGATTGAAACATATTTCTTGTAACCTAATATTAAACAAATTCATACAGTGAGCTGAACAGGCCACTTAATCATACATTTTTTTTCATAAATCATGTTCATATATATTATATATAACATAATTTTCAAATTAATTAATTAGCATATATCTGCATAGTATTTTATGCTACATGCGTACAGCTATAGCGTTCCTCAGTACCTACTTGAATTATTGGTCCTCAAGCTTTTTTTTGGCGTCATATTTAATAGCCAATATGGAAATCCTCCCTAGAAATTAAAAAAATGCTCAGCCCACGTTGTTCCTAATTTTTCCATTCTCACAGATGATACCAATAAATATTTTAAAATTCCTTACGAAATCTCGTTCAGCACATATGTATGGTCCCGGTCTTAAAATTAAATACATATTTTCATCTTTGATTAATTGTATAAAGTACTCCAAGTCGGCATCCCCTTCAAAATTATATACTCCAGGAAATGGTTCATGTAAACTCCATTCCACATAACTGCACAAAACCCTCATTTAAATAATCAAATTATTGAAAAGCTTAAACCAAGATAATCAAACATTAACTAGCATATCATATTTTGGTATTCGTATTTGTACCTACGTCATACGTGTAATATATTGGTACTATAATAACTTAACTCCAGTTATTAATGTGCTCAAGTACATTTTTTAAATCCTTAGTATTTACAAGATTTACACATACATACTCACGTTGTTACAGCGTTTAAACCAGCTGCTTTCATTTTTTGAATCCTATCTTTCCAGTAAGGCCGAGGCATTCGAAAATAGTGTAACGAACCGGAAACATATCTAAATACTTCACCATCTTTGAGAAATTCATTTCTCTCATGATCTATGACAAATGTTCGTTCGCTCGTCTAAAAATAAATTACATTTATACATCACGAAACAATTTCGTTATTCAATGATAGGCGATAGCTAAAAAACTATCCAACAAGATAAGTAATTGATTTGTATAATGTTGCACTAGGATAACTTGGTATAGTGAACAGTGAACACAATAAGAAGTTAGTTATCAGTTTTCACTATAGTCAAATATAATTATTATTTATGCGAGTCTACACAATCTTAAATCTAAAAATATATTCACGCTATTACAATTATAGTCTTATTTATATTTTCGCAATTGTGCCTATAGGAGGAGCTGTTACATTTAAATGTTTACTGTACATCCATCCTACTATTTAATCATACTACTTTCTTTGGTTTGTTGTAAATTTTCAATTTTAAAATACCATGATATAATATTATAATCTTAGATGCAGAAATAGTATAATAACACTGAACAAAATACCAAAGTATTTTCGGTTATTCAAATCGGAAATCCAGCTGAACACCAATTTAGTAGGTACTAGACGTAGTATGTAAGCAGGGATGGATTTAGGTATGCGGTGACCCTTATGGATAGTAATATATTGTGGGGGCCCCAAACAAATAAACGTTACATGTTTTGCTTATTAAAATATTAAACAACATTTAATATTTTCTTTTTGCTACCTCTTATATTATTATTTATAAAACAATATTTATTTTATTATACAAATATTATGCATAAATTTAAACCACATACATTTTTCCATGTTTACCGTTAAAAAATACAAAATTAGTGGTGGGCGGGCAGGCAAATTTTTGGGGGCCTTGGGCTGCAGCCTACTCAACCCACTCATGCGAGCCCTAGAGTATAGGTTATTTATGCAATAAGATTATCGTGAATATGTGAAACTCATTATTCTAGTTTGAAGATTTGCAAAATGATAATGATGTGACTCGTATGTGTGTACCTACCTTCATCAGGTTCACCGTTTCAATTTTATAATGGGGGTAAAAACATTTAAACGGGCCATTTTTTTTATCACGAAATTTTTTATTCGTCGTAGTGAATAAATTTCATTTAGCGACACATAATGTACGGGTTCAAGGTTAATATATTTTATAATTACCTAACTATGATATTATAATGTGATTATTCTGTTGTATATACATGCTATTATATGTACTTCGTTATCGTACAAATAAAAAAAACCAATTTACGTCTTCTTAACTGTAACGTATGTCGTATAAGTCATCGGTGTGGCTCGTTTGTAAATGTAATGCAAGCCAATAAGACACAGAACAAAATAGGGGTGCTAATGTACACCCTGCCCCCTCCCGGGGAAATGGCACTCCTCACCATCATCCGCAATACAAATCACAGAACATCACAAATCACACATTCAATTAATTCAATGTACCTGTGAAATAATCATTTTTGTATGGTATAATAATTAATAACTGAATTTTGTACCATGGCGTTTGACAACCTATAAAAAAAAATATCTAAGTAGGTGGTAGGTACCCATTGAAGTTCAACTATACAACTATACTAAATTATTTGTGTACTCAATTAAATAGTAAGATGATTATTATCCCAGATAACACGATTTAGTGTGTTATCTGCGTTATAATAAAGCGGTTTGTTTTGTTGGGCAAATCAAAAGATTATTAAATCACCAAGCAAACCGACCATTGCTATTGACTATTATTATTAATTATATTACTGATAATATTATTATTAAAGAAGTCATTGCCTCTTAGGTAAACAGAAAACTAACGGATGGGACTTCCGTAATTCGACGACCCAAGGTGCCCTTGCGCAGCAAGCGATACTTCCTACCTACTCTGGATACACGCCAAACTCCAGTAGTACTGTGCAGGATGTGGGTGCCGTACACGAACGTTTACTTTTCCCATATTATAGTCTTTCATACCTAATTAATTAAGACTGTAGAACATTTGAAATCAATAAAATCCATTGTGCAGCATTTTATTTATTTATTTTATACCATGCACACATCTGCAATGCCCAGATTATATAAGCGTTTGACTAAGGACGACTATGATGGATTCGACAAAAATATTATATGTTCGTAACTTACCGGTGGTTTTTGAAAAGTCGAAAGAACGGAGACTGCAGTGAACGACCATAACAAGCACGCGGCAAACAAAATATTATTATGCATTTCTCACAATGCTGGACGAGGACGAATTATAGCCTTTTCCACTAGACGATGATCGCGTACTGTTGTGTTGTCGATATTACTGACGGGATATCGTTTACGGGAACGTATTTCAATCCGTACGGCTCTGCGGGTACATCGACTACCTAATGATTAATGATCTCGGTCTTATTCGTAATGTTTTCGTGTAGTGCATAAATTATCTAATTTGTTCACTACCTATACTCCATAGTCCGCTAGGTCATTTTATCGCTTGTCAAAAACATGTAGCGAACCAGTTGTTATCTTCTTTATATAAAGACAACCTATTTATTACAATTTTATACGAGAATAATGATTAGGTACATTTTTGATCATTTTAATCAGTATATATTTTGTATGTTGCACATAATTGCCCATAGATAGGTTGGTCCAAATTATTAAACATAGATTAGGTACACATTATTTATGTGAACACCAATCACCGATGTATTCCTATATTAATTTTTTATTCAGATTTTGTTAAAACAATTGTTCCCTACAGTTAAATGCGGATGAATTATATTATAATTATATATTAACTACAGTAAATATTATATTATAGTTATGTATATTTACGTTAACTCTCCACAAAAAATTTGGTATTCTTTCAAATATAAACGCTTAGTAATTTATTTAAATACGATCTAAACAGACATTTTACTAAAACTGATTAAAATACTTCAAAATAATAATAGTGGTTGGACTAAAGTCAAAATTAATATACAATTAGAAGGTTAAGTAATAGATTGAAATAGCTATATCCCCAAGACCTATGTACATAACTCTAATAAACGTATTGTTCTGACGTGTATTTAGTCTGATAAATTATAGGTAAAATTGTTATTTAGGTATTTAGTACAGTTACTTAAAAATTTAAATACTTTTGTAAAATCGTCCTAAAGTAAAAAACTTTTTATATATATACAATAATTAATTTTAGAAAGGATTTTTTAGTTAGTTATTACTTTACTGGTTTTCACGTGTATGTGAGTTGTGGCATTACACATAATGAATGTGCAGTAGAAACGTATAGCAGTTGATGATGGTCGGCAATAAATTAATTTTTTTTAGTTATAAGCTATCAAATGTATCATAACACTCTGGACTGCTTAAAGAGTAACTGATAAAAAGAAAAAACTCTACTAAACTATTAGAAATAATCAAATTAACGCTTGCACAAACACAACTAAAGTAAAAAATCAAATGGTTTATGACTTTTAATTCAAGTTATAAAAAATTATATTTAATTTAAGGTAATATCCTATAATACAATTTTTTTTTTTAGAGAAGGCAATAAGTAAATTGTAAAGGTAAAAAAAGGCTAGCTTAAATTAATATGACCTTTTTGAATAGGTACGTCTAAATTATAAGTTTATATATTGTTGTATGTTTTAGATTGCCATTGTTGTCAGAAATTTCAATCTGTATTCATACTACACATGCCTTCTGAACTCAATACCTATGTAATATGCCCTGCCAATTTTTAATTTCCTGCCAAAAAATAATAATTCATATGAACATATAACATATAACACATGTCACTAATGTTAGTTCTAAGTGGTGTTGCAAAAAAATAAAATCTGAGAGTTTTAGTGAACAATAAAATCAGTATTCGCTCTTAAGCTTTAATGAAAACAAAACAATCTTGAATCTTAGATTAAAAAGTTAATTGATGACTTTCAGTAAATTATTATAACCTATGATAGTCGTGGGATGATCATAATTAATAAATAAGCCAAATAATGAAAGTTTAATTTAAATTTAGTTAGTAGTTTTTGATTTACCCTAGGCTTACCTGGTACAGAGAAAAGTGACTTTCTTTTAAATATATATAAAGAGAAGACCAGTATAAGTAAATCAATATGAACAACTAAAAAGTAACAACTATTAAAAATAAAAAATGTTTAGTTCATTTATTACAAAACGATACAATCAATATAATTAACATTTTACTAACCAAGAATTCCATTTAATTTCATATAATCAATATCATAAACATTTAAGTGGTGTAAACAGACAATTGCAGAACCTTGTTCTGCCCATCGTTTGTTTTTCTCCCTAAAAAATAAATATAAATCAATTGTTTACTACATACAAAAATAAATAAATGAATACTAATAAAATTAATATACACACTACTTACCAAAAAGAAGATGAATACTTTTTATCATCAAATGTCACAGTACTCTTGAATAGTTTTTCAAATTGTTCTGTGTGATATTTTGGCAACGATTTATTGTGTTTCATTGCCCAATTTAACAATTTTGTTTTAGGTAAATCTTCAGGTCTTGGGTACAATGCTCTTATATACATACACTTTAAACTGTTTACATCGTTTGATTCTTCTACTGGATTTGGTTTTATTCGTTTTTGATCAATACACGCAACATCTCTCTGTTCAAAACGAAGACAATTCATTTTTTTCTGTTTTTGACGACAATAATCACCTACTTCCCAGAGATCACTAAAATTAATAAAAATATAAGATACTTGCAAAATGTGTATTTCTTTAGATAGGTCCATATTTGTACAGAATTTGATAAAAGTAATAAGATAAACATACTATGATTAGTATATTGAAATACTATTAGAACCATAGTTATAAAAATCTGCCAATGGTTAGGATTAAAGATATGAGTATGAAGACAAGATGTTCATTAAAGAATTTAAGAATAGTTTAAAAACAAATAGTATCTCTGGTAAATATTTTCTTGCCATAAACACAAATTACAAATAAATCAGTCAAATGTGAACCTGACTTTAAACTTACCATATTTGTTGCAAGGTTGTAGACTCCAAAAAGTTTCTTCCCTGCTCAGTTTCTTGAATATTTCGTAACATATTTTGAATACAGTATTTTGTATTTGGAGCAACATTATCGTAGTCAACAGCATGGCGCAGGTAATCTCTTATGATTGTAGTTAATTCCAATTTGTTATCACATTTAAATATAGAACAATTTTTTTCTGCTGTCCGTGCTATCATAACACTAGAACAACCAGTTTTGTTTTTAAACTTTGCTATATCATCAAACACGGCAATCTCTTTAGATCCTCCACTAAAACATATTTAACAAACATTGTAACAGTCTACTTTTTTAAAAATGATAAACATATTCATTAATATTAACTTAGCAATGACTGGAATATCTAATGCTTCAGAAATAGCTTTAATGAAATGGTTCCTATTTGGATGCATGGGTCTTTCTTTAACTGTACGGCCATGTACACCGATCGCAGCAATTCCAGTAGCAGCTAATTTTTTACACAATTCAACAGTTTCATTAATATCAGGCAACACTCGAATCTTGCATGTAACAGGTATGCTAACAGCTGAAACTACTGCGGAAAGAATTGCACAAGCTTTATCAGGATGAGATAAAAGGGCTGCTCCCATTCCTCCTTTTAATGAAAAATCTTTTGGGCAACCCATGTTGATATCAATCCCGGCTACATCGAGTTCTCTAATTATGATAAAAATAAATAGTTAACATGATTAATAATTATTATTTGCGACAATTCAAACTGTACTTACACTACTTTGGCAGCTTGGGCTGCTCGGTCAGGATCGCTCGTGCCGATTTGAAGAACAACATATGGCTTCTCACGTGAGCACGTGCGAAACACCACAGTCGCATCACTTTTGTCGATGAAATCTACACTTTGTAATGTGTCTAAAAATAAACAAAAAAACAATTGATCATCCTAACCACAGCTGTTTCGTTCGAAAGATTACCATTTTCTTTACGGCAACACCGGATCAGCCTGTGATCGATCAGTTCCTCGGTGTAAACAATATCAGCTCCGTAATCCAATGCCAGCAAACGCATCGGCAGTGTGTTTATTCTGACCATAGGTGCCAGTATAAGTTTGTTGTTGTAACATAATCGTTTATTGTTTTCCATGCAGACCATTTATGAGCTACAGCTGCAACTAAGAAAATTAAAAATAAATACTGCCCACAAGTAATACTTATAAATTATAATCGAGTGGAGTTAATGACTTAAGTTAAAATCGTATATGAATATAATATTATGATTTGTGACTTGTTCCTTATCAATTATTATCATTACGATGTATCTACATTTATTTACTATTTTTGGTTGATAATAATATCTGTGATAACGGAAATGTTGATATCAAGAATCTAATGATCCTCATATATGAATATATCTTTAATCGTGGTCCTGTGACAGATATTGAAATTTAAAATACCGGTGTTTGCATGAACCGGTATGAAGTGTTTCATGGGTGTTTGAGATATGTTCTGTGATTACTGGTTATATCATCTTATTATTGTGGTAATATAAACGGTGAACGTGACGTGTCAAAATTGAAAATAAACTAGACATTTGTCATTGCCGTAAAATCGATTAAATTTAGTCCATTCCAGGACTCTGCATATTAGACATGAACGTAAAAAATAATAACTACAGATTTAAGTCAGTGTCTCGACTTCTACTGTAATAACTTAGTAATGCACATCAAACAATCATTGCGAGGCTAAAAGAGAATAAACTTTTAAATATTACATATTTAATTAACTTATTATTAAAATAAGTTAAAGTATTAATAACAATTATAACATAATAAAAATTAACACTATATTGAGTATGGTTTTTAGGAAATACCTGTAGCAGCTAAAGACAATTAGTAATTTGAAAAACATAATTCGGAACAAGTCTTCAATTACATTTTATTAAAAATATGTTTTTAATTTAAACATCAAACAAAAATATATTTACAAATTTAAATAATAAATACAATGGCATTTTATACATAAAATACAGAATTGTATATGTTATCAGCCACCAAATCTGCTGTAGCCCATGTCTCATGGAGCAAAGTTCTATGTTTATACATAAACCACTGTCCTTCTTAAAACAGTATCAGAGTAACATGAATAGGTATAAGGCTGGTATGTAATATAAAAATTAAAAATATAAGTTATTAGAAGATGCTTTTATTACTTTTTTGGAAATAAGGGACCGCTCACAATTTCTCTAAGAAATAAAATATAGTAACCTATTATCTGCCTGTGTTGTGTTTTAAGTAAGAAAGTGGTTTGTGTAAGAACTAAGAACTAAAACCTAATGTATTTATTGGACTTATTTAACTGATTCTGATTTGTCACTATTTATATTGTTTGAATCATCATTTTCTTGCTTGGGTTTACCAGCTTGTCGAAATCTTTCAAGTATCATTGCTTCATAATCCAAAAATGTCTAAAAGAGTTTAAAATGTATTATAAAATATGAAATTGAAAGAGTCCTGAAAATATTACCTGTGAAGCTGATGGTGCAGATTTAGTATTTTCGGTTTCATTATCGTTTTTATTTTGATAAGCCGAAAATAAATTGCTTGAATTTGGTGCAGAAGTCTGATTAAAACTCTTTTTAGTATCTTGACCATAATCTCCAATAAAACTTACAGTAAGAGGACAATTTGGATAACCAACTTCCAAATTTTTGGCATTAATCTAGCGAAAAAAAAATATTGATTATATATTTCCCTAGGTGAAATTTTAATTATTAAATACAAACCATAGATAATTTTATACTTTAGTATAAGAATACTTACAGCAGAGGTTTTTGAATTGTACTCGATTAGAGCGATGCATTTTTTAAATTCCAAAACTACTACAGTAACCACATCGCCATGCTATAATTGTACAAAATGAATAAAATAAAATACTGAATAAAAAATTATGAAAAATTACCTTAGAAAACAGAGATTTTAATTTGGCTTTATCATACATTCCATTTTCTTTCCATTTGACTCTCAATTTATAAGAACCAGAAGTTTCTTTTTCAGCTTCTTGCTGCTTAAGCAATTCATTAACACGAGTTCTTTCTTTAGCAAGTAGTGATGAATTTAATTTTCTTAGTCGCTCTAATTCTTTCTATTAAATAATGTATGAATTAGTAAAGAATATTAGAAATAAAAATGAAAGAAAACCAAACGAACTTCAAAATCTCGTTCAATCTTTTCTTTTCCCAATGCTTCATTTTCTCTTCTAGTAAGTTCATCAATAAGTTTCTTTCTTTTTGAATCATATTCTTTTTCCCGTAATTTTGCAGCAAGCTTGGCATTTACTAACTTGTCATAAGCACTCTACAAATAAATATCGAAATATTAAACATGAAAAACCATACACGATTTATTAACATAAAATGAACATATCATACACGAGCAGCAGCATCTGTCAGAACAGCTAATATTTTAGACAACTGCAAGAACAATTGAGCTGCTTTGGGATTGTCAGGATTTTTATCTGGATGGCATTGTAGAGCTTTCTTTCTATATGCTGTTTTAATCTGATAAAAAGAAAAAGAAAACGTTAATTTGTATAAATTATTGTAGAAGAATAATAAATCGAGAACTATTGTCTTGCCTCCTTTTCGTTAGCCGACTGTTGGATCTCAAGTATTCCATAAAGATCTAAATCTTTCAATTCCGAATCCATTATAAATTATTATAATATGCAGCGAGAATAATTATGAACCATTCAAACCTAAACGGAAAATGCCAAGAGCTGATAAACTTGAAATTTTTAAAATGAAAATCGTGTTTTGTGTTTAACACGGTTATCACTGTTATCTGTTTTATTGTTGTTATTTGTTATCAATTGACTGTTATCTTGCTGTTTAAAATAAATGACATTTGAAAATAGGAAATCAAAATTCAGGTTTCAGAGTTTTTATGTTTTAGTGTCAAATACTTTTAATGGCTGACCGTTGTAGTTCAATCACAAGTTACAACCTATAATTCGCTATAAATCACCTAAAGTTGAGGAATTTATTTTATGCTAAAAATTGAGAGTTTTGGAGTAAGTTCAGACTATTACCATCACAATGAATTCCGGCATTCCGATTTTTCCGACTATGATCCCAAACACTGTAAATCCATTATGGTTTAGTGTTGATGAGCCCAAAAACGAAGAAACAGAACTTATACAAATTGAAAGCATACACCAAAACTGGGTAAAATTATCAACAATATCCATCGAGTTGTTTTACAAATATTCGTGATGAGAAGTTATTTAATTAATAACCGTTCATATTTTTTCAGTTACTTACAGTGGTAAACAAACTCAACGACAAAGACTTTCCAGTACCAATTGGCAAAACGACAACTGAAGTAATGTACCTAGTTGTTAATGCAGTTATTATTAGTACATGACTTTTCTGTACAATTATTTTTTTGTTTTTCTCTTGTATTTAAATAGATATATTATTATAACAAGGTACCAAATAACTTGCTTCCAGTGACATTTTATGTAGACTTAATGAAATATGTTTTAGTTAGATAGATACTATTTTATTTTTTTAGAGCAATTATTAAAAACGACGGCTTAACATACGAGACTTAATCATTGTGTATTAATAAATAAATTGAAATTAAATACTGATATTTATAAATAAACATTATGTATCCATACATGCAGTTAAACTTAAAATTTACTATAGCTTTCTTACTGTTAATTGTTGATTTATTGTTGGATATATTTATAAATTGTACATTTTAATATTATTAACCTTTAAAATCTATTTCACTCATAATACACGAATACAGCACATACAGCTCAATTTTTATTTATAAATTCATTGACATTTTTTATATTAGGTACCAGAAGAGGATGATGAAGAAGACGAAGAGGAAGAAGTTAATCATTCCGATGACAGTGAAACCCATGATGAGGAAGATGATGATGTTGAAATGGACGTCTCCAATACTTTTGATCGAGATTCTCCTATTTCTGTTTCTACGAGATAATCATAATAATAATTACTTTCTCAGACATCAATATTAATTATCAATGTTTTGTCTACCTTTTTTTTTCATTACATTGTACTATAAAATATATCTTAGGCTCTTAGCAGTGGACTATGAAAATGTTTTATTTCCATCAATTTTCATCTTCATGTTTACTTATTTTTATAATTTCGCAATTATCTACAGTAATTATTGTAATTATTAACCTGTATGCAAAGTATAAATACCTTATATATTCCTTGATTGTATGTACATCATAGGCATTTTAAATATTGTATTAAATTAATTTATTCCTAATATTCAATGCATAAAAGCCTATAAGAAATAAATAGCTATTGAAATAATTAATAGGTAATAGGTATTAAAAATTATTGCTCGGACCATTATTATTTATTATGTCCAAGGTAGTTATATACCTTTTTTACCTTTTATTTATAACTACCTTTAATATTATGTCGATGGATTAAACCTGGTTTACCTGATGAGAAATTATTATTGTAAGGTATATGTCATAGAAAAGAGATGTATGACAAATGTAGCAAAAATGTCACAGCAGGCGATTTTGGATTCTATATTTTACTAAATCACCAATCACTTATTTTATTAATTTATAATTGTTTGAAATTACATAAAATGAACCCAATTACACTAACTACAAACTAACAATAACAAGTACCTACAAAATAAAATATCCAACATTTAAAAATTAAATTAAATTTGAAAACAATAGATGTCATATTGCTCGGCTGCGTTGAACTATGTTCCATTAGCAGTGTTGTAAAGAATATTTGAATATTGTATTTAAAATACATATCGAATACTAATCAGACAAATACTCAAATACTTTTAAGTTTTAAAATGCTTCTATAAAATACAATTTACAGTTTAAAATTGTAATCATTTATAAAAATGTCTTTAATAACATCAATTTTTCAAAATAAATATAATAATAAACTATAATACAATTATGAGATCAGAATAAACCCAATCTAAAACCTAAGATATTATTTGATTATTTATGAAAATTTGCTGTACTTAAGTCATAAAACAAACTACCTGCTACAGATTTAAGCATGGAATATTAATTAGTAATGACCAATTGGTATTAAATACAACAAATGTTATTTTAAATACTATCAACATAGCTGATATTAAAAATGTTTAAAAAAAGTATTCATTACAAAAAACAATATTTGAATACTTTTACATAAATAAGCATATGCGCGTGCACAAGTCATCAATATTTTATTTACGTGACAATACTCGTAAGTGATTTTCAATGGAACGAGGTTAAATTATGTTTAGTATGTATATTTTCGTCATCTTATTGATCTAAATTGACAAAAAATTCAGTCGTTTAGTACCCTTTTTTCATCTTAATACAACAAAAAATTAATACATTGCTTAAGTACATAAAAATTTACGCCCTCTTCAATTTTACGCTCGGGGATAAATCCCCGTCTTCACCCCCTTGGTTCCGCCCCTGAGTACACGTCGCCAGTTCGAATCCGGCCGCCGGCGGTTCCGCTTTCATGTCCGCAAATTATACCGTCCGTAAAGAAGAAGTCAATAGATAAGAGATAATAAATAATAATTCCGTCAGCCGTTGGATGTGATAATCAGTGTACACGTTGTTATCAGGAAATTGTATAATTTATGTGTAAAATCTCGAATCGTGGTTCAAGGTGATCGATTACACCCGCGCGTTACGCAATTAATCACGGTATTGTGCCCAATTGTCGAGTAATTTAAATTTTCGGTTAATGAATAATTATTGAGAAAATGCACCGGTCATCAGTACGATCATCGTTTATCGCCGTTCGCCGCAGTTATGTAACGCGCTCACCGACGTGTTGAAGAAAGTGTATCGAACCGAACCACACCAAAACTTTTCGGCGTGCAGCGTTGCGCATGGTAGCTAAAATGTTGACCAGAGCCCTTGGATTAGGCGTCCTCAGCGGTACGGTGGCCACTGCTTACTCTTTGTACGACAATGATTACAATATCGACTCGGTCGGCATCGTTCGATTTAGTCGAGCTGCAACCACGGTAAGCTCTATTTCTCGTTGCAATCACAACTCGTCTCGGTCTGTAAATATTGTTACGTTTTTAGGGGTTACATGTGATGTATCACTACAAGACCACTTTGTACGCGCCTTCGGTGAACAAATCATTGCCAAACTATCAAGAAATTAGATCAAATGCAAGTTACAATACCTTTATATTATCTTCAATGACCTGTTTAGTTGTTTTTCGTTGTATATACGTCAACGCGTGCAACACAGTTGACTGAACATTTTTCATCATGGAACCGATTAATGTGTTATAGTCTCATGAGAAAGCTGCAGAAATGCTGCTTGCCCTGTGTCGCACCAACAAAGGAGTTTATATTAAAATTGGACAACACATAGGGGCATTAGAAAATCTTTTCCCCAAAGAATACACGGACACATTAAAGGTTTTGCATAGCCAAGCACCTATTACACCTTTAAAAGAAATTTACAAAGTGATCAAAGAAGACTTAAAACAAGATGTAAGATTTTGTATTTAAATTAATGTCATACATTTTTTAAGTATTTCATATAAGCCTTATGGCGATCAAACCACCAAGTTGAGATAATGATAAATATTGCTTATTATATTTTAATTATTTTCTGTATTTAAAGGTAGATCAGATATTCAGTGAAATTGATCCAAAACCTCTTGGTGCTGCTTCGTTAGCTCAAGTACATAAAGCTAAATTACGATCAACGGGGGAAAATGTTGCTATTAAAGTGCAGCATTCATATGTTCGTGGCGATGCCAAAATAGATATAGCTATAATTGAGGTACCTGTACCATGTATTTTTTTTTTGAATTAGTTGAATTAGTGGAAATGTTCTAATTCAAAGATATGAAATTACATCTAAGTTTTTGTTGTATATAAGTAATAATAACACATAGTTATCTGTTTTAGGCTTTGGTGAGAATTGGTTCCTATATTTTTCCCGACTTTAGATTTCAGTGGCTTGTTACTCAAACCAAACAGAATATACCAAAAGAATTAGATTTTACAATTGAAGCACAAAACACTGAAACCATTAGATCAATGTTTAAACATTTAAAATGGTTAAAGGTATTTTTATTTTTAACTTATAAATGACATCATATATGCGCACAAACACAAACATACATATGTATTGTATTTAAAAACAATAGTTAACATTTTAAAAGTTATAATTTTTTTTAGATACCAAAGATATTTGACGAGTACAGTTCGCCTAGAGTTTTAACATTGGAGTTTGTTGAAGGTGGACAGATCAATGATCTTGATTATATTAATAAAAATAAGTAAATATTTAAACAATTATATGATAGTAAAAAATCTTAATTACTTTATTAGTATGAATACATAAAATGTGTAATACTAAACTCTTATATTTTAGATTGAATGTTAAGGAAATATCTGAAAAGTTAGGATCTTTGTACAGTGAAATGATATTTAAAAATGGATTTGTGCACAGCGATCCTCATCCTGGTAATTTGTTGGTAAATAAAGACAAGAATGGCAAATTAAATTTAATACTTTTAGATCATGGACTTTATGCGGTATGTTTTTGTTGTACGTTATATTTTCTGATTAATATTTCAATAAACTATAATTTATTTCAGACATTATCTGATAATTTTAGACGAACATATGCTAAGTTATGGATGAGTATATTGGATAATAACCATGATAGGATGAAAAAATACTGTACCAAATTAGGAATAGCTGAAATGTATGGTCTACTTGTGTGTATGGTAGCCGGACGTACTTGGGATTCAATCCAAGACGGTATTGTCACCAAGAAATTAACTCTCGCTGAAGTAAAACAAAAACAAGTGCCAAGCACAGCAGTGTATTATTAAACATTTGTTTTGTTTTGTAGAAAGAAAAATTTCAAACTGGAATTCCATTGGTACTAACTGAAACATTATATATTTTACAAACAGTAAATCCACAAATCCTGTTACTGTTGAAAACCAATGACTTAATACGTGGTATTGACACAACTTTGGGAACATTATCAAAGTAGAGTATTTGATTTATTCACTTTTGCAATAAAACCATTTTAAATACTAAGATTTATGTTTTAAATCTGTATAGGTTGACATCTTTACGTCCAATGACTGTAAGCTGTATTAATTCAGTATACGATAAACCTATACGCAAGAGTTCATTTTGGTCAGGGTTAAGTTTACACTTCAAGAAACAATGGTCGCTTTTAAAAGTCAGAATATTTTACTTCTGGATTGGCATTATAGATACTGCATAATAATAACATGTTATCAAAATTGGTTAGAAAATTGTGTTTCTATATGTTAAAGATTATATTTTTTTAATTTTGTTATTTATAAGATTATGTAAATCTTATATCAAAAAATAAAATATAAATGAACAAAGTTTAATGCGATGTATGGCAAAAGTCCATTATGTATCAACGAAATAAACTGATTACCCTTTGTGATTGTATCCATTCTTTTGAGTCTTTGTGGTCCATTGCTTTTATAAAATTAAAAATTATTTTTCAAGACAAACAATGAAATTAATCTAATAATGTTACTTCTTTGCTATTTAATTATGAAAAAATGTGTATAGAGCATAGGCACATAAATATTTAGACCGGAAACCTTTATTAACTGTCCATATACAGTAGTTCATGCTGATTTTTAGACAATTTATAGACTAGTAAACTGGTTTGATCTATTAATCGAAACAGTTGAGAAAATATGTTAAAAGTAATGTTGACAAATCAATCTTTTTGACCTTTTGTTACGCATTTCTAAATAGTGACAAATCACAAATGACCATCAATACATTAATAAAAATTTAGTTCTGCTTTAAAACCTATGTTCAAGAAAAAATGTTGAAAGTATACCATAGTAATTCAAAAAATAACAAGATATAACTATAAAAGCATCAGACAATTGAAGTTTAAAATAAATACCAGGTTTTTTTTCTTTCAGGTCAGAAGACCTCAAATATAATAAAAAAATCACTTGTCTAAAATGATTTCTTTGTTTTATTTACTATGAGAATATTCAATTTAACGGTTGGTGATACAATGTACCAAAATGTAAACTATAAATGTATTTTAATAGAAAAAAAAAATGTTTTCATTTTTTAATGAAACATTCTTTAATTGAAGAAAATTTATATATACATTGAATACTTAGAAAAATATATGTTTTTAACCAACTTGGAGTATAATATTATAACAATAGAATATTAATATTTTACAAAAAAGTTTGATTATACCACTATACGTGTGAAGCCATCACTTATTATGTAATATTTTAGACTTCTAAAAACAACCAGTTACGTTTGGGGGGGAGAGGGTATACAGCTTAAGTGTATTTTTTTGTCACTCTTCCTATCTTTATTAATGCAGCAGCTCTAATTAGTAACACGATATGTTTGTTTTGACTATGTACGTCATTTATAAATAATTATTATTTAAAGAGATGATCTCTCGATTTTTTGGTTTATTCTTTAAAAGCTTTTGTATGAACTTCCAATTTATCTACTTCCAACGATGTGATAATATAACATACCACTTTGCTATAATTCCCATTTAACGTTGTCGTGTACATGTAAAAAACGTTTTGTTGTAATACTGATTATTTTCCTTTTCACATCTTTAAATTGTTAAAAATCTTGGCGAATCACACAAATAGGAATTTCTAACCTAACCGAAAATTTTATTTTGAATATTTTTGCATATTTGGCTGTAAATTCATATTATACATGCATATTTTAATGAATGCGTTATTACGAAAAATGTCGGCCGGTAGACACCGAAGTTGCGACAAAGCTATCTTAACGATTCAATTATTTAAAATACGTAATTATATGTAACATATTCATTAGATATGGTCGAGGTAATCCTATTGTTTTAAAAGAAATGGCTCATTGGCTGTAATATTATCGTTATTGTCAACAATGTGATAAATAAAAATTTAGTAAACGATTAAGTTACGATCTAGAGCTGTCCATCGTTAAATATTTGTTCGCAGAAGACGAAGCACAATAAATTTAAAAAAATACTTGATATTATTAAAGATAGATCGGTTGTGAATGAATAAAATTCCATTTATATTAACTCATTTGCCATTTTTAGTCAGAAAAAAAAATAGAGACCTTGAATATGCCTTGTTTCATAAATGAAAAGAAAAAATAAACGTTATTCCTGCATCTAAAGAGGTACCTAACTCTAAAAACGGATCTGAATTATATTTTAACCAAAAACAAAGGCCTAAAAGTATAATGTACGTAAAATTAATAAATCATTATAGGCGAAGAGGTTCAAATATATAAAAACTATCAAAACCCAGTGATTTAAAACTCTTTGAATTTTTGGCTTTAAGCTTATCGAAAATAATATGAAAAATACGTAAAATAATTTACGGATAAAATTATAATTTATAATATTTTTAAATAATAATTGACATTTCCCCGGACACGTGCACCAATCGTGGGTATCAACCGATTGCTATTATTTAAAACAGTGTGTATATATAACTATAGTCGGGAGCACGATAAATCAGCGTTATTATTGATCAATGATCATTATGCATTACATTTGTATAACCATGATTTTATTGATTTTATGTGACTGCCTTCTTGATTTATCTACTGACGAACACATTTTGGGTAAAGCATATAGCGGTCTTGAACTTTGGGTTTAGTTAAAATGTAAAACTTGAATTTTGTATTTGTTAAAATTAATATTATTAATTTCGTCGTAAGTAATTGAAAAGTTGAAGTATAATTTAACAATCTATGATTTTATGTACAATCTATGATTTTATGTACAATCTTTGATTTTATGTGCAATCTATGATTCTAAGTGCAATCTTTGATTCTATGTGCAATCTATGATTCTATGTGCAATCTTTGATTCTATGCAGTGGCGGATTAACCTTCTCGGTGCCCGTAGGCACGCTCAGTGTTTACCACCCCCTTTTTTTAATACTATCTAAAAATCGTAATTTGAATGGGCTAACATCGAAGAGTGATATAGTCGTCCCGGGAGTAAGAAATGGTTCAAATGTACTATGGTCTATGGTCAAGTATAAATGTATATTGTTATTGTATAATACGGGTTGAAAATAATCTTATCTTTTCGTCAATAGGTCGAACATTCAATATAAATTGATTTATATTTACTCGCGGATTCGCCAACTATATTATCGTCAATCAGTTTATTAATAAATCGATATTTAATATTTTCAGTCACCTTATTATAGTGATAAAACTTGACGATTTTGGCCTTATTCTTATTAAGCGGCCTCGTATTTCTCAATCATTAATTTTTTCTTTTTCTTTTGTATCATTAAATAACATGACAAAATTTGCCACCCCCTACAAATTGCCGCTCTAGGCTCGGGCCTTACGAGCATAATGGGTAATCCGCTACTGATTCTATGTGCAATCTATGATTCTATGTCCAATCTTTGATTCTATGTGCAATCTATGATTCTATGTGCAATCTATGATTCTATGTGCAATCTATGATTCTATGTGCAATCTATGATTCTATGTACAATCTATGATTCTATGTCCAATCTTTGATTCTATGTCCAATCGTTGATTCTATGTGCAATCTATGATTCTATGTCCAATATATGATTCTATGTGCAATCTATGATTCTATGTGCAATCTATGATTCTATGTGCAATCTATGATTCTATGTGCAATCTATGATTCTATGTACAATCTATGATTCTATGTGCAATCTATGATTCTATGTGCAATCTATGATTCTATGTACAATCAATGATTCTATGTCCAATCTTTGATTCTATGTACAATCTATGATTCTATGTGCAATCTTTGATTCTATGTGCAATCTATGATTCTATGTGCAATCTTTGATTCTATGTGCAATCTATGATTCTATGTGCAATCTATGATTCTATGTGCAATCTATGATTCTATGTGCAATCTTTGATTCTATGTGCAATCTATGATTCTATGTACAATCTATGATTCTATGTGCAATCTATGATTCTATGTCCAATCTATGATTCTATGTCCAATCTATGATTCTATGTCCAATCTATGATTCTATGTGCAATCTATGATTCTATGTGCAATCTATGATTCTATGTGCAATCTATGATTCTATGTACAATCTATGTTTTTATGTACAATTCTCACACAAAAAAATTCTATCACCTGCATTCTCGATGCGTAAAATGCGCCGGCGACCATCATTTTAGCACATGTCCAAAGACAAACGACACTCCCCCGAAACGCGTAAATTGTAGTGGAGAACACGTTGCCAACTATACAGGATGTGCTCACTACAAAGAAATCACAAAAAACAAAAACAATAAAAATAAAAAAACCGCTCAAAATGAAACTACTGCTCAATACTTTCCACATCAAACGAAACAGTCATCAACACAAAATAATACAAAATACCTCACATTCAATTCCTAACAATAAAAACATAATCGTCAAACTTACGCAACAGCTGCTAAAAATAATAACACAGATAGGTAACGATTTTCTGAAAGCACTTTTCCCGCTGATAAACACATTCGCAGCCCAATTAATGCAGAAAATTATGGAAATTCTGCCAGCCATCATAACAAATCTAACTGATAATATTTTAATGTGCAACCATAATAATATAATCATAATTAACTGGAACGCCCACGGCTTAAAATCGCAAAGAAATACGTTTAACACCTTCTTATATGACCACAAAGTTGACATAGTACGCATCACAGAAACACATTTATCAAACAACGATATAATAAGATTTCCCGGCTTTAATATTTACCGTGCCGATCGTATCACACACGCCCGTGCAAGTGGCGGAGTAGCGATACTGGTTCGTAACAATATCATACAGTACGAAATACCTATTTCAGGCATTAGAAGCAATAGCAATGTCTACAGTAATTAATAATAAACCTATTACTTTTACATGCGTCTATCAGCCTGATAGCAATATATATATATATATAAAAGACATCGATAATCTACTGAAAAATAACAAAAGCATAATATTGGTTGGTGACCTATTTTCACCATTAGAAACATTAGCTGAATTGCGTGAACGACTTAAATTGTAAATACCGTCGTTTAAAAGGTACGAGTTAGACGAAATCGCGAGTTCGATGGGCCATGAAGTAATTCGGATACCACCGTATCACTGCCAGTATAACCCTATCGAACTCATATGGGCGCAAGTCAAAAGTGAAGTGGCAAAAAAAAATAACACTTTTAAAATGGTGGACGTCGAAAGACTTACAAACGAGGCGTTGGATTCGGTATCAAAAAGTGACTGGGAGAAATTTGTTGAACATGCTGAGAAGATTCAAGATGAAGATAACGAAAAGGAAATATTGAGAGACAGTTTGACGGAGCCAATGATTTTAACATTTGCATCTGATGACAGTGATTTCGGTACTGACGGAGACAGTGAAAACGACGTTGAAGAACTAGAATAAAAATTATTTTTTCATTACTATGTTATACTTGTATTTTATTTATTATTAACTGTTAAAAATATTGCACTTTTTTAAATTATTTACATTATTTATTTGTTCGTATCTTATTAAAAAATTAATTTTAACAAAAAACCAAGTTATTAAATTCTGATAAATGTATGAAAATATTTCAAAAAAAAGCGGGCTTTTAGCTAATTTGATAACCACATGAGAAAAACAGCCGCTTGGGCTAGGCGAATGACAGGCAGCAATCATTTATCGTGCTCCCGACTATATATTATGTAGTTAATAGTTATACGATTTACACGTAAAAAATTATTTTTGCAGATTACAACCCCTTAAAATCTACATTTTGAAAAATTCTTAATAAGTGCACTGTGAAATTATAATATTAATCTATCCTCAAAATGTCAGATCAATAACTCTTTAGGGTTCGGATCTGCGTTGATTATGAATAGCCAATAGGGACACTCGTAATTTCGTTTCTATTCAGTATACACAGAAGAATATATGTAATATGTTTATAGGGATAGAGAATATTGAAGAAAATAGATAGATCGATTCATAATTCCTGTTGCATCTACAGTGTTACCATAAAAAAAACAGTGTCCACGCTGTGTAGTATAAACTATAAATTATTCTACGCGATGCATCACTGCAGTTGATATTTTTATGGTTATGGGAAATAAACATTTAGGCCCATTGGTAAACACAGGTAAAATTCGTAATATTTTTTGTATTTTGTAATTTCGAATTCGTAATATTTAGCAATGGAGCCCTTGACTAAATTCGCACTTAATAATCAGGTAATTTTTGCAAATAGTTTTTAATTAATTATACCTAATTAGTTTTCTTAAATTTTATTAATTTTCATCAAATCATATTTGATAAAGAAACTGCGATTAAAAAAAACATAATGAAAATATTCTTATATTCGTTCAGATTTATTTTTATTTTGAAATATTTTAGATTGTTTCCATGCGTCATGTTGTGCGAAAGTCAAAAGTGCACACAATAAATAAATTGTCGAGAGAATCTAAAAAGTTAAAAACAAAAAAAGGTAGCGAAGAACAAATTGTCAAAAATAAAAATAAAGCCGAACGTTTTGTTAGTGAATTGATGGCTATAAAGGTACCTATACAGTTTTATATTATTTTGATTTACTTTACCTTATGCATGTATATTTATGGTTGTTATTTCTTTTGTAGAAATTAAATGATGATGCTGTAACAAAATATGCCTTACAAAATGAAGTACCTACTGCTACCATATTAAATAGTATAGACATAACCTTGGAAACCAGGGCACGGGCAAGGTTGGCTGGACATAAGTTTGTAGTAGATGCAATTCAAAGTTTTAGAAACAAATATCCAGATTGGAAACTGTGCATAACAGATCTATTAAACGAATTAGGTTCTAAACAAAGAGCAAAAAATAAACCAAATGATAAGAAAAAAGGTAAAGTTGTAAAAAAATTTAAAAACAAAGTTGCTGATAAGAATGATAAAACAAATACAAACATTGGAGACTTTGAAGTTGCTGAATATGAATCTAAAGATTCTGAGTATGAATCTGAAGAAGCTACAGAAAGCGAAGCTTATGAAACTGATTCAAATAAATCAGATAAAAGTTTAGAAGAAACTCATGAAACAGTTCAAAGTGATAATTTGTTACATTCAGAAAGTAATGCTGAAAGTGAAGAAGATCAAGTCATTCAAACAAAACCAGTAATTTCTAATAAAACTATAGTAAAAAATAAAAATTTAAATAAATCTAATACTAATGTAAAAACTTTACTAGTACCAAATTTAATAGAAACAAAATTACCAAAAAGCATTTCAAATTCATTAACAAACAATAGGTCTGTAAGTGACATTAATGGGGAATTTGATAAAAAAACCAATAAAAGAAAATCTGAGCAGAATGTACCAAATAAAGTTGACTATAAGAGGAAAAGAGTCTTAGAAGATGAAATTAAGCCAGTTTGTGAAACTGTTGATTCATTTTTCATGACAACTGATGATAAAGATTACATGTCTGTATATAAACCACCACCAGCTTCAGAAAGAAACCTAGAAGAAGACCCAGTTATAGAATACCACCCAAAACCAACGAAAGAGTTTTTCATAAAAGGAAAAAAAGTAACTATTGGTAAAAATAATAACATGGGCAATCGAAGGGAAAGAAGGCAGCAACAAGTTGAGGAAGAAGTTGACACATCATTACATCCGTCATGGGAAGCAAAACGTAAACAAAAATCATTGGCCAAATTTGAAGGAAAGAAAATAACATTTGATGATCAAGATTAATTTACATACAAATAATGTTTAATCTCATGTAAATAATATGAAATAAAATAAATTACAAAATAAATAATAGTGTTATTATTTATTAATTATTTTTTTGCTTTTAGGACTAGAAAGTGTGACCAATTGCACTCTTTTTTTTGTAGGTTCAGAAAAATCAACAGCTTGTTTTACTTCTTCTTTTGGTATTATTTTATCGGGGGTATTCAAAACTTCTTCGTTATCTTCTTGGATAAATGATTCTTCTGTTTCCATCGCATTAACTAATGTGTTATCTGTGTAAGGCTTACCTAATTCTTCTTTACTAAAGCTTATAATAGAACAAAATCCATCAGATGAAGACACTATGAGTAACAGTCCATCTGAAGACCTAATAAACACAACACATTTGTAGATTAAAGATTAATAAAATTAAGACCAAATTGACTAGCTAAGTTAAAAACTCACCATGATAAGTCTGTTAAACGAGTATAGTGAATATCACCAATGTAAGCAAATGGAGCAGCATGTTGAGTGTCCATTAACAAAATACTTGAGTTTGTAGCAATAGCATATATCATTCTATATGGTAAATCAAATACTGATTTAGTGTTTTCTTTTAGTTCAAATAGAACTGGTGAAAACTGAATTGCTACTGAGTATTGATCAAGAGATGGTACATATAGTACAGGTTTAGTGAAGGATTTTCTGGCAAATACGTAGCTGACATTAGTAGTGGTTTTATTTTTGTTTTGCTCGTTAAATGTTTCCTTGATACCAGAGGAGGTCACTAGAATTTGACCATCCGGGGAAAATGATAGACGCCGAAAAAAAGACTTTAGGGTATCGTCATGGAAGAGTCTAGTTTTGATTTCTTCACCATCTCCTTTTTTCCCCAAAGGAACTGACTTGTCACATTTATTAAATAATTTACAAGTTTTTGTATTGAACACCCTAAGAGTTCTACAGTTTGCAACACATAAAATATACATAACTTTTAGTTAGTATATAATATTGATAAAATATCTATCAGTCTTACCTATCACTGCTCAACGTAGCAGCATATTTATTCAAGGGATCCCAAGAAACTCCTTGTACAAAACCTTTATGATCATTAAGTATAGCTTTATATCGTCCTGGAAATTGCCATATTTAAAAAGATTAATCAAACTCTATAATAAACGGTAATTTTTTGGTCATCGCGACTACCGATAATCATTGGTAGTTGCGATAACTAAAATTACTAGTTAAACTATCTTACCCTTGTCAACATCCCAAATAATTGCTTTGTTATCTACACCACCCGATATCAGTCTTTTAGAATCTGGAGACCAAGATATATCATAAACATCTTCAAGGTGGCCTCTGAGCATACAATGGCATATCCACTTCTCAAGATTTTTTGATTCGTCATCTTCCAACAAATCTGGTCGTTGGTCTGGACCATTTATGGGTTTGAACTTCCATAAGACAATAACAGATTCTAACGGAAAATAACAGGATTACATACTTGAAAAAATTTAACCAACTGGTTCGGTCCAAAATCATAAAAGAAAAAATGATTTACCATCGTCACCAGTAGCTAACCATTCTCCATTAGGTGAGAAACGTACTACATTTACTGCTTTCTGATGCTTTGTCAAGTCTGCAGCAAACTCAACGTTTACATTCGAACCGTCCGCTTTGATTCGCCATATCTAAAACGAGAATGTAAGACATCAATTACTACAGGCTTGAACGATTAAGTCAACCGAAAAAAACAAAAACAATTTACGAAAACATGAGAATCGGATCCACCGGTGGCCAATCGATAATAGCCGTCGTTCTCGGTAGTGATCGGTTGAAAGTGAACACTGAGCACTGGGTCGCGATTGTGCCAAGAGATCTCTGGAATCACTAGTTTCATGATTATTAACGTGAAATATTACAAGTATCCGTTTAAACCGTTGTGCCCAAATCGTATAATAGTGACGACGACGGATAGGTGAAGTAGATTTGCCGGCGTAGACGTACAACACTGCAAACGAATGAGGACGATAAACAATTTTGAATTTTACACACTAAGAAATAGAGAGAGTGAGAGACCACACACAACTACACAAGACGCGAGGTAAATACCAGATTTCAGATAATAGTATAATACTTAATAGTGATTCCGCCGGACATTGCTACTTTCAGCTATTATTATTGTCAATATTTACAATGACCTTGATATTAGGCGGGAAAATTTTTATCAACACAACAAACATGTGTTATTGTTATAAATAGTAAATACTGTATATCATTGATAAATATATTATTTAATCAATGTGTATACTGTATACCATGATTATCTTCAATCATAATATAATAAGTGTCATGATTAAAGATAATCTGCATTATACCCAATATATTTTTAGTACGTGAGTATGTCATAAATCATGGTTCGTGCTGCGTGCATAGAATAGATTCATCTATTCTGTGCTCATCGACATCCGTAGGGGTAGGAGGCAAGATGGGGCATTTGCCCCTCCCCTGGACTGAAAGTGTATTATGTAGTTTTGAAAATTTGAACTTTTGCTATTGTCTTAGTAAATATTTCATAGATGTTTAAACTAAATTAGCATAGATTTTAAAATTTAAAATTTACGAAAAAAAAAATATTTTCGTCATGTACTAAGACGCAATCCTTCAGGACATTCATAATAAATTCAACGAAAGGTATTCAACATGGGGCAGTACCGGTGGCGACGATGTATCAAAAACTTTGTGTTACCAACTATACCCAATTAATTTAACCACCCACCATGTATACACATTTTTTCTTAATTTATCTTATTGTATTTATAGCAGATAGAGGTAATTTGATGACTGATGTTTATATTGACTACGGCTGGGAAAAATTAGGGTACACGAGTAGTAAACAGGACTGCAATAATTTTTTTGACATCACCCAAAATGCATTTCCTGAGACAGCCCCAAACCATTTTAATTTTTCATTTTTATTCTTAAATTTCAATACTTTCCTTCTTAAAATGAATAAAATATAATTTTAAAAGCTTTTAGTAGTTCAGCCTTCTCTTTAATATAAAATAAACAATTGCACTTTAAATCAAGTCCCCCTTAATTAATCTATAATAAAATAAATATAATAAAAATATATTTTTCCCCTAATAATTATTTTGACATCACCTAAAATTAATTACCTGAGGGAGTCCCAGACCATTTTAATTGTTTTTTTTCTATATTTGAAAGTTCCCTCTATCATAATCAATTTTGTTTTTTATTTTCCTTCCTAATTTTCAAAACTAAAACATTTCCCAGACAACTAAAAAGTGAAAATATTTATACACGAATATCCAGCCCAAAGTTCAAAATACTACTTATACCTAGTTAGCCCTACTGTACAAAACAAGTGTATAATCCTGACTATTTAGCAAAAATCACAAGTATATAGGTCAAGATAGACTTACAGTCTGTCATATGATTTGCGATTTATGACAAAATTAAAAATTGAATTCATTTTGATGAGATTGTTTAAAAGATGATTAAGGACTAAGGTACTGCAGGTTTTGTTCAAAATTGTATAAAGATTTGACTGCTTGAATGTTCAACAGTCAATATTTTACATATATTAGGAATTGTTTTAAATTATAAGGCTAAAAATGAAGTAGTTAATTTTATTATACAAAATACTAACATCTATGTTCTATACAATAACAAATATACAATTAAAAATTAACAAACTTATGAAATAAAGGAATATCATTGCTTATCAAAGACTATATCAAAAACATCCTTGTAATATGAAACAAAATGAACTTCAAGTCCATCAGTTATAAACTTTGGAAGTTCATTGTAGTCTTTTCTATTTTCATCAGGTAATATTAAACAGTTAACATTTTCCCTTTTGGCCTAAAACAAATTAAAATGTTAACTTACAATATTATACTCAGGGTATATAATTACTTACTGCTATTGTTTTTTCTTTAATTCCTCCAACTGGCATAACTTTTCCTTTAAGAGAAATTTCGCCAGTCATAGCGACATTGTTACGTACTGGAATATTCATAGCCAATGATAGTAGGGCAGTAACAATTGTACATCCAGCACTGGGTCCATCTTTTGGTGTTGCACCCTATATAAATAAACAGTATTAATAAATTAAAATAATATAAAAAAATTTTTTTTTGACTATTTAGAATTATTTTCTTATTTCATAATTGAAAACCAAATAGAAGTTTACACATATCACATATTTCATATTGCAATTTTAATACCTATATTTTATGTATATGTATATACTTTTTTTTACTACCTAAATAAATACTTATGAATCTTCATTTTTGTTGTGATCAATAAGCAAAAAAATAAAAAAGCTTTTTTTCCATATATTATGATAATAAGTGATTAGCATACAGTGTCACATGACTATGAATTATCAGTATTATCTGATTTTGACAAAAAAAAAATTTTAAAAATAAAATAGTAAGTTTTTAATAATTCTGTTATTTACTTCAGGAACATGTAAGTGTAAGCTTCCAGTTAACAGCGATTTATTTTCAGGATCAATTTCACTTAGGTATCGTCTAGCTACAGTATATGCTGTTTTTGCAGATTCTTGCATAGTCTCTCCCAAGCGACCAGTTAATATCATACTACCAACAGCTTTATCTTTTTCAATTATACTCGCTGGATTTTTTGTCCACTCTGTTTCAATATACATCATGGCACCACCTGAAGAAATACATTTATATTACAGTAGAGTAAAATGTATTTTGAATCTGATAAGATAAAACTAATTGAAAAGGAACCAAGAATGTTTTTGTTGGTTGATAATTTTAATTAATTTTAACTTGACTGTATTAATTGAACAGAAACATCTTAACTAACCCATAGCTGTCCAAGCCAATCCCATTACAACTCCAGGCATTGGCTCTTCATACATACGATTCTTGGTAAATACAGGATTTCCAACAAAATCATATAATTTATCATTGGTAATAATTACTTTTTCTGATTCTCCAGTAACTATTTTTAATGCAACTTTTCGCAACATCTGTAAAATAAATATATATAATAAATAAGTTTTTTTCATTTTTAAAATATACTAGCTTGAAAAGTTCTGCTGAAACATTTTAAATAAATTTAGTAAAAGTACCTTTTCAACATGTTTTTGAAGATTACGTACACCACTTTCACGACAATATGATTTAATAAGGGTAGACAAACTTTCATCTGCAATTTCGATCTACAAATACAAATTATCTAGATAATAGAACACATTACGCTAATAATTGTATTTTACTTGTTCATTTGTCAAACCAGTTGATTTGAGTCCTTGAGGAATTAAATATTGTTTGGCAATGGCCATTTTTTCTTCAGCGACATAACCAGAAACATCTATCAGTTCCATACGATCACGAAGAGGTTCAGGAATAGTGTTGATTACATTGGCAGTACAAATAAACAGTACTTTAGATAGGTCAACCGATACATCCAAATAATGATCTAAGAAATTGGCATTCTGTTCTGGATCAAGCATTTCTAATAATGCAGATGATGGATCTCCCTGATGACCTCTAACAAAATACAATAAAAACTAGTAATGTTAGAATGATAAAATAATTTTATAAATTATATTATTACCTTCCAATTTTATCAACTTCATCAATTAAAACTAAAGGATTTTCAGTGGTAGTTTTCTTCAAGCATTGAATCATTTTACCTGGCATAGCACCAACATAGGTTCTACGATGACCTTTAATCTCAGCTACATCGGTCATACCACCAACGCTAAATCTAAAGTACTGCAAAACAACAATAAAGTTTGATTACATACTAGGTTATAAATGAATACATAAACATGATATTGAATTCAATTACTTCTCGATTTAAAGCTCTTGCAATTGATTTTGCTATACTAGTCTTGCCAACCCCAGGTGGTCCATGGAAACACAAGATTTTTCCATGAGTTGAACCTTTTAATTTACTCACTGCGATGAATTCTAAAATTCGCTTTTTAACATCTTCCATTCCATAATGGTCTTCATCTAAAATGGTAGTTGCTTGTTTTAAATCAAAATTTTCATCACTCGTCAAACCCCATGGCAATTGTGTAAGCCAATCCAGATAATTTCTTGTAACACTAAGAGAAGTATATTATAAATATTAAAAATTTTAAATACTTTTTAATCATTTGGATAGTTAAGAGCTAGAGCAGAATCATACATTTAATACTAACCAAGAAATTGTGTTTAGAATTTCATTAATTAAATTACATTTTTACTATATGATAAATTAAGGACTTACTTAAATTCTGAGGAATGCTGTTCTAAAAATGAAAGTTTAGTTAATTCTTCATCAATAACTTCCATAACTTTCACTGGTACTGTTTTGTCCTTTAAATTAAAAATATATTATTTAACTACATTTTTTTTATCATAGTCTTATAGTTAAATCAATGTAATATTTCATTAATAAATTAATATATAAAAGTATAAGTATAACTAAAAATATATAGTTAAGTTCAATTTATTCAAAGTAGAAAAACATACCTTTAATCGGTCTTTGAACTTTTCTACAATAGAATCTTTATCATCTTTTTCTAAGCCGAGCTCTTTTTTTATTACTTTAAGTTGTTCTTGAAGTATAAACTTACGATGTTGTTGTTTTACTTTTTCATCAACTTCTTTACTAATTTTTATTTGAATTTCACTAAGTTCTAATAGTTTTTTAACACAACCCAATGCAAGTAAAAGGCGCTTGGGAACCTAAAAAAATGTAAATGTAAACATACTTTCTCATTTCAAGTTTAGTGTTCCACCACACAAAAAAAATATAAAATATAAAGTAAAGGTTAAATGTTAAAATATAAACAATCATTTATCTGCAAAATATATATAATAAATACAAATGTTTTATTTAACACTTTTAATAATTTTTCTTAAGATGTTGTAAGGTTATTTATTATTTATTTTTAAGATATTTATGATATATTATTTGTTTACTAAAAATTTTTTATTTTAATGAGATAATATTAGACTGTATAAGTACTTACATTAGTTTCTTCTAAAATTTCTTGGTATTCATGAGTTTCACAATCTGCAATAGCTGCAGCTATGTCAGATAAATATGAAGGATCATCTGCCACATTACCGTGTTGTAACATTGGATGTAATATTTCTTTATAAATAGGATTTATGCTGATAATAGATTGAATAGTTTTTATTATTTCTTGAGCTATTGCCTAAAACAAACAGTAAATTAATTACATTTAGTAGTGAAAATTATAATAACAAATTCATGTTATACCTTAATCTCCATTGTTTTATCATAAGGTTCATCTTTTAAATTTTCTACTTCTATCATAAGCACTTGTGGATTTTCCATTTCAGGATCAGGCACTACTTCAGGTGCACCTGAAAATCCTTTAACCCGAGATAGTTTTTTATTGCGTTTCGTCAAATCATTTGTAACTATCATTTAAGTAAGGATAATATAATTAATAGTAACAAAATAATAATTTTAAAAGTAAGCTATTTATGGCTATCATATTATTTAGATTATTAAACAATACTTTTATCAATATCTTGGTCTTCAAAAAGTGGTTTCGTCAACTTAATACGCCTAAAGCATTGTATAAGCATATGTAATTTGTTCCCGAATTCACGCATTTCATTTATTCTCCCAAGTGAACCAACACTATATACTTCATCAACATTTGTAACAATATTATCTGAAACTCTAAAAATATCATGGATATTAGTTAACACATGAACATTTAGAATATTTATTTGAATATAAATATGCATCAATACAAAATGAATTACAATAATTATAATTCCAACTCACGCATCAACGTTTTTCCTCATAAAAAGCCCGATAAAAGGTTGATTTAATGCTTTCTTTCTTTTGATTAAAGCAATCAATCTAGGATCACTAATCTGCAAACAGATAACGGAATCAATATTTAGAATTAGGTACATGTAGCTAATTGGATTCATTCCGTTTACAAACCTCAACGATTCTAAACAATCGAGGATACAAAGGTGGTTTTGCTATGGTGACTAAGGGCAAAAAGGGCAATTCTTCGGGCACTTGAATGGTCGCGATCGAAGTGTTATCCGGATTCGACTTGACATCATACACCGCCCTCACGTTTTGAGATTCTTCTGCTTCCTCCGAATTCCCATCGTCTTTGGGATCATTTTTGCTGTCGAACCTCCTGTGACGCACCGGAACGTCGACGGCAGACGCGACACACAGGCGGTTCCTGTACGCCGTGCGATGTCGCTGGTCTAAGGCCGGTCTGTCGTTGTTGGACATTATTGCGCAAGAATACCGAACACATTGGGCGCTGGTCAAAGACCGCCTCTTCAGACCAGCTCGGCACAAACGGGACAACATGATCGCACGGAAGATCGCGGAAAAAAAAACGAAAATAAAACACCGGAACTACGAACTGGATAAACGTTCATTCACATCACACGGGAGTCGTACCGGACGTCGGCGTGACGACGATAACAAATTGACAAATTAACTTTATACCGTGCAGTATCAAAACAAGCGAGTCCGGAATGTAGATCGGACACTACAACATACCGTGATCGAACTCGAACCAATTCCAAAAAAACTATATAACCTCAAAAGCCGTTATAACCTGTTTGACGGTCGACGACGGCACCGCGGTCAGCGGTCGCCTCGGTATTATCACGCTCCGCCGTAACAACACAGGTACCCGGGAGTTGTGCGTTCCGCGTTATCACCCAGCAATAATCAATAATTTTCAGAAATGATGAAATAGGTATCTTTTTCCGTACAACAGCGATCGCATGAAAACTCATTTCGCACGTAACGTCGTCCGTCGCGTCCTACGACTTTTGTGCTGCGATGTCGGCGTTCCCGTCGGTCTGAATAGCTACGATGCACATCAGGTTCGAGAAGAATGCCAACACGAAATGTGACAGCGACATATTGTCACTATCTTGGATGGGCAGAGTGCCAGATAATGCTGAGGTACGTACCTGTGTTCTACAATAAAAGGTACGCACATTTTGTTTAATTCGAGTTCGATATTCGAAATGGCATTTCGCAACGGTCGAGCATTACAGAGTTTCACACTTGGATCTTTGTTGTGCGAAAGTGAAAAATGTTGTCTCTGATAGAAAAACGTTTGATCTGACAACATAAATACACAACACAGTCCAGTCTGATCGATTAAAACTCATTTTAACTCCATTTTAACGATTGGTTCGTAATTATTTGAATTTGATGATGTTCATTAAACCTCTTCTAGTATTTTTTCCTCAAAACTTTTTGTTGTTTGAAGTTTATCATATTTTATAAAATGTATTTGGGGACCGGTGATCTGTTACTATTTATTAAATTCCATCGAGTGATGATTAAAATTGACCAAATACTACAATATGTATGTATAAGTTCATTTTTTTCATAAGAATAGTATATTTTTTTTAAGTTTAAAACATTTTAGTGGTTTAGTTTTGATATATTTTAGTATTTTATTAAAATGTTGTTCATCTAGGAAGAAGGATGGAATTTGGATGGACGTAATTACTACAAACAAGGATGGTTGGCAACAGGTAATTCTCAAGGTGTTGTCGGTGTTACATTCACTTCTATACCATCAAGTTGTGATTCAAATAATGAAAGATTACCTCTTCGCACCAATTACAACTTGAGAAATCATCATGCCAAGGTATTCCTATGTTCATTTTTCACTTAATCGTATTTATAATTTTTATATGACATTTTATTATAATTTTGTTTATATTTATTATTTATTATTATACATTCATAAATAATTTAGATTTGTTTTATTATATTATATTTTTATTTTTAGTTTTACAGCAATTTTATGTTACGTTTGAATACCGCACGTTTTTTATTATTTTATTATTGATTTGGCTTTTCTCATGAATATTGGTAAGTATTTGTAATTTTTATATTTATTTTGAAATATTTTACTTTCTTGATTTTAACTGATTTTATTAAATTTACTCTAAAAATTATAATTTAAATACACTTAAAATTATTAATAGTTGTTTTCTGGTTAATATCTTAAAGAGTGTTTTTTTTATACCTGATGATAATTTTTGAATCAAAACCTTTTCATAAATATTTGTATACACAATAATACTTTTGGCAAGAATTTTAATATTATATTTATAATTAAAATTAATGATACTCATAAGGTTATAGGTAGTGTTTTAGACATTTTTTTTTTGGGGGGGTATAGATAACAATTTAAGACAAATATGTCCTCATCAGTTTCATAAAAATTAATTTTATTATTATTTAATATCAATATGAAATGAGAAGTATAAAAAGATTTTATTTCTTTCCCATATTTCTAACTTTCTAATCAAATGAACAATTATCATAAAACACTCGCCAAAAATTAATCGTAGGGACTTGAAATATTCCAATATAAAATAACTTGAGTAATACCTTTTTGGGGCTTAGCTGTTTTGTGTTATGGGGCCTTCTCCCGATACATGGCTAATATAAACACTCATAAGTAATCAAGAAAGTTTTTAATTTAATACTTTTGATGAATATAATATTTACTTATAGAAATAATTTTTGTATTATAAGGTGGTTCTTGTGAAATGGAACGAACCATATCAAAAATTGGCATCGTGCGATAGTTCAGGTGTAATTAATGTTTGGGCTAAATTTGACTGTCGTTGGAATGTTGAACTAATTAATGACAGAAACACTAAAGTTACTTATTTCAGTTGGTCTCATGATGGTCGATTAGCATTAATATGCTATCAGGTTAGTTTTGTAAAGAGTAAATGTACTGTTAATTATATTTAACATTACCTAATTATACATATATTAATTAATTATTTAGGATGGATTTGTTTTGGTGGGTTCCGTTACCGGTCATAGGTACTGGTCATCTATGTTACACCCAGAAGGAACAGTTACATGTGGTGCTTGGTCACCAGATGATCAACAAGTATGTTTTATCAGCTTTTATGGATTATATAATAATCGTTACAAAATAATTATATATTATTAAAATTCCACATCTAGGTATATTTCGGAACTAGCAGAGGCCAAATGAAAGTTTTAGATATTCACGGAGCTCCTGTATCCCAAGTAAACTTGTCAGATGACTCTGGTATTTCATCTATGGCTTGGTCTTGTGAAAAATTTTGCATGAATGAAAATAAAAAAAAATCAGATTGTGAGTATTCAAGTAAAATGTATTAAAAATAATGCAAGTAAAATTATTCTATTTGGATGTAACATGTTTTCAGATTTGTTTAAGCATGTGTTAGCAATATGTTGTAAAAATGGTTCTATTCAGTTAATGCGAAGATATGATGATCCTGCTCCAATACTGATACGTACGGGCTTATGTCCTATTTATATGGAATGGGCTAATTCAAAAGAGTTGCTTTGTGTTGCTGGTTCAAGGCCTGGTAGACTTTGTGTTAACATAGTGCAAATTTATTCAGATACTGGTCAGTTAGTATATTCTATTAACATTCCTCAATCTTCAGTAAGTTTTATAAATTATATTATTTTCTTTTTTTATATCAAATAGTTTTATTGTATTTATTGTAATATATTTTATCTAAAAAAAAAAAAAAAAATAGACTGATGTAACTGCTGTCACATGGGCACACAATGACCGAAGAATTTTTATAGCAACTGGACCTGAAATACATGTTGCATGTGTGTCTGCTTCGATTATTCCTTTACATATACTTTGTGCATTGCGATTGTATGATGAATCATTGTTTCCACCTTGTGAGTTACTTCCATTATGTATTCGAGAAATTTTAACTGCTATTTCATCATCAACTATTTATGTTAGTATATTATTTATAAGTACTGAATTTCATTTTAAGTTTAAACTATTATTAACTGTTATGTTTATATTAAACAAAATATTGCTTAGTGTGAAGTGCCCAAGTTGTCAGAATTACGTCAGTTTGTTAGTAGTTCGCCAAAAAATCGTCTTTACTGTACAGTTGTACAACATGTTAATGGACCTGAAACAACACCACCTGTATGTTACGTGTTGTATATGGAATATCTTGGAGGTCTTGTTCCACTCCTCAAAGGTAAACGGATTAGCATGTTGAAACCAGAGTTTGTCATCTTCGATCCACAAGTAGATGGTAAGTAAAAAATGCTTTATTCTTTATCGAAATTCTTATTAATGTATACTATTTTTGCTTGTTTATATTAATATAATTTTCATGTTAAATTTATCATTGGTAATAATTTAAAAGTAGAAAACTGTGTGCCTCTATAAATAGTTTTTGCCACTATTTAATAATATTGGTTAATACAGTATAATATTAATGTTGTATTGTTTTTATTGTTTCTTTAGATACAACATATGCTAATGCACAGATAACTTATAATAATTTTGGTTGGGATGATTCTGAACCGGAATCTTGCTCTAGCCCCAAGCTTCACAGAAAAAATAGGCACAAATCAAGGCCTGCCTGTTGTAATCGGAAATTGCAGTTAAATTGCTATACTGATGTGTTACCAGAAGTATTTATTTGTTCTTATTGATAATCAATCATTTATAGTTGAAAATAGTTATTGTAACTATTTTTTTTATTATGTAGGACTATCGTTTGGCTGAAGTCACAGCAAATGTTTGGGGTACAAAATTCCATATTCGTGGGTTGTGTGATGATTTGACTAAAAAATTAGGCAGAGTATCATACCGCACATCTATTTTGCATTTACAACCTCGCCAAATGACTTTGTCTATTGTTGGAGATGGACAGACAATAGATGATGATTCACTAACACCAAAACAACTTCAAAGACGCCGTAGCTGTAGTGTTGGTTCTTCAAATCCTAAACTGGCAGTATCCAGAGTGGTGGAAGACTCTAAGGTTTCAGAGACATTTGCTCATAGTTTACCTACTAGTCCAGTTGCAGCTAAAAAGAAAAGTGGTTCATCATCGCCAATTAGGTAAATTAGTTCTACCATTCATGATAATTTTCTAGTATTTTAATTTGACAATGTTTGTTGTACAGGAAACGAATAATGAACTCACCATTATTTTTCCGTAAAGTCCTTCGAACTCAAATTGATCCGGATTATCAAAATTTAGAAACTTTCCAAAAATCTCAAATAAAAAATAAAGTAACTTAAAACGATTTAGCTGTATTCAAACATGAATTAATGATAAATTTAAAATTTCAGATTGATATGTGTACCAAGAGGCAGCAATTTGTTATGCAAAACAAAGCACCTATCTGGAACGACTTAACTCAGGTTTACCAGTTAGACTTTGGTGGTAGAGTTACTCAAGAATCGGCAAAAAATTTTCAAGTAGAATATGATGGTATACAAGTTATGCAGTTTGGACGCATTGATCGCAATAATTTTGCCCTAGACTTTCAACACCCATTTTCAGCCGTCCAAGCGTTTGCTGTTGCACTCGCAAGTGTTACTCAAAGGCTCAAGTAAAATTATTGAAATTGTGTGTATTTCATTAAAGCACCTTTTTTATAGGTGTGTTTAAGTATAATAATATATTAACACTGTAAACATTTGTTTGAATTTTATAAATAGTATTTTTATTATTTAGTGCAATATTTCACAAGTAGGGTTCCTTTTTAGATTTAGTAAACACTACCTGTATACTGTATAGTTAAAACTGCATTACTCATAAAACTGCTTCACTGAACATTTGCTATTACAATCTTCGATAATTAACATATTTCTCATATCATATTGTATGTGTTCATGTGTATTTCAGCATTAATTATTGAACTATGAGAAAAATATATAAAAATTAAATTATTATTGAAATCCTTGTACTTTTATTTTGTTAATTAAATATTTTTAAATGAATTTGTTTATTCTCAAATTACATTTGTGTACTGAATTTACACTACTAAAACATTGTGGACATGAGATATGATGACTTAATATTTGTATTTTATTGATTTTATCTTCAACGGTTTAATAAGTTTAACAATAGTATTGCATCTTCAGGTCATAGAATTATAAGTTGTAATGTACGAATACAATTAATCTTCTAAGTCTTTCAGTACAAAAATTGTAATTAATTTTACCTTATGCTTTGGGAAATTAATGAGGAAATGAAAAATCACCCTTTTAACTATAAAGTATCTTATGTATCCAATTGATGAATTCATGAGTTAATCTATGAAATGACTTGTGTAGTTAATCTATAAAAAACTAAATTTGAATATCTTATATTATTGGATGAACATAGCTTTCTCATGGCCTTTCTGTTATTTGTTCTTAGGTTGGTTTTTAAAAACTCGAGTCTATGATTTTTCATTATTTTTTTACGGTTTTTGTTTCTTTAAGATTAAATTCATGAATATTATCAATCCTGCTGGTTTCCTACGTTGGAAAATCAATCTATAGGTGTCTTTATTGCAGCCTACAGATACTACTAGTAAGTACAGTAGTATTACTTACTAACTTGATTGTACATACATTATAAATATAATAAATAGGTATTGTTCAAAGTGTTTATTAAGTATATATTATCAATTAATTTATTGATTTGTTTTTAAATATTTCTTATAATATCAATAAAAGTTCTTCCCTAAAATATTATTGTGTATGTGCAGTTAATATTTATGACCGGTTTGATTAAAAAAATTATCACGTAATACAATAAATACTCCTGGCAGAATTTTTATTTCAATGGTTTCTTTTGATCGATACTATCAAAAATATTCAGATCTTTTAATAAATTATTTTATATTTAATAATATTTTTATTAATATTATAAGAGTATTGACTATGAAACGAATTGACTACTGCGGCACAATCCTTGTACAAAAATAACAACATTCATAGTGTTTGACAAAATGTCCCGAGCTTCGGTTTAATTTGTTGTCTAAATGTATATGATATTAATTATTGTGAACCATGTAGGTATCGTGGGACACTAGAACCGAGAACGACGATTGGTCGTGAAAATTCTGTACAATGTAATAACGCATAATTTACTTAATAACGTGGTCTGCCAACTAATCGTAACCAGTTTTATAGAAATAAGTGACCACGTGATGATGATGATGAACACCAAGAACCAACTACCAAGTCCTAAGGTAAAAAATGTGAATTTATACGTACAGCAATGGGAATGATTATAATTATTTTTCCCGGCCGTGCATATAATAATTACTTCTACCTACCAGTACCTACCCTAGAATAATTATTGCGACTACTCGCCTGTCCCGGGCGACCGCTTCGCCAAACCGCGCGCCGTGTATCGAAACTATTTCTAGCTCATTTTACCATGCGCGGCCAGCTCCTCGCGTCCTCTCGTAAGACGGACTTGATCACTTTTTTATAATCAGAGTCACAAGATGGATCTTGCGCCCCACCTTATAATCGGCTATCGTCTGACGGGTGGGAGATTATATCCGTATCGTCGGCGTCATGAATTGCGTCATACGCCTGCTGGCACGTATCGTCAACTTATACGGTTTTACCGTATCTCCCGAGTTTCGAGTACAGCCCTCGCGTACTCTTCGAGCGCCTCTAACGAACCGGGCGACGCCACCAAGTCGACACACACGCGTTGCACAGGGCCTCCGTCAGTCGCGAACGACGCGTGACGTGTAGGACGCGATGTAGCAATGTATGGTGTTCCACGGAAGTCCCATCGGAGCTACGAAAGGAGTCGTCTCTTGATCCGAAACGGTGCGAATACGCCTGAAAAGCTCCGTGTCCGGTGAGGAAGTATGCGGAGAAATGATTCGGAATGAACCAAGGCTGCGCAAATCCGCAAATCCGCAAATCCGGATTGAAGGGATGTAGACATAGGTAACTCGACCCTCGACTTTGCCACTCTTCGAGATCTAGTACCTACCATATTAAACATCTAGAATAGACGTCTCCTCGCCGGACGACCAACTCCTGAAGTTCCTTACTCACGGATCCGCGTCCTGCTTGAGTCGTCTGTAGGGATACCTATACCATGATATCACAATGATATACATACTATATGATATGCTTGTTTATGTTTTTGATGAAATAAAAATGTGATATAAAATGCTCTGTCCTAGGGGTTACACCTGCTATATCGAACAGCATTCAAATATAAATGTATTAACGTCGGTTTAAAAGAAGCCGGTTCTGGTTTCGAGTGTAAACCGCATCGTTGCTCAAAAGTTTTGCCCACTCGTCGTATCATTGTTTTTATAAAACCAAAGGTCGTTGGTGTATTTTTTTAAAGAAACGATAAATCGTGGATCGCGGCACCGATGCGGTCACATGTTTTTAAATATACGTATGCTTAAATAAACTAAGACTTTCCTTCACACTTTAACAAGCTTAAGATTTACTAATTTTTATATTCAATTTTTTAATATTTACAATTTATTGAGATTCTTATCGCAATTTTAGGACATAAGCTAGATGTTTAATGCATTTCCTCTGGCTTACCTCTGGTTGTTTCGATTATTTCTAGCCCGGCCGTTAAATACAAATTATATACATATATTGGTTAATTGTATTGGTGTATTCACATACAAAATTATTATTTAAAGCATAATTAATGCTTAATTACTGGTGTAGCGTGATGCTCAGGTATTGTTTACAGCCTACAACTGATAGAGGCACGATGGTACTGACTTATATATTATTGTGTAATGTATATTATAATATCTAATCTAAATGCTGATAAATACTGTTTTGATCGAACACAATTATTTGTATAACATTTTACAAAAGTACATATTAGTATATACTCGTAATGTATACATATTTAAAGTATATGTAGACATTTAAAAACAAATGACCGCATCGGTGGCGACACCAAATCGTGGAATTCGAAACTCAATTTTGACAAAGGTCAGTTATTATGATAGGCGTGCGCAGAATTTTGTGTCAGGCACAGCTCATATTTTCAAAAGTCCCAACAGAACAATAAGCAACCCATTTATTTCCCTCATTATGGGTATAGGAAATGTAGTAAATAAGAGGTAAAATTAATACAGCTATAATACTTGTAACTTGTATAATAATATTAAACATAACATAGTCAAACTGTTTGGTACATAATTTAACAGTGTAATGAAACTCCTAGAAATTATATAAAGCAAATATAAATAACCTGTTTGCGGTTACTGGGTAGCAAATGTTTAAACTCATCAATTACATCATTAAATTCAAAGAAATTCAAAAAATACCAATTAAAAGTTCTTGTTCAACAAATAAAAAAGAAGAGCGTCCAACCTTTCTTGTGACACAGTACTTTTAATTTATTTTTAATAGGTAATGGCTGAGTTTTGAAAAAGTTACAACTTGACTGGAATTGTGGGAAACATTTTAAAACAGTGAATTTTTTTTTTGAAATAACAGATCTACCATACTGTTTTAGCCAATCGAGCCATTTGTGTAAAGAACTTTTACTTGCGATGTACCCTTCAGTAGATCTTAAAAGATTAACTTCACAGCATAAATCATCTGATGAAATTGAAAAATATGTGTATGATGTTTTTACGTTGAAGTTTAATTTTTATTATCTAAGTTAACTAATAATCCAATAGCAGAGATAACATTTAATATATCAAAATTAATGAATATCTACGATATACCCATCAGACCGTTTAATCCAAAACAAATTGTCAGGTGCAGAGAAAGCAACACTCACTGCATCCGTGCGCACGCCTATGGTTATAATAAAATATACAGTCATCAACAATTGAACTGGGTGGTATTGTTATAAAAAAAACTCCAAAAATGACCGTTCTCTGTAATCTACCGTCCATGTGAACGATTACTTGTTTTAAAACTTAAACGCGGAATTCTCAGTGCATATCTTTATGCAGGACGAGGATACTGGTAGTTACATTATTAAATAAGTGCAGTGAAGTACAAAACGTAATATTTGATGGGATCGATAAATATTTGAGGGGCTAAGCAACTCCCTCCCCCTCACCGCGCACCAAGACCAAATTTCCGGTCTGAAATCGTCACTCGATCTGCAGCACACTACATATGTATAGGTACAGTGCGGGGAGTTCAAAAAGAATTTCAACGAGCTCTCAATTTAACGCCCGAGAGAATCTGGCTAAAAAAAAAACGAAACAGTTTTCGTTCGCTATACTGCGCAGCTCGTCCACATAATATTATTATTGCATCCCGAATTGCACAGCACCGGGGGGTTAGGTAATGAGATCGGCCGAGCTGGTATAATAAGGGACGAGTTACGAAAGCCGAGGGAAATCTCAAGTGATCAAGTCAATTTGGCTTGTACAAACGGTGCCGTCAGTGAAGATGACATTTTTGTTACTAGGTACTCATATATTTTCGAGTAATCGAGTAGTTGTGACGGAAACGACATTTTTGAACATTCGCGCTTTGAAAGATTTTAGAAAATGTTCAAAAAACATGTTTCCCGTTTATTTTACGGGATCAACCAATAAGTGGTACAGCCAACACTACACTTAAATAAAAAATATGTTGTATAATGCAGTAAAAAAAAATTATAACCATTTTACAACGATTCGTACGAAGATGATTCGTCGTCACATAAAAAATAATACATTATTTACAGGTACCTGTAATATGTGTGTGGTACATAGTCTATCTTTTTTTTAAATTCAAACGCGCATCCGATTGATACGCGTCAGTTCATATATGTACCTACATATTATCTCTATTTAGGCGTACTGGCAGCAGCTACTTTTCACCCGCTATCATTACCTTTTTGAACGGCTCATTTCACCGTCTTGACGCAAGTCACTAGCGGGGGAATATTACAGGAACACGTCGTCGTGTACGTATAAAAGTCCGATTGTTGGCTAACGATCAGCTGTTGTCCAATCGAAAGGCTCTGGTCGCCGTACTTGCACTCGGGGCCGCTGGACTTACCGGCAGTGGTCACGTCGACGGTGCCCGCGTTGTTCTCGGCTGGAAAGGACGAACCGTTGATGATATCGTACCGTACAAGACAAGTTCTACTCACGATGATACCACTCGACAGGACATCCGTCTACGTTTTCGTAATAAACGGGAGCGCTTCTTCTCAAAATATTTTCCATGTGCAGCAGTTCGTATTTGCAATTAAGTTGTCTGCACGAAGGGTCGCTGAACGTACCTAAATCGAAATATATCATTGTGTGCGTGATCACGAAGTAACATTATACCCATGTATCATCCTCGATCAATGTCTGATAGTTGGAAGAATTACATTTTTTTTTTACTCAGTTTTAACAAAAGTCTTAACGATTTCATTTTACGGTAAGTTAACACAATAATTGTCGTACAATAAAAGATACTTCAACTCCTCGTAACAAACAATTATAGCATTAAGCTATTGAACATTATGTGTATGTAACCTAAAACTATTTACCCATTTCGCTATATTCTGCAGAGATAATTAAGATAAACAAATTCCGTTTTTTTTATACGTGTGTCCCGCAGGGACAAAGACTACAAGTATTTCATACGAGTATTATAATTTCTTTTAAACTTTTTTACCAAAACATTAAATTCAATTAAAATATGGAATACTTTTTATCAAAGTTAAATGTTATAATATGTGTGCCAACCCAATCATGGTTGAAAAAAAATTAATAACACCTAACTCTTTAAAAAAAAAATGATATCGTTCAAGTATTTAACAGTCTTAACACAATATTTCCGTGATAATAATATATATATTTACCATTAAATTCGGGTGAACATATGCACGGTTGATCATCGCCGAAGTATATCCGTTGTCCGTTTTTGTAAACATTACCGTTATAAACGCATTCGTGTACGAGAGCATTTTCTTCAGCTAAACAAAAAACGATCGACACCGTTATTAAACCTTCGCGTTAAGTCGATACTCGCTGGTAATGCTTTGAGAAATAATAATAATAATAAAAAAAAAACAACAGTAAAACATTTACTATTTCATGAACCGTTTACGTAATGTACGATTTGACCCAAAGATATTTTCTACGTGTTTTTTTAGAATATGTTTTATTCGAAAACGAGTGTATTTTATATGGCAATCTAAAGTATAGGATGATAAATATTTTATTTTCCAGATTATAGTCTTGAAAGCCTCGAGGAGTATATTGTTATTGCTAAAAACTATCGATAAACTTACGGCAGTATTTCCGTACCGAGCAGCACGAATCCCTATCGTATTGATTGTAACACGGTTCCGTCGATGGCGTATAGTCCGACTGGCATTCTTTATTGATACAGGTGAATTTGATCGTGGTCACGCTACAAAAACGAGATCAAAGGGTTGATATAAATCTTGTACGTCCTAATAATATTTTACTGTTTGTACTTCATAAATTTATTAAATGGTCGAAAATAACAACCGTTTTTATATTACCGTAAACATTAAGCCTGTACGTAGTTAATTTCGCTCATTACGAAAAAAAAAAAATAGACGAAAATCATAACTGCTGAGCTGAATAATTATTACACCCAAATACTGGAGATATACAAGGAAAAACATGTTTCGATAATATTTTCATCCTAGTAATAATTAATACAACAAGTGAACTGTATAGAGACAGCTGTCTTCGTAAAAAATAATTTTATAGCAATGGACTAAACTGTTAAATTACGAAATGCGCGTTAACGATAACTAATTCACTTCCATACTCGTCATAGGTCCTTTGGTCGCAAAAGCAGGTTAGACACGGATTTATGGCTAAATCGGCTTTAGACAGCATAGTGACCGGCTCGTAGACGTTCCCATTGAAATAACAACTGGTTGTCGGTCTAGTGAACACGTTTTCTACAAACATTCGACTTCGATTAAAACAATATGTTTTCAGCGCACTTACGTTGCGATTTACCACAGTCGTACGCCACCGGGCAAGAATTCGAATCGTTGCCGTACACGGGTTTGCATCCGATCTCGGTGTACAACTTTTGGTTACTGTTACAGCCTGCCACTCGGGGGAAAAAAAGAGATTATTTTCAAAACAATTACACAATAATAATAATAATAATGATAATAAATTAACAATTTAAATATTATCCGTACCGTTGGCGAGGGTCGCGCACAGAGATACCAAGAGAAGTCTCACGATAAGCTTCCGTGTTTCGGTTAAAATCATTTTAATTTTGATGTGTATAAATATATTATTGTTAACGAACTGTTGCGGCCGGACGGTGGCGAGACAAGCAGCGGCGGAAGGTCTAGGTGTACTGCTGCAGTGTTAACCGTTGCGTGGCGTGCAAACTTATCGTGAAAACCAGATTTACAGGAATGACCATGAACTCGATGAATGTCAAGCACGAGTGGAAGTAAATGTGTCTTGTACGTACGAATCGTGATGTTCAATTATCGTACGCGAGTTTTTTCGGCATACAAGTTTAAAATGTGTACCTATGAGTGCGTATAAACACAACGTTCTATTATTTCGCTCAACAAACACTTTTTATACAATACTCATTTAAGTAAATGTTAGATTAATTATTAGTGCTCGCGCTTTTTGTCTTATAATCTACGCGCGATGAACTTTACAGAAATACCGGTATCTTTTATCTTTGGCATTTGATAAAATAACAACGCTACTCACTACTTATTAATGTGCTCATTATATAAATATATATATATATTATCTTATGCGTTTGGAGTTAAGTCCACGATCGAATTATTCGAAAACTGAAATGTTATAATAATATTATTCGGAATATTAACTATACTGCAAACAGGACCGTCCTAAGACCGAAGTAAAAAAATCGACGAGCCAGAGCTCTCTGTAGGCAACGTACCCCACTGACCATTCCCCCGCGACCAACAAATTTAACAATCTTGTATCATCATTCAAATGAACACTAAAACGGCTAAGAAACGAAAATGTTAGCTCAAAAAACTTACCTCAAAAAATGGTTCTCGTTGGAGGGAAATAGAAAACAAAAAACCATGAACTCTCATTTTAAAACAAGAAGATAAATCTTGGTGCAAAACAGACGAAGAAATGTCTGAACTTTTTCGCTCGTACTTGGTTCAAGTTTCTAAATCCCACCACGACGTTCCCAATAACTTATATTAAGAGTATGTTGATCTAGAGCATCTTGACCTCTCCTATGTCACACTATTTAGCCGGCCCTAAACCATTTACGCCGAGGGAAATCCGATACCACATGAAACTATTTCCTCTCGTAAAGTCTCCGGGATTAGATTTAATCACAGCCGAAGTAGCTAGCCAGCTACCCAAAAAACAATTTTACACCTTACCCATGTACTTAACTGCATCCTAAAGCTTTCTTACTTCCCTCTACAACGGAAAGCAACTGTTGTTTTCTCAGTCTTAAAACCAGGTAAACCACCCGATACCCCATCTTCGTATCGTCTAATAAGTCTTATACCTCTCTTCTCGAAACTTATCGTAAACAATTAATTTTAAAGCGGATCTCTCCCTACATAAACAACGCATCAATTATGCCACAAACCAAATTTGGCTTCCGTATGGGCCACTCAACCATACACCAAATACACCGGTTGGCTGACGCCATAGCTAACTCCGTTGAAAAAAGAAAATACTTCTCAGCAATCCTTCTTGACGTGTTCCAAGCGTATGACTAAGTATGGCACCCAGGCCTATTGTTCAAATTAAAAAAAAATCTTACTCCAGCCTTATTACCTATTTTTTAAATCTTTCCTAGAAAACCACCATTTCATAACAAAAGTAGGATCTGAAATCTCGTCTCAGGCCTCAATAACCTTGTTGTGTAAACCTTGTTAGCAAGATGCCATATCCTCCCCTATTATATTTAATCTATTTTCAGCAGACAAACTGACGTACCCACATACTTTCTGAGCGGGTTTCGCAGACGTCAAAATAATTTACTCACTACACAAAGATAGTAGATATAATCTACAAAATCACTTAGACCTCATGTCGTCCTGGTATCCTAAATGAAAATTAAACTAAATCCTAAATCAAATATAGACTGATCAAATTATAAAGTGTCGCTATTGGGTCGTTGCAGGCTTCATATGTGTCCAAGTCATTGAATAAATCCGCGTACTGACTTATTGTAATAAATAATTACCGATTGTTTGTTATTATATTATATTTTATTACTTATAGACATAAGTTAAAAAAAAAAAACCGGAAAAAATGATTTTACAGGCAAGTATAATAATTGTTATTTTTGTTGCCAGTGTAGAGTAATGAAAATTACAAATTATAATAAATATGTTAATATATAGATGTAGAGTATCGGATCTGTCTATAACTCTATAGTGACTATGAAAATTTAACCTGTCCTAAAATAAATCTTCGTGTAGGTCGTTAATATTGTACCTATCGATGTTTTAACCTTTGTTGTTTGCTAGTTTGATATTATAGCTATATTATTTTATGATAATTAATAATAATTACTTTTATTTAACATTATTCGATTTGATTTGTGCATCGTTTGCAAGATTTTGTTCAGTATAATACACATATTTATACTATGCTATACAGTATACAGTATACACCTAGGTAATTGGTATTTTTTTACTATACGATTAAGTACTCATTTTAATTATTCAGAGTCTGGTACATTTACCTATTTCCGACGAGTTATTCGTACGCTCAATACGATCATATTATTATTATAACTTGAATCGGTTATGGACTAAACTTTTAAAAATTAAAAACACTCAATACCAATACATGTATACGATAAAGTCTTTTTGGTACAATTCTTATACATATAATGTAATTACTACAATAAATATTCGGTGTGTGAGTATATTTATAAAAAATATTTTATTAATCACTAAATAGCGAATACTATATGTGCTAGTAAAATATAAGAAGCCAACATTCTGATTTAATGAAAATACTTTTGTGTTATTTAGAACCATTAAATAATTATTAATATCATATAAATATAAATTAATATGTTTACGTAGGTAAACACGATATACACACAATACATAATAATTTAGATAACACATTTGTTCAATGTAGGTATATAATGATAAAGAAATATGTGCCAAAGGTACGGTAATATAAAAAAAGTAAAAACATACATTACTACTCGTATTTAGCTATAACAATATTAAAATATTTAGTATACTTGTCTATCTTAATTTAATGTAGGCTAAAAACCTTCGTCGTTGAAGCCTTAATAAATATTTAAAAAAAAAAAAATATTAAAATTGAAATGGTTATCCCATCTTGTATTTAATATAAGAATAAACATCGGCTATAAATGACACCGTTTGTCTGTTCGTATTTTTCGTGTGGATTTTCTTAACAAAATTATATTATCAATTTGAAAAACTGAAATTATATAATAGTTATAGTAGGTATAAATCTTTATGAATATAAATTATATTCGTACTTTGCACAGTTTTTTTTTGATTCCCCAGATTACAAATCCGAAGCGGTATAACCACTCGAAATTGGCAACTGTTTATAACACAAAATTCAGTAATTGACCAAAACCTATGTTTCTAAAACGTTTCAGTTACAAAGGATTAAAATGAAATAAATATTTATTACTCATCAATGAAAAGTAGCTCTGTCTTATTTAAAATGTTAAAAAGTAATATAAAAAAATTTGGCTGTTTTATAGCTACACTGTATAAGTGAAACCGTTGCCTCTCGCATTCACATTTCAAGGTATAAATGTTATATTGTGCAGATAATTTACTATTGAAATAAATATAAACGTTTGTTCGAAGACATATCATTTCCTTGGAATTAAGTTAGTCCGTGATCAATCGGTGATATTTGATTGTATTATTCATCCGTTTGCACAATCCTTGTACAAAAATAACAACATTTACGGTGCGGGATAAAATGTCCCGAGCTTCGGTTTAATTTGTCGTATAATCATATATGATATTAATTATTGTTATCCATGTATTATCTAAAACTGCTGTAAACACTGTAATATCTTTTATATTGGAAGCTGGTTTTATTATTATTGATTTTTGTAATTGTTGAGCTATCATAGTTGCAATATTATAGTAGCTGTTATAGCAGTGGTTCCCAACCTTTTTTATTCCATGCCCCCTTTGTAGATTTTCGAAACTCTCACGCCACCCCTTTTACAACATGAAAAATATATCACTTTTTTGTGTACTTTACAAAGAAATTATAAAATATCCGAGATGAATTCAAATTTACTGATGATAATAATTATAAAATATAAATCATAGTAATATGAATAAGTAATATAATATAATGAAATTTACGATTTATTAATATGTAGGCTGGCAAAACTTTTCTTTAGACAATGTTTGGGTCAATGTTTGTTTATCAATACTTTATCAATATCTTTATTGATTATATTTATGTCTCTTTATCAATACTCAATAACCGGTCGTTATTATTTTTTCATATTTTCCTTACATTTTAAAATAAAAATAATTTAATAAATAAAAACTGTATTTTATAATGACTGCTTACGCCTCCCCAGAAATGTTTACACGCCCCCCCCACCCCAGGTTGGGAAACGATGCGTTAAACACACGCATTATTCACACTTTATTATTAACGAGTATTATGGGTCGACGGGTACTGGTAATAACACCAGGTGATGTAATATTTTGCTTTAATAAATGACAAAGAAATAATAGTTAAACATAATAGGTATATCATTTAATGAAAAAATTAATAAATGATACTTTAGAACACAGTAAGTCATGATATTTAAAAAAAAAAAAAATATTTGAAAAATTAGAGAGAATAGAATTGAACGAAATCCATTTTTTGATAGTTCCATCGCATCAGCTAAAAAATATTGAATTATCTTAGTTATATCCACTTTTCAGTCTTTTATATTTACATGAAAATTACTTACCTTTGCATTACATTTACACGTTTAGTGCTTCACGGCTCGTTTTTGATTCTTCCGGGAAAAATTTAATCATTTTATCCAAGAATGTATCTAATGATCGACAATATGTCATCTGTCTAACATTTTCCCTGCATAAAGGACACTTTTTCACATTCTTCGTCCATGTCTCTATGCAGCGGAAGCAAAACATGTGGGAACAGTTGAGGATAGTCGGCTGCAATAACAAATAATATGTATATAAAAACTCACTATTGTTTGATGAAACGACCTATTTGCACCAACTTAAAAAAATTGTATCGGTAGTAATTATTAATTTATGAGTTAAGATTATTTAAGCATGGAATTAAACATTTGTAATTCTTCTCACAAATTATCTTTCTGCGGGGTCCAGTGTCTGATAAAGAAAAATATGATACTTTATAAGATTTTTAATGTAATTTTATTATTAAAAAATTAAACCATTAAACCAATACATTCTCACTTTGCTTAGAATTTATAGAAATGTTGAATTTTGATTTAATGATATTTTAGAGTAAAAAGTAGTAAAACCCAATCAACTTTAATTAAAACTAATAATTAAATATGGAAACGATACCTTAATATAGATATCCTGACATATATCGCATTTTAATTCGTTTTCGAGGCATTGGCTTATTTCGTGAATGATGTTACTGTTATCACTTTTTCCTCTGGATTCAGTAACAATCATTTCCTCGGAACTTGCATCTTTAAATCAAAAAAATAAACAAATTAAGCTTGGTGTTCATATTAACAGAAAATTGCACCGAAGCCAATACAGTACCAATGGATTGAGCAGGTGAAGCCTCGAGATTTACTGTAAAACGATAAACGATGATGAAATAAGAATTTTCAATACAAAACAAGCTAACGTTTGTGAATTTTATTCTTAATAATAATATTAGATAGATTTTAAGATAACTGCTCGTGAAAAACACTGGATGTAACAAATAAACAAACACGTAAATGACAAAAGTACTCGTTAATGCAACACTCTTACCTGACCGGCGAGGTGCCGTAGGTAGCGGAAGTCTTCTCGGGATTCTTGGTGCAACACGAAGGGTGGCCGGTACTTGAAATGCTGAAAGTACGGGGCGAGTCATCTCGGCATCATCTGTCGAAAGAAAAATGATTATTTGGTTAGAGTTTTCAGCAAAGAACTATTTATTATTTATTATTTTTTTTTTAACAATGTAAAGATAAAAAAAAAAATTGAAAGATAAATGCACGCAAAAACACAGAAATTAACATATATGTCAAAGACAAAAGTACTCAATAAAGCAACACGCGTACCTGATTGGGGAGATGTGGTATTTGGCACACTTCTGGGTACGACTCTCGGTGAATTACTGCTTGTTGCACGTAATTGCACCGGAGTCAATACAGTACCAATTGATTGAGCAGGTGGAGCCTCGAGATTTACTGTAAAACGATAAACGATGATTAAATAAGAATTTTCAATACAAAACAAACTAATTTTTGTGAATTTTATTTTTCTTAACGATATTAAATAGATTTAAAGATAACTGCTCGTGAAAAACACTGGATGTAACAAATAAACAAACACGTAAATGACAAAAGTACTCGTTAATGCAACACTCTTACCTGACCGGCGAGGTGCCGTAGGTAGCGGAAGTCTTCTCAGGATTTTTGGTGCAACACGAAGGGTGGCCGGTACTTGAAATGCTGAAAGTACGGGGCGAGTCATCTCAGCATCATCTGTCGAAAGATAAATGCGCGCAAAAGCATTGGCATTTACATATAATATATGTCAAAGACAAAAGTACTCAATAAAGCAACACGCGTACCTGATCGGGGAGAAGTTGTGTTGGGCACACTTCTGGGTACGACTCTCGGCGAATTACTGCTTGTTGCACGTAATTGCACCGGAGTCCATACAGTCTCAGTTGATGGCGCAGGGAGTGCCTGGAGATCAACTGTAAAATCATAAACGATGTTTAAATAAGAATTTTCGATTAAAAAAAAACTAATGTTTGTCAATTTAATTTTTCTTTACAGTATTAAATAGACTTATTCTAGTATCTTAACCTAAATATTTATCTAAATATCTTAAAGATAACTGCTTATGAAAAACACTGGACGTAACAAACACGTACATTACAAAAGTACTCGTTTATACGACACTCTTACCTGATCGACGGACTTCCCTAAGTGGCGGAGGTCTTGGTGTAATCCTTGGTGCGTTACTAAGAGACAATACCGTTCTCTCAACAGTTGGATCGGGCAGAGTGATATCGGCATCGTCTGACGAATGATAAGTGATAATTAAGTCAGAGTTTTCAAAACCAAAACAATTTTAATGTTTATAATTTTTTTTTTTAAAACTGTTGAATAGCATAGGATATAAATTAGCGTTTGAACACCGGGGGAAGTATATTGCATCGAGTACAAACATAAATCTCTGTTGCGCGACATATAAACTAAAAGTAGAACGATGAAGCGATACTTACGATGTTGGTTCGGAGAGGCCTGTACGATATGGCTGTTCCGACATCTTCGACCGAATCGGCATAATCCCCGTATGAAGTATTGACAGACCGCATCCATGGTTTGACCGTGGTATGAGAGCACCGTCAATGAAAAGTTATATAATATATGCAGAGCGGAGATAAGACAGTGGAAACAATAGTCAACGAAGTCGAATGTGGGCGAGAACAAAAGTTAACAAAAACGTATAGTCTGAGAATCGCAGTTACTGCGGTTACCCTTAAGACTAAAATAATTATTTTTTAATATCGCAGCACATTATTTTTATTTAGCCGTATATTATCCCAGTAGATACATTTTATATTTCTCTAAATGGTTTTGGATCGAAAACTGGGTCTAGCGAGTGTAAGAATATAATTTGCGACTCACGCGTGAGCATTGCGAAAACGAGATTCGTTTTTCCGAAACCGGACGGACCGATAATCAGCGCGCGTGACGGGTCGAAAGTTGATGGGTTGAAAGTTTTTGCCCGCACGATAAATCGCATCGGATAAATATAGGTGTGTGGCGTGCAGGTTGATCCGCACAATGTCGTCACGACAGAACGTTAAGTCCGTATTAGTCGCGTCAATTTTTTTTATGTTTGGCTCAATGGTTGTTTATCAATACTTTATCAATATCTTTATTGATTATATTTATGTATCTTTATCAATACTCAATAACCGGTCGTTATTAATTGTTCATATTTTCCCTACATTTTAAAATAAAAACTGTATTTTGTAATGACTGCTTACGCCTCCCTAGAAATGTTTACACGACCCCCAGGTTGGGAAACACTGTGTTATAGTAAAAAGCAAAACAAAAAAAAAAACGTGGTTCGCCGACTAGTCGAAACAGGTTTTATAGAAATAAGTGACCATGTACCATATTATGATGATAAATACCGAGTACATGCAAGTACCGAGTCGTAAGGTAAAAGATGTGCATTTGTACGTATAACAATAGGAATAATTATAATTATTTTTCTCGGCCGTGCACATAATAATTATCTCCAACTTACCCTACTTGATACTTCCAATGGTCGCCTCCTCACCGGTCGGCCAACTCCTGCAGTTACTCACGGATCTGGGTCCTGCTGCAGTCGTCTGTACCGCACTACCATAATATTACAATGATAATCCATACAATGCAAAATAAAAATGTACCATATGTTCTTCGGGTCCGAGGAGTTACACATGATATATTGCACATCATTCAAATAGAAATGTATTAACGTCAGTTTAAAAGAAGCCGGTACAGGTCTCGAGTGTAAGCTCATGACTCATGAGTTGTACCTACTCGTCGTATCGTTGTTTTTATAAAACAGACGGTCGCCGGTGTATATTTTGAAAGAAACGATAAATCGCTGAATCCGAAACACGATTCGGGACGAAGGTCAGTTCTTATAAAATAAACAGTCACCAATTGCAGAGCCAATTGCAGAGATCTTGAACATAAATATTTTCTATACCTACGTATATATATGTTCATGAAAACTATCGGTCTCGACGTATTCCAAAGTTAGAAACCTTTACACGAAAATAATTTGTATGAATTAAATACCCGAATCTTTCAATATTTATATGGTAAATAAAATATCTTAGATTAACTTATCATCAAGTTTTTCAACCAAAATACCACAAATTGCTAATTATCGGATCAAAATAAATATTGAAATGGTCACCGAGATAAACTTTGACATTGTTTCATAAGTTTTCTCTTACCACTCGTGAAGGTAAGCTGGGTGGTAACCGGTATTGTTATAAAAAAAAAAAAAAAAACTGTGTACAATATCTTGTTTTAAAATTGTTGCGCTAAACACTCGGTGCGGATGGTTTTGCAGGACGAGACTTAAACTGTACGCTTCACTATCGTTAATGCAGACCAAACACTACTCAGTATTTCTGCCTATTGGTAGGGACGCTATTAAATAGGCGCACTGAAGTTCGAAACATAATATTCGATGTGGTCGATACATATTTGAGGGGCTAAGCCACTTCCTATCCTCCTCGCGCACCATGGCCATATTTACGCTCTAAAATTAAAATATGTATATAAACTCGTATATATATATAAATGAGTAGTAGGTGATGCATACACGCGTAATCGCGGACAATAGCCCGGTCTTGCTTCAAGTGTCACTGAATCAGTAGCCCACTACAGTTCAGTTACAATGCGCGGGCTTCAAAAGGAAATTCAACGAGCTCTAAATTTAACGCCTGAGAGGGAGTCTTGCTAAAAAAAAATAAATAAACAGTTTTCACCCCTGCTGTACTGCGCAGCTCGTCTATATAATATTATCATTGCATCCTGCTGCAGGTGGATTCCGCAGAACCGGGGGTATAGGTAATGAGATCGCCCGATCTCGAATAATAAGGGATGATTTGTGAAAATTGCTGGAAATCTAAAGTAATCAAGTCGATTTGGCTTGTATAAACGGTTCCATCGGTGATGAAGACATTTTATTCATATATATTATAATAATCGGGTAGTTGTAACAAAAAAAATTTTTAAGCATTCGCTTTGAAATATTTTAGAAAATGTTCAAAAAACATGTTCCCCGTTTATTTCGTGCAGTTATGAATAAATTATACAGACACTATATAATGATTTAATGTAGTGAAAATAAATTATAAATATTTAAGTTATTACGTTTTACAACGATTTATACGAAGACTATTCGTCACACCCGAGTACAAAGACAATTCATTAATTATTATAGATGCCTACGAATAGTATACACTTTATATATTTTTTTTAAATTTAAACGCGTATCTACGTTAATCGATATGCGTCCGGTTACATATACCTATATAGTATATAATCTATATAGGTACTGCAGGTCGCATTATCTTAACTATTTAAACGGTTTTTTTCGTCTTTTTGACGCAGGTCACCAACGGAGGAATATTACAGGAACACGTTGTCGTGTACGAAGCGGAGTCCGATTGTTGGCTAATGGTCAATTGTTGACCGATCGAAAGACTCTGATCGCCGTATCTGCACTCGGGACCGCTGGACTTGCCGGTAGAGGCAACGTCGACGGTGCCGACATCGTAGCGGGCTGGAAAATTCGAGTGAGCGCAAAACGCACCGTTTAGTAAAAGACAAACGGTAAACACGACCGTGGGCCAAGACAAGTTATACTTACGATGGTACCAATCGACGGGACACCCGTTTACTTTGTCGTAATACACGGGAGCGCTTCGTTTCAAAATGTTTTCCAAGTACAGAATTTCGTATTTGCAACTGATTTTTCTACACGAAAGGTCGCTGGACGTACCTAAATCGAAATAGTATTGTGCGTTTTTATATAAAAATATTATACACTCGATCGATACCTGATAATAATTGGCAGAATTACATTTTTTTTTTAACTCGGTCTCAAAAGTTATAATGATTTCATTTTACGGTAAGTTAACAACAATTGTCTTACAATAAAAGATACTTTGCTTGTAACAAATTGTAAAAGCATATTAATAATAGCCACTAAGCATTATATGTATATCATATCAAATTACACTGGGTATCTCACCATTTACTCATTGCGATATCTTCTGAGAAAAATGAAGATATTCAAATTCTGTTTTTTTTTCACGAAGTCTCGCAGGGACAAGCACTACTGTGTATTTAATATTTTAATTGAGTTCAATGCTTTGGTATATAAGTAAAAAAAATAATTCTTTATTTTATTATTTTCAAAGGCATTTCTAAATTTTCCGGAAACTTAAAAAAATTATTTAAAATCATGCGGCTAACGGAAATAAAATGTTGAAATGTCAAAGTGTTTAGAAAAATAAACCATATAAAATGACTTATTTTACCAAAACATAAAATTATTATTTTAGAAATATTTGTTGTTCCTGTTCATGGGAGTTTTAAAAAAAACAAAATTTGAATATCTTCGTCATCTCAGGAGATATCGCAATGGATGAATCCTCCGTAGAACTCTCTGTATAGTCTTAAATTAGATAACTGGCTTGCTGAAGACCGAGAAATGAAGTTAAAAACGTATGGTATATGTGCCAATCCGATAACGGTTGAATATTTACCGTTAAATTCAGGTGAACATATGCACTGTAGATCATCGCCGACGTAGATCCGTTGTCCGTTTTTGTAAACATTACCGTCATAAACGCATTCGTGTACAAGTGCCTTTTCTTCGGCTAAAAATATAATTTACACAGTTTTTAAACCTTCACGTTAAATCGATAGTTATGCGTTAAGAAAAAAAATATTAAAACATCAATAAATCGTTTACTATTTCATAAAGCATTAACAATAACGATGTTTAACTCGATAAGATATGCCATACGTGTTTTTAAATTATTTTATGCGGACATTTCAAATGCAATATATCGTTTGCAAAATTGTAGTCTTGAAAGCCTCGAGGAGTACATTGTTATAGCTAAAAACATTGAATAAACTTACGGCAATATTTTCGTACAGAGCAGCACGAATCCCTATCGTATTGATAATAACACGGTTCATGCAAGTGCACAAAGTTTGACGGGCATTCGACATTGGCGCATGTAAATTTGGTCGTGGTCACGCTACAACAACCGAGATCAAAGTTTTAATAAAAATCCTCTACGTTTACATGCAATTTGACTATTCGCACTCTATACATTTTTCAAATCGCAGTCAAAAATTAACAACGGTTTTTAAGTGTAATTTCAATTATTTTATTATTATTACTGTTCATTTATACAGCTGTAGTAAAACGAACACAAAAATTACCCAGTATATATTATTATTATATTATATTATACGTAGTTTTATGGTTTAAGTTACACGTCGTCCTTTGACGTGAATCGATACTGTGGCCGTTTAAAGGTGCACCTGTTATTATTAATCGAA